>CM062806.1:130308757-130943711 GCA_031772625.1 Pinus tabuliformis
AAAAGCTACCAAATCAAGATATTGGCTTTCTCCCGGGGCCAAAACCTCTCCTCTTGAAAACAAAAACCCACACAAAATTCTTCTTATAAGATTCAAATTGACGAATATCAAGACCATGACCCTTGAGCTATTATGCCACTCCAAGACCAAGACACCAATCCTCTTATTTGTCACTGCTGAATCATCATTATTGATGCACCATTGAAGCCATCACTACGGCATCACGGGACAACCATCATTGTTGCACTATGACTACACCTTCACCGAGATCATAACCTTTGTGACTATGTCTTCATTAAGAACAAGATCATAACTATGAACAGATCATGACAGCGCCTTGATGTACGTCAAGATAGAGCGTGTCACTTAATGAGATCCCTTTCATCATAATTATGTTGAAACAATGATCATCCTTGTTACCAAGACTATGACTGCATTAAGAACTTCACCGAGAGTGTGACTGTGTTCCCTTTTCACCGAGATCATCCTTGTCACTATTATGCCGAGAATACATCATTGTACTTCATCCGAGATTTAGTACCATTGTATCTTGTCCAAGATTCCTACACTCTTGCACTTGTCCAAGATCTTGTACTCGCTGTGCTATCTGATATTCTTGTACTTGCTATGTTATCCGAAGTTGCAGAGGTATATCCGAAAATGAACCTTCTTGTACCCATATGAACTCTATACTTATCCGAAATTACAATGATGTCTGAGATCTTGTAACAGACCTCCGAAAATCTTAGACAAGTCCGAGTTTTGTGTTTCCGTGGTGACCCTAGAGGGGTATTTATAGGTGTTTGTCCTCCATAATTAGCCAACATGTTAGTGAACCATTGTGTCTATTATTTGAGCCGACTTGACTGCCTTTTAATTCGATTTCCAAGTTGACGTGACAGAGAGGATGGTGCTTGTCATTTGTAAGGCTACTTGACATTGTTTATGACTCAAATATGTTTTCTCATGCTCAAGAAGAGTTGCTTCATACAAGTCTTGACTCTTTGACATATCAATAAATCCTAAGGCTCTCAATGGGAGCCACTAATAAGTAAACCTCTTGCTCATGAAACCCATGTAGCAAGGTATAAAAATAATTTTGTTCTCTTTAATACATCAATTATAATTACGTCATTATGAAGACCAAACCTAGTTACACTTTTCTTCAACCTAGTTGGCCCCTTGTAACAACCTGTGGTGTTCCAAATGACTATGGGGGCACCATAGTTTGAAAACCGGAACTGCTCAAACCGAGACTAGTCAGACCTCAATGAACGGGTCTTTAAAAAATACATGAAAATATTAGTTTTTAATGAAAAAAGCTATTTTTAAGATTTAAAACCATGATATCAAACCAATAGAGATCAAATATGCAAAGTTTGCTCATCTATATACCAGGTAAAGGTGAATATATCAAATTGGCACTGAGTGCAATACATATCAGCAACATAATACATAATCATTGAGGCTCTAAATGGCCTCTAGAGTCCGAAAACAATGTTATAAGCTATGGGGTCACTAGCCTATTACAAGTCTACATATTAGTGATCAGCATGATCACTCGTCATCATGATCAAACTCATCACCACTACTAGACAAGGGATCATCAACATGAGCTACATAAATAATCTGGTTGAGTGTTTGAGGACTCCTAAAACTCCTTTGCAACCTTAGCAGTAGTTATAGTAGTAGCAACAAAAATAGACATCAAAAATAAAAATGATTGATCAACACGATCACTCATGAAACTCACCATTGATTCAGCGCTACTAAAAATAGGATCATCAGCAAGAGATACATAAACATCAACTCGCTCAAAGTCTTCAGACTTGGATTGTTCAACCTTATAATATGATACAAATTGAAGTTTAACATGCCTAACTAGTGATTTTGGTTTGAGTGAACGGTTCATCTCCTCAGCGTTATAATGTGGTAGAAAAAGCTTAACATCCATAACCAACTATTTTCCTTTGAGTGAAGGGTACATTATTGTTAAGGTCATGGTAGAGGAGTTCAACAATCAATACCACCAACATCAACAAAGTTCAAAAATCAATGCCACCAACATCAAGGTCCTTAAAAGGCTTCATGCTTTTGATCAAACACCAATCTCATACCCTCATGCATGATAGAATCAAATGGAAACATTGCAAAACCCCAAACCATGAAATCCTTGAAACCATCAAGTTTGTTGAATTTTGAGTGAACTCTAAAATTCTAGTTTCTCCATATGAAATCCAATGAGGTCGAAACCACTCTCAAACATCCCAAGTCATTTCAGGGAATGTTAAAAAGTTAAGTAAAAGGATGAAAATGAAAAATAAAGAAATTTCACTTTTACTTTAAGAATTTAGTAATTTACCATTACCATTTGGCATTGCTTGTTAGTGTTGCTAGGGTTGATATGTGTGAGGCAAATGAGAGGGGGGCATGCTTTTCTTAAATGGGTTGTTTTTGGAGGGAAACAACTCCACATTTCCCTCAACTACATCAAAACTCAGAAAATTGAATTGTGTGGGGTCTGTAGTTCGCCTAACAATAAACCGTTGGTTTATGAAGGAATCGACCGATTTATGGTAAAATCGGTCAGCTTCTTCATAAACCTGTCGGTTTGGGCCGGTTTTTGTGGTTTTTTGGCGAAATAGGCCCATAAACCGGGTTTTTTGTTTGGTTTGACCCAGTCACCCAATGAACTGGCCGGTTTGACCGGTTTCCGGTTCAAGTCGGCCGGTTTTTAAAACTATGGGGTCCACACAAGTGTCATTATGGTCTCCAAGCAAATCGAGGATGCATGTTGGTCGCCTAAAGGGCTAAGATCATCGTGAAGCCCTGGATCATCTACCCAGTGTATGGTGTAGACCTGGGGTCGGCGGGGCATCCTCCTCATCCAATAGGTGTTATGAATAAAAATATTCATAAAACATCAATTAAATAATAAATATTAAAATAGAAAATATTAATAATAATAAATTAATTAAATTAGTTAATGTCTCATCAGTTGTGAAGAGACATGGGTCAAAAGTTGTGTCATTCTATCTTCGTGGCCAGTCAATACCATATAGGCACACTGCCACGAATATTTGTAAGCACCATTCATATTTTTATAATAATACAACTACTTACTACATTACAAGTCTACATATATGAATTCATCCCTGCATACAGGTTTAAGCGTACCAATGGTATCAGAGCCCTCGATTATGTGCCGAGAACATTGTCTGTTGTCAATGGTCCGCTGCCAACTGCATTCCATCGCACTATTCCCTCCGCTTCACCACGCTTCTCCTCAGCCGCACCTGTCTATCACATCACTCCATCGTCCCAGCCGCTGTCATGCTCCCATGTCATGCCCCGTCTGTTGTCCCTCCCCCTCCACGCATTCCCTACACCATGCTCCGATGTTTGTCTTTCCTCACTATAGCGTCACCCTCCCTGTGTTTGTTCGCATATCCCACAACCAAACAACACCCATACTCTATCGCGTCCTCCACCAATGTCGGCCATACCCCCGTCATCACACCAAGTCATCATAAATCCGACAAACCTGCTCTCCCCGCTGTCTGTCGACCGACCAAACCTTCCACCTGTGTTGGTTGCGTAGTCGCACCCTTCCGTAATCATAACCCATCAGTCCGATTTATTTTTTTTAATTCGATTGGTTGAATATCATATAACATACTTGATAAATAATATTAATATAAACTATATTATATAGAATTAATATAGTTACATATTAATATATTTTCAACAATATTAATATATTTAAAATATATATAGATATAAATATATATTTATATATATAGTAATAATATTATTATTTTATTTATATATATATATATATATATCAATGTGGAAAAAGTCGAAGTCGGGATTAATTCGGCAAGGGTCCAAAAGTTGAAAAACTCGTCAAAGTCGGGAGTTTTTTTAAAAAGTCGGAAAAATTAAAAAAACACAAAATTATTCATTTTTTTTATTTATTTTAACATCTAGAGTATCCACAACATCAAATAAATGCATTTCCACATAAACATGTAAAGAAAGCTAATATATAATATGTATATGAAGTCTAATGCTACATCACATATCAAAATAGTGAATCAACTCTTGAATTTTGAGTCTTGTCCGAGTCTCAACTCTCAAGAGTCAAAATATCAACAAAAAATATAATAAATGTATATCATGAGTCATCTAAAAGTCATCAAGTAATCAGTCAGTGAGATCCTCTTCCCCTTTTAATTTTTGTTTCCACTAATTGTATTAAGAAATAAGTCATGCATTTATTCAGTAGATTGTAATTTGCTTGGGTAATAAGGTGTCAGGTGGTAGGTCCAATGAAAATTAACAGTGAGTATCACAGTAGATGTGAAAATTAATGCTTGGTGAATCCAAGCTGCTTATTTTCTGAGAAAATAGTAGATGTCAGATTATTAACCTAGCCTAACATCTATTATTCAAAAACTCTTGGAGGTAAAATCCACTTCTAATACATAACCTTTCCCCACATTTACAAGGAATTCACCACTAAAGAAGATTCCCTTTCAAAACGTGCTCTCATTGCAGGAAGGATCTTCGCTGTCACAAGATTTCATAGGTACTTTGTTCCTGTCTGAAAAATGGGTTCTTTTTTGTGGCACTGGTTTTGTTTTTTCTAGACAGGTTGTTGTTATTTGATCTTCATGGCCTCCTCTTTGTTGTTTCTCCTGGAAGCATTCAACAACTGTAACAATGTTTTTGATGGTGTGGGGTTCTTCTACGGAAGATTGTTGTATGCCTATCCTTTTGGTACTTTTGTAATCTTTTGAAGGGGCAGTGGCTGTTAGAGTTTGGATCACTGAAACCCTGGAGGCTTAGCCAATGTATACTTTGCTTTCTAACTAGAAATATGAAGTATAAAGATTTGTTTTTCCTTGGAAAACAAAAACATATCTTAACCTCAAAACTAACAGATTACAAATGAGACTGCTATGCTCGCAAGAAGTATGACAAACAATACAATGCAATAACTTGAAAATGCATGGATGGAAGCTTCAATTTACAGTTTTTTCACCTTTGCAGCCTCTTTATTCGCAGCCTAGGAAGGGAGGAAGACTTTTTGGGTCGACTCCCAATTAAGGAAAAATCGTGATTTTTTCCTTTGTGAAAAAGTCGCCAAAGAGTCGGGGGATTAAATCGTTTAGTTCAAAAAATCGCGTGTTTAGGATTAAATCGGGATTTTTTGCAGACTTTTTCCACACTGATTCAAGAAGACATCAACAAAATGCGCAAGCGCCTTGACGATATCAAGAGGAAGCAAGATTATTTCGAAGAATGAGCCAGTTTATGGGAGGAGCCAATCCACCTTTTAACCCCTCAGCTACGCAAAGTCCCAAGACTCCGGAAGGTGGAACTTTTCCAAGTCATGAATTTCCGTCAATGCACGAAAAGCCACGAGTACCGCAAATACAGTTCGAAGGAAGTCAATACCATACAAAGTTTCCCGACAAAGACTACCTTAAAATTAAAAGGGAATTACCTAAGTACGATGGTAAGAACCATAAAGGCACCATTGTATGGGTAAATAAAATGGACGTCATTTTTGGAGCAAACCGGCCAATAGGTGAGCAAGAGAAGGTCATGACCGCATCCAACTACCTGGAAGCAAAAGCGTATGATTGGTTCCTATGGTGGTCTAACAAATGTGCAGCTCGCTCGTTCAATTGGCAAAATTTTAAAAACGCCCTGCTAAAAAGGTTTCACGACGAAGAAGAGGATGATGTTTACAAAAGATTCGTTCACCTCAAACAGAAAGGATCAGTAAGCGAATACACTCACGAATGGGAAGTATTGGCTATAAAGCAAAGAGGATTCTCAGATGAAGAACTGTTAAAAATGTATCATTGTGGCCTTAAGGATTATATTCGGGAAGAATTAAATTTATAAATAAACCCCAAACCATTGAAGATGCTAGACATGCAACAATAATTATTGAGAGAAAATATAAGCTCAGAATGTCATCATTCAGGGAAGACGAAGACCAACAACAACACTCAGGAAGATAAAAAAACTAACAAATGTAGGTATTGTGGAGACAAATGGACATCAGGACACAGATGCCTTAACAAGAAACTGTATAGTTATGAAGTCGAGAAGGAATCAGACACTTCAAGTAACGATCTAGAAATTTCCAACAACAAAAAAAGTTGTCACAAATGTGGAGAAAATTAAACATTGTGCCATAAATGTGAAGATGCATCCCTGCGCTACTATAAAATAGTAGATGGGAAGCAAATTGAAGTACAAGAACATGATGAAGGAATCGTTGTCACACACAGTGAAGATTCAAATTCTGAGGAACCGTCATTAGCTACAATTTCATGTGACTGGAAAAACCTTGATGAAAATAGTAACTCTTTTGGAGATCAAGAACAACAAGCAACTACAAAATACGTCCCACCACATCTTCGAAGAAGAGCCAATTCCCAAAAAGGAACATTAAACTTACTACTCCATCAACAAACATGAGGAAGAGTCTATGTCCTAAAACCCTAAGGCTCAAAGGACTCATAAAAGATAGAAATGTCAATATACTTATAGATTCTGGTAGTACTCACAATTGTATAAACATTGATCTTGCTAAACAACTTGATCTTTTTATATGCCGAATCAAGGATCTGACCATGTATGTCGCTACTGGAAAGAAAATCAAGGAAATAGAAGAATGTCACAAAGTTTCAATCCAAACACAAGAACTGAAGCTACAAACAGATATATTTGCCCTACCACTCAAAGAAAGGGATGCAGTTCTAGGTGCAAAATGGTTAATACAACTAGGGAGCTATACTACACATCTTGAAGAACAATTCATAGAGTTTAACTGGCAAGGACGACATTATATTAAATGGTGTTAATACTCCCAGCTCCAAGGAAGGTACAAGTACTCGTGAAGAATGCACCTGTGCAACAATGTTCAACTAGAGAAAACCCTTCTGGTTGTGCTTTGAGGACAAAGCATCTCTAAAAGGGTAGCAATGTTATAAAAAAATATTCATAAACATCAATTAAATAATAAATATTAAAATAGAAAATATTAATAATAATAAATTAATTAAATTAGTTAATGTCACATTAGTTATGAAGAGACATGGGTCAAAAGTTGTGTCATTCTATCTTCGTGGTCAGTCAATGCCTATATAGGCACATAGCCACAATAATACAACAACTACAGTGTACATATATGAATTCATGCTTGCGTACAAGTTTAAGCGTACCAATAGGTGAACCACGAGCAATCTCTGAATGGCTGTGGGGATCCATGGAGTGTACTTTGCTATTGTGGAGGCCCATGGCTCTCAATGCTCACCCTACATGTGCCAATGTAGCCCTCTAGAGGGTTAGGACCCCGTATAGGGAGACCAAACCCCAAATGGAAACCATTTGCAATCCTGCATAAGATCCAATGCGTCCCCTAGGCTTCTAGTACAACAAGTCATTAGAGAAATCGAGCAAATGAGCTTACCTAATCATGGACCATAGGTGGGGACTTCATAATGGCCTGCCCTTCCATAATGGGCTTCAGGATGTGCCAATGTCTCCTAAACTCCCAATGGGTTAACCAGGTACCATATTAGGTGGTTTCTGCTTCTTAAGGGATAATATAGCCAGGGTACATCCCTCAATAGGTGGTGGCATGTCGCAGATAGGTGAATGAGGTAGGGAATGAGAGGGGGCAACCTTGGGTCACATACTGGGGCACAAGGGTAGCTAATAAGAGGGAAGCCCATCCTTGGGTTTATAAGGTGTAGGAGGGAGCAATCGTGGTACATGAGGTGCCCCGACCTTGATTTTTCCACCCTTCTTTATATGCCTTTTGCCTTTTTATGATTTTCTTTGATTAACTGCTCGGGGCTCAAGGGGTTAGAGCATGATGTATAAGATATAGCAGTGAATTCCCCCCTTTAAGGTGGGGCGGTTCATTGCCCACCAAGGGTTGGGACAATCATGGGTTCCTATATCCTGACAAAGCTCATAGAACCTGTTGGAACCAGGGTGATGGCCATGATGATGGGGTAGAGCTCATGTATTGGCTTTTTCCCACGTGTTAAATGTTTTTGTCCCGACCATCTTTTGCATTTTGTGGTACTTTTCCTGTTGAATGTGGCCATATATGCTTTTAACTTTCTTTTTAGCTGCATCAACCTTCGGGCTTCATTCCAGGCCATGACCCAAGGTGTGGGCAAGGGGAAGGGTGAGCTGACCCTATGTGGACCCGATGGAGGAATGTGGACCCAAGTGGGAGAAAATATGGATGGGGTAATGATGAATGGAAAAAGGGCAATATGAGCGAATAAGTTAGCCAGGACCATGCAACCAAAATCGAGGTTTCCCGTGAAATACCATCCCTAGAACCAAATGGTCAGTAAAAGAGATCCCACAAGACTAAAATCCAAGGTTAATGCCTAAAAGGGGTCTAGGGGACAAAAGCACAGACCTAGCCCATTCTTTCCGTCGAATCCCCCCATTAATCCATACCCAGAAGTGTCCATGATAAGCAAACTACAATTCTCAATTTCCAAATGACATGACATACCTTTAGATTCAGGAGGCCCACCTTCAAACATACATCATGGCAGATGGACAAGGGACCACATGGCTGGCTCAGGTGGCGGAGAAAATGGCACAATGAGCTCGGTGATGGCTACAAGGAGCTGCTAGCTGCCGGTTGAAGACTATCTAGGAGAAAAATTTTCTCCCATGGATATTACCCACAAAATGGTGGGTAACCTCTGGCTCCAACTTGGACATGATCTCTCAAGAAGTGGGGGAAGCTACTCGAATGGGAGATCACGAGAACTCCAGCAATCTCTTGGTTTCCGTAGACCAATCACCTACACATATAATAGATGGAAAAACACGAGGCAGCAAGCTTTCGTGGCGTCTCATGATCGCACATGCTAATATGTTAGGCCATAAAATCAACAAAAAGTAAAATATGCAAATGTTAGGCCATAAAATCAACAAAAAGTAAAATATGCAAATGTTAGTTCAGATGCATCTAATCTACCATGAGAAATATCATATGATGTTAGTTCTAATGAGAAAATGAACATGCAATGCATCCTACCCCAACATGCACATAGTGAGGCTAATACTAAGTATAAGCATAAAGCCAATGCAACCAACATATCATCACATCAATATATGTATGCCTACCTGTATGATTACTCGTAGCAAACACCAAATCAAATGTGGAAATAGTCACATGGCAAATGAAGCGGGTGGGAGGCGGGAAAATATGATCTCCATGCGAGGTAGAGGGAGGTCCTAGGAGAAAGGAAACTGGTCATTCTAGTGGTCCAAGGTTGTCCTTCTAGGTACAAAACGAAGGAATGAATGTTCACTCTCAAGAACTCCCCATCACAATCACTACTTGTAATATCATGCTTTGAGGATGTCATATGGTTGTGATGAGAGGGGAACGAAGGGTAAGAGAAAGAAGGAATGCAACAAATATGTCTCTCAATGTGATGGTCACAGCGGGGAGGGGAGGTCGCGAAGTGATCATAATCCTAAGGATGGGTCAAAGGGGATAAAGTATATTCAATGAAGGGTTCCTCCTTGACACCATATTCAAAAAGGAGAAAAGGGGCATTGTCACTGGAGGTCATATCTAAAGAGACAAAGGAATAAATTGCAGAAGACTTAAGGTGATGAACAAGAGGGAAAGGCAAAGGGGAGGGCGAAGTGTCATATTCGACGAGATTTCCTTCCCCACAATTTAAAAGCTCAAGTGATTTGAATACATAGTCGTGAAGTGGATTGGTGGGAGCCTCACTGCTTTCCTCATTATAAGCATCAAAGATTGGGCTTTTGTTAAAAGGACAACCAATCATTTCCAGTTGTCCTTCTTCATGTAAGGGAAAATAATAATTCTCCTTCCCAAGGGTATCAATGGGTACGTCATCATAAATAGTGCCCAAGGCCAATCAATCCCAACCTCAGCCTCCTTGTCATTGTCGTAACTAGGAACACCATCAAATTGAGGACCGACAATTTCCCATTTCTCCCTTTCAATGTGGAATTAATCTTCAATGTCATCTTTCAAGGGGCTAATGGGGTCATCCCCCTCAAAGTTTTCAAAAGAGGATTCATCAGGAGTAATATCCTTGTGAAAGGTAAGGTTGGTCTCAATTTCACTTTCCATAAACTCATCCTTCCCAGCACATGTGTCCTTAAAATCATCATTTTCATCATGTGGTCCCAAGGAGGACTCCCCTTCTTGCTCATTACCTAGGTTCTTAATGTCTTGAGGATGCTCAATGAAGGCTTCCCCTTGGATGCTTAATGCAGGGTGTATTTAAAAATGTTTAAGAAAGCCATCAACGAACTCTTCAATAGATGAGATGCTCCTAGGTTCATGCTCACATAGCCATGAGTTATGACCACCGAGAGATCCCATGAAAAATAACATAAGGGCATCTTGGTGGACAACCTTCTCTCTTGAAGCATGTGCATTAAATCTATCTTTCTATGTGGTTAATTGCGGAGAGTGGATCACCATCAAACACGGGCATCCCACATAGCATTCTTCCCACGACATGATTAGGATGTCCAAGGACGCTAGCAATGTCTAAAACGGGAAATTTACGAAAGAATGACAAACTATTTGAGGTATACATGAAACATATCTAGGAGTTGCAAGGTGAAATTAAAGATGCCTAGAAAAATGCTTGCTTCACCCTACAAGCATCAACCTTAAAGTTCAATGAAGAACTAGGGCTTCGTTCTTCTAATGTAGTCGCCAATGATATGTCAATATGTCGTATGGGAACAAAACACATGTTTCGTGTACCAGGCAACGACGCCAAAATGTTATCGCTCAAACTGGCAGGGGACCTAAGGGGATACCCTAAGGGGCAAATGCTAGGCAAAGGGCAACAAATGGAATCTAAGCCCATTTTCACCTCAGCTAAGGCTCCCTTCTATTTACAGACTTTCACTGATTGGAGGAGACCCAATATGTATGGAGTCACCAATGGATGATAAGTCAATGGATATGAGTGACCCAGACCCTTTCCGAGAAGGTTTTGAAGAATGGAACTTGCTTGCTTTCTAAGCAAGGTACTATGTGCTTCTAGGAAAGGAGGAGGATTTTGGGGGTTAGGTATATGAGGATAGACTTTGAAAGGAGTTTCCTAAATCCTTGTTTAAGTTGATATCCCATATGGTTCTTAAAGAATAGTCCCTTGAAGGAGGGGGCCACACGGGGCCAAGTGGACTCAGTCTAGGGTATGAGGAAAGTATGAAATAATCAATGATTTTCTTACCCTAGACAAGGTGGGAAGGATCAAAGAAAGTATTTGACTCAATGATGTTGTTTGACCTTGGGAAGTGCTAGCCTTGGGGATGGCAGGGCAAGTTTTGGTCCCGGAGCTAGGGCTTGGCTTTTCTCCCAACTCCACCGTCGGAATGTCTTCAAATCTGGAGGAGGGCTAGAAGAGAGGCCAACGCAAGAGACCCTAGGAGATCGAACTTTTTCAGTGGCTAACTTGCCGGGAAAATGATGCCCTAGGCACCCCAATGTGGCTAGACTTGGGAGAAGGTGAAAGAATAGGAGTTTTGGTGACCACCCTTGGTAGATCAGTGCCTTAATACTTGGGAGAATGGAGTCTATGTTGATTATGTGTAAGATTTCTTGGTTTCCAATCAAGGAGGCCTCAAAATTACTTCACAAACCCTCTAGGTCAAGTGAAAGCAATCTTGCAACTTTTATACTTCAAATGTACAAGAGGAATGGCTTGTCAAGGTCAAATTTTACCTCTAGGAGATTTCACTCATACTACAAGGGCCAATGCATGGAGATAACGTTATGATAGAGACAATCCCACAATATTAAGCAACAATTTGCATGCAGCAATTAGCCTTAAAACAACGAAAATCCCATCCAGCATATATGACAAAAGTAATAAAGAATAGCATCAAAATTTCGTACTTGCAATGCAGTAGAGTATATCCAACCACACAAATGACAATAATGAAGCTCCAAGAGAAGATAAACCAATAACCATCCATCAAAATTCATTCATAAATGCTCCAATTCGTCCTCCAGCAAAAAGTGTGAAATTCTCTAAAGAAGAGAGAGATTCAATCCAAAGTGATGATGAGAAATGATCTCACCTCACTTGTATTTATACACATATAAGGAGTTCGAATTAGCCTCTTTGTCCTACATAAGCCCCAAAAATGAAATAATGTGTTAATAATACAACCTTTTGGTGACAAGCCCAACAAACTAGCTCACAAATGAAAAAGTAAGCCTCTCAAGAGGCTAAATAATAATCTATGCATATCGTAAGGCCCTCTAAGAGGCCTAATGAGGTCCATGGGTGCCACGATGAAGAATAGGACCCTCAAAAGCAGTGGACAAGGGGTTGGCCCCTTGTAATAACCTGCAGTGCTCCAAATGATTGTGGGGGCACACAAGTGTCCTCATGAGTCTCCAAGCAAATCGAAGATGCTTATAGGTCGCCCTCAAGGGCTAGGATGATGGTGTAGGTGATGCCACATCATCACGGAGTCTTAGATCATCTGTCGAGTGTATGGTGTAGATCTAGGGCCGGCTGAGCATGATGGATCAAGTGCATCCTCCTCATCCAATAAGTGAACCACAAGCAATCTCTGAATGGTTGTGGGGATCCATGGAGTGTACTTTGTTGTTGTGGAGGCCCATGGGTCTTAACGCTCACCTTCCATGTGCCAATGTACCCCTCTAGAGGGTTAACCCCGTATAGGGAGACCAAACCCAAATGGAAACAATCTACAATCCTGCATAAGATCCAATGCGTCCCCTAGGCTTCCAATACAACAAGTCATTAGACAAATTGAGCAAATGAGCTTACCTAATCATGGACCATAGGTGGGGGCTTCATAATGGCCTACCCTTCCATAATGGGCTTTGGGATGTGCCAATGTCTCGTAAACTCCCAATGGGGTTAACCAAGTACCCTATTAGGTGGTTTATGCTTCTAAAGGAGATAATATAGTCAAGGACCAAGGTACATCCATCAAAAGGCGATGGCATGTGGCAGATAAGTGAATGAGGGAGGGAAAAAAGGGAGCAGCCTTGGGTCACATGCTGGGGAACTAGCTAATAAGAGGGAAGCCCATCCTTGGTTTTATAAGGTGTAGGAGAGAGCAATCGTGGTACATTTAGGTGCCCCGACCTTGATTTTACCACCCTTCTTTTTATGCCTTTTCCCTTTTTATGATTTTCTTTGATTAATATCTAAGAGCTCAAGGGTTTAAAGTATGATGTATTAGATATAGCAGTGAATTCCCCCCTTTAAGGTGGGGTGGTTCATCGCCCACCAAGGGTTGGGGCAATCATGGGTTCCTATATGATGATAAGGCTTTAGAACCTGTTGGAACCAGGGTGATGGCCATGACGATGGGTAGAGCTCATGTGTTGGCTTTTGCCCACATGCTAAATGTTTTTGTCCTGGACATCTTTTGCATTTTGTAGTACTTTTCTTGTTGAATGTGGTCATATATGCTTTTAACTTTGTTTTTAGCTGCATCAACTTTCGGGTTTCATTCTAGGCCATAACCCAATGTGTGGGCAAGGGAAGGGGTGAGTTGACCCTATGTGGAACCGATGGAGGAATGTGGACCCAGGTGGGAGGAAAGATGGATGGGGTATTGATGAATGGAAAACGGATAATATGAGTGGATAAAGGAGCGGGAGCATGCAACCAAAATCAGGGTTCCCTACGAAATACCATCCCTAGAACCAAATGGTCAGTAAAAGAGATCCCATGGGACTAGAATCCAAGGTTAATGCCTAAAAGGGGTCTAGGGGACAGAAGCACAGACCTAGCCCATTCTTTTAGCCGAATGCCCCCATTAATCCATACCCAAAGTGTCCATGATAAGCAAACTACAATACTCAATTTCAAAATGACAAGGCATACCTTTAGATTCCGGAGGCCCACCTTCAAACATACGATCATGGCAAATGGGCAAGGGACCACATGGTTGGCTCAGGTGGCGGAGAAAATGGCACAATGAGCTAGCTGATCGCTACAAGGGGCTGCTGACTGTCGGTTGAGGACCATCTAGGAGAAAAAAATTCTCCTATGGATATTACCCACAAAATTGTGGGTAACAAGACCCATAAAATCGACTCCTATAAACTTTCAAATGCAATCGTTAAATCTAAATGCAGCTAATCTATCATGAGAAATATCATATGACGTCATTTCTAATGTGAAATGAGCATGCAATGCATCCTACCCTAACATGCATACGACGAAGCTAATATTAAGTGTAATCATAAAGCCAGTGCAACCAACATATCATCAAATCAATATAAACATGCCTTCCTATATGATTACTCATGCAGCAAATCCCAAAGCGAATGCAAACCCAAACACATGGAGGATGTTGCGGCAAGGGGTAGGAAAACATGGTTTCCATGTGAGGTAAGAAGAATCCCTAAGAGAAAACACGACCCAATCTAGAAATGAGAGGCCTTCCCTCTAAGTACACAATGGTGGAATGAATGATTATCCTTAAGAACTTCTTATCACAATCATTGCTCATAATATTGTGCTTTGTAGATGCCACAAGGTTGTGATGAGAGGGAGATGAAGGATGAGGGAAAGAAGGAGTGCCTGGAAATCAAGGCATGGATAAGAAGTGGGATGCCTAAGTTCAAAGGAAGTCCTAATCAAGATCCCAATGTCCATCTTGACGACTTCTTTTGGGCCTTAGCCCGGTGAGGATTAACAATGATGACACAATTATGAGGTTGTTGGCTTTATCACTTGAAGATCAAGTTAAAGATTGGTATAATAACCTCCCTCATGAGATTGCCATTGATTATGATAGTTTTGAAGGTATTTTCTTAGAAACATGGAGTGGCATCCCTCATGAAGAATGGGAGGTTCTCAAAGACTCCTCTGTGCAGAAGCTAGTTAAAGAGGTGGGAGATAACCTTGATAATCTAAGTGATAAGCAGAAAGATGAGTCATCATTGGTTTCCTCACTGGTTGTGAACACTTGCTCATTGTCATGACCAGATATTCAGGCAAGCACATTAATGACTTGATTTTTAGGGATATTAACTACATACTTATTTTACATGCTTAAGTTATTATATCTTCTTTTGCCTCAAAAAGAGGCAATGGTCAAAATAACAGGGATACATTGTTAGGTTAATGTCTTACCATTGTCATATCAACAGATGTCCATTTCATGTTATGAATTATGACATGCTAATATATTTTTTGTAACTCATACGTATTATGATGAGTCAAATGAAAATTTCAATGTAGTTCATATATAATACTCGAGAAGGAATGGAAGCAAGGAGATGTCAAAGAAAATATTAATATTGAACATAGTGTATAGTTGGCAGTTTGCTAGTCTGCCTAAACTATGTTTTTCAATTAGTTAGCACCTTTTGCCATATTGTGACTCCTTTATTAACGCTTGCTTCATTCATAATGTTCCTACAAACAAAAGTAATCATGTTCTCCCTATCAATAATATAATATACTAAACTGTGATAACAGCTTCATCAAGGTCTAGCCAACAATTCAATGTGACTTCTAATATGACCTACAGGAACATAAATCCAAGATTCTCTCAATTCTACCCAATAGTTGTAGAAGCAATGTAAGCCATAACTGTAAATATCACCAACATATTGGAAATACTGCAATTTTTTCAGCCTGCCAATATTATCACCCTAATTTATCACAATATTTTAAGACTTATAAATATATAGCGATATATCATCAATTTATCAAAATCAATCGAATTTATCTCCTGGACCATAACAAGTGGACTATAAAATATTATTTTTAGTATTTTTTGCCCCATTTTGAAAAGCAGGCGTAAGGTAACCGGTAAGCAAGCATATTTTTTAGTGAGTTTTGGTAGCTTTCAATATAGGCTTAAGTTGTTTCTACTTTCTTCTCTTGTTTTTATGTTGGTATTTTTAGTAAATGTGGTGATTTGGGGTGAGTGGCTCTCCCTTGTCTGATTATTGTCTCAGCCTCCTATGAGAGAAGCCAGTGGGGTGGAAGTTCCATCTTAGCTTTGGCAGCAGTATGGGAGGTTGAGAAGTTTATGCCTCTGGAAAATCTCAAAGCCCTTCTTGTTTCTTTTGTTGGCTCGAGTTCCTCTACCTCGGTTCTCTCTCTGACCAGCAACATTATAGAGTTTGTTGTTAATGGGATCTGTTTATCAGTGACACACATGGATTTAGCAAGAAAGACTTATTTCCTTCTCTTTGTGGGATTTCAGTAGTTGTTTGGTGCTTGGCAGAGTTGTTCAAGGAGGTCAAAAGCCTTTGTTCCTTAGCATATCTCTCCCTATTCGGGTTCGGAGTGGTTGGTTTTTTCTTGGTCTCGTGACCGATGCTCTCTGTTTCTGGAAGTTCAATAGCGATGGCTGGTTGTTTGGGACTGTTTATTTCTTGGGGCTGTGTCTGGGGCTCTCTGTTCAGGGTGGTTCAATGGTGGCAGTTTGTTGTTGTGGGGGGATTTTCCTTTTCCTTTCATTGTCTTTGGCCATTAGTTTCACAATCCCCTTGGGCCCCTGAAGTTGGTTTTTATTCCAATGTGGTTGGTGTTCAATTTCTGCTGTGGGTGGTGTTTGGGGTAACCGCAACCTCGTTGGTAGCTCTATGGTGGCTTATTCTTCCCTTTTGCCCAGCATCTGCTGTCTTCTCGATTTCATCCCAGTCAATCTACTCTGGCTCCTGGTTTTGGTGTGTGACAATGCCTTGTGGAAGGGGCGTTGGAGGACGCAAGGGAGATTGCAATTCAAGGACCTCAACTTCATCAAAGGCCCAATTAGCTGCGGAACACTCAGTTGAGATGTATTACAGGTCAACTCCCCTCCACATTAGGAGGGATATTGAAGTAGCAGAGGAGGAGGATAGACAACAGAGAAGGCACATATCTTATGTGGAGGTATTAGAGCAGGAGGGCTGTTGGTGCTAGATACGGGCTATACCAGGACAAGATAGACTCGTTACCTGCAAGCAATAGATGTATATTGGCAGATAAAGACTGTTATGAGCAAGGTGTTTGTGGAGAGATCAAAGGCACAGCTGTAGAATCTAGATATTGCTACAGGTGGATGAGGTGCATAGGCAATCAGGGAGAATTGAGCATAAAATAACAGTGATGGCTCAGCAAGGACACCCGTCCCCCAAAGACTATACAAGTTGATTCCCCCATTGCATAACCATATGTACTTCTGTTCATTTCAGTTCATTTACAGTTATGTCAATTTTAATGTACTTAAAATTGCCTCTTGAGGCAATATATATATATGGCTAGGTAGTCTATACTTTTGGTTATCTTGTTACAGTATTTAATATATAAGGAAGACAAGTTGTCAATATTTGTTTGACTCAAGAAGACAAGGTTATACTTCTCGCCTAGTTTCCCATGTGGCAAACCAAAGGTAATAAGTTTTTTAATATTTGTTATGGTAAAATAGAGGCAGCCCAACTTATTAAAAAAAAAAGGTAGAAGCAGGGATTGAGCGTAAAGGAAAAAATCATCATCTTCCATCGTGTTGAGGAGAGGAAATTGAGTGTTGTCATTACCATCAACATATTTATTGTCGAATGGAAATTGTTCCAATCTACCATTTCCATATTCCCAAGTACATGTAGCAATTTAAGAACACATTTTGTTTGGTTTCCAAGATCTATGGTGATTTGCAATGCCCATTAGATTTCCCTCTTCTTGTCAATTTTTATGGAAGCTTTAACATTTATGTAGGTTTGATTTTTCAATTGCATCATTCTTTTGGTTGTGATTATTGCTCAGACAGGTGCTTCTACATGGGCTAGGTGTCAACCATGCAGAAATGTCCAAAATCCTCTTTATGTGAATGGTAAATGAGGAGGAAGTGATTATTATGGTTTCTTTCCTAAGTCTAACTTAGGAAAAGCACATTAATTAATTTAATTAATTAATGTTGGCTATTGAGCTAAGTTTCTAAGGATAAATAACTTAATTATTTAAGTGATCTAGATCTAATCTCAACCATTGATCTCAAGTGAGGTTTAGGATTTAATCCTAGCCATCCATCACTTAGGAGATCTAGGGTTTGAGATCTAGCTCACTGAGAAATTATAAAGGAGCCTAAAGGAGAGGAAGAAGACACATTGAATCCTTGGGAGAGTGATATTGCCAAGCGTGAGTGAGCATCAAAAACTAAAGATAAGAAGAAAAGTGTGCAACAAGGAGATTTCAGCAAGAAGAATTCAGGAATTGAGATCTTAGAGAGTGAGGAGGCCAAGTTCCAATGGAGGCTTGTCTAGGGCCATATAGCCTAGGAGAGAGAGGCCCATTTCTAGTGCGCAAGGGCTTGTACAGGTAAAAAAGAGTGTTGAAATTGTAACTAGGTTCGGTCTTCATAATTGTCATTATACTTATATCAATATGTATTTTATGTAAAAACAAAAGAAAAAAAATTATTATTATTTTCTAGCATGTTCTTCATGCTTTGTTTTGGTCAAAAGAAAATGTAAAAGGGCATGTTCTTCGTGACCCTTGTAAAAGAAGCAAAATTTGAATTTTTAAAAGTGTCATTTGTCCCTCCAATTTGTCAAGTCAACCCTCCTACCCATCAAGCCGGCTCTGCTCTTAGAGGCACCTTTTTGGATGAAGAAACAACTATATATTAGCACCTATTCTCCACCATTTGGCAAGCAATTCGGTGATCATCTGTGGAAGAGCAATAAGGGTCTGTAATATGAGGCACATTCTTCTGAGATAAAGCAAGCTTCCTGTGGCATCTTTTCTCTGTGACCATGTCAGTTTCTTTGAGGCATCCTCTCTGTAACGGTTCGAGTTTTTCTGAAGCACCTTCTATGTAATGATGTGAGTTCTCTGAGGCACCTCCTTACATGATATAGACTTACGGACTTTCTGGGACTTATGGACTATCTTATGGCAAACTTCATGTTCAAATTTGGTGGAGGGCTGACTTGGCAATTGGATCTTCTAGTCAGTTAGATGTGACTTGGATTTCTCTTGTTGACGAAGAATCTATAAGGAAAGGATTGATGGGTTTTGCCCTGGCATCTGGCCTAACTAACTTCTGTGTCTATTGTCTTTTGTGAACTGTGATCTCTACAATTAAATGTATAATTGTTTGATAACACAATTGAAGTAAAAGAATGCTAAATAAAACATATATAAACAGTCGCAAGTAATTATGATGTTCAGAAATTCCATTATGCATCCGAATTTCAACAAAGAGGGCACTGAATTGCAAGAGGAAGAGTTGAGTTTTCCAAGGGCCAAGATACCAAGGGCAGAATTTTTCCAACATGCAGAAATTTCCAAGAGGTGTTATTTCTAGGTTTTAAATTATGTATTTTCTATGTATTCTCTAAGGGTTATTTTCCTTGGTAAAGGAGCCCTAATTTTCCTGAGTAATAGAAAAGTGAAGGAGAATTTGTTATGGAATTTGTTAGGAAATTTCCTGTTGTGCCTTGTGGCTGATTTGCTCTTAAATTTCCAATGAAAATTGCTTAAAGTCAAATGCCAATGTATTTTTTATTCAACAAGTTTTAGAAAAAATAACTTGTTGGGGTGAATATAATTTTCTAGGTATATAATCCATCAGATCTGTTTTCAAAGAAATTAACATGTATCACAGCAATAACTTTGAGGAGAGCGAAGATCAATTTGTCATAGATGTTTATAGCAGAAAAAGAATTTTCCAGCAGTTATATTTTTCTAGGGTTTGAGTATTTGATTTGGAAGTTGTGAGAATGGCTGCAACAGGGTTGAGGTTTGAAGACCGTTAGAGGGTGCATTCAACTACAGTCCTTGGAAGGAGAGGATAGCATTGGTGTTGATGGAGAATGGGATCTGGGCTTCGCAAATCAGCAACTCACCAGAATGGGATCTGGGCTTCGCAAATCAGCAACTCACCCCTCCTATCGATGTTGCACAACTGGCCATCCATAACCAAAAGAATGTGAAAGCCAAGAGAATCATTCTGGATGGGGTGAAGGATCATGTGATCCCTCATCTTTCCAAAAAGAAATCAGCCAGAGAAATGTGGGAGGCTCTAACTAAGTTGTACTAGAGTGACAATCACAATAGAAAATAGGGTGGAGAGAAAAGCTCAAGAGCACCAAGATGTCTAGGTCAGATACCATAGCATCTTATCTCACCAAGATCACACAGGTTTGTGATGAGTTGGCTGCAGTTGGGGAGGTCGTGTCAAATGAGGAGCTTGTGAGGACGGCCCTGAATGGCTTCACAAAGCCATGGGCTCCCTTCATTAAGGATATTGTGGCACGAAAGAAGTTTCTAGACTGGAAGAGGTTTTGGAATGACATCCTCCAGAAGGAGATTCGAGAGCAGTCTCTGCATAGTGGCCAGTAGTAAGGTCATGATGAGAACCTTGCCCTTGCGTATCATACATGGAAGGGCAAAGGGAAGCCCAAGAAGAATGCGAGTGGGGAAGTTATTTCACAAGATGTGTGAAAGACAGACATGAGCAAAGTCAAGTGCATTGCATGTCATGAGTTTGGCCACTATGCAAGTCAATGTCCAAACAAGAAGAAGGGCAAGGGGAAGGCACAGGTAGCAGCTTCAGCAACTTCATAGATCAGCAAGTTTGCCACTAGGTTCAATAAGAAGTTCCCGCTTGTGCCTCACCTTTTTGGCACCATAAACAAGGGTGCATGGTTCATAGACGATGGACAATGGTGTTTCTCATCACATGACACAATCACGAGACTTGTTCACCGACATTGCAGAAGGAGACTCAAAGCTGCATGTGGAAGTTGAATGCTTCTAAGTCTCAGTTGGTGGATCCCACATTGTACATGCAATTCAAAGATTTTCTAATGTCTCTAGTCAACACCATGCCAAATATCTGCTTTGTTGTGAACACACTAAACCAGATTATGATGGAGTCAAGGGGGGTTCATTTGATGGCAGCAAAGCATGCGCTCAATTAGTGGTCATGAGTGGTGGAGTGTAGCTAGTGGGCTAATATAGACTCAAACTGGGTTGGGAGTGCAATGAGCAGGAAAAGCACCTCTAGGTGTTGTTTTAGTTTGGCGTCAAAAATGGTCTCATGGTTCAGCATGAAGTAGTCTTTCGGGGTACTTAGTTCAATGGAGATGGAGTATATGGTAGCTAGCTTAACAAGTTGTGAGGCCATCTAGCTTCACAAGATGCTCACAAGGTCATTTGTTCTTACGTATTCGAAGACAATTCACTGTGACAATCAAAGTTGCATCAAGCTTTCTAAGAATACAATTTTTCATGACAGGTCCAAGCACATAGAGATCAGGTATCATTTCATCATTGACAAGGTCCACAAAGAAGTTATGACACTCCAATATATCTCTAGAGATGAGCAAGTTGTAGACATTTTCACGAAGCCTCTTGTGAAGGGAAAATTTGTGTTTGACAAAGATAAAGTAGGGGTGGTGTAGGACACCTTCCTCACTAGGAGGGAGTGTTGATGATTATAGCTCAGACATGTGCTTCTACATAGGCTAGCTGTCAAGCACACAGAAGATGTTGAAAATTTTCTTTAGGTGCTTGTTCATGAGGAGTAAGTGATAATTATGGTTTCTTTCCTAAGTCTTAACTTAGGAAAAGCACATTATTTAAATTATTGATTAGTGTTGCCTATTGAGCTAAGTTTCTAAGGTAAATAACTTAATTATTTAAGTGATCTAGATCTAATCTCAACCACTGATCTCAAGTGAGGCTTAGGATTTAATTCTAACCATCTATCACTTAGGAGATCTAGGGTTTGAAATCTAGCTCAATAAAAAATTATTGAAGGAGCCTAAGGGAAAGGAAGAAAACACATTAAATCCTTGATAGAACATTTTTCTCAAGTGAGAAACTCAAAATTTGAAGAGAAGAGAAAAGGTGTGCAGCAATGAGGTTTCAGCAAGAAGAATTCAGGGGCTGAAATCTTGAAGAGTGAGGAGGTCGAGTTCCAATGGAGGCTTGTGCAGAGGGTTGTACAACTTAGAAGAGAGGTTGATTTCTCTAGTGCGTCGGGCACTGTACAAGTGGAAAAGAGGAGGGTGAATTGCAAGAGGAAGAGTTGACTTTCCCAAGGTTTGAAAATATCCGAGGGCAGAATTTTTCCATAAAGCCAAAATTTCCAAGACATGTCATTTCCAGGTTTTTAATTGTTGTATTTTCAGTGTATTCTAATTGTTATTTTCCTTGTTAAAGGAGCCCAAAATTTCCTGAGTAATTAAAATGTGAAGGAGAATTTGTTGGGCAAATTGCCATTATGTTTTGTGACTGATTTTCTATAAATTTACACTACAAATTATATAAAGTTGAATTCTAGTGTATTTTTTTATTCAACAGTTTTCAGAAAAAATAATTTGTTGGGATGAATATAATTTTCTGGGTATAAAATAAATTGCTAGGAATAATAAATCATATCTGGTAGTGAAAAAATTAACATTTTGTGCCCTATGAAAAAATCAAACTCTTTGGACCCATTCTGGGAATATGGTGAGCCACTTAAGCCAAATAATCAGCTAGGGTTGGCTTGCAAGTTGTGTGGGAAAGAAATGACTATCATAAATAACCACTTTAAATACCACCTTGCAAAAATTCCAAGGCATGCAGTGAGAATATGCAATAATTCAACACTGGAAATCATTTATATTGCCAATCAATCACTTATTGATTAAAAAAAATTGAAAAAGAGGAGAGCTTGAACATCCGACTGGGGGATTTGTAAGAACCTCTAAACCCACCAACTTATCAATGATGAAGCCAAGTAAGAGCCTCTCTTCCACCTCGGCTTCCACAATGCTCTCAACAAACCTTTCTTTGTTGTCAAAACCACTGCTGAGGCACAACCTTCTATTTGTCTATGGCTGAAACAAAGGAGAAGCAAGAAGCAAACAAGATTGTCGGTAAATATTTTCTATGAAGCGACAATCCTTTCAACATATTGCCAAGAACAACCCATTTTACCAATATATTTTTGACGTTGTTGTTGTTACTGGCCCAAGGTGCAAAGCTCCTACCTATGATGACTTGAGAGGGCATGTCTTTCAAACTAAAAGCTTGATTGCACTCACAAATTGGAGGAGCTTAGGAAATCATGAGAAGTCACCGAATGCACCATGATGTCAAATAATGGGATCGATGGGAAGAGCAAACACATTCTTACTTTCTTGGTTAATTGTCCAAAGAGGATAATGTCTATGAAATAAGGTGATGCATTTGCATATGTTAAAGATAGAACATTAATAATTAAGTTATTAGATAGGCTCATCTAAGACATAGGTCCATAACATGTTGTCCTATTCATAATGGATAATGTAGCTAATTGTGGTTAATGGCAGGTTGCTAATTCTGATGGTGACGTATCTAGAGTCTAACCTTGTTTTGGACTCCTTGATTTGTCCATTGCATTGATTTGATTTTGAGGATATGGGAAAAATTCCTATATAATGTATATCATTGAATCAATTAGGAGCATCACAAAATCTATAAATAATCATGCATATGTCCAACCCTGATGAAAAAATTCATAGAAAACAAGGAGTTAGTGTATCCTGCAATCACACACTTCACCACTAGTTTCATTTCTCTTTAGTATTTCCACTTGTACGTATGAGGTGAAGAGAATATTTATTTAAAAACGGTGGCATCATCATTCATAAAGCAATGAAGTGGACCAACAAGCCATAACTATAATACTATACCAAAGGATTGTTTGGGTCAATTGGAAAAGTTGTGTGCCATTAGCAAAACTTCGGTAAAGGTTTTTGCTTGGTTGATGGGAACAATCCCATAATGGGCTACTTATATGAGGCCACTAATACAACCAAGAAATTTATTTCTACCTACTATGAGGGCGAGGGGGATCAGGGATTTTCAACAAATAATTAAGATATCACCTCATTCATGCAACAAGGCTCTACCTCAACCTCACATTCTCTTACTCATGTGGTTTTAGATGACACTTGGGTTATGGATAGATTCCCCTCATGTATTCATAGCATGATGCCAAATTTGTATGAACACTTGGAGATTTCAAAAGAAATAGCAATATAACGATACACAAGATGGGTGTTGGAACATTTGGCTTTGACATGGTTGTTCAAGATAAGAAAACCGGCATGCAAGGTAAACATCGTGTTGTTTCAAATTTCAATGTCTTTGCTTTCTTTGTTTCAAATATCAATGTTTTTTCTTTCTTCATTTCAAATTTAGACACGAATTTTTTCTTATTCGTTGTAGACACTTGATGCACAACCTATAGTGGAAGAGTACCCATTTTATAGAAACTTGTCATTTGGGTACTTAGGAAAACTATGCAAGCACAACTAGAGTGCGTTTGAAAAAATATAAACCAAGATGTGCAACAAGTTATAAGAACTTTTTAAATTAAACTTTTTATTGATTGTAATTTTTAACTAGTTAGCCTTTAATATTTCTTATAACTCTATGTCTCATTAATTTTTTATGGCCCTCATACAAGTTAGAATCCTCATGCTTTAATGTCAGATCTATGTCTACTACAATCTCCAACTATGGGTGCAATATCTTGAGAGAACACTTGATGTGGACACCATTCCATTACGGATGGGATTGACACCACAACTATGTGGAGGGAGGAGATTGAGAGACCTATCATAGAGGAGGCCCTTGAATAGTTGAGGATGCACCAAAGGCGGTGACAAAGGTATCGCAGAGAAGGATGTTCTAGTGCAATCCCATTTGGAGGAGGAGAATATTGAGAATGTGCCACCACCTTCATAGACACAAACAAAGGCAACTAGCAAAAGATGTTCCACTTCAACTTCCACTCCATTCAAGGACCTTATTCTAAAGGACAAACCACTTCTTTTGCCTATAAAAGGTGTAGAAAGAATTGATAGTATATGCATCTAATTTCAGTGGAGATTACTCATGATGATGAGATAAGATATGATAAGATCAAGTAGATAAGTTCGATAAAATAATTTTATTCATTCGGACAAATGACCACAAGAGTTAGTCAATGGTAGTGTTGAGTACAATAGTGTCAATAGAATGTGGAATCACAAAAGCTAGTTCAATATAAAGCAACTAAGAAAGGACGAGCATATCTACTCTCTAAGATCTAAGAGTAAGAACAAAATTGGATAGAAGGAGATTATGTCTAAAATACACCTACAAATGTGCAAACACTATTGATCCCCCAAAACCTGTGGAATAGTGTCATGTAGAAGGGTCTATAGAAAGAGTCAATAAGTGTCAATGCCCACTTCAATAAGTGGCTCTTCTAACATACAAGGTTGTGGAGAAGAATATATAGATAGATGAGTTATTAGAAGAACTAGAAAATTTTATGTCTCAATACCTAGAAAAGGCAACCCACCACTAGGATGTGGTGTGAACTATACTAAGATTTGAGATGGTACCTCCATCCAGGAGTATCTTTTATATACATGGTTGCATTTATATTCAAAAAAAAATCTAGAATGCCAAATTAGTTACAAAATATATGAAAACATGTACATTTGTAGAACAATGAAGATAGAAATGGCATTCATGATACATCAATGATTAATCATTCGAGCATCGACCATCTAGAATCTAGATTATCAATTCCAAGCAAACATACGAAGTTTTAAGCCTCATAATAGAAAGTAGAAAACTAACTTATGGAATGAAATAGGTTATCTAGCAACTATCAACAATAACATGACCAAATAGTTATGTTTACAAAATAGGCCATCTACACACTGAAATATGAAGACCAAAGGTCCAAAACAATAAATTGAGCTAGTTGCTAAACACCTCTCTACGGAAGAAGTGTTCACCAATTGTGAAAGCACCCATATTGCCAAATGTTGTAGCTGTGGGGTAGCACTGCCATGCATGTTCCACCACTCCTTGACAAACAATGTTCCACCATCACTTATATCAAGATCCTCATCATTAGTATCATCCTTCATTATTTTCCTCTTGTCTAGCCTTTGCCTCTACCTCAATTCTCTAGGGACATCAATCGACACCACCCAATTTTGATCAAATTGCCTAATCCAAGCCTTAAAATATGGTAGAAAAAGCTTAACATGCCTGATCAATGATTTTGGTTTGAGTGAAGGGTACATTTTTGTTGAGGCCATGACAAAGGAATTTGACAATCAACGTCACCAAGACTAATGTACATATAGGGCTTGGTGCTCTTGATTAAATGCCAATCACATACCCTCATATGTAATAGAATCTAATGAAAATGTTGCAATCTCTTTGATCCTAAATCTTGAAAACC
Source organism: Pinus tabuliformis (assembly GCA_031772625.1). NCBI lineage: Eukaryota > Viridiplantae > Streptophyta > Pinopsida > Pinales > Pinaceae > Pinus > Pinus tabuliformis. Next base: position 130,335,053 of record CM062806.1, read on the forward strand.
GTTAACATTGTTGGGTTTTGAAAGGGAATGAAACTCTATTTTTTCCAAATAAAGCATGATGAGGTTGGAACCACTCTCAAACAGTCTGAAACAATTTATGTTAATGTTAAAAACTCCATTTTCTTATCTATCCTTTACATTACCACTAGGGAGCATCTAGGGAGGGTCCAAGGAGCACCCAAGAAGCGTGACAAGAATGTGACGAGAGCATGTACAAAAGCACAATCCGACATGTGGGAATGCGTACATGAGCTAGTTGTTCCAAATTTCTAGGTAGCATGAAAATCGAGGCCAGAGTGCAATTCCATTTTTGGGAGCGTACTCCTATAGTGCTCCCACTCGAAGTGAAGTTCTGGGTTTCGAAGCAGGGGAGTGTGCGGTTCATGCAACACTGACCCTCCCATACCTAAGCATGGTAACTTGTTTACAGATCATAAGGTAGGAAGGCATTTCAAGATGATGCTTTGAAGAAGTACTTTGATGCTTTTAAAATTGAATATGGCCCACTCTAATAATTTTATGGTTTTTATACCCATGATATTGATATCACTTGATTTTGTGAGTTTGTGTTATGTCTTTGCTACCAGGTACAATTGCGATCCCCTCAAGGATTCAATGATGCTTCTTCATAACTTCAAAGAGGGCATTCGAGCCCACTTAATGATTGCATGGAACACTTTGGGAGAGGGCATTGGACATTTATTGAGGAGCATTGGCTTGGGATGCCTTGTCACAGTTGATGACACCCTCACCTACCTCCAACCTTGAATGTTTCCCTTCAAATCCAACACATTACCTTGAGAACAAATGTACCCTAGAAATGACAAGATGCCCAAAAGTTGGCATTGCACCTACTTCATGAACATTGCCTTCGCTTCTAAGGTGTTTTCTAATGATGACATGAGACCCCGCAGGAGGAGAAAGTACACTATTTTCCATGATGGTGTCATGCCCTAGCACTATGGCATCCCCTTTCACGATGCTTGGGTTGTTGATGTGGGTACATTTGAGGATGAAATTTGGGTGAGGGAGCTTTATTGATGATTGGACATCTATTTTATAAGTAGATATAACTTTTGGGATGAGATGCACTCCTTGGAGCTATCCATGGCACTTTTGATGGAAACATAAAGGAGATGAAAATGAAGGATAAACGAGAACGTACAAAAGCTAAAAGAGATGAAAATAAAAGATAAAAGAGAATGTCACTTTTACTTTAAGAATTTATCATTGCCATTAATTATTGGGGTATTGTTGATTCCAAACTAGTTTTGACAACACTACTTCAAACCCTTCACTCTATTTGCAAAATGAGAAGAAAAAAATTCACTTTATATCAGCTTTTCGACGATATTTTGAATCTTGGCACAACAATATCGTGATATTATTGCCCATGAAAATATCACAATAATTTCCTACTGAAATTATCATTTCCTTGAAACTTTTGGAAAATAGAAACAATGTTGATATAATTTCGCTCTTTTGGCAACACTCTAAATTCACTGAACCAAAGTGGATCAACAAGAAACCTCCATTTGAATGTTGCTTAGACATATTATAGAATATAGACCATGTATGATTAAACAATTGGAAAACGGTAGAAAAAACAGTCCAACCTTGTGCCTTCAATGAATTATATGACCCTTCAAATAATATGACGCCATATTGCTAACTTCCCAAAAAGATTATTATGAAATCAGCAAATCAAAAAAGCAATGTATTGGCAAGTGCAGCATGAATGTTTAGTGAAAGTAGGTAGCTAATATAGCTCTCACCAGGGTTCAAGTCCTGCCAATTACATGCTGGTGCTTATGTTCACACAATGGCTATTGGGGCCAGGTGCAAGTTCTAGGTGAATTTGGCAAAATATATATGCCTCACTCGCATTTGCTTATTAGCATAAGAGCAAACCAATTGAATTGTGCTAATGGATCTCCCCCATAACCCTACATCTGGTCGTGTTGGCCCCAAATGTGATAAGAGGAAGCTTGTTCAAAACAAAAACAAAAACGAAAAAGCAATGTGTTGGCATCCTGCCACCTTCAAAAAAAAACTGAAACAGAACTTGTCAAAGCAAAAATTGGTGCCAAAACTGTGTCCTATCATTTCTTGAACCATAAACCAAGACAATTGAACCCACGGACATTTTCTGCATATCCAAAGAACCACCTGCACAAAGAAGCCTACAAAATTGCATGACAGACTAGACAGAAATGCAACACTATGTACAACTAGATATTTGAAATGAACCAAAGGCAGCAGGGCTCATCTCTCAGCCCTTCCACAATTGCCTCTTCAATTTCCTAGCTGCCAGTATGACAAAACCTACCCACTAGTAAAACCTCCTTGGAGTTAAGACAAGAGTTGCAAGTGTTGCAGAGGAGCAGGCAACTCTTCTTATCCCTCCCGCTTACTCATTATATCCTTTTCTTCTATACCATTTTATATCCAATAATTTGGAATATAAATTATGAGCGTGACTTCAAATTTCACTTTATAAAGTTGCACAAGTAAATATCCAGCTTATGGTGAATATGTGAGCTCACTGCTCAGAATAGCAACGCTTCCGATGTATATACACAAACACAAGAGGGCATTATAAGAAATGATCTTATAGCAAATAGCAGGCACACACATACTGTTCACATTCAAGTTCTAGACACATCAACTAAGCAAAAATAGAGAATTGCGTTAAAACATTATCTAAATCAATTGTTTAATGATAAGCCGAAAATAAGCTGCTGCAACGTTTGCTTGGGCCTTAAAAGCTTCATAATATATTAAAACAAACTCCAATCAAAAAAATCCATGCAGTCAAGATGCAGGCATTGCCTGCAACAATCACATTTTAAACATACCATTGATGTTCCAAACTATGCAAATTTATTGAAGGGAAATGAAAATTTCTTGATCATATTGCCGTAAAATAGAAACAAATCAACCTACCACAGTTGCAGCTCCCGCAATCAATGAGAGACAGGAAAACCGACAACAATACAACAGCTCTCCACATTGCTATCCTCTCCAATTCTGGATAGACCACTTTCTGCAGCGATTGGAGAGAATGCAGCCTCGTTTTGCCGTTACTGAAAATCTAACATCTGCTGTCAGCCGAAACTGATCATATAATAAAGCCTCATTGTTCTTCCACAACAGCATATGCAATTCCTTCTATGACCAGACATGATCAGTGTATCGCAGGCTGTCAGTCTGCATCAACATCGGTAACAATGCAAGAAATCTCTGCTTCTAAAAACACCATCTTCTGCCTGAAATAGGCATCATCAACATCATTTAGAGCATGATGCTTATGTTCCTTTCCATCATAGCCCATATTGCCCACAAGATTTAGTTTCTCTTTCAGTTCTCTTTTGCGTTTTGCTTTCATTAAGGGTTCTACATTTAGTTTTTCCTCTTCATTAGTCGTTAACAAACATTACCCTCTGCCCAAGGGACTCTTATTCCCCGACCAGTAGTCACAATTTCAATTCCCATGCAGGCCCCGTTCCATGTATAGTAGAGGCCTCACCCTCCTAAGGGTTCCCTGTATAGTAGAGGCCTCACCCTCCTAAGGAGCTTAGATTTCAATGATTTCCTTCATGAAACCCACTCTGAATGCATTACACTTGTTGACCTGACATTGCCCATGCTTACACCCAGAGCCTAATCCTCCTAATGTTGAAAAATTACCTTAACCTATTACTGCATTTTACATAGGTTACTATATAACCCCATAAAACCATAGCTTCAGCAGCAGCCACAGTGGAAACACTTGCACATGAATATATATTAGGTTAATATACATCAAACCTAATAGCAATTACACATCCCTTGACTAAAGATAATTTTATACCCATTGCTGCATTCACCTTGATTACCTAGAAACAACAAGAACAACACAGCTTCAACAACTATTGCAGGGCAGAAATTTGCTAAGAAAAATGGCCCCCAGTCATGACTACAGAGCTATTAAATCAACTAAAACACTGTATATCACTTGAACCCATTACTGCATTTTCCATTGGGTAGACGAAAAGCTCGCAAGATTGCAGCATTGACCATTACAGATAAATTGTTCACCGAAAAACTGAGCACCAACCCTGATAACATGGCCCTTAAAATCAAAAGTTCTACGTCTTGGCATCACACAGCATTACGGTATGGACATGTGAAATTACACAAAAGTTAAAACCACATCAGGAACAAAGAAAAATAACTTACATTGCCCCGGGCTTTTTGTGAGATCTGAGTTCAGAAATACTTAAGTGACAAGCAAAATTCGATCCAGTAGAAACGACTGGATTAGCGGAAAAGCAAAGAAAAGCACTATTAAAAAGCTTTTGAGCTGATGCAATGAATACCAAAATTCCTGTAATTAATACATAGAGTTATGTGATCCTGCGTAAGCACGAGTTTCACCGATTTTTGTGGGTCCTTGACATCACCAAAAGTAATAAATTTTTTAAATTGTTTCCCCTGGCCATGGTCGCCCTCTCTTGTTGTCAATCTCAATTTCTGAGTTTTTTTAGATAGGGATGGCGTTATGTTGATTAATTAATTTGTTGTTTTAATTTCATAATAATGTTGCAATTCTATTTTTTTAACAACTTTTTATTTTAATGGTGGAATTGGATTTTATGTGTAATTAGAAATTTTTCTTCAAGAATTTTGTATAAATTTTAACTCTAAACCTTTTTCTAACATTTCAATATTAAAATAACGTTTTGTTGAACCCTTTTAACTCTTAATATTTTTATAAAAATAGGTTTGTCAGTAAAGACAAAGAGGTTCAAGTGTTAAAAAGTTTTATTTATTTGACTTCTATGTATGTATTAAATAATTGTATTATAATTTTAATAAAATTTAAATTTTTTCGCTCGTTCCCAACTATGATATTCTATATTCTATATTTTTGACTCGTATAATTTAGACTTTAAATTCCTCAAGTATTTTATTATTTATGACAGTGTGCTTTAATGTAAATAATAAGGGATAAAATTTGTATTTATATATTAATGTAATTTACAAAAACTACTTGATAAATTAAATATTAAAAATATTATAATTTTTTATTAAAGTTATATATATTAAATATAAATTAATTAAATGTTAATAAATTAATTAAATATTTAAAGAGTTTTTTTGTCATATTATTTTATTGGGAAATTGATAATTAGACAAACTCACTCGATATAAAAAAATTGTGCACTCAAAGATGAAGTTGAAACTCTTGAATGGCCATAATAACTTCTAATTTTTCATATAAAATTTTTAATCGCGCATCAAGTTAGTCAAAGAATTTGAACCAAAACATGTGACATTAACACCATTAATATCAATCATTCAAATTATCTCATGTTAAAATGAGAATTATTAAGTTATTAAACACCACTTAAAATTTGAATAAAACCAAGGAATTCGAACACAATAGGTGACATTAACACCATTAATCCCAATCATTGAAATCATCCTGTTGTAAGTATGAGAATTATTAAGTTGTTTAACACCACTTAAAATTTGAATAAAAGTACTAACTAGCTTAGATTTCAATTGTTACAAAAGTAATAATGTTATTCTTTTTATTCTTGAGGATAAAACTTGAATTTTGTTAGTTCACCTCGACTTGTAGTATCTTGGTAGAAAAGAAAAGAAAAAAATAATGACAATATTATTTATCAAAACTCATGTCCCAGGGGGCAGCTTAATTAGTAATCTGAAATATGTGAAATCATTGAAACTCAAGAGACCCAGGTTCAAATCCTCCTATTTGTGACCCGGTTTATGGAGAGGAGGACAAGTTGTAAACGCCTAGAGTTTACTAGTAGTTACGTGTTAGGTGGGTTGTTGGTTCCTCTAAGTCACCAAAAAAAAATGTCATATAGTGATGTTGGTGTCACTTAAGTAATTTAGCAATATTACTTTTATTAAATGGGAGAACTAATTTTTTATCGTAAAAGAAATTAAGAAGTAAATTTTGAATGGGATTCGGGTGGAGCTAATAATAATCATATTCAAGTGCATGTTTTATATCAAAATTCTTAATCCAAGGCAAATTTGAGAGTTAATTGTTAATGGAGATTAAGTAATAATTATTAAATTCATGCATTGCTCTACTTCTTTCAATGGCAATTTAGCAATGCTTATAAAGTCAAATCCAAAAAAAGTGAATGACTTTAAATTAAAAGATTTTTTCCATGTTCTAAAAGAAAGGAATACATGGGTTGATTATTTGGTAAAAGAAACCTCATGCCTAGAAAGTGGAACATTGAGGTTAAAAAAGGGGTTTTCCTTCTCCCTAATTCTTTAATTATCTTATTTTTAATTTGAAATTATGTAAGCCACCATCTTTCCAAACTACAGCATGCATAATTTTAGCTTAAAAATATTCTCATTTTAAAATTTTATTACATATGATATATGATATTACACTAAAATTTTAAAGCACAAAAGTTGAAGCCATTATAACAAAAGATACTTGATACGAGACTAACATGTCACTCCCAAAGGTTGAATCTAAGTATGGAGGATATCAATCATCACTCCCAACCATCCAATATAAATCAAATTCACAAAATGATAGTAATTTTTTTATTAATAATAAGCTCCTAGCCTATGTTTAATGTTATATATAATTTATTTAACATGTCACTCCTAAGGATTGAACCTAAATGAGGAGGATAGTAATCATTCCTCTCAACCATCCAATATAAACCAAATTCACAAAATAATAGTTAAATTGTTATTAATATTAAGATCATATTTTATGTTTAATATTATATTTAATTTGCTTATATAATTATTAGTTAATTAGGTTTATCTTGGGTGGTTGGGAAAATTGATTATTATCTTCCCCCACCTAAACTCAATTTACATAAGGGACGTGTTAAACTCATGGTCGAATATATTGTTGTCAAGTAGTCTTTAAGTGTGACTTTCTCGAAGGTTTTCCGATCTAATTTGTTTATAATCCAGTAGGGATTCACTGAAATCACAAGTATGACAGGTGAACTCTTCACAATAGAAGTGCCTTGGGGTTTTTAAGGGTGTTGAATCCATATATGCGATTAAAAAACCAGTTTAAACAACACAAATCAAGATTTGACCACAAATTTTTTTGTCGGATTCCGGCTAGAAATCCATTGGAAACTCCAAAAAGTCACACTAAAGACTACTCTTATTGTTGTAATCACTTTGATCCTTATCGTAATAGCCTTAACATTGTTGTTAACTAACCTTATATCCTAAAGGTTTAGAGTTTAATTTAAATAGCACGCTCAAAATAAAAATGTATTTACAAGTTCCACGACAACATATATACCAGTATATATCCATCTTATCTTCAAATCTACCAAGCACCAAGACGGATCAAATATCTTGAGATGCAAACCTTTTTTAGACTGAAAAGAGATTTGATCACTCTCGATGCTTGGTAGATCTGGAGTTAAGATGGATCTAGGTTGGTTTAATTACAATTATAATTATAATTATTAATTTAATTATAATTAAAATATAAATACAATTATTAACTTTATCTTTTATGGTATATCCGAAGTTAAGGTGGATCTAGGCTAGTTCAATGATTTTTATGTAATTTGGTCGAGTCAGAAAAAATAATATACATACATACATATATATATATATATATATATATATATATATATTCCCAAGAAAAAAATGTAATTTTATTCAACCTGTAAACAAGGAACAAAATTACATTTTGTAGATGTTGTTAAGCATTTGAGCATATCGGTAGGGTTTTGAGCGGAAGGGCCGAGGAGAAACCAGGGTTTTATCCTCTGTCTTAGGGTTCTAGCTTCGGAAATGGCAAACGAGGGTTACTCATCCTCACGCTCTGACCGCAAAAGGAAATTTGATGATACTGACAGGGTTGGGAGGAAGACAGGCTTCTCTGATCGGCCTAACGGGGAGAACCAGGTTGCCTACAACAGCGCTACGCCGCCGCTGGATGAAGTGCAGATTGCTAAACAAAAGGCTCAGGAGATCGTTGCTCGTCTTGTCAGTGATGCCGAGACCAAACGCCCTCGCACGGAGGACGACGACACTAATCGTGCAGAGAAACGGGATCCGCATTGCCGTCAGCGAAGAACTCGCAACCTAAGGAACGGATCTGATACCTCAGGCCTTGGGAGAGCGAGGCATGAAGACGGGACGCACACTTCAAGCTTAAGAAGATATAAAATCCCCAGATCCGCCGCTGATCAAGCAGATCGGGCTCCCATCAAACAGAACGGCCAAGATCTTGCAGGTCTGCTCCCCCGGATAGGAAACGGCCACGGCAGATCTGTTCCAGGAAGCTCAAGAAGCCCTGGAATGGAGTCAAGGCCCTTACCTATCTCATTTCAGATCCAAATTTCTCAACCCACAGGCAGAACCATCATGCAATGGGTTAGCCCTTCAGATCTAGTGCAGGAACTCAAACTGAATCTTGAGCGCAGAATGGGGATCCCTTCAAGCCTTCAGCGACTTATCTTTCAAGGTAAACAACTTGAAGACCCTCTTCCCCTCTCTGCTTATAGCATTTCAAGAAACAGCTCTGTGGTGGTAACCCTTCGTTTGAGAGGAGGTGCAGTGGGACAGTCTTCCTCTCCTCGGCCTTTCTCATACAAAGACGCAGTTCACTCTGAGATCCCCAAACCCCCGGAAGCCCTTAAATCCAAGGCCTTCTTGGTTGACAAGATTGAAGAAGTTCCCTCTGTTGAACTCATACATGAAGATCTGGCTTCCAATCTTCAAGAATTTGCAGAAAGAGCCATCATTTGCAGATTCAACGGATTGTGGCCGCGATCGCAGGATCTCTATGCATGGATCCATGCAAACTGGACACATCACTGTAAGATCTTTTTTTGCTCGAAAGGTTACTTCATTGTTTTATTTGATAACAGTAAGCATTATGAAAAGGCCTTAGCAGAGGGCCCTTGGTTCATGGGAACTGCAGGGCTATTCTTAACTCCTTGGTTCCCAGACTTTGATCCAGCTACTGCAGTCATCACCAAGACACCTGTATGGATCCGGCTTCCAAACTTACCTGCCCACCTATGGAGTACTCGGGTCTTCAGAGCCATAGGAGACACCTTGGGCAGCTTCATAAATGGGGATTTATGGCGGGAAGCCAAAGGTCTCTACTCATATGCAAGAATATGTGTGGAACTAGACCTGAGCAAAGGACTTCCAGAACAAATCAATCTCAAGATAAACGACTTTGTCTGGACCCAGACACTGGATTACGAGAATACTGCTTTTCGGTGCCGCCATTGCCACCAATCTGGGCATTTGCAGAATACATGCCCATCTCGCCCAACAAAAAAGAACATGGCCAACGTCTCCAAGCCCAAATCCAAACGATGGGCTCCTTGCTCTCCTCCTCCTGTAGTGGATTCTGATTCCTCCAGCTCTGAAGATGAAGACAGTGATGAAGAATTGAATCAGCCTACTCATTTCGCAGCCCCATCCACAGATGGTTTAGCGCCTTCCTTTGACTCAGCTACTGCTCAGAAACATGTCCATTTGTCCTCCTCCTCTGATTCAGAAAAGGAGGGTTCCCCTGTGGAGGACCCTAATCTTCAAGTTGTTATAGCTCATCCACCCCAAAATGGTTGGGTTGAAGTCAAAAAAAGGAAAGGGAAAAAGCTTCGTGTTGATGCCTCTACCCTTTCAGGGTAGGAATTAATGCTTCTTTAGGCTCCCAGTGACTTGTTGTAGCTCCTTGCTTGCTTAACTCATTCTCCGGAACCGAGGTTGATAGTCCTATCATTTCCGGTTGCCGGTTTCCTGCCTCTCTGGAGTGTATCCTCTTGTACAATATTTTTTGCTTAATAGAATTAGTCTTAATCGAGAAAAAAAAAAAAGAAGCATTTGAGCATATCAATTGTTCGCTTAATGAACAATAAAAAAGAAAAATATAAAAAATTGCATCAATTTGTCGGGGGTTAAGTGTGATAATAATCACTTAACTTCCTCCTTTTATTTTCTCTTTCTGGACATTTTGTCAAACCCCGTGTTTGGGGTTAGTTGTTACTATTTCCAATTGATTTCTAATTGTTTGCAATGGAACTTCTTTATTTGAGTCTGAACTCTCAGATACATGGGTTCTCTTGATGCCATCGTGCCCTTTTTCTTGAATGATTCCTCTTTCTACTACTTTGTTGCTTTGATCTCTACCAATTCAGTGTCTTTCTAGATATCGATCATAGTTTTTGGTTGGTTCACATGTCCTTTGACTACTTGGTTTCCTTGTTGTGCATGTGCATCCATATTTGGAGCATTCTCCATAGTGTCTTCTTCTTCTTCTTCAAAAATGTGGGGATCAGATACCTCCATCCCTTTTGGCTTGGGTCTGCCTCTCTTTCCTTTTTAGGATCATTTTTGCTTGTGGGCATGTGTTTTGTAGATTTCCTTTTTGAAAATAAATTTGGCATCTAAATGCCATGTTCTCATAATCTAATACCTAGGTCAACTAAAAATTCTCATGTTTCAAATGGATATGATTAGGTAGACCTTTGTTGAGGTCTCTCTCTACACATATTCTGACGAATGTGAAGATACAATTTTCCCAAAGTATTTCCAATATCCTCTAGGACCTGATGGTGCATAAAGGAAAGGGGGGATTTGGTAATCTCAACCAAATCAACATTGTTGTAATCACCATGTGTGTGGCATCAAAATCAGGAAACCATGGTGTAAAGAAGAGTCAACTCTACCCCAAAATCGTGGCCCGTCATTTAGAACTTTTTCCAAATATTTATAAGTATCAAATTGAACTATGAAGAAACCCATTGAACATAAAAGATGTCATAGTTGGGAGCCCAGGAAATAAACATCCATTGATGTAAATCTTCAAACTGTAACTAGAAACCATTAAACTTACATATAAATGCCTTAAATTGAATATCAACAAATAGTGATTTTATCGTTGGGTGTTTTACTTCCATGGTCGGTGTTTGTTCTACTTGTCCAACTATGTAAGGTCTTGGCATTTTTGAGGTCTGATCAGCAGAAGTGGCAACATTTCCTTTCATTGCATCCTTGAACAATACTAGTCCATTAAGGTTTCTAGAGTATGAAGCTCCATCCTACAGCCTCATATTTAATATTGTCACGGAGTTCCTTGTAATGCCATAATCTTTCAATGGAAGGGAATCTTGCAATAGTTTCCCCTCAAATATCAATCTTTGAAAGAATACTGATATACCCATATTCTTTTGAATAATCTACTTCAAATTTTCAACTAGATCCAGACCCTGAATCCAACAGGTGTAAGTCTTCCCATTGAAGTTTTTTATGAAGATCTTGAATTTTTCCATCTCAATCTGTCTCTTGTCCAGATATGGAAGAGAGAGATGAAAGGGTGTCTCCAAGGTGGACAAAACCCCATTCTTTGACACTTTTGGTCTCAGATCTAGTGTAAGGGGTTTTTCTTTTAGCGGTTTCAAACCTCGTGGAGCAATGATTAATAGAAATATCTGCAAAACTAATTTTATCTTTCTTTTGATCAACTTAGAACAAGGAGATTGGGCTAGATCTCCTTGCATAGATGAAACTCCCTTGAGCATCAGCCACGACACCTCTGTGATATGAAATGCCAACCATTCATAGCATGCAAAAGCAACCAAATCTTATTGGAAAGAAGGATTTAGCAACGTCCCAGATCTACGTGGCCACCACAACCACTCTGAGAAAGCATATCCTCTACCGTCAACAAAGATTTTGTGTGTATTAAGACCCCATCCATTGTATTCTTCAACAACATGATACTATCATTTTCCTTTGTAAACCCAAAACGTAGATCTACTACAAGATGTGCATATCACAACATGCAGAGTTGAATAAAATCCCCTCCCTCTGCCAAAGTGAACTCGGGTCATTTCCAACCTACTCCAAAGTGCTTCTTCTTTGCGAGAGACCAACCTCAAATTGGCAAGGCTCCACAAACATGAAAACCCTTATTGATCTTCGTAATCTTCATCTCTACTCCTTTAACTCCTTAAATGTTAAACAAAACATTATATTATAACATATCTACCATACTGGGTTGAAGAACACCTCTCAACACAATAATTTTTTATTATTTAAAATATATAAATAATATGAAAAAAATTCCAACCATTATTAATAAAACAATTTATACATATATGAAAAATAATAATATGGTCTTTATAGTTATTTTTGAATTTTTTTATATATTTTATCTATAATATAATATAAAATCAAAGTTAATTGCATTTATTTATACCCTGGAATATTCTCTTTTGTGTTAGACATTATGAATTCTCTATTATTGAATATATAGAATTCTTTTTTCCCCATAAATTTATATAATATTAAAAGACTAAAATATGTTAATGAAGTTATAAAGACCTATAATATAAGAAAATAAAAATATGTTAATGAACTTGTAAATACGTGTAGTATAAATATTAGTATATATTAATGAAGTTATAATTTTTGTTTTAGAATATTTTGTTTAATTATTTAATTATTTTATTTTATTTTATTCTTTAATATATATAATTTTTCAGACAGGGAATTAACAAGTCTGTAATTTATATATATCAAAAATTTATAGTTTAATTTAGGATTGAGACATTTAGAGATTATTAGAAATTGGAGTCGGGATCTTAGACTCCAACGAGACGCCTATTTTTTCAAGCTTACTATGATGGGTCATATCGTAGGAGACTTGAACTTAAGTGGATGTGATGTCAAACCACCACTAGAGTTATAAATCATTCTTGTTAAAAGAATGTAGCTCGAACAATATGGCACATGTTTCATGTCCAAAAATGTGTAAGCTCAAGTTTTCAAAAACAAATTATAAGTTGGCCCTTTTAGCACTTATGAAATAGTTTTCCTACCTGGTGAAAGTTATTGATTCTACTAAGTGCATTGTACCCTTTGTTTAAGTCCTGAGAGTTAGCTCAATTATTCAAGTCCCTATCATTAAAGCACCTTTATTATTGAGAGATCACAAGTTCAATTCTCTCGACACCTTCGAAGTCAAACTCCATAGTTGAACTAATAAAAAGTAATCCCTTCATGTAAATATACCTAATACAAATATTCCATAAACATAACCATCACTAATCTTCAAGATTCATGAACCACATAAAAAATAAAAAATAATCCAATTTGAAAACATTAAATTAAAATATGCTAATAAAATTATAAATACATAAAATAAAATAAAATATATTAATAAAACTATAATTTATAATTTAAAAATGTCCTCTTCTTATAAATTATCTTTTATATATATATTTAATATTTTTGTTATATATATATATATATATATATTCAGAGTTCACAACCATAACCTTCACAATTCAAATGAAATGGACAGAGAGGGTGGCGATCTGCATCTAAATTGAAATATAAAAGAAGTTTGGAGATTGGTAATTAAAAGAAAATCTTTATCTTTATATAATAAAGAGTTATTATAAAATGGGTCTTTAATAATTAAGTAAATAGAATTTGTTATAATTAAAATTTTGATATTATTATTAATGATAATTTTTTAAATTTTCATGTATTGGAAAATATATTTAATATGAAAATATATTTATAAAAAATATAATAAGTTTAGAGTATGTTTTAAAATTATTTTTGTTTGGTTAAAAGTTTTAATATGAAAATATATTTATAAAATATATAATGAGTTTCGAGTATATTTTAAAATTGTTTTTGTATGGTTAAGAGCTTGTCTTTCTCGGATGTAAAAAAATAGATTAACGACCCAAGGCTTGTAGGCATCTGGCAAGAGTGAAATCCTGCCCCCTTACAGACCACCAATAGGTAATGCTAGATAGCTTAGTTTTCCTTGAATAATAGTGATGAGTCAACCTACTTTTGCGGATAGTAGTGAGTGGTGGTTTTCCTCACTGTTGGTTTGACTACTGAGTTATGATAGGTTTTCTCACCGTTTAAAGATATATGAAACATATAAATTAATGGAAACATGTTTATTAATGACTTTGTCTTGTTCAATGTTGGAAGAATGCGAATCATAGTCACTAAAATCCATATCCTCCATCATTTGATGGATAATGTCTTATTCCTCAAGGTCTTCTTAAGATAAATAAATTGATATCCTAAGTTTAGAGGTCGTTGAATCAAAACCGTTGTTAAGGTTACAAGCTAGATTTCTTGCCATAGAGCATTCCACCTCTAATCATCAATTTGTTGATTCCATTGGTTTGCTATATTCATGACCGTAATATTCCAAAAGACGCAATCATGCTTATTTTTATGGACTTTAGTAGGTACAAAGAAAAATTGATGTTTGGTTGTTACTAATAGATTCTTCATGTCTTCAAATCACCGAAAAAAATGTTGTGCTTTTTTGTAATCTATAATTAGGGTTTGACATCCCATCAAAGGAAAATAATATTGTAAGTCCCAAGATGAAACCTGAGCTTATTTAATACACTAACAATGCCACCAATAGATGCGCCGAGAGAGGTAGAGCAAGGAGAACCAGGGATGAAAAGACGAATTCCAAAAAATGATGATACCAACAATGTAAGGTCACTAACACCCAAAACTATAGGACAATAAACACAGAAAAGGTAGAACTCCAAACTCCACTAACTCGAAGTCACTAGTACCTAGAGATCTGAAACACTCGACACCATATAAGCCTTAATATATCAAAATAAAGAAATAACAGAGCACCAAAAAACCATGAGAAAGTGAAAATTATAATACATAGACCAGAAAAGGAGAGAAAACCTTGGTGGGAAGGAAAATTGTTCCAAAGTACCAGAGAATGTCACTCGAATCAAACACAAAGTGCATCACTATACGACTTGAGCTTGAGAAGATTCACCAATGGATTCAAAATGTCACCCAAAAAATCTTACATGTATAGAATGAGTGAACAAATCCCTTCTTATCTTACTCCATTGATTAATTGCGTTGAGAGGCACTCTCCAAGTATGGTAGAGATGGTGTAATGTTTAACATTTTGATTAGGTCAAATTACATAAAACTAAAAATAAAATTAAAATGCAAAATTAATCATTATAATTCTAGTTAATTCTAATTAATACTAATTAAACCAACTTAGATCTATTTTAACTTCGAATTTACCAAGCACCGATAAGAATCAAATAACTTGAGATGCAAACATCTTTTAGAGTGAAAAGAAATTTGATCCTTCTCAACAATTAATAAATCCAAAATTAAAATGAATCTAGACTAGTATCAATTGAAATACCATAATATTTATTATTTATTATACCTGTTGCAGGCATGGTATTATGCATTCAGTTTTGCTTTGACTTGCATATTAATTTGTCTTTGCCAAAAAAATTTGTTGCTTATCCATAGTTTAACATTAGGAATTTGATTTTTGTTATATATTATTATTATTATTATTTAAATTTATTTATGTGTGAAGTGATTGGTTGAGGTCTTATTATGGGCTCTTTAGTAATTTCCATTTCTATTAGTTACTAATTTTTTTTTTTTAGATTTATTTCTTTTTTATTTTTTTTTTTTCATTTTTCTATTATTTCCATTTTCATGAATTTTAATTTTTTCTCCATATTTTCAATTTAAGGTAACTTATTATTATATTAAAAAAAATTAGTAAATTTAATATATATAAAATAAACATATATATTAAAGTGTATATATGTTAATATAAATAGTATTAGTTAATTATATTTTTTAATTTTTGGTGATTTAACAATAAAACATTTTATTAGTTGTTTTGTTTTTGTGATAAAATTTTTGTCTTTATTATTTTTTAATTTAATTAAATTATATTTAAACTATTTTTTAATTTAATCAAATTATATTTAAACTAAGTAGCAAGCACAAGTTACTATATAGCTCTTATTAAAATTAGAATATATCTCCGCAACTAATAACCTGCAAAATAAAATTAAAAAATATTTGAAAAAAAAATTATAGTTTTTAATAAATTGAAAAAAAAACCAAAACACAATATAACCCATAATTTAATAGAAACATCTTATCAACACGGATGCCAACACTCTAACGAATAAGAATATATGTTTTTTTTCAATAGTCACATGCGTGATTGAGATAAATTAATTTTTTATATCTAAATATTATATAATCTTAAAAATTAATATTAGAAGTTCAGGTTAATAATATAAATATAAATTTTTTATATATTTAAATTATAGAATTAAAAACAATGCTATATCACACTTAGAAATCAACTTGGAGATTTGGATTAGGTATTGCTTCGTGTAGAGAATCTTGACAAAGTGGATAGGAAATTGACCCATAGAATGGATTGCACCCACCAACTCTGCTTTTATATGTATAACTCGCCAATTGAGTGCATGGGCCCTTAACAACTTTGATGTCTCTAATCTAAGTTTCCTCCTTCATTACACCAGTAGAGAGTCAAATGGGACACTCAATCATAAATGACATAACAATGGCATCAATATCTCATTATTTTTCAATGAGAACAACAAAAAGTCAAGTGCCCCACTCTGTTTTGTGTACCTTTCACTCACAGAAGACACTAAAAAGAGAATTGGGTCCCCCTCTTCCCCTAGCCTAGGATTGCGGACTTAAAGGGGTATATGGTTCGACTTAGAGCATCTAGGGAAGGGATAAATGCATAACCAAGTATAATATATAGGAGTAAAAGTAGCAGGTTTGGTTTTGTTAGTTGGTTTTTTTTTTGTTTTTTTGTTTGTTGTTTTTTTTTGAAAAATTGTATTATTTGTTATTTCATTGAAATTAAGTGTAAAAATTATTTTTCGATTACGATTTTTTTGTATATGTTTATTAAGAGTTATGGTATTTTATCAGTCTAAATTAAAAAAGCATGTAAAGTTTTACTAGTTCATAAAATGTTGTTGGCATGCATTTTAAGGATATCAACGATTTTTTTTTAATCATTAAATGCCTTTCACGTTAGAGAAGTGTTTCTTTTGATACTGTGTGTACATCAATGTTGTGCTCCCTATGAATATGCGATACTTGTAGCTCCTAAAAAAATTCTTGTAATTGACGAATTCTTTGTTGGCAGATAGAGGGTTACATACAACATGTTTTGTTGTAAATGATGATGGTTAAGAATATATTAGTACCTTTGCATGAGTTGTGAGTTATGGATGGATAACGTTGATAGGTATTGGTATTTAGTATCTAGTTTTACTATAGA
Source organism: Pinus tabuliformis (assembly GCA_031772625.1). Classification (NCBI taxonomy): domain Eukaryota; kingdom Viridiplantae; phylum Streptophyta; class Pinopsida; order Pinales; family Pinaceae; genus Pinus; species Pinus tabuliformis. Next base: position 130,352,223 of record CM062806.1, read on the forward strand.
AATAATTATAAATAAATTTAGTGAGTTGTTTCAAACAATTTATTGGATTTATCTTTGTTATGAATAAATTAAATTGATGTTAGATCTAAACCAATGATTTGAATTAGTCTAGACTACCTTTGTAGATGTCCTTGGTCTTCCATGGCCTCCATGAGTAGAGTGAGTGACCATGAGTTCTCATCTTTGCATCTAATCTATGTTTGTCAACCACAATGTGATTCTCAAAATCCAAAACTAAATTGGTTTGCTCAAGACTTTACCCCAAACCATTGCAGATTGCTACAAAAACTTGATTCTTCACCTCACAATGTGCCCACATGAGCAACCATTGTATATCTTTCTTTAATATAATCAACAATCAAATGGTTGCATTCTTGCATAGACATGACTAAAAGCGGACATGACAACTAAGCATATCCCCATTGTTAAATCCCACACCCTCCATCCAATTCCAAAATAGAAACACCTATCAACTTTAATGAGGTGCTTAGGTGCAAATGATAATTGATGTAGGAGGAAGCAAGGTCCATTGAGTGTTTTGGGTACTATATAAGTGGAAAGATACAGGCACCAATCAAGTGGAGGTATGTGGATTAAAGAAGTGTGAATGATGAATTAGAAAAGACTTATGCATTATGTAATTAAGATAATATTCATAAAAGTTGAAGTAATGGGTGTAAGTCAAGTGAAAGTTCATGGAGCATATAACCACATATGATGAGCTAGAGAAGTGATGTTCATTATATAGTTGAATTGACAAGCATAGTGTCATTATAATGGTTCACTTTCAAGGTGAGAAGAAGAAAGAAATCGGTGCAACAATTACATACATGGAAAACATTAAGAGGATACATGTTATTAATGAAGTTAGTCAAACATTAGTATAAATTTTACGAGTGACGACTAGAAAATTATTAACTTGTTATTACTTAATAGAGTAGTAATGAGAGTAACAATACTACATCAAGATTTTATATTATAAATATAAGATAGTATGAATGATAATAAATAAACCTATTTTCTACTCCATAATTATTTTTTGTGCTTATAAATTTCATTCTTCAAAATTTTATATCTAATGAACTACTAAATAAATTAAGCTTTCATTGTCTTAATTTTATTGATGATGATGGTGGTGGTGGTTAACGTCCACTGAGACCAAATTGGTCTATCGGACCTATAATTTTCTTAGTTCTTAATTGTCTGGCTTCTCGTCTTTTTGGCGAGATTGGTGTTGTAGCTTTCCTTTTTTTCTCTACGGTCTTCCAACTTCCTTTATCTTGCATCTCCTTCATCTCTTCTGGTTCTTGGGACATTGGTGTCTTAGCTTCGCGATCTGTTGTGTTCATCCTTTTGAAGATAGTCGAAGAAGAAGTTTGGTTTGGGAGATCTACTTTGCTGTTAAATGCAAATTTATTTTGTGCGATATTCGAATCCTCATAACTGTTGATGCTTGAGGGGTTGTCGAGTTCACTTTTTTGTTGTTCGGCGGGGCTTTCCCCCTGCTTGTCTTGAGAGTTGTTTCTTTCTTGCCCGATTTCTTGCGATTCAGAGTTTTCTAGAGAGTATTTTTCCTTGATGACAATGTAATGTTCTTTTTGTGCTCCTTCCCACCATGTAGATCTGTGGTGATTCTTCCTAGGAGAATTTTTATGGGAGGCTTTTGAGCAATTTTTGGCTAGATGGCCTGTCTCAAAGCAAGATCGACATCTGAAGAGGACACTTTCATAATCGAGTTTCTGGTTCCACACATAGTCTTTACTTGTTAGGTTTATTTCAGTTGGGAATCTGGTGTTGAAGTCCATTTCCACACAAATGCGTGCATAGGTGGTTCTGGCATATTCCTCTGTTTCTGGGCACTGCAGTAAAATTTCCCAATTGCATTTCCAATGGCTTTTAGCGAGGAGAAATTCCAGAGATGCAAGGGTAGGTTTGGCAATCTCACCCAAACTGGTGCTGAGGTTATGACTGTTGTTGAGGGATCGAATGATGGGTTCCATGGCTTCATGAATAGGCTTGAGTTTTCCCAAAATCAAGGGCCAGAATCTAGAATGCATTGTCTGCTTTCAGGTTTTCAAAATCTACTATAAAGAAACCCCTAGAACAGGGGTAGATATTAATTTCATCAGAAATGACAGGCTTCCATACCTCCGAGATCCAACTGTGGAGCGCTGTCAGCCGCAGCAAAAAACCATTGAATCGGTAGATTAGGGCACTTTCAGAAAACTTCAAAGCCTCATCGAGTGAGGCCTGGACCACTTGGACAATGGGAGTTGGGGCTTCACTGACGATATGGGCAGGAGCTTGCCCCCAGAGGCAGACGAAACTGAGCCAGCAGCTATCTTCGCGAAGCTGGGAGCCATCTAGATCAAGGCTGATCGATGATTCCCAAGCTTATGTATGCCCTTGCGGAAGAATGAAAAAGCCCCGCGGAAGAATGTGATTTAAAGAAAAAGAGATTTGATTTGCAAAAATTTCTCGCACCCAAGCGCCAGAAGTTCGATTTCTTTCACGGCAAGCAAATGGCAGAGCAGGATCCACCTCCTGCAAACAGCAAGTCGCTGCGATGGCAGTTTCAGAAAATAAAATAGAAACCCTACAGATCTGAAAACTCGTACATGATCAACCCAAAGCGCAAGGGTTCGATTTGCACGCCCTGCTCTCGCATCGATCTTTAGATAAAACACGTATTCAGAACCCTAGTAAGCACCCGATCTAGAAGCCCTGAAACTTACAATACATCAAATAGATAACTTAAAACAATCAAACTTATTATTAAAAGATAAATTCTTATCTATAATTAGAATAATATTGTAAAACAATTTAACGTCCAACTTAATGAAAACCTTAAATTAAACCATATTTATAAAAATAAAAGACAATACCAAATTTCTATATTATAATAAATTCATTATTGTCACATCAACCAAAACTCTCAAAATTTAATAATCAAACTAAATCTTGTTGCTGGTATACGTTATTATTATCATGTAATAATTAAATCTTCATTGCCGAAAACGCACTTAACAAACTATTGTTTTAATATCAGAAATAGTATTATAGAATGTAGGTTGAGAATGACATGAAACGTAAAAGCGTTGAATTGGTTCACTGTGAGCATCCAACACACCTAGGGCTCGAGTGTCGGCACACATTAGGTGGTGAGCTCGCCTTTCAAACTTGAACTACACTTCTTCTATGTAACACAAGTATAATAAGTCTTACTAATTTCAACCTACCTCTTCTTTACAGTGAGGATTTTCAAAGCAATGCTCGTGAAAATATTATATTACACGTGTCAAAAACTTATGAGTAATTTAATCTTATGAGTAATTTAATAAAAAGTGAAGTTAGAAGATTTTTTCCTTTTCGATTTTATTTTATTTTATAGTTGATGAAATGGTGAATAGTAAGTAACTAGCATCATCTTTAACTTGGGATCAAGATTAAGTTAGAGATATTTAAATATGATTAAAATTTGAAATAGCTTAATTATTTGAAATGAGAGGATAGCCTTTTCTCATTAGTATATATGGAATTTGAAATTATAAAATATTAGCAATGAGAGGAGAGCCTTTTCTCATTATTATATATGGAATTTGAAATTATAAAATATTATCAACGTTTATTATGTTGTTTTTAGATTTGTTGGAAGGAAGAGTAGTATTATTTTTTATTTGGTGTCAAGATTAAGTTAAAGATATTTAAATATGATTGAAATTTTGAATGAAAGCATAAGAGTCTCTTCTAAGTATTGGTAAATTTGAAATTAGAAAATATTGTTATGTTATTTTTCAGGTAAAAGATTATATATATAACTTTTTCATTTTAGTGAATGAAGTAAAAAAATTAGGATATTGTTATTTTTTCTATTAAAGATCAAACAGATCTATTATTGATGTGCTTGTAGTTATATGTATGTTTGTGTTTATGAAAAAATATGAAGTGTTAAGTATAATTATTATAATTTTTTTCTTTTTTAAATATATACATCTAACTTATTCACGGGTTTTGGATAGACGGTGATCGGGTAATGCACTCTTTGATGTGAAGTCATTGGTTCAATTCCCCGCCCTGATTGGGGTGATATATTGGACATGATGAAGATATAGTCCCGCTAAGCTTATATATATAACTTGTGAGTTCTTAGCCATAGAGTTATTTTATAGTGTGGCTAGATGTTTTTGTCCATTAATTATCGAAAATAAAAAATTTGTTAGACTAAAAATTACCTTTTTTTATAGAATTTGTTACTTATTTATATTGACTAGAATTGATCTTTTCGTTCAAAAAAGGAAAAAAAATTCATAAGCAATATATACATATCTATAACATTATATTTTAATAATTTATTGAATAAATGTGTCGCATCATAAAAATCATAAAAATTCCACTTGATAAATGAAACTTAAAACAACATATGTAAAAATAAAAAATTAACCAAAATATAAAATAGTTGTTATTAGTTTTATTTTAGAATAAAACTCATAACAAATAAATATAAATTGTAAGTAAAATATGAAATCAATATCTTATCCAACGTACTCATTATCATTAATTATGCCATTTCAATAGTTTATTGATTATACACGCTATACTACATAATTTGATGGGATGGAATTTAAAACTTTTACAAGTAAATGATTAAAAGATGAAATTAAGGTTTATGGGAAAAAATATGAATCTTAATTAAAAGATGAAATAAAGATTTTTGGGAAAAAAAAATCACTATTACAATGATTATCATTTTGTTTTGTTAATCTATTAAATGCACATATTATTGTCATTTTAATAAATTATTAAATAAACATGTAATTTAACTAAAAACTTTTTACACATAAATACAAAACCTAAGTCATTAGTTTTGTCATGTTAATTATTTTTTGTTTGATATACTTTTAATGATTATGTGTGAATACTACATGGAACTCCAAACCTCTTACATAGAAGTAGATTCTTAATATAAAAATATAAAAACAAAACAAAATAATGATAAAACTTTTTACACATATATCGAGTTTAAATAAAAGACAAAATCAATACATGGAACTCCAAACCTCTTACATAGAAGTAGATTCTTAATATAAAAATATAAAAACAAAACAAAATAATGATAAAACTTTTTACACATATATCGAGTTTAAATAAAAGACAAAATCAAAACCTTGAAGAGAGAACACATTATCATTAATTTTTGTCTAGAAAGCTTCAAACCTTTTACACATAGATATAGTTTCTTAATATAAAAAACAATATCAAGATAAAATGTCTTATACATAGATATTAAGTTCAATCAAAAGACAAAATCAAAGACTTGAAGATAGTACTCGTTATCATTAACTTTATCATGTTTTGTTTTGATATACTTTTTAATTATTTGTGGATACTAAAAGAAGACATGGAACTCCAAACCTGTTACACATAGATACAGATTCTCAATATAAAAACAAAATCAAGATTTGAAAAAGGATACCCACCATCATTAATTTAAAGCCCAAAAAACTAAAATCAAACTTTTAAATAAAAGATAGACTATCATTAATTTTGTCATTTGAATAACTTGTTTTATATGCTTATTACATCCTTGGAATGCAGGGAGAGGATGGAATTCCAATCATATCATGGGTTTTGACATACATGGATTGGTTTTTGTCATTTCAATAACTCATCAAATAGAATATATTTTTTAAACGAAATGGAACTCGAAACTTCTTATATATGAACATAGAATTCTATCTAAAATAAAATTTCTTTTATAAAGAATGGTACTTAAAACTTCTTATATGGATATAGAACTTTATGTTAAAAAAAACAATATAGGTTACAATTATTTTGTATTTTGATAGTTTGTATAATAAAATTGAAATAAGGTAAAAAGATGAAAAATAAAATAAAACATAATAATAATATTAAAAAAAATTATAATAAAATTATTATTTATTTAATATTAATAAATAAATTATTATATATATATATATATATAAATCACAATTTAATTATTATTGATAAAAATATATTTAATATTAACTGTAATTTAATTAAATAAATAAAATAATATTTAATATTTAAACATAATGAAAATAATATTTAATTAATTATTATTTAGAAATAGTTTATGGAGCATATAATAGAAAATGACACGGTATTCTTTTTTTCCAAGGAAAATGGCGTAATTTTATTAATGAAAATAAAATTACATGTTGCATTTGCTGATAACCAAGCATCACTAGACCATTGGTCGATGATAAACATCAATATACAAAGGAAAAACAAACTAATATACAATGGACAAAAACTACGTTTTTCTCTCTTTTTTCTTCTCAACCTTGCGCCAAACCCCTTGAGACGGCAAAGTAGTGACAAGTGCGAGCTGAGTGTCATCAGGTCTAGTATTGTCTTTGTCTGAATCTGAATTGTCTGATGAATGAGTACGCTTGTACCCACTAGGTTCCATTGTTTCTGGCATCTCTGTTGTTTGTACCTGATTATTCTGAGGTTCTGTGGGTTCTTTTGTATGTTCCCCCTAGGTTTCTGTTGCCTGTGTTGTATGGGTGTTCCCAAAAGCAATGGGTTCCTTGTCTACCTCATCCTCCTCCTCTTCCTGCTTTCGTGGAGGGAAATTCCAACCTTTAGGTTGTTTACCAATTCTCTTCTTTCTATTGAAGTCTTTCTTAGCATCTGGACACATGTTCCTAAGGTGTCATGTTTTCCTGCAAATTTTGCACCTAAAAGTTGTGTTCTCATAGTCTAGAATCTTAGTCCAATTCCTCTGATTATAGATCAGATGGATACGGTCTGGTAGTCCTTTGTTGAGCTCTACTTCCACACATATCCGCGCATATGTGTAGATCCTCTCCTCCATTTTCTGTGTGTCTGTCTTAATATATGACCCAATAATGTTCCCAATGCTAGTAAGAACACGTTCATCCCATAAAATGAAGAGGAAGATTGTGCAGACGGACCCAAACATGCATTCTTGAGACAACCATGGTGTTTGCATCAAAATCTGGGAACCAAGGAGTGATGAACAGGCCTGTCGATCCCCAGAACCATGGACCCTCCTGTATAATGTTGTCCCTAGCCTCCGGAGAAGGGAATTTTACTATGAAGAACCCTTTTGAGCATAGATGAATTTCACATTCCATAAACTAGTTGATCAAGATCCAGTCAAAAAACTCTACCGGTTTTGGCCAAAAGCAGTTGAAACGAAAAATGATGGCTTGTGATTCAAATGCTAAACAATTTACGTCTGTTCCAGTATTATCAATTTCAAGTTCAGGAATGGTACTTAGCTGCTCCACTATGTATGGGTTGGGGGTAGAACCTCCCGATTTTGTTTGTTCTGTTTCTGCTCTTTTCCCCTGTAGAATGTTTTTGAAAGATTTTGCCCCCTGCTTTTGTTTCTGTTTGTCCTCTATGCTTTTTGATTCGTTGCTCCCGTATCCACCTCCCTAGAATTTTGATTTACTGGCTGATGCAGCCCCACCATGCAGTCTCATATTGAGAATGATGGTATAAGCTTCAAGGATGTGCACTCCTTTAAGGACCCGTCTTGCATTACTCTGCCTTCAAATATCAAATTTTGCATTTGGGTCGAGCCAAATAGTTCCTCGATGTTTTGTTTCGGATGATTAACTCGGTATGTGCTTTTTACCCAGATTATCACTAATGACCCAGCAGGGATTTTAAGAAAAACTTGGAAGCACAGAGGACTAACCTTGTTCCAGGAGCCGAAGACCCCTTCGTTTTTGCTGGTCCACAATGCATAGGGGAGTCCAAATAGCCCAGAGGACAGCGCTGAGCATCGTTGGACCAAGGAAGGGAACAAGGCCTCCGCAAACAAAACCAGGTGCATATGTCAAAACCACCTGGGCAATGACAAGCCAAAGAGAATAAAATGACATACCAGAGGGGGGAAAGGCACAAGGGATAAACGCATAACCGTCGAGAGCATTGCATTGAGATCAGTTAAATCCCCACCCCCGATGCACCAAAGCACAGAGTCTGGAAATCCCACTTCGCTGCCCCAACCACTGCAATGAGAAAACCATGACCCAGCCAACGAAAAGGACACATCGTTTTGTCCAACGCCATTGAGCAGCGAACAACTAGAAATAGGCAGTTGCAAGAAAACCAGGCCTGAAACCTGAAGAGGACAAAGGCACCGCCCACAGCACAAGATCCCGACAACTCCCCACGAATGTCCTTCCCCAAGCCCCATAGCAGGCACACCATTCGAGATGCACAAACAGTGGAGAGATGCATTCGAAACAATACTCCAAGCCGGCTAGGCAATGACTGTCTTACTGCCCTGTATGCAGAGACCTCCTTTGACCTGTTTTCTCCTGTATTCACAAAAACCAGGGGGCCTGCGTACCAATAAACGATATGCTCCTGCCAAAAGGGATCATCAGAATGCCTAAAACTACGAACCAGGATCTACCATCCACCCAATGCCTCGGCTTCCTTGATGCACTGCTCGCAGGCCATGGCGTTCGTCTCCAATCCTCCATTCTCAGACCTGGATGACCTGGTGTTGTTTTGCTCCATCTTTCAACCCATGTATGACATGGTATTCTATTAAGGCGTTGCGTAGTGTAAAGATTACTAGTTCGAAACTCCATGGAAAAAAATCCATACATGTTAACGGTTGGTGTGGCTTAAGACAAGTGTGAACCTCAGGTGATTTTGACAGCTTAAGTGCCCCGGGGTCGCGGCTACACAAGCCACATATTAGTCATGCAATCATCTCAGGACTCATATAAACTAGCAAACAAAAAAACTATTATTTAAAAATAATTCTCATATTACCTCTCTCTAGCTACAATTGCATATATGTTATATGGTCACAAGAATGCACCAAGAAAAATAAGAGAATTTCATAGGTCGATGAGAGTTATGTGCAAGGGGTATAGTCTAACTTATAGACGAAATGACCTTTTTAACCGAAATCCATTGATACAATTTCAAGCAAGATTGTGATATTTTATTGTTTAAAATACTTTTTTGAATGCACAAATGGATTTAACACCCTGGAAAAACCAGGGACACTCAAATTCTACAGACTAAGCAATTTAAACTCAAGTTTTTAAAAAACTATGTTACAATTTGGTTAAAATTAACCATAAAAAATGCCCTGAAAAAGGTTATTTCGTCTATAAGTTAGACTACGCCATGTAAAACATTCCTTTCTCTCCAAACAATATTGACGTATCTTGGTGGTTAATTTTTTCTTTTAAATAACTTTTTAAAAGCAATTATGTTAAATAAAAATAGTTAAATGCAAGTGGCATTATTTCTAACTAAAACCAACCTAAATCCATATTAACTCTGGATCTACCAAGCGCCGAGAGGGATTAAATCTCTTTTCACTCTAAAAGAGGTTTGCATCTCAAGGGAATTTATCCCTCTTGGCACTTGGTAGATCAAGAGTTAAGATGGATCTAGGATGGTTTATTATTAATTATAAATTTTTTTTTTTGTAAGTCAAAATTTTCTATTAAGTCATTTTAAAGATACATCATGGGAAGCTTGGTTGCAAAAAACTTACGGTGTCATTCCTACCAGGCTTTTTGGCCATAAGGTAATGGTAAAAAAACATTGACATCAACAGAGGGAAATTGAGAGACCACATGTAGATAGCCCAAACTAACTAGAATAACCCAAGAACCAAAATACAACCAATAGTCATCCTTGATAATTTAAATTACCCAGACTTGGAGCATCTGGTCCATTGCTAGGTGGCGGAGGATGACAAAAGGCTTCATGAATGTGAGATTCCATGTGTTCCATCCTTCCTTCGAGATGATCCAACCTCTCCTAAATCCTTTTCTGACTGTGACATAGTAAGACCAATCTATCCATCACGTGCCACTAGTTGTGTTGAAGGTGATTCATAAAAGTAATATCTTTGTTCGATCCTCATGCCAATCTTGAGCTAGTTGCTCCACTAGTGAGGTAACTTGATGAATTTGTGCTTTTAGAGAGTCAAAAGGAGGGGGTAAGTCTACTCTCCCTAGAGAAGTGATGGGTTGTTAGTCCACCTCTTCACCAAAATCTTGTTGTTCTGCACAGTAGACAATGCCTTGGCCCCAAGGTCGTACGCCCCTGGGAGCACGTCCCCATTGGAATTGCATGTAACTCCATATTACTACCACATACTACCCACCCATAACCTTAAACCTGATGTACCAACTATCAGGAAACCTCACAAGTAAAAAAGCCAAAGCAGTATGCATTATACTAGTCACAAGTATAACCATTAATGAGAAGATGAACACCTTCTGCCCTCTTGTTTGTGTAATACCAACGTCCTCCCACACCAAACACGTACCACAACAAGAGACACAACCTCCTCCTGACCCCCATCAGCTTCAGGTAGCTCCTAGACCCCAAAAAAGGAAATAAAACCCCCAAGGCTGTAGACCCACCTCCCCACTGGTTCACTGGAGACGAGTTACTAAAGGGGTGAAGAACAAGAACCAAAATTGGAATCTGACACCACTGACAACCTCTCCATCAACTAGGAGCCTAATAAACACCTCTACATTGACAATACCAGACCAACCAAAGAACAAATCTTGAACATAAATAAAGCCAAGCATGAAGAGTTTACTCGCAAGATGGAAATAGAGGAGACCTTGAGAGAAAACATGATGGTAACACGCCTTTCGTGGTGTCCTAAACACCCAAACTTCAATAACTTTCCCACTACTTATACAAGCCTCAACAAACCCGAATCCGAGACAATTATGCCCTAAACCACCACCATGATGGCAGCAAAACCATTACTGTCAAAATTGATGTGTGACCCTGGATTCTCAAAGCAGAGGGCAGGGGACGATGGAGATGGACAATTTCCCCGCTCTCCTGGAGAGATGTTTCCCATCATAGTCTTGATCGCATTCCTTGAAACCAACAATCAAGGTCAACGACAGACCAAATACTAGATATACTCATAACACCTTCGAGAACCTTTAGCTCTTGCTTGCTAACAAAGGATTCATCGACACACTTCCACATGTTCAATGTCGTGTGGGGAGGGGATTAAATGTCCCAACCTATACCCTAGTCATGTCCGTTACCGCCCCCATTGGGGATAGTTAATTATAATTATTAATTATTTTATTTTTATTTTTATGTAATTTGAACAAGTCAAAATGTTTTGTTGATAAATAACATTATTAATTAATTTATTATTATTTTTTATTTTTTATTTTTTTTTTATTTTGATCGAGTCAAAATGTTTACAGGACATTACATCTCTACATACTGGCTGACAGCGCTGCTGTAGGAAATTACTTTTAACATTTTATTATATTTTTAATTGAAACTCACATGTAAATATGTTTACAAACATTTACACCACTACAACATCTCCCCCATACCTTTTGCCTTCAGATTTAATTAAAAGATGTCATAAAATAAAATAAATATATTTATAAAATATTTTGATTTTGAAATGAGTTATGTTTTTTGGGCAAGTGGTATTGGGCAATTAGTTTTATTGTTAATTATAATTATAATTAGAAATGATGATGATAGTTAATGTCCACTAAGACCAATATGGTCTATAAGACCTCAAGAAAGAAATTGATTAACTTAGACTTTTTAATATTTTATTCTATGATAAAAAGGATGAGAGAGAAGTGTTATGAGATCATTGTAGTTTTGCTTACTTAAGAAGTCAAGAAGGTTGGAAGTGTGGCAAATGTTTTGAAAATGAGAACAAATGTGAGTAAGGGTTGGGCAATCCAAGAGAAAGTGCTTTTCATCTTCAAATCTCTTAGTATCACAAAGGGGGCAAATTCTTTCGTCCCGAGGTGTTTTGGGAATAGACCAACACTCTGTTTCATTTGAAGCTCATGAGAATTAGTTCTTATCTTTGCAATGCTCATTTTCTTCTTAGCACTAGTCAATGCAAAAAGATAATTAGCAAGATTGGGGTTGATCATCTTCTTATTTTATTTTTAGTTTTATGTAATTTGAACAAGTCAAAATGTTTTATTAATTATTATTATTATTATTATTATTTTTATTTATTTTTACTGAATCAAAATGTTTATAGGACATTACATCTCTACACACTGCGCTGGGCACCTCTCTAACAATTATTTTTAACCTTTTATTAATTTTTTAATTGAGCCCACATGTAAATGTTTACAAACATTTACACACTACAACACCTCCCCATAACCTTTTGCTTTCAGATTTAATTTAAAAAAATATTATAAAATTAAATAATAATATATATATATATATATATATATATTTATCTATCTATCTATCTTATGAGTTTGGTTTTTGGGCAAGTGGTATTCATACACCATGGTATTGGCCCATAGTATTATAACAATACCTCTTCAGAAGTTAATAATATCCATGGTAAAATGAGGGTGAATATCCATGGTTAAGAATCTTCTTATATTGTAAGTTTATTGTAAGTACCAACTTAGATCAATCTTAATTCCGGATCTACCAAGCGTCAACAGGGATCAAATCTCTTTTGACTCTAAAAGAGGTTTGCATATCAAGAGATTTGATCCCTCTCGACGCTTGGTAAATCCAGAGTTAAGATGGATATAAGCTAGTTTAATTTCCCCCTTTAAATAGGTTATATTCCACATGAATATCATGGGTCAATACCACGGGTCAGTACAATATGCCACTTTTATTTTTATTTTTATTATTTTTATTTATTTTATTTTATTTTGACCTAGTTAAATGTTTACACTCCATTATATTAATCTTTTTATTTTTATGTAATTTGAATTAGTCAAAATGCTAAACATTACAATACAACATCTCTCCCATACTGGTTGGAGAGTGGCTCTCGGCGCAATTAAATTTTAATAAAATATTTTTATTTAAATAATAAATATGTTATAAAAAAAAATAAAATATTTATAAAATATTTTGATTTTGAAATGAGTTATGTTTTTTGGGTATGTGGTATTGATAAGCCATGGTATTAGCCCATGATATTGCAACAAAGCCTATTTAGAATAAAAAATTACAATATAAAAAATTGAATTTAAAAAATCTTTGTATGTAACGTTTAACATCTAACACTTGCACCTCTCCCTTATATTGGGTTGTAGAGCAACTCTCGGTGCAATTACCATTAAATCATAAGTTTTTATATAAGATTAGACTTTTGGATGCAAAACTAAAATATTTCATTAATGTAAGTAAACTAAAATAAAGAGTCTAGCCTTTTCGCCAAAAGCATCACAAAACCTTTGTATACTATTATACAATAATCAAATAACCTATATCTTCAATAAATAATTAAATATTTGTGGGGGATGGGGGGACAATTTTTCATCTCAAAAGGACAATCGAAGCAAAGTTTACATGGAAGTTGGGGTTAGGATAAATAACCTCATTGAGGCATATGCTCTTCTCCAAGGTATTCCAGTGTCTCATTTCCTTCACCTCAAACATCTTGTAGTTATTGGAGACTCTTTAATCATCTTAAGGCATGGCCTAGGGATATAAGGCTAAAGGAAATTCTTAGCATAATTTGTTCTTTAATTGAAAACATGAATTGTCGATTCAAATAATTTCATGTTAAATGGTGTAACGACCAATTGGTTGCTGCATAGGCCAATTGGCAATCCATCATGACAAAAAGGGTGTTTATTATATAATGATCAATGTGTCTATCATCTTATTCCACAAGTAAATCACCACAACAAGTGTTGCTTCATTAGTACTCAATAAAATATGAAGGAGGAGGTAATAACACATGCACGGCGCAACATATCCCACAAACACTCACCTCCCCTCATAAAATCAACAATCTACGCCACCTCAGGAAATAAACATAGCGTTCTTATCACATGTTGTGGATATGGGATAAATCTATGGAGGTTCCCAACATTTGCCTTGATCAAGGAGTTAATTATCAATAAGTTTGGTTGTAGAGTGTATTGCAAAGAGGAACTAGTTAGAGGGGGATTCTCCTTATGGCTCACTATGAAGGAAACTCGAAACAATTGTATGTTTTGGCCTTGGCTCACGAATTATATGGATTACACCAAATTATGTGCTATGAGACATTCCCCGCATCACCATGAGGAGGAGCTTAAATCCCTACATGAAGTTTTGGATGACATTCTGTAGAGGCTCTCAACTCTAATAGCATGGCTGGTTTTGGTGGCAAGGTTTGGCTGAGCATGCAATTGCTTATGAAGCATTGAGTAGATGTGTTGGAACATATGGTTTTGAAGTGAATTAAATCAGGCCCGGGCAAGCCACAAAATTTTTAGTTGACTCGTCCAAGCTCCATAATTGGTGGCTTTTCTTCCACTACTCATGCTGGATAACTTTCTATGGGCACCAATGATCCTCACCTTTTTCATGTTGGCCTTGATTTGAGTTAAATTTATATATAATTTTGAGGAATAAATTTGAATTAGAATATGTTAATGTTTTTTTCAATATATAGACTTGTAAAGATGTTTATCAATGGATTTTTGTGAAAGTGATGAAAATACATCTCATACAAAATTAGGTTGTAGGTCACATCCTTGCATTCAATGTACTAGTGAATTCCTTGCATTCAATGTACTAGTGAATTAATGCTTTATCAAAATGAACATTGAAAGAGACAATGACCAAAAAAAGACCTTAGCGGATTAAGATGTGCTCAATAGTCCATGGAAAATTAAATTGTGGGCTTCACTTTGTTGACCAATATCTTACCGTGTTCGTGTTCATTCATAAAGGGGTTTTAAATTATGAAATATAGAGTCAGTATATTGTAGGTATTTGGGGGTGCATGTGGGGTAGGGAGGTTTATAGGTATTTGAAGGTATAAACAAGGGTATCTAGTAGAAATATAGACTATTTTTATTAAAAAGATGCATTTGGAGGAGATACAAACAAAAGGGTTTTGGTGGCTTTTTTATCAATAAATAGTGAAATTAGAGATATTCTTTGATATCTCAAGAATGTTGGTGTTATAGCATGGGTTGACTAAATGGAGACCCTACAAACACTTTTAAAGAATATATGTTTTTAAAAAATGTGCTAAGTTGCAAAATATCATATGTGGTGGCAATTTACTAGAGCATTATTATCTATGCTCCACCTCTCATCTAAAATACCAAATTGTGAATGCATGACTTGCATTTAATATTAATCATATGCAATTGTGTCATGCACTTAGTATTGTAAAAAGAATTACCCTAATTATTACATTTAGGAACTATAAACACACATGACCTTCTAAAACAACAATCACCAAACATTAAAAGAAAGGGAATAACTGAAGTGTTATGAATGGTCATTTCCAACCGCTTAAAATATCAGGAAGGGAAATTGACATTTTTTTGCCCAAAATATAGCAAGGATAATTTTAGATGATAGAATTATAGATATTATATGTTAACATTGAATAATATAAAAGGGGTATTGAAAGACCCTAAATCTATTTTTACATTTAAAACAATGGTGTTATAAAACCCAAAAGTGTGATTTTGACAAAGATTATTTCATCAAATTTCAGTGATATCAAATTATATATATATATATATATATAAAAAAATAATTTTGAATTAATGAAATTTCATATATAATCAACATTGTAAAATTTATTTATAACTAGCGTATATCCATCATAACTCCATATCTACCAAGCATACAGAGGGATCAAATCCCTTAAGATGCAAACCTCTTTGTGAGTGTAAAACTTGAAAAAAAGTTTGCACCTCTAGAGATTTGATTCCTCTCAACACTTGGTAGATCTGGAGTTAAGATTGATCTACGCTGATTCTTAATAATATTATTTATATTTATATAAATTACACATCTTTATATATATAAATATTTTTAATTTTAATTTTATTAAAACAATTCCCCTATTAGGGTGTTGGAAATAACACCAATGAATAAGGGGTAGAAGTCTGCTAGTTTGTCGCCTCCTATCGCAATTTAAGAGAAGGGAGATGGCATGGCTATTCCACCCCATGCAGTCACACATGTAAACTGCCTTCACATCTCTTTGCATTAAGATGGTGGCTCTCATTCCTTTCATGAGCTCTTGGCCCGTCTGGTGTGGCTTCATGTTATTATGAAATCTCAGTGGTGTTTCCCAGTTGTAGGTGGGATATTTCCACCATGGCACTATATTTATGGAAGATCCAACGCATGTAGCTCTTATTCCCTCAAAGGGTGGCCTTCATTTTACAACCCTTGTGTCAATAATTCAAGCTTGGAGCCGCGAGGAGGTTGTAGGGATAGTGAACCCTAAGATCTTGGTAGTAGTCACAATGAGGATTAGAGCTAGAACGAGAGGTGGATGGAGAGGAAACACATCTTGTTTGCAACAACTCAACGTCTTGTGCTCTAATAGACATGGGGTAAATATTTCTATGTCTAATATTTGAAGAATTCTCAGTCTATTTTCATTTGCATGGTGGAATATAATTTATGGTCTTTAGGGTGTTTTAGTGGTGTGGAATGAAATGGTGTGCCCTAGGTTTTGTGGTTGCTTGACCTTGCCCGGAGCTACTCTTTGTTTTCCCATACTCTGCCATTACTAGTTAATACCATTCCAAAGCCAAGTTGAGCATTTAGTTTTTTCTAACTCTGTCTTAGTTCCTTTCACTTTACCTCACTGGTCTACCCCTCTATTTGGGAGTGTCTTTCACTAGACCTATCTTCCTTTAAGAGTTATCCCCCATCAACATATGCACTCTCACCAACGATCTAGAGGTTGTGGCTCTTAGGGTAGACCTCAAGCTTAAACATAAGCTCAAACAGCTCTGACTATTTTCTATTCCTCCACTACTCCATAAATCAAAGAGGGAATTCACCACTTATAAGCTTTAACCACTAATGATCGTCAATTCCACTCTTAATCTGAAATCCAAATTTAAGTAGTTGATTGGGTTCTAGACCCTGGCCATACCAGTGGAAGGCAGAGATAATATCTTAAGTCCATCACTCTCCATTGGAAAATGAAGACACTCCTAGTTAGGGTCCTTAAGAAAATTTATGAGGATTGCAATGAAATCATAACATGCTTTAATGAAATCCAAAGAGTTTAATGTCACCAACGCTCTTGCTCGACTCACACAGAAGGTCATCTACAATGCAACCTTAAACTTCCAGCTCTAGCAAACACAATTGCCCAGGATCTAGGCCTAGTCACATCCTCTAATAATTGATGTTAGCCTAGCCTTTTGGTTTATGCTTTTACTTTCAGTAAATTAGTTTATTTTAGCAAATGTATAGCTAGCTATAATTGGCAATTGATATTTTTTGTATTTGACCTAGTGCATGTAAGAAACCTAGATGCAAGTCAATTACATTTTGGATGATATTGGATGATAAAGAGTAGATCTCACTATCCCCAAGTCTGATTTCCCTTGTGGTAGACCACAATAGTGTTTTGGTCTAATAATGAACTCTAATTTTACATGGAAATTATTTTGAGGCAATAGAAATTATATATATATTTTTTCCGAAGAATATATATATAGAGAGAGAGAGAGAGAGATATTTCTTTGACATGATTTATAATTTTTAAATGCAATACATAACATTTATGATATATAATATTATATAAATAGATATATAACTTCAAAACAAAAATATTGTTATTATTGAATTTTTATATGTTTATTAATTAATTTAAATATATATTAATGAAATATAATCATTATAATATGTATTCCACATTTCCATATAAAAATATTTCTAAATATAGAAATGTGGAATATATATATATATATATATTCCACATTTCTATATTTGGAAATATTTTTATTTTTTATTGTACTTTTATTAATTTATTATATGTTTATTAATCATATGCTCTGAAATCCCCCAATGGGGTGAATCTCAAGATAAAACAACGATTTGGAGGCCATGCCTGCCACCCTCAAAATATGAGGAGAGTTAGTGTCGGGGGTAGTGTGGTTGCCTCCTCACTTGCATAAGCACGCAATCTTTACTCCCCCTTAGTGTTATGTATTCCGATAGAGCAAAGACAAAAAAAGTACAAGCAAGTTGGTCGCTTCCTTGCCTTAAGAGATATTTTAGGAAGATAATTTGCAGAGGGGGCGATGTCATTGTCTTCAGTCGTGCTTTAAAGCATAAGTGTGGATGATATTCTTTGGGAAGGGTATTAAATGCACTAGTTTGTGGGATGCTCAATGGATTCATCACAATCTTGCTTGAGATTGTATTGTCAGATTTCGGTGAAAATTCCATTTCGTCTATAAATTAGATTACACCTATATATATATATATATATATATATAGAGAGAGAGAGAGAGAGAGAGAGAGAGAGAGAGAGAGAGAGAGAGATTTTCTTTGACATGATTTATAATTTTTTAATGTAATGCATAACATTTATGATATATATTAATAGATAAACAGATGTATAACTTCAAAAAAAAACTTGTTATTATTGAATTTTTATATGTTTATTAACTAACTTTAAATATACATTAATGAAATATAATCATTATAATCGTTATATATATATCACATTTATGCATTTAGAAATATTTTTAATTTTAATTGTACTTTTATTATTTTATTATATGTTTATTAATTATATGCTCTGAAATCCACTAATGGGGTGAATCTCAACAGAAGACAAGGATTTGGAGGCCATCCCTGCCACCTTGGAAATACGAGGAGAGTTAGTCAAGGGGGTGGTGTGGCTGCCTTCTCACATGCATAAGCATGCAGTCTTTACTCCCCCTCAGTGCTATGTCTTGCGATAGAGCGGAGATAAAAAAAAGGGTTCAAGAGAGTTGGTCTGGGCATCTGGAGTGGTGGGGGGTGTTTCCTTGCCTCAAGAGATATTTTAGAATGGTAATTTGTAGAGGGGGAGACGTCATTTTCTCCGATTGTGGTTCAAAGCATAAGTGTGGATGATATTATTTGGGAAATGTGTAACCACCCCTCCCACATTTACCTAGTTTCATCGACGTGCCAGGGTAAACATGATATGAGAGTTGCTATGACATGACCCATCCTCCTAGCTCCAGTTAAGGAAGTGGGGCCTAAAACTGACCACCGACTAACAACTCACAACATCCCTAAGGGCTACAAGGCACTCAGGGGTCAAAGGACCACCCTAGGTGACCAAGCTCTGAGTTGAGGATGCATTTCTCACAATTTAACCCCTAATTGCATGCATGACAAGGCCTCGATGCGGTTATAGGCCTCCAACTGCATGCACAAACTTGCCTAGGTGCAGTTGTGACCCAGGTTCTTCAGTTCTGAGCATGCCGTCCTAGGATCAGTGCCACCTTTTCAGGTATGCCTCCATATCACTACCCAGAACTTTTTGAAACTTGCCAAAAGCCAAAATTATATGAGGACAAGCTAAACATTCAAACTTGAGTCAGAAACTTGACCTAACTAGGCCAAACCATGACAATCATTTTGTCAAACATATGGTGAACATGTAAGCTACAGGCCATGAATGCATATCTGATCATAAACTAATACTATTCACATAAGAATCACCAAGAAGGCTTTAAACCTCTTTAGCTAGCTGCAATAACACTTGTTAGTCCATGTATTCATCAACCATTCATATATTCATCAAACATGTCAAGATCCATAGACAATATACATCATATAACCAACACAGAATCAACATAGAAACCATGACAACTTAGCCATAATATCACCATCATAATCAATGTAACCATGACTCCCACATTTACCCAATTTCATCAGCATGTCGGGGTAAACATGAGAGGAAGAGCTACTATGACCTGACCTGGTCTCCTAGGTCTAGTTAAGGAAGTGGGGTCAATTATTGATGACAAGCTGACAACTCACCACATCCTATAAAGGTTATAGGTCACTTAGGGGTTGAAAAACCACCCCAGGTGGCCAAACCCTGAGTTAGACCTTTATTTCTCAGCCTTATGCCCACAACCACATCCACAACAAGGCATCCATGCAATTGCAACCCAATTTCTCTAGTTCAGAGGGTGCAGTCCCGGATTCTGACCCAATAATTCAAGCTAACCTCCAAACCGTTGTCCAAACTCAGTGAGACTTTCCAAAATGATAATTTACATCAAGACAAATCCAATCATACAAAATTTTGATCAAAGACTTGACCTATCCAAGCCCAACCATGACAATCATTTCGTCAAACATACGGTGAACATGTAATCTACAGGTCATGAATGCATATATGAACATAGGGGTCTGAAACTTATCTGAGGATCAGCAAGAAGGTCTAATTCCCTCTCATAATGGCTGCAATAACATTTGTTAGTTCTTGCATTCATTAACCATTCATCAAATAATCAAATATATCAAGACCCATAGACAATATACATCATATAACCAACAAATGAACAACATATAAACCATGATAAAACAACCATCAAAGCCATATAATCTCAAGTATAAGTACTCATAGAATATAATAGGAAAATAACTCTTATTGACATATGCAAAAGCCAACCAAGTCAGGGACTTCCACGTACCACCCGACCATAGATTGGGATGAACCAAATCTCTCTTTCATCTAATCACCCTCGCGCCATATTCCAAGAGTGAATGTGGGATCTCATGAAATAAACCAAACAAAACCAAACCAGGGTTTCTAGAGGCCAAACCACCTCAACCCTCAACTAGTGATTCCACCTCACTATCGGAAATCATTATTAGTAACCAGATCAGTCTCTACCCAAGCTACCTAGGGCTCTAGAGTATTTGTTCCAACCACGACTCCCGATTCTAATAACTCAGCCCACAACCTTCCAGGGCTCTAGAGCATTTGTCCAACCCAGCTCCAAGGACTAGTAACTTAACCCACCAAGGGCCCTAAAGTGTTTGTCCTAACCAACGACTCCAGGACTAATAACTCAATGCAAGTTGCTTCAGGGCTTCTAGAGAATTTGTTCCAACCAACGGCTCTAGTAATTAGTAAATCAACCCACAACCATAAAGAACCTGAGCACCAATTAGAGAACAACAAGTGGAAAAACCCACAACACCATGGCTATCTAGGAAATGGAAAGGCAAGGCTAAAACCACTATCAATCTAGGCAAATTTCCATACCAATGACAACACATAATGAAGAAACTGTATGCATGTACCATGCATGCCAAAACTAGAAACAGAATCATCCATGCAACATGTTACCTGCAAAGCAATCCAATTGTAGCTATTGATGCACCTGTTCCCTTGCGCTTTCCTTTGTCTTCTCTATCCAGATCCAACAAATGCTAAAGTGCTCCAAGCATGCTCAAATAAACATTTTGTGAAGAGTATGAGAGAATGAGAGAATAAAAGAGAGCTCCAAAGCTAAACTGACAAAAGCCTAGCAACTGAGCCTCACAAGTCTTTTATCTTTGAGACCTCTATTTTCTTCATTTTCCCTTCAATTTCCCTCTCATGCAAATATGTGTCTCTCCAACTTCCTTTTCTATTGTTTTCCTTTATTTTCATAAATAAAATGTCAATTAATGTCTTTTTTCCTTTGCCAATTTCCATAGCCATAAATAAACCCAAATTGACACCCACTAGGATGTTTTTCCCACCATTCAGCTTGGAATACGTGTCCCATGACCTTGGTCTTATATTTTTTTACATGGAAAATCAACCAGGGGTTGTTACAAACCCCTCCCCCTTGGAGGAACACTGTCCTCGGTGTTCTATGACACCTATGGCCAAAAAACCGCTGAAAACAAAATATACTACCCATGGAGCTTTATAACACAACTGGTTGCAGTATTTACAATGACCATTGCTAAAAACATGACAATCATATCGTTTACATGAGCTTTATAACACAACTCATTACGATATTTACAATCACAACCACATATACTCATGCACATTTGCTTCAACCAACAAATAAACATATTGTTTATGGAGCTTTATAACCACAACTCGATACAATATTTACAATAATATACACATTTTCTCTAACCAACAAATAAAAGGATACGGTGTCTGTGTCAACAAGGGAATCTAGAGGCTCACACCTGCACCGTCAAAATTAGTACCAAGATCCACCTCCTTCTTAGGAAGTCCAGAATCCACTGCCAAAGTCAAACCTACATCCAATGTCCAACGCTACAATCCTTGCGCTACTTGTTCTCTTAGTGAACAATTACCAATTTATTGTCCCAGGGCACTCTCCCAATGTGCTTATGATTCCATCTGGCAATGCTAAAGACCAAAAGCAAACTTATTCCCCGACCTTCCCTTCTCTACTACATAGTCCCTCAAGAAATCGGGTCACTTTCGTGCAGTCACACACCTTCCAAGTTCCGTTAGCATCCCCTTATCTACTACAGAGTCCCTCAGGAGATCCATCCCCTGGCAAGGTTTCCTCGCATCAGAAGGTCCAAAAACCAAGGCATATCCCTACCTCAAAACCATCATACCAGTCATAACATGCTCATTGCAATCAATGGACACTATTGGGTACTAGTGTCCCACAATGGCCCTGCTTCCGAAGAGCTTTACCAACATACTGTTGCATGTTCCAATTCCTTTTTGTTGTTGCTGATAATTCTTGCAGTTAGTTTCAACCACCTGAACTGGTCATTGCCATGTTTTCCCATTCCAAGCACATAATTGTCATTAGATTCAAAATAAATTGAAATAAGTTTGAATCATTCCTCACTGGTAGCTTGTCAATAAGGTACACTTGCAATTCTATTTGCTTCCTGCCACAACAAATCAGACTAGTTCTTTGATCAAATCATCATGTATAAACATATCACATTCGATTAGCTCAAAACTCTATCGTCACAAATTAGAATCATAGATCACATGTAACTGTCATAAATCAGAGTCATAGATCACATGTAACTGTCATAAATCATAGTCATAGATCACATGTAACCGTCATAATTTAGAGTCATAAATTAATGAAGCCTAGGCGTTGATCCATGTCCCTCAAGTGACGATGAAGGTGCTCCAGAGAGTGTAGGATGTCAACCTGGTGCTCAAAGCAGTATGTCAAAATTGTACCAAGGAGAAACTTCAAAAGCAAGAAAGGTTAATGGTGTACGGATATTGGTTAAAGTGCTCTTGGGTCTGGCCAACACCCGACACCTAGTCATCTAGATCAACAAGAACCTTTGTATGTGAAAGCTACTGTCATTGGGAAGACCCTTCTTGTTCCAACTGAGCTAAATCCTCTTGGATGGGCCCCGAGTTAGGTCTCGAAACCTGGCAGCTAATTCTTGAAGCCTATGGTGCACACGTGTGCCTTCGAGAGGCTCGTTCTCAATAGTAGGTTGCCCCTCGACAGACATGTGCTTGTTAACAGGGCATATCAAAATGCCAAACAAGGATATGAAAGTGGACAATCGAGAAGATAAGAGGATAAGCGATGGACTCAGGGAGGAATTCCACGTAGGCAGAGAAGGGGGCCTAATAGCAGAGAGTCAAATGAAACAAAAAAATCAGTGACAAGGAAGGCAATCAATTTGTCATGGAGATGCAACAAGAGTGTGAGGGTAGATGATGGAAAATGCTAAGCTCGTTAAGGAATCTGACAAAAAGAGACGACAACTCGCACGAGGAGTATTTGAGGGAGAATACAGAGCTTTACGAGAAAATAGAGAGGAGTGCAGAGGTTCAAGAGTGAGGAGGAATAGAGAGAGCAACAAGCAAAATACAAGCCAAAGAGGTGAGAGTAGGAAATCTAATACCAAAAGCAGAAACCAAACGAAGAGAAGTATGCAAACTAGAGATTGTCAAGCTGGCATCTGCTACAGGAGTCCATTGCCCACTAATTAATATATATTCCTTAGAATTTTTTAATTATATTTTTATTAATTAAATTTGTTATTATTTTTATAAGTTTATTGATTATATGTTCTGAGATATTATGGTCATGAATATGAATTATTATTATTAAATTTTATTTTAATGTGATATGTATATTATGATATTTTATTAAAAAAATATTTGTAATTTTATTAATAAAAATAATATTATAATATAACAATTTTTCTTTTATAAGTTTGACATGACTACATTTTCATCATATCCAATATATCACCCGTAGATGGGGAATTCAACGATAACTTCATATCAAGGAGTGCCTAAACAAAACACTCAATCACCATCTATCCAAAACCTCATTATAATATAACAAATTAAATTAACCTCACATTTAAATATTTACATTAATTTAAAACCACTATAACATCGATTCTATATTAAAATCACCCACAATAAAAATTCGTTTTTACCCGCATTTAATGCTTCATTTACTGCAAAACCTCGGTGCTCCGCCAAAGTTTAAATGTGCAGCAATGCTCTCTGTTCTGGGTCTCTTATTTCTTAAATGCTGGACGTTGATGGGTCAAATGACCTTCATCCACATCACGTGATGTGTCAGTGTCAAGCCTCTCATTTAAGTTCCCGCCGATTAAATATACCGTGCACTTTATTTCGTAATAGTGACTCGATTCGCTGTAAAGTTTTAGTGCAAGATTCTATTTTTGTTTTATATATATTTTTGTATTTTCATAATTGTAGAAAAGTTTCACTTCGAGAATAAAACGGTCACTCAAAAGCTATGTATTAACATATCCATATTTAAATGGAAAATTAACATAGGTTTTATTTAAATGGGAAATTAACATAGGTTTTTGTTTGTTTGTCTTTTTAAGTTTGGCCATGTTAATAGGTTACATGAGAAGGCATTTAGATTGGCATCTTCTTCTCGTCTCTATTGTGAGGACTTTTATAGGTTTGAGTATTTTATGTCTATTTGTTAAGTGTTTTTGTTGTCAAAGGACAATATGCCATATATTATTATATATCACTAATTTCATTTTTTGAAGTAAAATGGCATGCTTTTCTCACTTGTCAAGGTTTTAAAGTCTACTTCTAATAGCCATCACTTGATTTATTATATTATGACATTAGAGATGTAGTTTAGGTAGGGTTGACTTCAACTTCCGACTAGTTCCTTCCAATATGTAAAGTTCTAGCTTGATGGGAAGGGGTTTGGACCTACTAGTGTAGCCTTTAAACTAGTCCCATCTTCACCATGTATGGAGAAAGTTACAAGCTCCCTTAATATTTCTTTAGAGTTCTAATAGGTTAAAATGGGGTTTGAACAACTTAAGGTCGAAGCATTGATCCATCACTTCAATGCTCTTTTACTATCCATCCAATAGTTGCAGACCTAAATTGAGGAGTCTTAGGACTCCTTTCTCATGAAACATGTAGTCATTCATCCTATCACCAAAGATTATTTTGTGCTTGATTTGGCTCCTTTGAAGATTGATTGAAAGTGATGAAGAAGGGATTGCTCCTCCTCTTGAAAATGCATGCTTCATTTTTACATTTTCATGGGTCTTTCTTCTCTATCGTGCATAGCATAAGATCCTTTTCAGAGTTTAGTAATAGTTGCATCTTAATGCAAGACTTTATGAGACTGAATTGGGCGATGATATGAGAAGGAAGAAGGTCCTAGAACAAAATGTCCTACCATATTAGGATTCATAGCCATTATTTAGGGCAAGTTAAGGGATCAAATACAACCTAAAGTAGGAATGTCTCCCCATGGGATGTTCGAAGCAAAATTGGCATAACTTGAAAGAGGGTTGGGATATGATGAGTAGCAAGGAAGAGAAATATAACATAGAATTTCCCTAGCTTGGAGCATTGTTTTGGTCAAAGGAGATCATTTGATGATAATATTTCCACTTCAAGGGAGCATTTGAGTGGCTTGATCATGAATCTTCCCCTTGCACGAGGAATGTTTTGGTGCAAACAGGGCTTTAAAAGCACACCAAATGACTTTATGGGGCATTACACATTATTCAAGGCACACTCCACAAATTTGGAGGCATGTTTACATTTGAGGACAACTTTAGTGGGTAAGGACACATTATTTAATCCATTTTCACATATTGGGAAGTATGTTTCAACTTAAGGTAGCTGGGGTTAAGTATAATATGCTTAAGGACTTTTTCACACATTTGAAGAAATGATCTTTGCATGAGGAGACACCATGTGGCATTATTAACCTCTCAAATGAATAACAAGTACATGCTTTAAAAGGATTTCATGGAATACAAAGTTGACAAGCAGCATTATGGGCCCATTTTAACCATTCAAAAGGAAAAAAAGAGTGATAGAGTCAATCATGATTTCAAGGTCTTCTGAAAACAAATATTATTGTATGAATTAGGGTTTTGAATTGAAATATATATATAGAAGAGGAGATTCATTTACAAAAGGGAATTTTTTGAGTTGCGGGAGATTACTTTAAAACTTAATTGAAGATCTATTGGAAGGATACATTTAAGGGGCAATTTAATGCGAGGTTCTTCAACTTTTTTATGTTTCCTCAGGTTTATATGATAGTTGGAAATTACTAAGACAAGTTTGCTAGAATAGTCTTTATAGAATCCTCACATTATCTTCACTAAGAGGATGCTGGGATCGAGGTGAAATCCTCCCTTCATATTGTTGAAACATTGGGTTTATTGAAGATATTTTATTATTATAATGTCTTGGTTAGGGTTGTTCACTTTATTTTGGGGTTGCCCTAGTTGGGGTTTTAAGATTAATATGGTGTGTCATGGATATCTTGATCTTTGGTGAAATCATACTTAAACACTGATATAATGTTTGTTGTTCATTCTATAAAGAAGGCTTCCTACTTTTGTCTACTTCACCTATAATTACATATGTGGTTATCCTTTAATTATTCATGGTTGCACATTCTTATTTGGTTGATTTTTCACTTCTTGTGAGGAGCATATTTGGAAGGGCACTGCTTCAATTTTATGCATATTGAATTATATGTGATTAGTTTTAGCATGTTTATAATAACCTCACTATACCTTCTTCCACACTATTTAATTGCCTTCAATTATTGATCCCAACTCTATCACCCATTATATAGGCAATGGTCTTGGAAATCCACCATCCTTAGTTATTTATGAAGAATAATTTAAACAACCTTGATAAGGAATCCCTGCATATTCCATATACGAGTGAGATTAAAATGAGAGGAAGAGTTGTTGTGGTATTAGTAAGAAACCTTCGAAATGCCTCTAGGGTTGCACTTTGTT
The DNA here is from genome assembly GCA_031772625.1 of Pinus tabuliformis. Taxonomy (NCBI): domain Eukaryota; kingdom Viridiplantae; phylum Streptophyta; class Pinopsida; order Pinales; family Pinaceae; genus Pinus; species Pinus tabuliformis. The sequence continues at coordinate 130,379,283 of CM062806.1, forward strand.
TCGAGTCCTGAATATCTTTGAGTGCAATTTTGGGTGGTAAGAGGGACTATGATTCATGGAATGTGCAAGCCTCTTCATGAGGATTTGGAAACTTGACTTCAAATTACGCACCACGGTTCTTATTTGTGTCCTACCATGGATTCATTTAAATAAAATTTCATTAGAGTTTTGGAATCCCAACTCCTTAGAGGCCATCAATTAAGTACTTAAAAGCTTAATTTCTCCGTGGCAAACTACCACTAAAAGATTTGCTACAACCTTTTCTCCCCTTTATATTTACATCAACTTAAGTGAAGGATGGCCAATTTATATAATGTTGCATTATGGCAAGCATTGGTTGATGCAAGCGGTAGATTGTGAACATATTATGATATGGTGTAGAGTATGCCTTGAACACCACCTCATGTTGGAATCATGCCCAAAAATTAAAGAGCATAAGAAATTTAATGGTTTTTTCAGATCTCCTAGTGGAAGAAATTTGTAAGTGCATAAAATAAGGTTGACTCCTAGAAACTCCATGTGGACATTAATGATCCATCTTATGCAATTGTTGCTAAACAATTTTCCAGTAGTCATTCTAAGAATACCAAGCCCTTTGTGATCCGTCTAGGGAATTAGAACAATAATTTCATCTCACCTTTAGATATTCTAGGGATAAGTAAACAAGAAGTTACATATAAAGGTTGACTAAATAGTGAATTGTTTGGTTGGGTTGACCAAAGATGTTTTCGATTTATTCAACTAGTGCACAAGTTAAGGTATGGAAATACAAGATCTAGGTCTAACCAATGTGATCAAAGTTGACTATGTCTTCCTCATTCTAATGGAGTTAGTTATACCTTGGGCAATATATAGATGATCATCTGGATCGATATACCTTTAAAAAACCACCTCTTCTTGGAACTCATAACTCTTCACTTCTATAATTCCATAGTTCTCCAACATGGAATAAGAGCTATTAGTTTGAGATCTAGCATGTTCTTTAAAGTTCCTTTTGGAGACTATTGCTAGCATGTGATTTCCTTGACTTGGATATGGTATATTGACTCAAGGTTTTGACTTGAAGATCAGATTGGGGTTTAGATTTGCAGAGTGATTATTAGTTCTAAGTGAGAACCCATGGTTCTAAATGTTCACAACTATGGTACGTGGGCATGAGACTTGGAAAGCCTTTGCGCCTATTTAAGTCCTCTCCCTTAGTTTCCATGTGATGCGATATTGTGGTTAATTTGGATCATTGATCTGTGCATTTGATCAAACGGTTCACGTTGTATCCCTGATCGTTCATCGCAATTCTCTTAAGGTCAAGGCCCGTTAACACTTCCGCTGGCTTTCTCCGATGCGATTTTCCGATTTGATCCAGGCCGTTGATCTGTCCGATCCGACGGCTCTAGTGCATCCCAGTTGCGCTTCCGCTTTCCTTTGGATTTTCAGGTTTTTCCGCCATTCCTTCACTATTTTCCCTTGCGATAGTGTTTCCAATAGTTAATATACATGAAGACTTAGAGGTTTTAGGATCCATTTTGGATCACGCCTTCCCACTGAAAAGCTTTTGGACCACCAAAAGTTGGTTTTTAGGCATCGATCAAGTGAGGATACAACTCCCTCACTTGTTTAACTTCTATCCATCATGCTTTGCTTGGATTTGAACCTTTGAGCCCTATTCTCAGGTACTCAACATCCCCTCCACGCATAGTTCTCACCTTCCTGTCTAGAACTGTATCTTCCTGTAACTCATTGAGATATTCAGGCAACAGATCCTCAATAGAAGGCAACTGACTTTGCTCTTCAGGATCTTCAATCAATGAAGGTTCATACAATCTCAAGTTTTCTGCATTAACGACTGAATAGATCTGCATATAAGCTAGTAAATCAAGGCAAAAAGAATTTTCCACAATTTTATCAAGTACCTTGAAAGGTCCATACCTTATTGGTTTTAGCTTCTTACCTTCACCCTGCATTCTGTCTTTGTTGATGTACAACCAGACTTGATCACCAGCTTGAAAACTATGCTCAACCCGATGTTTGTCATGTCTTTCCTTGTACTTGGCTTGACTTCTTTCCAACTGTTCCTGTACAACCTGGTGAATTTCCTGGATTTGTTCAATGAACTTGGTTGCTTTGTCCACATCACTGTGTCCATCAACTGCTATGTCTTTACCAAAGACAAAATCCAAGGGAGACTTTGGTATAAAATCAAAACAAGTCTCAAAAGGAGATCGCTCAGTAGAAGAGTGCTTGGCACGGTTGTAAGCATGATGCACATAACACAAATGCTCATCCCAAAGCTTGGGATGCTTGCTGCAATAGCCTCTAAGCAACTGGATCACTGTCCTATTGACCACCTCTGTCTGACCATCTGTTTGTGGATGAAATGTTGTGCTCTTCTTCAACCTGGTGCCCATCAACTCCCATAGATTTGACCAAAACTTCCCAACAAATCAAGAATCCCGATCAGATACAATAGAAGTGGGTAAACCAAAATGAACCCATATATTATGAAAGAAAACTTTGCTGTTTGTTCAGCTCTAACCTGCTTGTTACAAGGTATCAAAATACACATTTTACTAAATCTATCCACAACAACATACAAATAATCATGACCTTTTCTAGATTTTGGCAATCCCCCAACAAAGTCCATGGAAACACTTTCCCAAGGACAAGAAGGAATTGGAAGTGGAGTGTACAATCCTAATTTTCTATTACTGGGCTTGCTTATAGCACACATAGTACACCCTTTGATATATCTAGAAACTGTCTCATGCATTCTTGGCCAATAACAGAACCTTTGCAAATGTGCAACTGTTTTACTTACACAAAAATGACTTGATATAAGAGAAGTATGTGCTTCCTGAATTATGTTAACTCTTTCAGTTTGTGGAATGCATAACTTTCCCAAATGGTATAAGAGTTGGTCCTTTACATAATAATCCAAGTCTTCTACTTTCTTGCCACGACTTAAAGTTGCATATACATCTTTAAAATCTACATCTTGAGCATATTGTTCAATGTAACTTTTATGCATTATTGAGTTATGCTTAAGTATAGTAGATGCATTTATGATTGGTCTTGATAACATGTCTACAACCTTATTGTGTATGCCCTTCTTATATCTGATGACAAGATGAAATTGCTGTAGAAAGCCCATCCACCTATAATGTCTTGATTGCTGCAATTTAGTTTGTGAGTGCAAATATTGAAGTGGTTGATGATCTGTATGTATGATTGTTTCCTTACCCATTAGGTAATGTTTCCACTTTTTTACACTTTGTACTAATGCATACAATTCTTTATCATATGTGGGATAATTAACTACTGTAGAAGTAAATGTCTCCGAATGATAACATATGGGTTTTCTGTGTTGCATCAACACCGCTCCCATGGCATAGTCACTGGCATTTGTCTCAATCTCAAATGGATGTTGAAGATCTGGCAGTGCTAGTACTGGTGCTGTACTAATTTCCTCTTTTAAGGTGTCGAAGGCTTTCTGTTGTTTGCCTCCCCACTTAAACACCTATTTCAATCCCGTTAAAGCATGTAATGGAGCTGCAATCAAATAAAAGTTAGCAATAAACTTTCTCCAGTATTGTGTTGCCCCTAGGAAACTCCTAACCTCTATAGCAGATTTGGGTTTAGGCCAGTTCACAACGACTTCAACCTTAGAGGGATCTATCTTCAATTCACCACCCCCTACAATATAACCCAAATAATTTAAAGATGTTCTGCTAAATTCACATTTTGAAAGTTTTACATAGATATTTTCTCTTTTTAAAACATATAAAGTATGCTTTACATGCTTCACATGGTCTTCCCATGTCTTACTAAAAACAAGAATGTCATCTAAATACACAATTACAAAATCATCAATAAATGGTCTGAGTACATCATTCATAACTCTCATAAATGTAGCAAGAGCATTAGTTAAGCCAAAAAGCATAACCAACCATTCATACAGTCCTTGCTTTGTCTTGAAAGCAGTCTTCCATGCATCTTGTTCTGCAAATCTGACCTGATGATAACCACTTCGCAAGTCTAACTTAGAAAAGTAAACTACTTCTTTCAATTGATCTAATAAATCATCAATACGAGGAAGAGGACAACGATTCTTGATCATTACTTTATTTAGTGCTCTATAATCAATGCACATTCTCCACGAACCATCTTTCTTTCTCACCAGCACGATTGGAGATCCACATGGTGATGTGCTTGGTCGTATAAACCCTTTTTCGAGCAACTCTTGTACCTGCTTCTTTATCTCTGCATTCTCTAAAGCTGACAACCTGTACAACCTTCAAATGCATTGGATTTTTTAGGATCCTTTGCCTTTACAACCATGAGTAAAAACTACTTACTTGAATTCACAATTCTTTTTATCTGTCTTGAGTTTATGAGAGAATAGTTACCCTTGAGTTTATGAGCTCTTACAATATATTCCATTCCATCTTTAGTGAGTTGATACTTATTTTCAGCTCTATAGAAAACAACTTTCCTATCATACAAGTATGGACTTCCCAAAACAATACCACATATATCCAATGGAACTATATCTAACTCAACCTCATCTACAAATGTTGACCCAATAGCAAACCTAAGTTTACATTGTCTCGTTACTTGTAGCTTTGTTTTATCACACACCCAACCTAATGGATATGGCTTCTCATGAGGTTTTGTTTGTAATCCCAACTTCTTTACAATTGTTTCAGAAATCAAATTTACTTGTGATCCACTATCAAATAAAGTATCAATCTTATTATCCTTGGAAATTACTCTAATACGAAAGAGCTCATTTCTTTCTCTCTCATTATTTTCATTATCAACAGATTGTGCAGAATTACTTGTGGATGCTTCAGAATCTTTACCTTTAATACCTGTGGCTGTAACTGTTGTTTCATCACCTGAATCTGATCCCAAGTCCTGTTGAATAGCTACAACATTCTTTTTCTTCCTTCCACCAAACTTCTTAGGTCTCTGTTCTGGATGCAAAAGCCAGCAGTGTGCCTCATCGTGTCCTTCTTTCTTGCAATGAGTGCATGAAGGTTTATCCTTCTGTACAATGTTTGCTTTCCTCTCCTTCCATTTCAGTTTCTTCTTTTCCTTGTTCTTGCTTACAGAATATTTAGATGTTCCCCCAATCTCTGGGTTTACATTCTTACCTCTAGCTTCTAGATGTGTGGCTTGAACTGATACATCATCTAAGCTAGTGGGATTAAACATGAGAATAGTATGCTTTAAATAGCTATGAAGGCCACCTATATACAGTTAAAGCTCTCTTTCTGAATTCCTGAGTATAACTTTGTACACTCTGACCCTTCAACTGGCGAAGAATTTACCAACGCTTGCTGCATGTAAGCTAAATGATAGAATTGCTTTTTGATAGCAGAAACAAATTCATTCTAGGTAGAAATGATTTTACCATGTTTTTGCAGATCAACTTGTGTCTTGCCTTCCCACCATACTAGTGCAGTTCGTCGAAGTTGAAGGTTAGCCAGTTGAATCTTCCTCCTTTCTGAATCAATGTTCTGCACCCTGCAATATACATCAATCTGTCTTCTCCAATTATCTAGCTTCTCTGCATTTAGTTCTCCATCATAAATTGGCAAATCAAACTTCACATCTAATTTAATCAAAGAAGTTTTCTTCTTCTTCTTTTTTTTTTTTTTTTTTTTTTTTAACAAGATCGGGTACTTATGTATTATAAAACCAGCATTACAGAGTTCTTAGTACATACGGGAGATGTATCTGAAAGCTGAGGATCAAAAGCGGGTTCGCAGACCCATATTCCTCGTTGCTTCTTTTGATTAAACAAAAAGCAAAACAAAGACGGCTATATTGCCTTACGAAGGAACCACCTATCCAGCTAAATTTACAATGCATTCCTTAAGGGAAATGTTGAGTGACTGAATCATCAGGATTCTTGACACTTGCCTTGGTTGAAGCTTCCGCCTGGTAACTCTGGGCAAGGGAGCGGATGTGCTCCATGGCCGCCTCCAAGTGGCTGCATCTCTCTTTCAATGATTCAATTTCAGTCTTCCTTTTGTCCAATTTTTTGCGCTTTGAGTTCCTGTCTGCATGATAATCATCTTGCAGCTCTTTCAGCTGCTTGGTCAGGCTGTTGATCATGAGCGTGTGGGTCTTGCACATGGTGCAGTCCCTGTTGTTGAAAATGTTGTCCAAAAGGTTGCCGGGTTGAGCCTGATCAGCTGATGGACTCTGCTGTTCTGCCATTCTATCAAACAGAAAATCGAAGCTTGAGGGCTGGGAAGACCCGTGAGGAGCTATGAGCGGGCCTATAGAGGGAGGGGAGGAGATGACACTGAGATGCTGGCTCAAAAGAGAGAGGAGCGACAGGCTCAGAGGCCTGAGAGTGAGCTTCGGGGGTATACCTGAGACACTACTGCAATCCAGGAACAAAAGAGTCAGCGAATATAAACCAACAGAGTATAAAACTGTAGTTACCAAGAGCACGCTGCGAAGCTTTGCTTCCCGATGAGAGATGAGGCCTTCAGCGGGTTGCCTTCTGTTACTGGAGTCGCAATGGGGGTGCGGTGCCTTGCCCAGAACTGTGCGATTACTTGAGACCCGACTGCAATATATAAGACCATGGAGGATCCGCATATGCCTGGGACGACTCTGAAAGGGTCTGTTCTTGGGAGAGAAGAGCTCTGTTGATTTGATTTGGCTGCTGGCAAGGAGCGTGCGGAGGGGATAGACCCGATCCCATACCCTGAGAATGGCTGCGCTGGTCATATAATGAATCCCAAAGAGATATAATTCCATGATGATGGTCAGGTCATGAGGGCGATTAGATTTCCGATGGTACCAGGTAGAGCAGAAAGGAGATTTGGGGAAGGGCCAGATACGGAGGAGAATATACCTGTGGTGACTGGGTTTCTTGGGAGAGGCGATGTGGGAGGCCCGCTTAGGGGATGTCTTTCTCATAAACTGTGTCATTCTCCTTAACTTGGCATGTTTGCCTTCTTGTAGCCTTGTTCGCTTGTTCATCTGCTTCCACGTTGTTTGCTCTGAGGATGTGCTTGAAGGTGGCACTGCCAAGAGACCTGATATTTTCCATTATCCTTCCTTTGATATTGTTTAATGCTGCTTGTTTGAAGTCTTTCCCTGAGGTCACTGCTGCTATGATGATAGCAGAGTCGCCGAGAATTAATAGGTTTCTTAGGCCAAGTTTCCTGGCAATGGAGGTCCCCAGAAGTAGGCTGTATGCCTCTGCCTTATTGTTTGTCATGGTGCCCATACCCCATTCAAAAGTAACTATGTTTCTCCCTTGACAGTCCTTGATAACTCCACCTGCTCCCGCTTGGCCCGGGTTGTTCTTTGATGCCCCATCAAAATGGAGGGTAGGTCGGTTTTGATTTTGAATCCAGTTTTTAACTTCTTCCTTAGTCCCTCTTAGTTTCCAGTCCGTGTTCCTCCTCCCTGTGTTTTCTTTCTTCTGATTTCTCCCTTCATATTTGAATTTGCTGATCCACTCTTTAACTCTTGCATCAGTCAGTTCCGGGTCTGCCTGGTTAATGCCGTTTGCCTCAATGGTCTCAGTGATGAGTGCCATCGTTTTGGCTAGAACGCTGGAGATACTTGGCTTTTTGCTCTTGAATATACACTTATTTCTGGCAATCCATATCTGCCAGCAGAGATTGGCTGGGATGCTGTTCCATATCCTTTTGACTAGACCCTTACATTTGCCGGATTGAGGGAAGCTATTTCCCCAGTGTTTCTGTAGGAGAGTGATCTGGTTGGGAAGGTCGCTGATGCTTAGGGGGCTAGTGATGAGATTCCAGCAAGCTCTTACAAAGGAGCAGTCCATGAAGAGGTGGTTAATGCTTTCCTCTGCATCCTTACACATGCAGCAAATTGATGGGCCTTGAATGCCCTTCTTCCTGAGATTTTCAGCAGTAAGGATTTTACCATGCAGAAGGGTCCAATTAAAAAGCTTTACCTTTGGCAGACACTCAGTTCTCCATATTGCTTTCTGAAGTGGCCAATTGTTAATTGCTGAGGCGTTTTGCAAAACTTTGTAGCCCTCTTTGACCGTGTAATTACCCCCATTAGGGTCCCAAACAAATTTGTCTTCCTCCATTCTGTTTGTGGGGGCAGAGCCTATTAGCGAAGTCTTGAGCTCAACCCAGAGGTTCTTAAGGTCATCAGGGAGGGGGAGAGGTCTCCAACCTGTCCAGCAATTCTGATCCCAAAGGGAGATATCATAAAGAGTTTTGATCTTTGCCTCTGCCATCCACCTTTGCAGTGGCCTGTAGTTAATGAGCGTTACCCTTTCCTCCGAGCCCATTATCCTGTCCTCCCATATGTTGATATCCTTGCCATTACCCGAGCTCTTGATATGCAAGATTTGAATTGAGGAAGAGTCTTTTTGATCAGCTTCCAAACAGGAGTACACTGTCTTTCAATGATGTTTCCTGAGAGGATGTTGCTTTTGGTCCCATTTAAGTACTTCCTCTTGATGACCTCTGTCCACCAGGTCCCTTTCTCATTGAGAATTCTCCATACCAATTTATAGCCCATAGCCATGTTTGCTAGTCTTGGTATTCTGATTCCGAGCCCTCCTTTTTCTAGGGGAAGAGTGACCTTGTCCCACTTCACCAAGCTGAACTTTTTTGTGTCTTGCTTTCCTCCTTGCCACAGGAAACTTCTGATAATCAGCTCCATGTGCTTGTGGATGCCTGCCGGGGCGAGAGTGGTAGCAAATTGATAGATTGGGAGGGCTGATAGAATGGCCTTTATGAGAATGGTTCTACCTGCCAAGTTAAGCCAATACACTCCCCAACTCTGAAGTTTCCCTCTCAATTTCTCGATTAGTTTCGCCCAGATCTCAGATTTGATTGTTTCCTTGGCTAAGGGAAGCCCTAAGTACATGAAATGGGACCAATTCCCTTGGGCAGGGATTTCCATGATTATGGAGATTCTCTGAGTTATGTTTCTTGGGACGTTCCAAGTGTATATCATACACTTATTGTTGTTTAGTTTGCCTCCAGAAGCTTGAAGGAAGAGTTCTAGAATTTTTTTGAACCTTCGGGCCATAATGCTGGAGGCTCCCCCTATTAGCAGAGTATCATCTGCGAAAAGGGAGTGATTGATTCCCTTAGATCCTCGGACTATATCCACCCCTGTTATTTCTTTTGATTTGCGCTTGTTCTCCAAATGTAAGCTGAGGGTTTCAGCCATAATGATGTAAAGAAAGGGTGACAACGGGCATCCCTGCCTCAATCCTCTTGAACTCTTGAAGGCAGTGCAGGGCCTTCCGTTGATGAGGGGAGCTGTCCAGATGTGGGAGATGCATTCCATGACCCTGCTAATAAAGAACTCTGAGATGCCAAATTTCATTAGGATTGCCTGAAGGAATGCGTGGTTTACCCGGTCAAAGGCGTTCGCCATGTCCAGCTTGATGATCATACCCCTCTCCTTTCTGGATAAACTGCTGTGAATTGCCTCCTGGATGAGAATGACATTGTCCGTTATATGTCGCCTAGGAACAAAACCTCCTTGGTTCTCGGATATGAGGGAGGGAAGGATTTTTTTTAGCCTGTGCGCCAAGATCTTGGTGATGATTTTGTAGGAAACGTTACACAGTGAAATAGGGCGGAATCTGTCAAAAGATTGAGGATTTGGGTCTTTGGGGATAAGAGCTAAATGAGAGGACTTAATGCTGCTCCCCAGTTTGCATTTTGTAAAGAATTTTTTTGCCATTCTAATATAATCTTTCTTAATAACTTCCCAATGGGTTCTGTAAAAGGCCACTGTAAATCCATCAGGGCCTGGAGCCTTATCCATTGGCATGCTGTGGATAGACCTTTCTATCTCCTCCTTCGTGATCTCCTTTTCTAATTCTGCGTTTTGTTCTTCTGTGATTTTATTCTCTATTATATTTAGGAAATCCGGATTTTCCATGTAATGGGGGTCAGCAGATAGAAGATTTTGAAAATGTCGAGTCACTGCTTCCTTGATCTCCCATTGCTCTGTTAGAACTCTGCCCTCCACTGCTATTTTCCCAATATTGTTCCCTGCTCTCCTCAATTTGATACTGTTATGAAAGAAGGAGGTGTTCTTGTCGCCTGATTTGAGCCAGAGGCACCTCGATTTTTGCCTTTGCTCTTCCTCTTCCGCTCGATTCTGTTTGTACAGCTCCATGTACAAATCATTTTCTTTCCTTAAGTCTTCTTCTGTGTCTTGGCCCTTCTCTTTTTCTTGATTCCACTCCGCTAGTTTCATTTGGAGGTCGATTTTCCTTTTCCCTTCCTCTGTTGCGAAATTTCTCGCCCATTGCTTGATGGCTGTCCTGAGAATTTTGATCTTTGTTTCCCATATGTAGTGCGGGGAGCCCATGATTTCTGTTGCCCATTTCTCCTTTACTAGGTTCCTGAAGTCTTCACTGTTTTCCCATGCTCTATTATACTTAAAGGGTATCGGTCCCATATTTTCCCTTTTAACCAGATGCAGTGCCACTGGTTTATGGTCTGATATATAGCCTTGTATAATTGTGCTTTGGATCCTTGAAAAGTTGGCCACGATTCTTTCTTGAACCAATATACGGTCCAACCTCTCTTTGATGTTGTTTTTACCAGTTCTCTTGTTTGACCATGTGAAACGCCCGTTCTGAGGAGGGATATCAACAAGACTGTGAGTTTGGATGATTTTTTCTAATGCATCCCTTGAGGGATCTGCAAAAAAATTTCCCCCCATCTTCTCTTCCGCATTTCTTATTAAATTCAGGTCTCCTCCCAGGAAGATATTTCTGTCCTGGGCATTCATTAAATCTGTGGTGATTGACTCCCAACAAGAGGCTTTTTCTCTGTAATGGGGGGGGGGGGGGGCGTAGACATTATATATTGTGTATTCTTCAGTCTTGGATATGTTTTGCATATCTGTTCTTAGCCACCATTTGTTCTGCCTGCTGTCTTTTAGTTTCCATTTACTTTTGTCCCAAATTGTTCCTATTCCACCTGAGGCACCTACTGCACTCAATCCTATTCCTTCATAACTTCTGCTTCTCTTCACATTGCTTTGAAAATCCTGATCAGTGATTTTGGTCTCCTGAAGTAGTAGAAAGTCTGGGTGTTCCGATTTGAGAAGGTCGCGGACTGCATTAGATTTTAGGGAGGAGCCCATCCCCCTACAGTTCCAAGAGACCAGATTCATCATTTACTTTGTTTATTGTGTGTTCCACTTTTCTCCTTCATCTTCTCCCCGCTCCCTTTGGTCTTGTCTAGATATGTATCCATTGGCTGCTGGGTCCCTGTGGCCATTTCCTTTGCGGCGTTCTCATCCCTTATCTCTTTGTTTGACTTCCTTCCTACTTTTCTGGGTGGATCGGTGGATGTGATATTTTCCTTTGTCTTGTTCCTTGTTAGGATTATTTCAACAGTTGGGGGAGGGGAGGTCGGGGGGGGAGAGGGAGGTGTTGCTATGGGGCCTCTCGGAGAGGGTGGGGGGGATGGGGGATCCTCTGTCGAAAGGGATTCAAATGGGTTGGAGGAAGAGGGAAGAGAAGGGCCAGATCCGGAGGGATGGGAGGCTGGGGTTGGGGTTTCATTAGGGGGTTTTGAGAAGGTTCCAGGGGTGGATTTGACTTCTTCTTCTTGACTTTTTCCCATGTTTCTTCCGGGGCTTCAGCATTATCAGAGTCTATTGGTTTATTTTTACTACACCTATTAGCAAAATGCCCATATTCATGACATACCTTGCACTTGAATGGCAGCTGCTCGTAGTCCACTTGCTGTATATGCGTCCACTGATCTACCTTGAGTTTGATCGCTTCCGGTAAACCTTTCCTCAAATCCACTTCAACACAGATCCGGGCGCATGCATGCATGTTCTCCCTTGGTTCCGATCTATCAATATATTTCCCCACAGCATTTCCTATAGCTTTCACCGATTCATCTCCCCAGCAGTGGAGAGGCAGATGGGGGAGACGGACCCAGACCGGGACAGCACTGTGTACGTCCATCTCGGGGTCAAAGTCGGGGGTCCATCTGTTGAGATAAAGGCCTCTCGTGTCCATGAAGTATGGGCCGTTCCTGAAGATGAGATTACGGTCTTCCACCATTTCAAAGAGGAAGGTGAAGAATCCCCTCCCGCAGAAACTTATTGCTATCTTTCCTTGGACCATTGAGTTCCAGTTTCTTTCCACCCAGCGTTGGATTGTGCGGGGAGAGGGCCATAGTCCGGTGAACTGGCCAACCAGACCACGATCTGCCAGGGCAACTGCAGCTCTCCTCGGGAGGGCGGGAGGGAGCGAAACTTCCGGGATTTCATCAAGCTTCTTAATAAACTTTGAGGCTGTAGGGCGAATTTTCTCTGAGGTATTCTCTTTAGTGAGAAAGGCAAACATCTTCTCTAGATCTTCCTGTTCTTGGATTGGCGGATCCATTGCAGGATGGGTCAGAAGCGCAGGGGGCGCTCCAGCGAAAGGCTGAGAGGGGGAAGGGCCGCAGGCCCCTAAGGAAACGGGCAGGAGGCCCCAGGGTGAAAGAGGGGACGAGCAGAAGGGGAGGGCTGCCCAGCAGCAGCGCTGCCAGGCTTAGGCACGCTGAGGGATCAAGCGCACGCAGCAGCAGCAGGGCGCGGGGATGCAGCGCGCAGTCGAAACGTCCCTGCCTAGCTATTAATCTGCCAGTTTTCTTCTTTTTCTTATTAGGGCTAGTTTTATGCGAAGAAGATGATGAGGATGATGAAGGTGATGATGGATGCGATGGTGGAGAAGGCATTTCTCCTTTTCCTTTGCCTTCTAGATGGGAAACTAGAAAAGGTTCCTTTGCTCCTTTGTTTGGTTTGGGTGTTGAAGTGCTTTCACCTCGACCCTTCTTAAACTCCAGATACATCTCTTCCACCATGGCTTGGAGTGCCTTAAAACCTTCCATAAATTGAGATTCTGATCCCAATGGAGTTTCTTCTGCCATTATCCTATGATAATAAACTCTTCCAATCTCTGGATTAGCCTCAACAAGTTCTCCTTCTCCTTGTCTGAGCTTTAATCTAGTTAGCGTTCAAAATCTAGCACAAGCTTGTCTAACCTTAACAAAACCAAATGCTCTAATACCACTTGATCTGAAAATGAGATCTTAAATCAATATTAAGGTATTACAGACTCATGTGCAGGAATGCCTATATTACTTAGTGCAACGAATCGAAAAGATTGTGAATAATATAGACAATGAGCAGTTAGAAAACATAATAGTCACACACATCAACACAACAAATAATCAAGGAGTTCACCAAACTTCCTGGCTACGTCTCCTGGTCCAGCTTTCAGTGTCGACCTCTATATTATGTCTTCAAGAGCAGATTATTACAAGTGTGAGCTCAAACCGAGTCTCAACACAACAATGACAAAACAACAAGGATTTACTTGAAATCCTCAAGTCTACAAGAGTACACAGACTCTCCCTCTTGCTCTTTGTCTCCTGCTTTCTCTCTGTCTAGACAACCACTTCCTCTGTCTCTGCCATTGAATGGCTTTTAAGCCTATCGGCACTGTCGATTTGCATTCCTTTCTCGGGCTTTCTGGCTCCCGACCCCTGTCTGTTCATCTCCCTTTCGAGCATTAAACAATCATTGTAAAACGCTGAAGGTATGGTGGCCACCTGTTTGTAACGGAAAGGACCACTGGTGCGGGTGAAATCCCAAAAAGTTGTTTCTCTGTTTACATAGAGAAATACACAAAAAACATAGAAAAATCCGACAAAACACTTTCTATCGGACTTCAAATAATATCCAATCGCGTCCATCATCCCTATCTGGTCCATGCTTGATCACTATCGCAAGGTGCAGTGCCCATATGCCATGGTTTCCTTTGTATTTGGGTTTATAATGGAAATACAAGGAAATACATATAATACATTGAAAAACCTGACAAAAACATTTTATCGGAACTCAAATTATATAGTGCTGCATTTATAAACCCTTTCAGGTCTGACTATCGCAAGTTGCATGTTGCATAGGCCCCGCTCCTTTGTATTGCTCCGATGCGATATCGCGATCGGCGATCGCATATCGCAATGTCTTCAGTCCCCGGTAAGTCCTTCCTTTGGCCATGTTGCGATGCGATATCGTAGTTAATCTGGACCATTGATCTATGATTGTTAATCCAACGGTGGATGGTTATTTTGGGTGGCCCATTTGCACGAGGATTACCCACCCGAAAAGGTGGTTTTCTCTCTCCTGCGCCATGCCATGTGTCAGCCAATGTATGGGATCAGGCAGAGTCCATCCAATACCACTTACCGCCTGAGGTCCGCCTAAAATACCATTTACCACGGAACTCAAATCTTCTGCTGTTTTATTCATAAATCCTTCGGGTCTGCTGAAAGCCTTTGCGCCTATTTAAGTCCTCTCCCTTAGTTTCCTTGCGATGCGATATTGTGGTTAATCTAGACCGTTGATCTGCGCGCTTGATCAAACAGTTCATGTTGTATCGTTGATCGCTCATCGCAATTATCTTAAGGTCAAGGCTCGTTAACACTTTCGCTGGCTTTCTCCGATGAGATTTTTCGATTTGATCTGGGCCGTTGTTCTGTTCGATCCGACGGCTCTGGTGTATCCCAGCTGCACTTCTGCTTTCCTTATGGATTTTCTAGTTTTTTTGCCATTCTTTCACTGTTTTCACTTGCAATAGTGTTTCCGATAGTTAATATACATGAAGACTTAGAGGTTTTAGGATCCATTTTGGATCAACCAACAATAGATGATGAGAAACCCTCATCAGTTCTTTCCAAATCAAAAGAGAAGGTAAAAGATGTTGATTTCCTTTCAGTTTCATCTTCACATAGTATGATTTTTGTTGGAGATGTGGAGATCCCAATTACAGAGACAAACATGAGGCTCCTTACTAGGATGAGGCACGAGGAGGAAAATTGGTGCTAATAACCAAGGCATAACTCAACCATTGGAGGTTGTGTAGGGACCTCAATTTGCAGGCTTGAGATACACCAAGGGAGAATGCTCGAAGGTGTCATATGCTTCCGAGACATCGTTGAAATTGTCGAGGAAAGAGAATAATGGGAACACATCCCCATCATCCCATGGAAGTTTCCATTGCAGGGAAAGAACTGGGGCAAGCTCTCATCGCCATACTTACACCAGAGACAACAAGGAAAGGTATAACCACTCTTGACATTAGAATGTTCATTTCAATTATGATCATGTTGTTAATGACGAATGTAAAACATGCCATCGAAAGACATGTACCTTTTTGGATTGCATAACTATACATTTTCTAAGTGTTGGAAAAGAATGGCAGCACACAAAAGGATGAGGCATGAAAGACCCTCTCAACAAGAAGTAAAGAGACATGTTAAGAAGATTTGAAGAAAGAAGATGTATTGCAGCCATTGCGACAGAAGTGGCCATCAAAGAGCCACATGTTGGAGGCTCCATCCATAACAACACTTGAAAAACATAGTGTCGGTGCATGAACCAGGTGAAGCAGTTGTTTGACAAGCAAAACCACCACAAAGAGGTGACCCATTCACATTGATAAGTGAAAATTGGTTTCTAAATATGTTGCCTTGTCATGGTCATGCTTTTGTAAATCATTTGTTGCATTTTAAAATGTAAAAGTGATGATGTGTTTTCCATCACTTGTTCAACAACAATGGTGTCTGGTCTTATTTTGTGTTGCATGATAAATTGTGAAAGTGATGTTGTGTTTCCATCACTTGTCAGAGCAAAAGTAGTGTTTGGCCTTATTATTGTAAGTCATGTGTTGTAGTGATGATGTGTTTTCCATCACTTGTTGAAGCAACAATGATATGTTGGTCTTGTTTTCGTAGCTGGGGTATTGCGTCCATCTTGTTGTAAACTTGACCACCGAGTATGTGTTATAAACTCGTGGCAAGTGTGGGATGCTTGGGTCATTAGTTGGTCATGAAAGTCAAGCATGTAATTTGCAAAACAATGTACTATAGGTTGCAGAGGTTGCAGGTGTCGGCTCATCGCTTAAGGCTCCAAAGAACAAAGGTGAAGGAGATGGAAGCAAGACCTTTCAAGATGCTTGTGATGCAGATAAGGTACAAAAAAGTTGCAGATTATTTTTTTATGCTTTTGGAGGACCAAAAGCTCTTCAGTGGGGAGGATTGGTCCAGGTGGCTCCAGAGACACACACAAGACAAAGAGCGCTGATGGAAGCTTGAAAACCAAAATTATCAAAATGATTCCAAACCAGGACCACAATGAACATCTCATCGTCCTGATCGTGGTGATGTGAACGGTTCGTCAAACCGAGTCCGTATGAGAAAGTTAGAAGCAGTCAAAGGTTGGTTGACTTTTTGTTCACTGGGCAAGCTTAAGGAAGCCACATTTTGGATAGAACCCGGCCACCAGATTCCGGCCAACCTGGGCCAGATTATGGGTGAATTTGTGGCTCGGTTAATTTGCCTCCTTAGGTCCTTTTTTAAATTTAAAAAAAATTACTATGTTTAAAAAATAAAATAAAATAAAATATAATATGGTGGAGGGCCACCACCCCCACCACCCCCAATCACATACAACACCAATTCTTTTTGGGAAGGACCAATGGCCTTGACCCCACTGGTCTAACCATGCCCACCATAAAACATTATATATATATAACCCCCAAAACCTCACACTAATAATGTGACAGGAAGTTTGGGTAAGGGTGTCGGCGGGTGTCAAACCCACTTGGCCCACATGGCCGGCCCCCAACCGGGCGGCCCCATTAATATGTTGCAATGACCACTAAAAACTATGGGCAACACAATTAAATGCACCCCCTTAATACATGAAACGATACCAACAAATCACCGCAGAGCTGCGGGGAGTTATGGGGGCGGGCTGCCCAATGCGGACCTGACCCCCCATTCAAAATTCATTTGTTTTAAAACAAAACGATAATGTAATAAAAATAGGGAGGGGCGAGATTTGATCCCCCGACCGCTGCTCAACCATTTACCTCATTTACCACTATGACAAACTAATTACATTGGAATATTCGCCTGGAGAAACTTATATAAACCCATTTTTTTTCAGTGTGTGGGGAGATGGAGGAGGCTAAGAGCGCGCATGCAAATTGATGTAGGTGGAACCATGACTGCTTTAGAAATAGGGGGCAAAACCATGATCCTTGAAATTTTTCCGAGGAGGTAATTTTTCTCCATGTCGGAATATAGTCAAGTTTACAGTCGTTTTTCATGGTTTTCCGCAGAAATCATAATGGCGAGGTTAGATTCGTCTTTTGAGTTGCAGATTTCTAGTCCACCCATGGAGTAGAATCTTTGAGGAATCTAGGGGGAATCTAAAAGATTCCTTGAGCCCTAAATTCTCAATTTCTCAAAATTCAGAAATTTGACAGTCGATTTTGCACTATTTAACACCACAAATCTGATGGTGCGTTCAGATTTTTCATTTTCTCATTTTAATTTTCAGCCACTTTTCTAAGTGGAGTGCAGGTGTTAGCATTCATGTGCGAGCAGCCATTTCAATGAGATTCGACATTGCGAGATTGATTGCATGAACAACTTCAGCAGTTTGACATCCGCTTCTTCAGATGGTCCCTAGATGTGAGGTATATGCGATGTGTTCATATACTTATTTTTCTATGCATTGTGCTGCACGGATCCCTGTTTGATGTGGGATCTTGTTTTCTTACGTGTTTCATGATTCCTACTTGATGTGATGCGGAATCATTTGTGTGATATACTTGTGGTCATGATTCGTCATGTTGTGTTTTGAGATCCCTTTGTTGTATGTTGATGGGATACTCATGTTGTCGTCATGTATGTTTGCATTAAGATCCCTTTGATGCCATGTTGGCGGGATGCTCATCATGCATGAGTGTGTATGTCATACTGATAGGAGTCCTTTTGACTGAGAGTTCCTGTAGCGGAACATCTCTTGGAGCCACTCCTGCGTGAGGGAATTTTCCTTGTATGATAGCGACATCACCTCTTATGTACATCATCACTATTGACAACACTTAATGTAGGCCTACACAATCTTGACACCAGGGCCCAGAGACGTAGTCCCTCCTGGACGAACTCTGTTATCAACGACTTATGTTTTTACGTTGTTGATGATTATCATGTTCCTTTTCTTTACAACATGCACATGTATTCATTTACGATCTTTTAAAAATGAAATTTAACACATCACCAAAGTAAAAGGTCTTGGAAGGGTCCTTCGTCACACCCGGACCTGGATCAGATGGAAATCTATTCTTTACATAGATAACACATAGAATTGCATTAGCCCACAACATCAATTTTACATTCTTGAAAAACATCATGGAACACACCATATTTAAGATTGTCCTATTAATTCTTTCATCTAATCCGTTCTGTTGGAGATTATAAGGCATAGTTGTTTGATGTTCGATCCCATGTTGGCGAATATGGTTTTCAAATTCATTTGAAGTGTATTCTTTTCCATTAGCAGTGCGAATAGAGGCAATATGATATTGTGCATCATTTTCAATCCATGTATGAAAGTTCTTAAATGTTTGAAAAGCATCAGATTGTTCTTCAATAAATAAACCCAACACATTCTGGTGTATTCATCAATAAATGTCATCATATATTTATTTCCATTTGCAGAAGGAACAAGCATTGGACCACATAAATTTGAATGAATGAGTTCAAGTTTTCTATGTGCTCTGGAATGTGAATCATGAAAAGACTATTTGCTATGCTTTCCTAGAATGCAAGCATCACATTGCTTAAGTTTCCTAAGAATTGTAGGCAAACCAGTAACACCAGTTTTCTTCAACAAGCAGAGGCTATCATAGTTCAAGTGTCCAAATCTGGCATGCCATAATAAACTTGATGGAAATGTACCTTAATCATAATGAGAATTGTATGAGAAATTTTGTGCACTAGTAGAGGTACCTTGCAGCTTGAGAAGCCTTTCTTCTTCTATCCTCGTCATGACAAGTGAGTGATTTGATGCTTTTCTCACCTCAACCTTGCCATCAAACATATGAATGGAGTGTCCTTGCTGGAGGACATGGACCAAGGACAACAAGTTTCTCCTCAGTTGTGGGAGATATAAAACATCATGTAGAAGAAAGTCTAGAAGACTAGGCAATTTAAGCCTGATTGTGCCAAGCCCTAATGGCTTGAGTTTTGATTTTTCTGCAAAGTATACTGCTCCATCAACATTGTCAATAAATTCTTCAAAAAAATCTCTTCTAAAATTCATGTGGCAAGTTGCTTCTTAATCAAGCAACCAATTTTTTCTTCCAAGAAGCAAGTGAAGCATTAAATAATTCTTCATTTACTCCAATATTACAATGTGCAACAACATAGTGAGCAGATTTAGGTGCTTTACCTTTCTCTTTGTCATTAGTTTTACCTTTGGGTTGATTTATTTCTTGTATGCAATGTAAATCTGACTTTTCTCCTTGAGAGTGTCTGCCCCCCTGCCTCTGAAATTTCTTCTTCCTCTTCCTCTTCGACCACCTCTTCCTCTGGAAGAATCTTGAGTAAGATTCTTGTCTCTATGTGCAAGACACATAGCCTCTTCAGAATACTGAGGAGCTGTCTTCTTCCCAAAAGATTTCTCTCTTTCAACAAATTTATTCACAAGGAAATCAAAGGTAATTTCTTTGAGGTTTCCATTTGCTTGCAATGACTCAAGATAGTTTGAGTAAGTGGGATAAAGTGCCTTGACAAAAGCTATCAGAGGAATGTCCAATTCAACATTAGTGACTTTGATATCATGCATAATAGATTTTACTTCTGATGCAAGAGCAAAACGATCATCATTTTGTAATTCAAGGCTGAACAATTTAATCATGAGTTCAACAACTTCAAGTATAGAGTGTGAGTCATATAGTTCCTTTAGTTTTTGTAAGGCTTCAAAAGCATTTGAAAATGGAGAAATATGGCAACTCACCTCTTCATTTACTGATGTTGCAATCAAGGCATAAGCCTTGCTATTCTTATTTTCCCAAATGGAAAATTCCTTGTCTAAGGTAGGCTTTTCTAGTTCTTTGTCTCCTTCTCCAACACACACTCCTTTCCAAAACTCATTAAAAATGAGAGTGTGTTTGATTTTCCGAGACCACTCAGGATAATTCTCCTTCCCATTGAGAACCACTCCCACAATAGATATTAATGAGTGCATTGTAAAAATGTACTCTGCTTCCAATATAAAAAAAAAAATGCACTTCTGTTGGATAAAAAATGCAGTTCTGGTGATTAAAAGAAAATGAAGTAAGGGGAGGTGGTATATGGGGCAGGGAGTATTTAGGGGAGGTGGTATATGTGGGAGGGGTCAACGATTGAATGAGAGTCAAAAATATGGAACAACATTATACCATAATGAAAACAATGAATTAATGTATATCGGCGTTGTATATATATACCAACATTTATGTATATGAAAACAGACAACGAAACAATGTATATGAAACAATGTGCTGGACAACGTTATTATTATGGAGACAACAAAAAAATGTATATGTGTTGGAAAACGTTATTAAATCTCTACCAACGACATTAACTCTGTGGTTATGAAGAGGCACAACATACATGTGGGGGAGCGAAGGTGTTCCAAATGCTAGAAGGGTATTAGGGAGCGACTTAAGTGATATAGGTATGTAGAGAGCAGTATAGGTATGCGAAGAGCGGTATTAAACATAAACAATCGGTGAATACGTTATACAATGGAGGTATTAAACGATGAATATGTTATAAAATGGAGGTATTAAACGTAAACCAAACACACAAACCGTTGCACCGAAACCAGAATACCAAACAACGTTATTCTGAAATACCACAACGTTATATTGAAAACAGTTCGACGGACTGAGCGGTGGTATGAGTGCTTAGCTATGGAAACCACATTTCCTTTCCCATGCCACTCCAATGCTCCATCCACTGCGCCACTCCAGTGCTCTATCCGCTGCGCCACTCCATGCACAGTGCTTAGCCTTTTGGATGATGAAGGAATGTGGGATAAAAAACTAGGCATAGACTGTGAGGAGGGACCGAGGTTGAACACAATGGAGTGATGTGTTTTGGATTGTGTAACACAGAGGACTGTTTCCGAGCGTTGCCATAGTGCATAGGAGGAAGGAAGGTCAAGACTCAGGTGACCTTGTTCATGCATTAACAGGGTTTTTAGCACCTCGAACCCGCAAGCGGAGTAACAATAACTGCAAAGTGGTGCTGCCTGGGTAGGTAGGGGAGTAACGTTGAGAATTCAATAGGAAAACATAGATAACAATACTAATGCAGGATAAAGAATATGACAGACTGCAAAAATGGTAGAAGGGAGTTACAAGAGCAGAGAGGGAAGCCAAAAATGGCGTTGGCTTTGATACCATGTCAGGCCAGGAGGTAACTCCTCAAATGAAATCTGTTTATTCATTTATATTTCTCATAATTATATACATGAGGGAGTGACTCTTGAGTTTCATCTCCTGATGACTCTTCCTTTTCCATTATTTATTATTTACACTATTTTATAATTGTTCACCCAATCCCCAAGATTAGGTGTCAACACTAAGACCTTATCCACTGTAAGGAAGAGTGAAAGAGTCAATAAAACAATGAAGGAACAATCTCGACAATCCACAATTTTTTTTTCAATCTGGAGGAAGAAGAAGAGCCAAGGACTCCATCACCAACCATTTTGTCACCAATTTCTAGCCCAACAAGAAGAACACCCAAAATTGACCCGATCCAACAACAAATATACGATTATATAGAATCTTTGGAGAAGAGAGATACAAAAAAGGCCACTGCATCCTCTTCAAATCAGGAAAAATAAATTCATTCTAATAGTCCACAAGAACCTCCAATTATAAATACTCTCAAACAAGAGATTTATGAATTGGAGACACTAAACAGGCACTTAAAACAGGAGCATGAAACATTAAAAGTGCAGAATGAAATACAAACAACCAAGAATGACAACATTCTCTTACATATTGGTCTATGGTATGAAAAGAATAAGAAGCTGAAAGGAAAGAACAAATCCCATAAGAGAAAAGTCATAATTATGAAGTATAAGATTCTGATGAAGAAACAGAGAATAGCAATCACCAAGAAGGAAGCAAAGACGACAAATCTAGATGTTTTGGCTCAAGTATCTGTAGAAGTTCAATAACAGGAAGGGTTCATCAATTTTGAAATTTTACATGTGGACATGCAATGACCTCCGTGTGGGGGAATGTTGAACCTCAGAATTGCTTCTTTTTGACATCATCTTTCACCCCATATATTTCTTTTTGATCTTCATAATAACACATTAGGCATCAAGTTACAGGAATTATGACATGGCAGGTATACAATTGTCTTTTATTTCATAAAATGATAATGTTCTTTATTATTTAGTTTAATGTTTACTTCAACTACCAAATTACAATGATTCTACAGCTAAATCCGTGGTTTGACAGGTTCCAAGGTGTTAGCTAGGAAGCGAAATATATGGGTAGGTGGAAATTGATGCACTCAACGATTTCCTCCTACTCTCATGAGCCATAACAATGGAAACAGGTCCTAGTAATGCGGTCAAAGGCAAAGTCAACCTCCGTAGTCAGCAATAGGCGAGCAAGAACGAGATTTGTGCCTCATGATTTGCTTCAATGATAGCAAATCATGAGCGAATTATGTGATGTTATCTTTTCAAGTTAAATTTAGTTTTTGTTGATAGGGATTAGGCGTATAGCTCTGAACAATTAATTGCCATGAGCTCTATAAATATGCCTCTCGACAGAAATGAAAAAATGATATTAAGGACACGACAACAGGACTAAAACTCTGTTATTGATACTCTATTTTTAAAGAATCATTTTATTTTCTCAGTAAGCATTTATGCGTGGTTAAGTGCTTGATCGATAACATAGTGATTGCATGCTTGTTGTGGAGGCCCCCTCGAGACAGTAAGGATTTCTATTTTGTTTTAGCAGTTAGAAATTAACTTCATATTTTCCATATATTTCTATTTATTCGATTGAGTATTTTTGTTTTCTATTTCTTTTAGATTTGAGTTGAGACCATTCTACTAATAATTTCTATTGTTCAGAGATTTTGGATGCACATGGATAGAGCATAGCAACAGTGACATAGTTTTACATTTCAATCAAATAGACAAAACTTTATCTTTCTTATAGACAGTGGATTTATTCACAGAATTGAATGTTAAATTTCAAGCATGTGTGATCTTTAATTTAAGTAGGTGTGAGTGTGTTTAAGCAAGAGTTTGTTTCATTTTGTTTTCATACAAGTGTGTTATGCAGATGTGTGATTTTCTTTAAGTATGAGATTAAGAGTAATTTTCATTTTTGTAAATGAGCGTGTATATAATTTTCATTTATGCAAAGTGTGGGATTGATTTATATTTATGCAGAAGTGTGAGATTTTTATTTCAAAGCAAAGTGTGGAATTTTATAAGCAAAAGTGGTTTTGTTTGAATGCAAGAGAGTGTGATAATCATTTTACAGTTAATCTTATTTTCTAGGAATAACTAATTTACTCATAGAGACATGTGCATCCCAATAGCTCAATTTAATTTAGAATTTTTGTGAGTAATAAAAAACTTCCAACACATATAGTGCACATACACTTCATCAGTTTGCTAGCCCTGGTTGATAATCCATGTAAGTAATTTAAGGTCAATTAAGTTTCCAAACAATCCATAAGTTTCTATGGAACTAATCTTAAAGAAAGGATAAAAAAATCTAAGTAGCAAGATGAAAAATATCAACAATTAATGGAGAGGTTGCAATAAGAGTTTGAGGGTGATCGGGACAAGAAATATTGCCTCTCAGAAGATGGGCTTATTATATTCAAGAATAGAACCTATGTGCCAAATGAGGGCAATCTAAAGAAGTTTATATTGAAGGAGTTTCATGCAAAGCCATACTCTAGTCACCCGAGTTATTAAAAGACTCTTACAACCATCAATAAATTTTACTATTGGTCTGAGTTGAAAAGGGAGGTGGAAGACTTCATCTCCAAATGCATAAAATGTCAATAGGTGAAGGTTGAGTGTAAGCACCCAACTGGCTTATTGCAGTCTATACTTATTCTATAATGGAAGTGGGAACTGATTTCCATGGAATTTATTACAGGGTTTCCAAACTCTTCTAAACAACATGATGCAATCATGGTAGTGGTTGACAAGTTGAGAAAGGTGGCTCACTTCATAGCTATTAAGTCTACAAATTCAACTAATGAAGTGTCTCAAATTTTCATTAAATAAATTATGAGATTGCATGGAGTTCCCAAGAAGCTTATCTCGGATAGAGATGCCAACTTCACTTCAAAATTCCGGAGATAAGTATTTGTAGGTTTGGAAACTGAGCTGGAATTTAGTACAACTTAGCACCCACAGACTGATGGGAAAACAAAAAGAACTAACATATTTCTTGAAGACATGCTAAAAATGTATGTAATGCACTAGCCAAGGAAGTGGGAAGAATATCTTCCACTTGTAGAATTTGCATATAACAATGGGTATTAGGAACCACTGAAAATGAGCCCGTATGAAGCAATTTATAAGAGGCTATTTGATGCAGCATCCCCCACAATAGGTTCTGCTGCGTAATCAAACACACCATAAACTCTAAAATTCACAATATAAGAATTTATATAACTCTCAAATATAATTTATTAAAGACATAAAATATTTACAGGAGAAGTTCTCATTCCTCACTCTCACACTTCTCTCCCTCCATGCCTCTTAGGCTCTCCTCAATTCATACAAATGGATTAGAACCTAAGGTAGGTTCTAGATCCCTTAACAAACTCCAACAATATATCTCTTGATCCCTAAAATCTCTCATCCAAATCCTAAAAATCCTCTAACTCCAATTTTAACTCAACTAATCCTCTATTCAAGGATCCCCTAATCCATAAGATCTCTATGAGATCTTTACAAGTCTATCATCACTCATATTCTCTCATATCTGAGAATATTTACAATTAAAACCTCACACACAAATTTTCCACTTAATTTATTAAAAAATATACATATAAATTAAAACATCACACCCCCTCATCGACCCAATATACAATGATTTTCTGAAGCAGGATGCTCCTACATCACTGTTATACTCCTATTAGTTGGAGTGATTCAGTGAATAGGGTCCTTATTGGGTCTGATATGTTGAAGGACATGGAACAAGATATACAACCATCAGAGGGAATTTCAAGGTGGCACAGGACATGCATAAGAGTTACGCATACCAACATAGGGTTCATAAGGAGTTCCAAGTTGAGTAACATGTTTTCCTGCAAGTTAGACCCAAGAAGAGCTCCTTGAAATTTGGGTCATTTGCCATGTTGGCACCATGGGTTTTGGGCCATTTGAAGTGCTCAAAAGAATAGGGCCAATGACCTATATTCTAGCTTTGCCTCCATCAATAAGAGTTCATGATGTCTTTCATGTTTTGTTGCATAAAATATATGTGCTCGAAGCCAATCATGTAATTGATTGGTTTGTGTTACAGGTAGAACCATAGGGAGATTTCTAGTCGGAACCTCTATGCATCTTGCATCAGAGGCAACTCATGCTCCATAATCAAGCAGTAGAGCAAGTCAAAGTGCAATGGAGGAACTTTGGGCCCGAGGAAGCCACATGGGAAATGGTTGACCAGATGCAAGCAACATAGCCTTTCTTATTTCTTGAGTAAAGAAATAAATACAATGTAAATGTTGTACAAAGTTGTGTATATAAAGCCCCATATCAACAATTTGGGAATTTCTCATGAAGTGTGGTTGGATAGGGCCGAATAGATGCCCCATTTGTATGGCACAGGAGGAATCTCATCTTCATCGATTTGTTCGCTGTGGCTATGTGTCTTAGTTGTACTCCCTTATTTAGCAAGAACTTATACCTAAATCTAGATTAGTGGGTTAGAAACCTTAGTGGTTGCTTTAGGGTTTTGGTTTCCTCGAAAATATGTTAAATATTTTAGTGGCCTCCCATGTTTATTGACAACTTGTATTTGGAGAGTAAGGACTCTTAGTGTATTTTAGGACACATTTCTTTCTCTTGAAGCTAGTGCAATAGAAATCATCGCTTTGGCCAATGAATTTAAATATAATTTGAAGTAGCATAATCAGAGGATTTCGATCATTTGTGAACTTGATTATGACTCTCCTTGGGGATATTTTGACAATGCTAGCCAAGGCCAATCTCCTCACTATGGGGTAGGTGTTGTTCTTTATTATAGTCACTCCCATTTCATGTATCCCAGGTATGCCCTTAACATGGGGACAAACTACAAAGTTAAGTTCACTGCATTTTGGCTTATGTTAGAACTAGCTCGAATTTTTTTTTTGACCAACCTTCACTTCATAGGAGATTCCAAGCTTGTCATTGATTGGGCTAACTGAAGGGCTTCAGTGAACAACATCA
This sequence comes from Pinus tabuliformis, assembly GCA_031772625.1. Taxonomy (NCBI): domain Eukaryota; kingdom Viridiplantae; phylum Streptophyta; class Pinopsida; order Pinales; family Pinaceae; genus Pinus; species Pinus tabuliformis. The sequence continues at coordinate 130,405,635 of CM062806.1, forward strand.
GTCTTGAGCCTCTTCTTTGTGACATTCACTAGGTTGTGGACTCCTTCAAAAACATCTCTCTCTGTCACATCCTTAGAGAATTGAATGTCGAAGCAGACACCCTGTCAAAGGAAGCTCTCTCCCTCCCCTATGGTTCTGCTGGTCTCTATGAATTCTTAGATGGAGTGGAGGTGGATTCAATGAAATCAAACCTCTCCTTTTACCTTGTCTTTCTTCATGCATTTTTGTTGATAAAGATTTTTGAAATATGCGGCCCATAAGTTGTTGATACAAAGAGAGATGCACCTTCTAGTTTTGGTAAAGATGAAATTTTATATAGTTTGTTAGTTAGATCTAGGGGGGAATTATCCCAATGAATGCTGTATTTGCTATGAAGCAAAGTTTGTTGGATTATAAACAGATATATGTATATACTTCTCTCATAAATATATCAGATTTTTTTCTTCATATATATTAATTTAAAGTCTAACTAAATTACAACTTTAAATTAAATTATTATTATAAAGATAAAGCACGGCCAAATTTATCAATAATATTTATTATTATTTATTATAAAACATTTCATTATTATCACCTTAACTTAAACTCTCAAACCTCTTATATTTTAATAGGTCTTAATCTAATCATTTATTTATTTTTTTGGAATATTTTTTTTAGTGAGATTTGTTAATATTACACGAATTTGTTAAAATCCGAAATTTGATGTGTATACTTTACACAATCCAAATGCCTAAATATTTTTTTATATTAAAAAAAAAAATTATTCGGCGTAAATCCATATAGAAAGACCTTTGTCGACGCGTTTCGAACCAACCAGTGTGGTTCATCGCCAGGACAAGTTGAAGAAACAAATCTAGCAATTGCATGTTATATAGTCTGAGCAGAGCCTCCAACGGCTATCTTGACCAACGACTAATTTTGACTTAGGGACCAGGGTCACAAATTCATTTTGATAATTTAAGGACGTTAGTTATATTCGGTGACCATACCTTAAATATAAATATATATATATATATATATATATATATATATATATATATAAATTAATTTTAATGGTATTAATAGTTGAAAAGGAATCTTTTGATAATTAAAAATTAAAAGTTATTTTAATTTAAATGGGATTTAGTTATATGGAAGACCTTACTTTTAATATATATAAGGTAATAGTTAGTTAGAATAACTATATATTAGAACGAGAGATTAGTAATAAGTTAAATAAAAATAAATAAATAAATGAAAATAAAAATAAATAAATAAATTAATTAATAAAATAAAGAACATAGCTAGAAAAGGTTAAAGTTAGTTTAAAAATAAATAATAATAATAAATAAATAAAAAAATAAAAATAAAAATAAAATAAAATAAAAATAAAAATAAAATAAATAAATAAAAATAAAATAAAAATAAAAAAAAATAAAATAAAATTTATAAAAATAAAAAATAAATTAAAAAAATAAAAAAAAAAATAAATAAATAATAAATGATAAAATTAAATAAATAAGTAAGTTTAAAAAAAAGAAGAAAAAAAAAGGAGAAGGACCGGAATAAAGACCATTAAAAAACCCAGAGCAGGAAGGATAAACCCTAGGAGGAAGGAAGGCTCCAGGGGGAATAACGAAAGCTTGAAAAGGATAAAAGGGGAGGGGGGAGGAAAAGAAAGACTAGGACGAAAGGGCAGGGATCCAACAGCTACTGATCTTCTAGCCGTCATCTCTATTGAGATTGTTAGGCCTTCTTTCAATCTCAATAGCTTCCCTGAATTTACGATGATGGAACTGAGCAACTTTGGCAACAACCTTGGCCTCCTCTATGCAAACCTGATGTTTGGTCTTTTCCACGTGCTCTGCTAACGCTGAAGACTTGGTTCTCCCATGTCTTAGGTCAGCTGCATGCTCGCTAATCCTCTGATGGATGGAGCGCCTTGTTTCCCCGATATATGGGGTCCCACAAGAGCAAGGGATCAAGTAGACACCCTTCATGTCCTTCGGGTCAACGGGATCTTTCACCGATCGAAGGGAATTACGAATGGTGTTGAGGGGCCTAAAGGTCGAGGGAATATCATACCTTTTAAGGATCCGAGCAATCTTGTCCGTGGTTCCTTGGACATAGGGAAGATGGACACCCAGCCGGCGTTCCTTCAGTTCCTTTTTAATTAACGCATTTCTAGAGGCTTTAAGGAAGGCCTTCTGACCTAGGCGCCTACTATAGCCATTCTCCACAAAGACATTAAGGAGATGGGATCTCTCCTTATCAAGGCTCTCCTTATCAGAAATCCTAAGCGCACGAGTAGCGAGGGTGTTGAGAACACCCATCTTCTATTTCGAAGGTGAGTTCTTCGAACAAACCTGTGGTGTTGCTATGGGTTCCCCCCTTTCCCCTATTGTTGCGAATCTTTTTATGGAAGATTTCGAAGCCAAAGCTTTAGCCTCGGCTCGTCTCCTTCCCAAGCTATGGAAAAGGTATGTGGATGACACTAATGTCATCTGGTCCCATGGCCAGGAGGAGCTGGATCGCTTCTTCAATCACCTCAACTGTCAGTCCTCTGCCATTAAGTTCACCATGGAAAAAGAGGTCAATGGTTGCCTCCCTTTCCTGGATATTCTTATATCCAAGAATAAGGATGGCTCTCTTTCCCACTCTGTGTTCCGGAAGAAAACGCATACTGAGCAATACCTTCATGCCGATTCCCATCATTTCCCTGCTCAGAAGATGGGTGTTCTCAACACCCTCGCTACTCGTGCGCTTAGGATTTCTGATAAGGAGAGCCTTGATAAGGAGAGATCCCATCTCCTTAATGTCTTTGTGGAGAATGGCTATAGTAGGCGCCTAGGTCAGAAGGCCTTCCTTAAAGCCTCTAGAAATGCGTTAATTAAAAAGGAACTGAAGGAACACCAGCTGGGTGTCCATCTTCCCTATGTCCAAGGAACCACGAACAAGATTGCTCGGATCCTTAAAAGGTATGATATTCCCTTGACCTTTAGGCCCCTCAACACCATTCGTAATTCCCTTCGATCGGTGAAAGATCCCGTTGACCCGAAGGACATGAAGGGTATCTACTTGATCCCTTGCTCTTGTGGGACCCCATATATCGGGGAAACAGGGCACTCCATCCATCAGAGGATTAGCGAGCATGTAGCTGACCTAAGACATGGGAGAACCAAGTCTTCAGCGTTAGCAGAGCACGTGGAAAAGACCAAACATCAGGTTTGCATAGAGGAGGCCAAGGTTGTTGCCAAAGTTGCTCAGTTCCATCATCGTAAATTCAGGGAAGCTATTGAGATTGAAAGAAGGCCTAACAATCTCAATAGAGATGACGGCTAGAAGATCAGTAGCTGTTGGATCCCTGCCCTTTCATCCTAGTCTTTCTTTTCCTCCCCCTCCCCTTTTATCCTTTTCAAGCTTTCGTTATTCCCCCTGGAGCCTTCCTTCCTCCTAGGGTTTATCCTTCCTGCTCTGGGTTTTTTAATGGTCTTTATTCCGGTCCTTCTCCTTTTTTTTTTTTTAAACTTACTTATTTATTTAATTTTATCATTTATTATTTATTTATTTATTTATTTTTATAAATTTTAATTTATTTTATTTTATTTTAATTAATTTATTTTATTTATATTTTATTTGATGATGATGATGATGATGGTGGTTAACGTCCGCTGAGACCAAACAATGATCTATCGGACCTAAATAAACAAATTATTTATTTTGATTTAAGATTTTATTCCTATGTTCAAAAAGCTTGGAGAGAAGCCCCCCGAGGTCACTATAATTTTGACATTGTAAAAGGCTAGGAAGGTCAGTATTGTAACAAAGATTGTGAAATTGAGATCTAATGTGGTTGTACGCAGGACACTCTAAGAGGAAGTGGTTTTCATCCTCGATGCTCCTATTCTCACAAATATGGCAGATCCTTTCCATCCATGGCGTTTTAGGAACCGCCCAACGACCTGTTTCACTATGGAGCTCATGAGAATTCGTTCTAATCTTTGCTATATTAATTTTCTTCTTTGAGCTAGTTAAAATAGAGAGATACTTTTGATCTTCAAGGGTGGGGTTGATGACCTTCTTATAATAACTTAATTTTCTTTTAGACGCTAAATCTTTCTCACACCACAATTTCTCTTTGAACTTAGAAGTAACAATATCTTTAATGTTATTTATGTTTTGCAATGCATCATTCTCTTTGATCTCCCAATAGTTTAACCAGGCCCTTGTGTCTTTATGCCATCCTCGATTGAGTCTTAGGTGGTTTTGGCTGGAATTTAAAGCTAGCTTAGGAAGTCTATTATCGTCTATGTTATTGAGCTTGTGCTTGTACAATAGAAACCTAAGCATAGCTAGGCTCTCAATAGGGGAAAGACCTGCTTCTATAAGGAGAATAGGATAGGGTGTATTACTTTTAATTTTCAGGTTATAAGTTATAAAACGCTTCTGGATTTGCTCAATCTTTCTCCATGATTCTCTGGAGATGCTGCAACCCCAAACCTCACAGCCATATAAGATAACAGGAGTGACTAAAGTTTCAAAGAGAAACTTCTTTTTATCCCACATTACGAGGTTTGCTGTTTTAGAATTATTTTCAAGACCAAAATAAGCTTTCCACCCCCCATTAATCCTTTTCTCAATGCTATGGTTCCAGTTGAGCTTGTGATGGATATCAATTCCTAGGTATTTGTAAGAATACACTTCCTCCAAGTTATTATTGTCATACATAAAATTAGCGTAAGTGTCCTTCTTGGATTTGATAATCATAACTTTTGTTTTGTCAGTGTTAACAGTCATACCCATGGTAGAGCAGAAATCCTTAAGAAGCTTGAGTTGCTTATCAAGATCAGAAGGGCACCTTGCCAAAAGAACAATATCGTGAGCATAGAGAAGAAGGATAATGACTATCCTAGCTAAGATCGTGTCGTCACATCCTGCTTCCTCTAAATAGCCTTCGAGCTTATCGATGTAAATGCCAAATAGGGTAGGGGAGAGGGGACAACCTTGTTTAACTCCGATGTTACACTTAAAATAAATAAATATTTATATTATTTATTTTATTTTTATTTTTATTTTTATTTTATTTAATTTAATTTATTTTTATTTTTATTTATTTATTTATTTTATTATTATTATTATTATTATTATTTTTAAACTAACTTTAACTTTTTCCAGCTACGTTCTTTATTAAATTTAATTAATTAATTAATTAATTAATTTTTATTTTCATTTATTTATTTATTTTTATTTAACTTATTACTAATCTCTCGTTCTAATATATAGTTATTCTAACTAACTATTACCTTATATATATTAAAAGTAAGGTCTTCCATATAACTAAATCCCATTTAAATTAAAATAACTTTTAATTTTTAATTATCAAAAGATTCCTTTTCAACTATTAATACCATTAAAATTAATTTATATATATATTTAAGGTATGGTCACCGAATATAACTAACTTCCTTAAATTATCAAAATGACTTTTTGACCCTGGTCCGTAAGTCAAAATTAGCCGTTGGTCAAAATAGCCGTTAGAGGCTATGCTCAGAGTATATAACATGCAATTGCTGGATCTGTTTCTTCAACTTGTCCTGACGATGAACCACACTAGTTGGTTCAAATGTATCAACAAAAGTCTTTCTATATGTTATTTACGCCAAAGTTCTTTTTATAACTAAAAAAATTATTTCACAAAATTTAAGAAAAACTCCAAACCCTAAAATAATTGGGCAACACCATTTTATAATCGTACTCAAAAAACTGGTTTGTTGGGTTGTTAGACGTCACTGTTATCCATTTAATAATTAAATCTTCGTTGCAAAAACGCAGTTAACGAGCTATTGTTTGTTGTATATTATATAGTACTATGAAATTTAAGGTATAGGGTTGAGAATGACATCAAAAGTAGAAACGTTGACTTAGTTGAATTGTCAGCAACCAAACCACGACGACTCGGGTGTCGGCACGCACTGAGTGGTAACTTCTCTATTCAAATTTCAAGTACACTTTTCTTATTTTAAAAAAATAATAAGATTGGTAAGTTTTTGTTTTTTTAAATGATGTGTATTATAATTATAATTTAATTAGTGGATTGGGTTTGGTTTTTGTTGATGGAGAAATAGTTATTATTTTCTCACCAGAATATAATATTGGCCAATAATATATTGAGTATTTAATTAATTTTTTGTTAAAATATTTTTAAATTTTGAAAAATTTAATTTACTTCAAAAAAATCAACTTATATTTCAAAACAAGGTTTCCTAAATATTAAATATCGTACATGTTCAAAGCTAATATTAAATATCGTTGAGGAAATAGGATTATATCTGATTCAATCTCTGTTTATTTGGAATCGCTCCCTCAGAAGAAAATTAAGAACCTATACAATTCCCCAGCCAGGTCTTCTCCTGCTCATCTTTCTCAGCCGACAGCATTCTTCGACGGGGCAGCTCAAAAGGGTCAATGTGGATGTGGATTCCACATAAAGATATCTGAAAAGTCTCATTTCTCTTCTTTCTGGCACGGGGTTCCAACAATCTGGCTGAAGCCATAGCCCTCACAGGTCTTTTAAAATTTTGTATATTCCTAGACATTCAGCAGGTGGCTATCTTTGGCGATTCGAAGCTATTGGTAGATTCGGTAAACAGGAAAAATTCCATTTTGGCACAGCATCTGACCGGATGGAGAGACAGGATCAACTTCTACTGGAACCGCATGGAGAATTGCACTATTCAGCACATCAACAGGGACAAAAACTCAACAGCCGACGCACTTTCTAAAATGGGTCTTTCTTCCTCTCCTGGATTCTGGCATCTTGAGATAGTATCGGATGATTCCACTTATCAGATCAATGATTTTGCCTTACCAGACTTTTAGTGCTCTGTTTTGCATGATAGTCACTATATACAGAGATTTTGATACAGATATTTTCAGTTTGGTTTCATAGACATTATGTTTTTCTCTATAGATCATAAATCTTTTACTCAAAACTATTTGTGGAATAACTGCGGATATATCTCAATTATTTTATATTCCTCCTATAATATATTAAGTTTTTTTTCTCTGAAAAAGAAGCTAGTTGTAAGTGGCATCATTCCTTATTCACGATCACCGATAAGTCATAGATCGGTAGATAAGATTGAAATCCAAAAGGAAAGGTCCAAAATATCCCCGCAAACACCAATAAACCAAATCACAAAATCTAAAACCAATAAAATATTAATATCAATGCACTAATTATTATTAGTTATGTCATTTTTTTAGTTAAAAATATTTATTGCAAGATAGGAAGGAGGATATTATTATTATAATAGAGGTCTGATATACAAATTTAATATATACATATTCTTATATAGATAGGTAGTTTTTTCAATTTGATTGGTTAAAAATGAAATTCGAGAATTATTATTATTATTTATAAAAAACCAAATTCATTTGTTGATATTGTGTTTTTATTGAAAATAAGAAGTGTTAGTTTTGGATTTTTTTTAATAAATATATCTAGTTTGATGATGTGTTTTTACTAAAAATAAGAAGCGTTGGGTTTGAATTTTTTTTCTTGAAATGAATACACCAAACTTGTAGTTTCTTATTAGAAGAGTTATTTTTATAATGTAGTTGAATATTGTTGCACACTATATATTGACAAAATTTAATATGAATGAAGTCAAACAATTAATTTTACGTATATTTATTACATTTTCAAAATATTATAAAATTTGTCACTTATATAAAAATGAATATATATATAATAATAATAATAATAATAATAATAATTTAGTGAATAAAATAAAAATAAAAATTCAAAATATCATTCATATATATATAACTAACTAAAACTTTAACCAAAATTTGAAACCCATTATCCTTAGTTTTGTTATATTAATAGTTTATTACATACAAAATTTATGAGGTAGGAATATCAACAAAGGATATAACTCCTATAAGTAACATGTTATACAAACAGATATAAACTTTAAATAAAAGATGAAAGCAAGCTCTCTAACAAGATATTTACTATCAATTGTCATTTTAACTCGTATAAGTAACATGTTATACAAATAGAAATAAACTTTAAATAAAAGATGAAACCAAGCTCTCTAACCAGATATTTACAATCAATTGTCATTTTGATAATGTATTTGTCATTTTCATAATTTGTTAAATAAATAGATTAATGTTTGACATTTTGATACTTTAAAATAAATTTGTTATTTAAAATTTAAATTTTTTTAGTGAAAAAAAAATAATTATTTAAAAAATCAATTAAAATAAATTTTTAAAATAAATAATGATCGAATAATTTATTGATTTTTTGATAAAATATAAAATAAATTATTTTTTTAAAATTTATTTATAAAATTTAATTAAAAATAAAGTTTTAAATAAATAATGATTGAATAACATATTAAGACACTTTTTAATATAAAAGTACAAATTTAAAATTTTGTAAATAATCTTATTTATTTAAATAATTAAAAAACTACACCGAAAAAATAAAAACAAAACTTTACTATACTATAATTTAATATATTTTTATTATATATAAAAACCAAAAATAAATATAAAATCAAAATTTATAAAAAAATACTTATTCTCATTAATTTAATAAAAAAACCAAAATCAAACATTCAAATAAAATAAAATACCCATTGTTATTAATTTTTTCACTTTAATAACTGTCTTATATATTTATTACATAGTAGGAAATTCGAGGGAGGGGATGAAACTCCAATCATGTCACATATAGATTGATGTTTTCATTTCAATGCATCTATGGTAGATAGATAGAAATTTATATAAAAAGAGGAATTCAAAAATTTTTAAATACAAATATGGAATTAGAATTAAATTAAAATTTTAAATAAAATATTTATTATAATTATTTGGTAATTTGTTTAATCAATTTAAAAGAATAAAAAAAATTAAAATAATAATAATATTTTAAAATAGTTGGGTTGGTAGGAGTGAGAGGGATTATCATTCACCCTAATGAAAAAAGAGATATAATATGCATGAGTCTTCGGTATAATATTTTAGCTTTGTGGAAATGTCTAGAAATCATCATGGAAAGAGGAATAAGGAAATTATTGGTATTTGGAGAGTTAATGTGGGTAATTAAACAAGTTCACAATCTTAGGGAAACTCGAAGTAAAGCAGATCACGATATTCTATTGAGGATCACAATATTCTATTGAGGATCTCTAAGCAGTTGATACTTTTCGAGGAAGTAAAATTATTTCATATTTTGTCATTTAAACAAAGAGATTGATGCTTTAGTTAACAAAGGAGCAAGGTTGGATCAAGGAGTGATGGACTTAGATAATATCCAAATTTCTTTTGTTCCATTGCCATGATTTGTAGACAAAAAAGAGAAGAAACTCCAAGTTGGATTGGTTAAAAAAGGGCGACTTCAGAAAATTAGATGGAGCTCTAATATTCCTTCTTTTTTTTTTTGTAAATTGGCACAAAATTTCCATTAATAAAAAGATATTGGAAAAATATACATGAATATGTAGCAGTTTCTCTGCATATGCATAACTTTCCTATGCGTAACAATTGGTAACTACCCATGCATGTGGTCGCTTGTCCTGAGTGGTTAGGGACGGCCGCTTATAGTCTCCTTGCCCGGGTTCGACTCACGGTGCATGAATTGTTGCTCCGTAGCTATGTAACCAATTCCGCTTCGCTGCTCCGTAGCTATGTAACCAATTCCGCTTCGCTGCTCCGCAACATGTTGTATATTCTCGCTTCTGCGAATATGTGTAAAAAATGTTGCTTCTTCAGCGGGGATGCACTTCCCCCCCTGAAAAAAACAATTGGTAACTACCCTGAGAGCAATTGTGCTTCAAAAAACTGACTTTATCATTACAACTACATTAATGTCAAGCACTATTTGATATATGCACTATAAATCTCTATTCACTGATTACAAAAAAGATAAAAAAGACAAAACCATAGAGTTAGCTTCTATGGTTAGCCTCCAACTTCTCTAGAGTTCTTTAGTGAACTCTTTCATGTTTCCCATTAGATGTTTTAAGAAGAGTCTTTCCATTAAGTCTCCCCTTTTAAAATCACGGCTTATGTCCATGCCTTTGACATCCACGTCATTCATAAGACTCTCTGATTTCTTCAGCTGGCCTAAATCTTCTCCAATCTATCTAATAACAGACCAAAGACAATAGCCATCACTAGGACTACAAGTTCTTTAGTCTCACACTTAATGTGCCATTTACTTCCCGTCCATAACATTTAAAGCATAACAAATAAGTAATTAGAGATTGATTATAGGGCATATGAGTCTTATACATCAATTTTAGACATATCTACTACTTCATGTCATAAATAGACATCATATAGACTAGATTTCCCATTAAGTAGACAATCACATAAACATAATACATTTTAGCAATGGTCATTTCTTTCTCATTAACATGGTTTACATTATAGAGATGGATTCCATGAGGGTACTTATTTGATCAACATCCTATGCTATTTACAACTGATGAAGGTTAAGCCACATTCCAACCCACCATAGGCTTAACTACATTGCAATATTTCTTGCAGTTGGCCACCCCCAAGCTATATCAAGAAGTCATGAGGGAAGTTCTACTCAACATTGCAGGGTGGAGTCATGAACACCATTCATCTTGATCAAATTAACTCATTAGTTCCCTTAATATCACATTAAATCTAGAGTTCTACAACACCACTTTGATTGACAACCATCATCTATCCTCACTATATAAATACATCATGTCACCTCTATCACATGTACACAATTCCAATGAGATTTATCATGGAATTTTCAATAAAACATTTTAGTTTCCAAACTTGCTTCATATAGAAGCCAAGTCTCACAACTAGGAGACTCTTGTCATAGTGTTGGGCTCCTTGAAGGTGATAATATTTTCATCTTGAATCATGGGCTTACATCCCATGCCATGCTCAAGGCACTCTACTTGACATTTGCATTCACACTTAGTCAAATAATGCTAGTTTCTTTGGCATAACATCCTTTAAATATATTATTTACAACAATTACTAAATTTGTTTCAAAACCATCACACCCTCAATAATTTAATCATGTTTAGCTACATACTATGCAAATTCAAAGGAAACATCAATGCACTGCAAAATTCATTTCATATAGGCATACTCATTTCAATAAAATATTCACATGGAAACAAAACTTTTCCCGCAAACAATTTGGATTAGCTCAAGATTGAGAGTTTCATTATCACTTTCTCCTTCAATCTGCACTTAAAGTGCTAAGTTATAGCCTATTAACATGGAAAAACATTGCCACCCAAGGCCGTTATATCACAAAAGGGATCCCTTCGTTGATCTCATAGTACCTCGATGCCCCTCCTTCTTCCAATGGTTTATGTGCCGTAGTCACCAAAATTTGAAAATTTCCATCAGGCCCTTGACCAAGTTGAAGGCTTCTTCAATGACCTCCTTAATAAAAAATATTAAATAAAAATCCAACTCTAGTTGTTGTGACTCAATAAGTTCTCAACCATCCCATTTTCAGAGTCACACTCACAACCTCACAAGTGGATCAAATTTCATTCTTTTGACCTTCACAGTTTCGCAACCCCACATTTTTCATTACACATCCACCATTATTCTCTTCAATTGGGAAGTGTACTACTCACCTATTTGACTGTTGTCTATTAGGATAACTCATAAAGATTTCAAAGATTTTTATCAAATCTTATGTGTACTAGCACTTATCTACCTTAACTATATCCTTCTTGGGCATTAATGTAATACATGCATTCCATTTAAATTATTTCAAAGTAAATATAAACTCAACCTGAAGGAGTTTTTACCCAATTAATTAAACTTACCCATCATTGTGGTATGAATGATTTCCATATTTACATGGTTACCATTTCTATGCATCTTTGGTTGATGATTTTCTTAAGGGTATCCATTCATATCCTTCTCTAGCCTTGTAGCCCCTTGTCATTATCCTCAATATCCTTTTAATTGTTGAAGGTAACTCCTTTCCTCATATCCCTTTTCAAACAAGTGGCCCTTTAATTTCAAATTCCAAGGAATAGCTTGCATCTTTCCTACTGAACGATGTCATTCATAAACCAGTTGTTAATTGAATTAATATCAATATGTGATTTAGCACTTCTAATCATAAACCATTATATTCTATTGACATGTTAAATCATTTAGCAATACATTAGAATATATCAATAAAAAATCAACATGCTGAATATTAAGGTACTTCACAATTTGACCTCTTTCAGAAGAAGGGCATAACAACCAAATTTATTCTTATAATAGCCCAGAGGTAATACTCCCCCCTTACACTCTTGTGCATATAAGCTATTTAAATCTTGGGTATACCAATACAATTTCCCTTTTGATATCAATTATGCAAGAATTCTTAGGCCTCTATAATTTTACATTCCAACACTTATGTAATAAAATATTGGTATGGGAGAGAATCAAGGGTTCTCACTTTCTAATTCCTTTACATAGCTTGAATTCATAGCACTTTAGTTTATTTCTCTTGAGTAGTTACTTTCAACTAGGTTGGTCATCTCCTATTGGATTCAACCCATCATTCTACATAAGACAATTATTTGTTATCTTTGTCTTATGTGGTTATATTTCCTTCATTAGAGATTTCTGGTAGTCCATTCACATGCGACAATATTAGCTTGCAACCATCCTTAATTACAATTTCCAACAACCCTTAAGATTATCTCAGTTCCATGGGTTAGTATCATTCTATTATTTTAGCTACTTAACTAGCCATTTCATGCGCTTATTTATAAACATGCATCCATATGTTGCATTCAAACAATACCTCAATCACACACATCGATATGCATGTGCACTACTTGCACCTTTCTCATTATTCATATACATTCATGAAATGTGAAAAAAAAAAACCTACCTTATGAGAAATTACAACCATTTAATGACATGTTTAATAGATATAACACATTATCCACTTTCATATGACATTAACTAGCAAGGAATCATTTATTCCAAGCAACATGGATTAATTAGGTGAACATCAAAATTACCCTAAGCATAACGAATGCCACCTCTTTATTTACTTGTCATACATGCATTCATATTGTTGTTATTAAACTTTTACTAAGGAAATTCTTACATAATTACCTCTCAGTATTTTGAACATACTAAGACCATACCTACATGACTATTAGAAATGATTGGATGCTACTTGATCAACCAATTCATTAGGGATGATTCTTACACTTCCCTTCACCAACGTATTTACAATTAGTATACTATACCTATCCTTGTCCTCACAAGACTCTATGCAACATCCTCATCATCTTCTCTAGCCATACAATTAACTATATTGTTATCAATCCATGGTTAGTCATTATAATCATCTTATGACAAAAAACTGCTTTGAGTCCACAAACAAATCACATTTATGTTCAATCATTATTTACATGCACCATGGCATACCTCTATGCATAGTAACATCTCACTATTATCATGCTTGTTAGTGCATATGCAATCTAGGTATTTAATCCCTTGTCATCTCATCATGCCTATGCTCTTATTTATCAACATATTATAGTCTTTTCAAAATTTAATAAAGCATCAAAATAGCAAGAAATAAGTTGAGAGATTCCCCCTCATAATCATGGTTGTATCACTTTGCCACGTACTTGTGTAGTTATCATTTATTGAGTTTTTCAAGGGATGTTAAGTCATCATCCTGACTATGTCCTCTTTCATAACCTTATCAATCAACATTCCAACTTGATTTTTACCTTTGCTCCTTTTTCAATAGTTTTGCCTCAATCTCTCATCTAAGGTCTATTATGCATGTCTCAAATCCATTTTATACATATCAAAATCCTGGGTGTATACAACCATTTTGATGTACCCGATGATCCTAGTTCCATGTTATACAACCTTACTATTGTACTTCTTCCTCTGGAGCCTCTGCTCTATTCCTCTCGCAACTTTACTTTTGTATTTTGTCTTCTTGGCCCATCCAAGTCCATTGTTAAACCTTTTCTTTGACCTCTTTATTGTGGATCAATAATAGAAACCACTCTGTATTAGAGAAAAAATAGATACCACTATGTAGTTGAGCCCCAAATTCAACCCTCTGGTGAATCTTTGGCCCTCTAGGCCTAGTATTTGAACCACAAGATTTGATAATTTTACTTTTCCTATGCCCATTCAATCCAATTACTAAACCTTTAGCTCTAATGTTACTCTGTATCATACCTGCAACTTCATCCCTATCGTGTACCTTTGGCCCTCCAGGCCTAGTTTTTAAACCTTTAACTCTAAAATCACATTTTTTACATCATCATCATCTTGTACTTGTTGAGAGCTTTCCAGTGATATAAATTTTATCTCATTCTGAGTTTTAGGTGCAATGTTATGCCCATTTGAAGATCTAATCTTTAAGGGCCACAACACATATAATCCATGTAGCTGACATGTGACAAACCTTAGAAAACTATTACTTCTGCACCGATCCACATTTATTAATAGTTCACTATACTAGAACCCTATCATATCCGTTTTTTTTTATAAAAACTGTATTTCGAACTCTCAAGGGTTCTAGTATCTTGATATCCCAATGTGCAAATATGTTGGTATGCCATCTCACCATGCCACCTCATTATTTGACACTAAATCATCATTTTCCATGTGGAAGATGCTGACATGTCCTCCAACACATGAAAATTACTAACGTGTTTACTGCCACGTGTCACTCGTTGGAAATATTGGGGGGGGGGGGAGGGGGTGAATTAGTATTTCGTAAATTTCAACAATTTAAGTTTCAAAACGATTAACCAATAACATCACATCAAATGTACACAATACACACACACACACACACACACACACAATATTTTTATATTACAAAGGAAGCTACAAATTTTCGTTTACCACTACAACTAAAAGGGATACAACAACAAGATTTACCAACTCCTACTGGAAGGAGGCCACAACCTCCTAATGGAAGCTACAAATTCCATCCCTAACACCTTATAGAATAAAAGATGAAATAAAATCTTCTTGGGTTCTCATATCAGAGACAATGAATAAATTACAACAACATTAAAACAACTTCAATTTTTCCCCTCTGTCATATCCAATGTACAACAATAAAATGCATACCTCAGATCTTCAACACCCTTGTCTTCAACAAATTGCTTCAATAATTTACCAAAGGTATGCCACCATTATCAAGAGGTCTGCTTCAAAAAGGGTCAACTACAAGTTCAAGCTCTGCTACAAATCAGAATGTCCAAGGTCTGCCACAAATCAAAGTACAACTTCTGCTTCAGGATGGGTCTAAGGGATGCTTCAAGAAAACTTTAGATATAGACTTCAAATATCTGATTCAATACTTCCAAGGTCTACTCAAAATGTGTAGACAACAAAAAATGATCTGTTATAGGATACTATGCCAAAGTATGCTCTTAGAAAGACGCATTATACATTCATATTTCTACCTCCAAATCTGCCTTAGAACATATATTTGTATTCACAAATTAGACACTCATATTTCTACCTCCAGATTTTCCTTAGAACAAATATCTATATTCACGAAGTAATAATCCAAAATTATGCTTCACGGGGGACTAAAATTGTGCTACAAACCTGATATGATTTACCTCAAATGAAGTCAAAATTGATGCTCCAGAAGTCTCAAACAATTGATCTTAGGATAGGTTAAAACTAGGCCTCAAGAACATGCCCTAAACATTATCGAAATTCAGGTCTCTGGAGTGCCTCGGAACAACATCATGCTAGGCTGAAATTAAGTCTTCCTAAGGCTTGCTACAAGGCTATCACTATGGATTCTTTATGTAAAAATTTAGTCTATTTTGACATTTTTCCTGCATCCTACAAAGCTCAGTCTAGGCATAAACTCAACCTAATTTGCTTCAGATGTGCCCCTAAAAATAGCTCAGAACTTGGTCACATTTGCGGCTCCATAATTCCTCTATAAAACTTTTCTAGAACTTGGCCAATCCAAAAAGATGCTTCACATATTTTCTTTAGAAATAATGGCCTTCTTTAAATATTGAATGGAGCTCCAACCTTAGATAACCCTTGATTTTCTTCGACCTATCTTCTATTTCTACTTCAGAACCACTGAATTCTTGCCCAAATTTTCCCACGAGTTTGCTATATTTATAGTGGTTGACATGGCTCTTTGAAGAGACATGTATATAATAGAGCCGACTTGATTGTAGATGTCTCAAAGTTTAGGTTAGCCAAATTTCAAATGGCCAATTTCAAAAAATAAATTTTCCTCAACAATGAGGAGTTAAAGGGCAAGCCCTAACTCACTGGAAAGGTCTTGGCTAACACTTCAATATGTTGTAATCCATTCTTATGTTTTTTTTATCCAATACACCAAAAACTTGATTTACTTCTTAGGCTTCTTATGACCCTTTGACATCAATGATAGCTTTATTCCAACAATCTCCCCCTTTCTCATTGATGTCATCAATCATTCTCCACCCGTCATCATGCTATTCTTATATCCATGCTTCACTTCCATTGTCTCCATACTGTACGTCCTTTTCTCTCCCCCTTTGACATCAACAGAAAATGGTGACTTATGTCTATGGGGCTTCTCTGCTAGATTTCCCTTAGAAAGGCATATCTGTAGAGGGACTTTCTTAGCCTATTAACTAGCCAACTTCTCACATGAAGCCAGAGAGGCCTTTGCACCCAATGTTCCTCTTCTAAGGACCTCAAACTTCTTATCCAAATATAGAATAACCTTACATATGTTCAAAAACCTAAATAATGTACATCATGGTCATTTTAAACCTCCAGCTGGCCTCCAACAACTCTAGAGTCTTTTGTTGAACTCTTTCATGTTTTCCATTAGATGTTCTAAGAAGAATCTTTCCCTTATGTCTCCCCTTTTGAAATAAAGGCTTCTATTAATGCCTATAACATCCACATCATTCACAAGACCCTCTGAATACTTCAACTAGCTTAAAGCTTCTCTAGTCTATCTAATAATAGACCAAGGACACTAGCCATGACTAGGACAAGAAGTCCTTTAGTCCCATGCTTAATGTGTCATTTATTTTATGTCCATAAAATGAAAGGCATAATACATAAGTAAATTGAATATTGATTATAGGGCATATGATTATTATACAACCATTTTAGATGGCTATGCTACTTCACATCATATAGACCACATTTTCCATTAAGAAGACAAGCACACAGACATAATAAATTTAAGCAATGCTCATTTCTTTCTCACTAACATGGTTTACATTACAAAGGTGAAGTCAATGAGGGCACTTATTTGATCAAGATCTTATGTTTTTTGTAACCAATGAAGGGTGGGCCATGTTCCACTCCACCATAGGCTCATATGAACTGCAATATTTCTCGTAGTTGGCCAATCCCAAGCGAGACCAAGAAGCCACGAGGGAAGTTATACTCAACATTATAGGGTGTAGTCATGAAGGTCATTCTCCTTCATCAAATTAACTCATCAATTCCCTTAAGATTACACGAAGCCCAGAGTTCTGCCCAATTTCTATGGGTGGTTTCTTAGCTACTCTAGCAAGCACTCCAAGGGCAACATCTCCCAGGCTACTAGTGGTGCAAGGATGAAGGCCACTCTCCTTCATCCACTTAGAGGTTAATGTGGAGTCTCTCAACTTATAGAGTCGAGGTTTGATATGATTCCCAATGTGGTCACAATGTAGCTTGCACAACACAAGGAGATCTCATCACTCAACTAAGAGTTCCTCCATGCATATCTTGGGTTTTCAGGTGCATGGATTTCAACATTTTTTTCAGCAGATGGCCATTCCATGCCCACATAGCCTGAAAGGATCCCTTTGCTCAATCAAGAGTCCCTCAGCGCTTCCGTCCAGCATCTTCATGCATAACACATACAATTATCAACATTCCATTTAGCCCTCTGGCTTAGGCTAAGACTCACCCCTTGACCTTGTTTGTAGAAATTATACGAATAAGAATCATGCACATCGTTTACTTTTAGTTTGCATGAGAGCCTACTCTTGTCACCCTTATTCTCTATCTATTTTCAGGTAAACTTTCGTGGTTTTCTTTCCTTGATGGGATTACTTGTCAAGTCTACCCATACTGGTAAGATTAGAAACTTCTAGTTAGACTCGAGAAGCCTTTATGTGGCATGCTGATCATGCCTTAAGTAGTTATGGTACCACTGTCCCACTCTTCTCATAACTATTGGTAGTTTGTTGTATCTTTCCATTATATATTTTCTTGTGGGAAAGGTTGATAATCTTGATCCTTATGAACTTTTTTCTCAACCAATAATCCATTGGAAACTATTAGTTCTCCAAATCTCCCTATGTTGGCTTCCTTCCTTCTCATGAATTCTTACAATCAATATCATATCAAGGCTTCACCTCTTCATCAAATGGTATTAGATCATAATTACAATATTGTGGGTCTTTTTCCCATTCATATTTACATCTCCATACGGGGATCAATAATGTAATGAATTATAATTAGAATATTAGCGGCGGTTAAGTGTTAGGGATGTTACATAGGGAGGTATTTGAAAGGAGATAGGGATTGATGAGAGTGAAACATGTAGCAAAAATGAGACCAAACTAGAGTGGTGGCTTCAGGAGTCACCAATAAAAGGTTGGGAGTGCAGGGCTAAACCACTCTAGGAAAAGGCTAAGTGGGCAAGTCGATGACTAGAACTAAAACCTCTCTAGAAGATTAAAGAAGGGAAGGAGACACCTGACATTGAAAGTAGAGAATGTGGGGAGGAAAAACTTAGAAGTGGAAATGTCCTCTATGCAGGGAGGGAACCAATAAAAAAGGAAAAGCCTCATCAATGAATATAACCACATTAAGGTACAGACTGAAGTCGGATCATAGCCTTGATGCACATGAATGAAAAATCCTTAAAGTTAATGACTACCATTAATCAAAATAACTACAATATGATATTTATTAATTCATGTAGATGAGGAATGACATGTCATGTCCTCCCTATTCATTGCATGGTACTATGATAATATCACATCCTTCCCACCTACACTTTCCTAACCACATCATCCCCTACACTTTCCTAACCACATCATCCCCTACACTTCCCTAACCACACCATTTAGAAATTTGAATATTTAAATGATACATTATTCATTAAGATATATTTTCTATATTTTTTCTTTAAATTTAGTTTATAGTTAATATTTACTTATTTTTAATTTATAATTTTTTCTTAATTTTTTTAATATTAATTATTATAATAATACATAAAATAAAAAAATATTAAAAATATAAATCTTAATTGAAATATTTTTTAAATTAATTTAAAATTTATGTATAAAAAAAAATAAAATAAAAATAAAAAAAATATTTCATGCTCATACGTCTCACGCAAGTAAAAGGGATATGTCCTTACCCAAGGTGTAACACTTGCCTGGTCATTTGGGATGAATAATAAGTAAAAGTTTTTGTCAAGCTTGATTTTGCTCTTTTTCATGTCAACTGAGGTCTTGATTTTGCTCTTTTTCATGTCAACTAAGGTTGTGTCAAGTTTAGTTCTACTCCCGAGGAAAAGAATGACAACTCCTTTTTCCTGCTTTGGCTTTTTTTGGTCAAGCTTGATTATGCTCCTTTCCCTATCAATGGAAATTTGTGTCAAGCTTCATTCTCATGTCAATGAAACTTTGTGTGAATCTTAATTTGCTTTTGATATATAGAGAAGAGAAGAATCACAAATCTCATTTCTTACTTTGTTCATACACACAACTTCCACACTATTCCCATTGAGTGGTTAGTAAAATAATATCAATCTAGTTTATAAAATCATCCTAAACCATTTCCACTTAATATATATATATATATATATATTTTAAATGTTTTTCTCAATGGTGTATTTAATTGTAATTGTGAGAAGCATAAATAATATTTATGAGTTGAATTGTTGTGAGAATCATAAATAATATTTATGAGCTGAATTGTTAAAATATGAGTGTTTTTTTATTTTGTTTTTTTACTCTTACATGTAAGTAAAAATATTACATAATCCTATTATTTTGGATTTCTATTTTTTCAAATTTCTCTGATATATTAGTATAATTATATAAATTAAATGACGAGTACATATCTAGCATTAAAACACTTACACTTATTTCATAATATGTTTAGTATTATCAAAATTATAAAAATCATAAAAATTAAATAAAATATAACGTCTTTTTATTATTATAATAATAGTAGTAAAAATAATTATCTTATAATTGAAACATATATATTGAAATAAAATTAACAAGATTTTTCACTAAGGAGATTTACTCGCATTTTACTATGGAGATTCCTAATCTGTAAATAGGTTTGTTATAATACGATGGTTTATCAATACCACATGCCCAAAAAACCATATCACATGTTTCATATGACACTTGTTCATGTGACATTTTTTGTTAATTAATCAATTTAATTAAAAAGGTAAAAAGGGCATAACTATTTTGGAAATAAATCTAAACTTTTGATCTTTGAATACTACTAGAAATATTTTAAAACATTCGGAGGAGATTAAATCACTGCCATTCACCTATTAATAATTGATAATTAATTTAAAATTCTGGAAACCCTATTCAAAAATATAACTATGAACATAAATATTTCAATATCTATTTTAAATAGAATAATTTATCCTTATCAAAAAGATGATAATTCATTACATGCTTAAATATAAATTTAATTAGTGGAAAAAAAAAATATTTCAATTTGAGCGACAAACAAAATATTTCTTCTCCATTAAGTACAATATTTAAATATCAACCATATATATATGAGATGATAAGGCATTGCATATTTAAATATAGATTTGATTAGTGATATTAAGAAAATATTTCAACATAAATCACAAACAAAAATTTCTTCATATTAAGTAACATATTCGAATATCAATTTCATATATATAAAAAAAATAATTAAACATTTTAAACAAATCATTTTTTTATATTAAATAAAATATTTAAATATCAATTTAATATATATAAAGAGAATAATTAAATATTTCAAAATTGTGTTATTTAATATACATTCCCTCTGTGTTTAATATAAAATTAACAACTAACATACATGTTTTGGGTACTTAAAATATTTGAAAGAATAATTGAACATTTCAAAATTGTGTTATTTAATATTCATTCCCTCTGTATTTAATATAAAATTAACAGCGAACATACATGTTTTGGGTACTTACGTTGACTAAAAGGTTGGGATAAAAATAAATGCCTTTTGTATAGGTAATGTTGTGGATGGGTTACAAAATTAACAACTAACATATATGTTTTGTTTTGGGTACTTAAGTTGACTAAAAAGTTGGCATAAAAAATAAATGCCTTTTGCATATGTAATGTTGTGACATGGGTTATAAACTTCCTCGTAAAAACAACTGCCATATATGTTTTGGGCACTTAAAATATTTGAATATCAATCTAATATATATATAATAATTAAACATTTCAAAATTGTGTTATTTAATATACATTTAACAGCTCACATACATGTTTTGGGTACTTACGTTGACTAAAAGGTTGGGATAAAAATAAATGCCTTTTGCATATGTAATGTTGTGGATGGGTTACAAAATTAACAACTAACATATATGTTTTGTTTTGGGTACTTAAGTTGACCAAAAAGTTGGGATAAAAAATAAATGCCTTTTGCATATGTAATGTTGTGACATGGGTTATAAACTTCCTCGTAAAAACAACTGCCATATATGTTTTGGGCACTTAAGTTGACCTAACTTAAAGAAATTGGATTACAGAAATTGAAATAAAAATAGAGTGATTTTTTTAAAAATAAAAATAATCTAATATGAAAAAACTTATTATACACCACAATTTATTCATTAAATATATATGAAATTTTACACCTCTTGTGGATCTCATTTCTAATTATTTATTTATTTATTTAAGTTAAATATAAAATTTAAATTCGTGTTTAATGCAACATCCAATTATAAAATTGCAATTAAAATAAACACCCACACAAAATCGCAAAGCCCTAATACGCATGGGGCTACTTGCAAAATCTAAAACCTCAAGGGATAAAATGCAAACTCATTAAACTTATACCTTAAAATGATATAGTGAAGATATACCTGAGTTATGATATTAAAAAAATCATTTTTTAAATCATATATTTAATTTTTTATTATTGATGGTAGATGTATTAGTGTAATTATATAAATTAAATGACTAATAAATATAAATAAGTATGAATTTTATTTCCATCAAAACACTTATTTTATGATACATAATACATTTTATTATATTAATATTTAAAAAATACTAATTAAATTACACTTTATTTTAAATTATTATTATTGTTATTATTATGAATTATAAAAAGAATTATTATATAAATTGAAGATATATATATTTAAAAAACATGAAACAAGATTCTTAACCATAAAAATTTATCTCTATTTTATTATGGAGATTCTTAATTTGAAAATTAGGCTTTATTACAATACCATGGGCCAATAACAAATTATCAATACAATATGCTCGAAAAACCATAACACTTTTTATATGACATTTTTTTAATTAAATCAAACATTTTTTAATTAATTGATTTAATTAAAAGAGAAAAAAATATAACAATTTTGAAAATAAATCTAAACTTTTGATGTGTATATATTATTAAAAAGATTTTATGAAAATTAAATCTCTACCATTTATCTAATAATTATTTATAATTAAATTAAAATTTGAAAAACTCTATTATTAAATAATAAATACGCCTATCCATACTATTTTATAATACAACTCACGATTAAATTTACACAAATGACACAAATATATCCAAAAATGTTTTATAATAGAAACTATTTTAAATACAACTCACGATTAAATTCACACAAATAACACAAATATATTCTAACATAGAATAGAATAGTATAAAATATTTCCTTTTCGCTTTGTAAAAGGATTTTATAAAATGTATGGTTTAACTTTTTAGTATTGGAAACTTTGAAATACCCTTACACAAATATATTCTAACATAGAATAGTATTAAATATTTCGTTTTCACTTTGTAAAGGGATTTTATAAAAGGTATGGTCTATGAAAAAAAATTATGACAACTTTTTACTATTGGAAACTTTGAGACATCTAGATATATGATAAATTTGAATTTAAGAAAAAATTTGAACAAATTTGAGTGATGCTATATATATAATAGAGGATGTGCCTAAAACATTCGGGTTTAGTGATGCGTGTGATTTCATATAGTTTAATAATGCGTGTTTATTTTTTAGTAAATTTTTGGACAAATTGAGGGCCAACGTGTTTATTTTAAATGAGTGTGGATTTATTTAATGTTTTAATTTATTAAAAGTTAGGTATATTTATATTCTCGAAAATTCTCGAGAAAACTCTGAATCACAAGAAATCTGGCAAGAAAAGAACAGTTCTCAAGACAAGCAGGGGGAAAGCCTCGCTCAACAACAAAAGAGTGAACTCAACAACCCCTCAAATATCAATACTTATGAAGATTCGAATACCGCACAAAATAAATCTTCATTTAACAGCAAAGCAGATCTCTTAGACCAAACTTCTTCTCCGACTATCTTCAAAAGGACGAACACAATAGATTGCGAAGCTAAGACACCAATGTCCCAAGAACCAAAGAGATGAAGGAGATGCAAGATAAAGAAAGTTGGAACCTCGCCAAGAAAGACGAGGAGCCAGACAATTAGAAACTAAGAAAATTATAGGTCCGATAGACCAATTTGGTCTGAGTGGACATTAACCACCACCATCATCATCATCATCATAATTAGTGTAGATATATAAATTATATGATTGTTAAATTTAGATAAACATTAAAATATTTGCTTTATATATTTAAAAAACATGTAACAAAATTTTTATTTAGAAGATTTATTTTACTTTATTATAAAGATTTTTGTCATATAAATAAATTTTATTATGATAATATTAGCCAGTATCATAGCTGACTAATACCATATGTCTAAACAAACAAATTCATATGACACATGTTTATATGACATTTTTTTGAATTAATCAATTTAATTAAAAGGATAAAAAGGGAATAACTATTTTTGAGATAAATTTTAATCTTTTATTTGTGACTATTACTAAGAATATTTTAGAATATCTTGTGGAGGTTAAATACATCTAACTAATTACACTAACAGAAGTGTCTATTTTAGAATAGGGCTTTCAAAATTTTATTTTAATTATCAATTAACACAATAGGATTTAAGCTCCATACATTATTATAGAATATTTTTAGCAATATTCACTAATCAAAGATTGAGATTTTTTTTTTGATAAGTAAGAGACAAACCTTCTATTAATCTCATCAAATTACATAATATACAAGTGCCCCAGATAGCAGGGCGGCAAAAAACCAGGGACCGCAGCTTACAAGATTCTTACAAACAGCACAAAGTTGTTCCTACTGCATCCACCAGATAGGCCCAATGGCAATAATAAGTGTCCAGTAAACAAAACGGGTTCGAAACCCTCAGGAAACAAGTAGGAACCAATCCTCGATGTTGAAAACATAGCCCCAATCCAACGGCTAATAAGCAAAGGGACTCACAAAGGGACCCACAATCGGGCAACCAGCACAACCAATCCCAGCCGTTGAAAGCAGAGTCCCGATCCAACGGCCAACGGGGATATCGCACGGACGAGAAGCACGGAGGTTAACCATGCGATGAGAGCGGTTTTCTCTCACCTCTCATTGCCACGTGTTTCCCCCTAAGTGGAATCGCATGCATCTTCCACAAAACTAGATACCAGCCATGTCTCGCATGATATACCAAATAAGGTTTTGGGGTTTTGTGTCCATGGTTTCGCGGAAAGCCCGGGGCCCATGCAGGGACCCACCGTGGACCCCACTGCCCCTTGCAAAATAGACCCGACCTCAACTCTAAACTGGGTCCAATAACTAGAAACAGGTCCGAAGCCCTGAGGCAACAAGCCCGATCCATCTCAGCCGTTGAATACATAATCCCAATCCAATGGTCATCGGGGATATTGCATGGATGAGAAGCGCGGAGGTTAACCGTGCGATGAGAGCGGTTTTCTCTCACCTCTCGATGCCATGTGTTACCCACTGAGTGGAATCGCATGTGCCTACCAAAATACCAGATGCCATCTAAGTCCCGCGTGAAATACCACATATGGTATTGCGTTCATGGTTTCCCAGAAAAGCCAGAACATTCCCACAGACCTTGCTGAGCCTTCCGCTTGGAGTCGCCAACAGAAACCCGCTGAACCAAATACACCCAGGCAGTCTGTTTCGTGTCATTACTCGACTTGAAACCTTTTTCATTCATCCAAAAGTGAACAAAGTTGTGGAGAGAAACCATATCCCAAAATCATGGATGAATTAGGTGATATCATTCTCACTCCCGTCCCTTGAATCCCTTCGATCAACGTTGTTCATCCATAAATCCCAATCTTTGGCTGCCATGATGAAATAGTCCTCTTGCAGTTTCCCTTCAGGTAACAACTCCTGTGCATGCCGAGAATTCCTGTCCTTATTGGCCACACCTTCATTGGCCAACCGATCTGCAAGCATATTTGCCTTCCTTCTAACATGAACAAATCTAATCATTTTAAGGGTCTGCAAGTGAGAGTGGATATGGTGAAAAACCTGCAGCAGCTTCCAGTGCTTCGACACTTTATCTGGTGAAGTTCCATTGTGAATCTTCTTGGCTGCTCTGATGATCAAATCCGAATCTGCTTCAATGATAACATTCTGTAAATTTGCCTCCACCAGGATCTCCAAGCATTGATCTAATGCCAGAAGTTCAGCCATGTTATTGGTACCCTTTTCCAAGTGGCCATGGAAGATGTATTTTGTGTGCCCCTGAGGATCTCTTATAGCACCCCCAAAGCTAGCTTCCCCTGGATTGCCCTTAGAAGCTCCATCAATGTTTACTTTGAAGAAGCCCTGAGGAGGGGGCTGCCATCTACTGGCCCTTGTGTTAAGTGTTTTCATTTCCTTCCTTATTCCTTGAGGATTGATGGATTGAAGACCCAAGTTAAGAATAATAATCTCCTCATGAGGCAAAGGAGGATTCGTGGGAATTGACCTCAATAGGCTCTTAACTATTTCTTTAAGATGTTTTAGAATTTGATTGATTATGTGTTGTGGCTCGCTAGCTTTATTTATGAAGATATGCCTATTGCATTCTTTCCAAACATTCCAAATGACAAAGCCTGGTGCTAGCATCTAGGATTTGTTGATGATCTCAAAATCTGAGAAGTTATTCCTCCAGTTTTTCAGAGTGTTGGATATGTTGAGACTGTCCCTGTCGGTTTGTCTGAAGCTTGAGGCCACCTAGTCCCACACCTTAGTAGAAAAAGAGCAGAGGTTGAGCAGGTGTTCAATCGTTTCCTCATGTGAGCCGCATAGGTGACATTTGGAAGGGCCACTGAAGCCTTTCTTTAGGAGGTTTTCCCAAGTTAGGATCTTTCTTTGGTGCACAAGCCAGATAAATAACTTTATTTTCATCCAGTGAGGAGTTTGCCAAAGCTCCTTCCAGACTTTATCAGCATTTACAAAGTTGAATCCTGTGATTGCTTGTTTTGCCTCTTTGAGGTTAAAGTTACCTTCGTTATTCTTCCCCCATCTTAATTGGTCGTGTGAGGAGGAAACCAGAATTCGTCTGTGCTTTAAGTCCATGGTGAGAGCCTCTACCATGGCCTTCAAAGGACTCTCATCACTGTAACTTAGTTCCTTCCACTTCCTCCATTTTTCATTGTTCCTTCCCTGATCCCAGAAATATTTTACCAATAATAGGCCTTTGCTGTCTGTGTCTCTTTTGAGGGTTGCCAGGTCAATCCTGTTAAGGATGGGTTCCTGTTGCCAACTGTCCTCCCAGAATCGAGCTCGGTCCCCTGCTCGGATTTCCCAAAAACAATGCTGCTGAACAATGCTTTTGTTCTCCCAAGCAAGGTTCCATATGTGTGAACCCCTGATTTGTCCTGTCATTCTAATAAGATCCTTTTCCTTCCAGTGCTTGGCATACTTTTGCTTCCAAAGCTTGGCCCAGGGGGCATTCAGCTCCTTGATCCAACGCCACCAAAGCTTAGCTCTCGAAACTTTACTGAGAGTTTCCAGATCATGCAGCCCCAATCCACCATGGATTTTGGGCTTGCAGAGCTTGTCCTAGGGAACTAAAGCCGACTTTTTTTTCTCTTCCCCTCTACCCCACAGAAAGTTCCTTTGAATGTTCTTTATTTGCTGCTTAATACCTTGAGGAGCAGGGATAGCTGCAAACATGAAAATGGGAATGGCTTGCAAGACCGCCTGTGTGAGCACAAGTCGCCCTGCTAAGTTTAAGGATCTGCAAGTCCATTTTTTTATTTTGTCTTGAAGTTTATTTAAAATTGGTTCCCATATTTTCTTGCTGAGAGGTTTATCAGTAAGAGGAATGCCAAGATATTTGGAAGGCAACTGTTCCCTTTGAAAACCAAGAATCCTGGTAATGTTTCTTTGTATAGCAATATTAGTGTTAAAGAAAAAAACTTTGGACTTGTTTAGGCTTACCTTTGTACCTGCTGCCATAGAAAATTCGTTTAAGATATCTTTGATTGCCCTTGCTTTCTTGACTGTGGGTATTCCCTGCAACATAGTATCGTCCACAAATTGTTGATGAGTGTTAGCCTCTCCCTCTAGGGTGAGCTTGATCCCCTGAATGCGACCTTCAACATTTGCCATTTTGATTGCCCTGCCTAACCTTTCCATCATGAGGACAAAGAGGAAAGGGGAGAGCGGATCGCCTTGTCTGAGCCCTCTAGAAGGTGTGAAGGTATTTGAAGGAGCTCCATTAAGTAGAATGAAAAAACTGGTTGTGGTGACAAGTGCTATAACCCATCTTATCTAATTCTGGTCAAAGCCATATGCTTTCAGAGTAGCTCTGATACAAGACCAGCTGAGTTTGTCATAGGCTTTTGCAATGTCCAACTGAATAATCATGCTTGCTTGCTTGTTGCTCTTGAGAGAGTGTACCACCTCGTGTGCTTGGATGATGTTGTTGAGAATTTGTCATCCCTCCACATAGCCTGTTTGCTCTTCCGAGATGAGGGAAGGTAGTAGGGGCTTGGGTCTATTGGCTATTACTTTGGAGATGATTTTATACACCACATTACATAAGGCTATGGGTCTAAATCCATCCGGAGTCATAGCATTTTCCTTTTTGGGGATTAAAGCTATGAAGGAAGCATTCAGTGCTTTCAGAACCTTTTTGTATTTTCTTGAGTCCTCCACAACCTCGAGGATGTCCTGTTTGACTGTATCCCAGCAGGCTTTGAAGAAATCAACATTGAATCCATCTGGGCCTGGTGCTTTTCCACTTTGCATTTCCTTGATCACCTCACTGACCTCCTCTTCCGAGACTGGCCTATTGAGATTATGGTTGTCCTCTCTAGTGATCAACTTGGGAATATACTGGATTAACTGATCAATGAACCTAGATCTATCCTCCATTGGCTCCTTTGCAATATTAGAGAAGTGTTGTACTAGATTTGACGCCATGTCCTTGTGGGAGACAAGCTCAACACCCTGAGAATCCTTAATCTTTATGATTCTATTATGTGCCCCGTGGGCCATAGTGGACTTGTGGAAGAACTTAGTATTTCTTTCTCCCTCTTTGATCCATTGAATCCTGGATTTTTGTCTCCAGAAAGTTTCTTCTTGTAAGCATCGATCCTCCCATTCTTCCTGTAGAGAGTTGGTTAGCTTTTGCCTCTCTTCATTGAAGCCCTCTGTGATATTAATCTGATTGATATCCTGGAATTTCTGTTCAGTCGCAATTCTAGCCTTGAGGATATCGCCAAATTCCTCTTTGTTCCAAGCTTTAAGTTTGGATTTAATATATTTCAGTCTTTGATGGAGCATGTATATTTTAGTACCCTGAATATTCAGATCCTCTTTCCATCATTTGTTAATGTTACTAGTGAATTTTGGGTGTAAGAGCCAGGCATTCTCGTATCTGAAGGGCCTTTTCCTCGGAGTGCCCATAAAGGTAGCTGCTAGCTAAACTGGCCAATGATCCAAACCCTCAAAGGGCAGAATGGATGTTGTGATGGCTGGACCTGTGAGGAGGAGATCCTCAGAAACGATAAATCTATCAAGTTTTGAAGCCACTTGAGAAGTCCCTCCCATTTTTTTATTCCACGTGAGGGTTCCATTTATTGTCTCGATGTCCACTAGTCCCATGTTCATGATGAAATCTTGGAAGGCTTCAGAGACTCTGCTTAGCTGTCTTGTGCCTCCTTTTTTTTTCCGAAAGAGATCTTATCATATTGAAATCACCTGCAACTATCCAAGGCATATTGGGATATCGTGCTCTTAGATCTTCCAGGGAGGTAAGAAGCTTGAGTTTATCTGCTTGCTTCTGAGGTCCATAAACATTTGTTATCATGTATATCTCTTTATCACCTACAGGACTACACACCAAAGATAGATAGTTCTTGGATGCTTCAACATCCAGGATTCCAAATTTCTGTGGATCCCACAGTGTGAGAATCCCACCTGCCGAGTTATTTGCCTTAACATCTAAATACTCATACTTGATTAACCATTTACTATGAATTTCTCTTATTTTCTCCATTGAACATTTGGTCTCCTGAATAAAGACCATATCTGGTTTTTCTTCTTTTATTCTGTTACTTAGATTCCTTTGTTTCCTTCTACTACCTAAGCCTCTAATGTTCCAAGTTGTGAGCTTCATTAAGAAAGGTTTGTAAAGGAGTAGCTGGTAAGATCTTTCATCTTACCTGAGTTAATCAGTAGTTTTCCACATTCGTTTAGTAGTTCATTCTGTCTTTTCCTTCCTCTTTTCCTTCTTGAGTTCTTTGGAGATTGTGCCTGTAAGTTCTCCATCATTTTGACCCCACTCTGCTCCTGGCTTTCGTGGTTTCTCTTGACACTAGTTCCCTTCGATTGTGCCCTCCATAGAAAGAGCTGTTGAACTCGATCATAGTCTTCTTTTGGCAAGGAGTCCACTCCTTTGTTCCTGCCTTGTTCCAGAAATAGTTCTAGATCCAGATTTTCCCTATCTAGAATCTCCTGTAGTTCATGGTCCTTTGTTCCTGCCTCACTTGGAGTCATCTCATAGTCTTTGCTGATCTCCATGCCGCTTGGTAGATCCTCCTTCTGCTGGTTGTTTACTGTGATATCCTCCATTTCAGCTTCCGTTTCCTGCTCCTTAGATGCGTTCTCCTTGTCCTGGACTATCTCCACATTCTCCTCTACTTCCTCTAGGATTTTGAAACTATTGTGTCTTGTATTTCTGTCTTCACTGCTTTTCTTGTGTGGCTGTTTACCCCCTTTCCCTTTGGCCCCAACCTTGGTAAAACCCTCGTGATCTCTATCCAAAGAGGTTTTCCCATTGCCTTCCATACTGTTTGTTGGGCAGTCTCTAAATAGATGGCCATGTTCATGACATTTGCGGCACCTAAAAGGTATGTGCTCATAGTCCACCGTTTGCACCCAATCTTCATCATATACCTCTAAAATTATTGCTTCCGGAAGGGCTCCAGATAGATCCATTTCCACACATATTCGGGCAAAGGAGGTATATTTACCTTTGAGAGTTGCCTCTGATATCTTCAGAAAATTCCCTAGCTTGTTGCCTATGGTTTTCAAAGATTCTGGTAGCCAGTAATCCAGAGGTAGTGAGTATAGTTTGATCCAAACTAGTACAGATGTAAATGTTTCACGTTCTGGGACAAAGTTCATCATCCATGGTCACATGTAGAGTCCTGCCGCAGCATAGAAATACGACCCCCCTTCAAACACTCTGTCTTTGTCCTCTAGGTTCGCGAACACCACCGTGAAGAAGCCCTTAGAACCCAGATGTAAATGTATTTCTCCCTTTGGCTTCCAATGGCTTCTAATCCAGATGTGTAATGCCCTTTCCGTTGGCCATAACCCCATGAACTTGCAGATAATCGCATGTTCTTTCATATGGTCCCTGTGCGCTTGAATCGCTGGATCACTCAATATGACCCGGGGAATGATGCTCGATTTGGGTTTGCAGACTCCCTTGGTTCTTGTGGAAGTCGTTTTTCCGCTGCCGCCTCCCTTCTCCGTTTCTTTACTTGTTTCCTGTTGATTCCCTTCCTGACCCTGGGGTTCGTTTCTTCCAACTGTCTCCTTGCCTTTTGCTTCTGAAATCTTTTCCAATGGTTTTTTGAAATGCTTCCCTCCTACTTCCTTGCCTCCTTCTATGACTGCCTGACTGTAGGAGGGAGCGGCGCTCCCCCCTGCGCGTCCCGCCATGGAACCCTAATGCAAAACCCTAGCGTCAACTTCGATCCTCGTTCAGGTTCCGCTCCTGATAATTCGTCCGATTCACTTTTCGTCCTTTCTTACTTCTTTTTCAAATCCATTCAATTCTTGAAATGAGTAAAGGAAATCAAAGATTGAGATTTATCTCCAAAGTAGTTATGAATTTTTTCCTTCCCCAATTAAAAAAAAGTCATATGAAATGAGATGATTTTATGAATGTGTGGTATTGATAAGCCATGTATAAGCCTATGGTGTTGTAACAAAACCGATTTACAAATTAAGAATCTCTATAATAAATTGAGAATAAATTTCCATGATTAAGAATCATATTATATGTTTTTTTAAATATACATAAGTTTAATTTATATATTAATTTTATTTTTTCTAGTTAATAATAATTATAATTTAAAATAAAAATTTTATTTAGTTAATTTTTTTTGAGTTCTAACCCTACTAAATATATTATTAAATACATGTTTTTATAATTATCATGGATTAAGTCTTATAATTATTTTGAAAACTTTATTCAAAATAAACATACTTAACCACATAATAACATAATGAAATACCAAATTTTAACACATTTTATTCCATCCCATTATTAAAATTACCTTTTAAAATTTTGTATTTATTAATATATGTTATATATTTAGTTTCATCTAAATATTAAGATTGATCTTAGCCATTTTATATGTAATTTCAGAATTTTGTATGTAAGAATTTTTTTGAATTTTATTTATTTTTAAACGATATTTTTAAGGCGAACACTCTTAAATTTTCCTAGCCAAATAAACACCATTTTATATATATATATATATATATATATATATATATATATATATATATATATATATTTATAGATTTGTATAAACTTTGTTAAACGTCATACATATTAAACAAAATAATTTATTGTCATATAACTTGAACAAAATTACCATGAAAGAAAGTTCATAGAAAAACTAAATTTGGTGAATGATCTTACATGTTGATAGTGATTATAATTTTTTTTCATGGTTAACATACTTTTTTGTTATTCCTTAGAATAAATAAAAGTATAAAGCAATAAGTTTGGAAGATACTAAAAAGTTGGTATAAATGAAAAATTGTAATCATGAGATTTGATAGTTAATTAGAAATTTGAAAATATAGTTGTTAACTCAAGGTCTGAATTACAATAAGATTGCAATATTAACAACATTAAAATTAGATCAGTTACATTATACATACAAAATCTTTGCAGCAAAATTGAAAGACTCATAAGACTATGACTATAGCAAAAAGAACAAACTGAAAATAACACAGGAAATCCATAATTTGGTTCATGTAAAACTAGGAGAAGTCTCTTCAGAATGATTTTTGAATACCTGTGGCTACCCCTGAAATCTGTAGCTCAATTTATTTCATTTGGATAATGGGAATAGCTTGAATGCGCTAGATTTTGTTTTCTATGTACTCTTCATATATAATGATGCCTGGGTCCAAATATAATTCTCTTTTGGAAAGTTTGTTTGTTATTCTATTGAACTCTTTGTAAATATGATGAAATCTGATACACTAAAAAAAGGCTTTTGATTCTTCGATTCTTAGTTTCCAGAATTCAAGATTCAAGACCTCTAAATGAGACTAGTATCAATCAACCAATCTATGATGCATTTTGAATCTCCAAGAATTTGAATGTTTTTATATTGTTGATCTTGGCAAGCGTCATGAGAGCCCAAAATACAATCAGTTTAGCTTTAATATTTGTCCTAGAACCAATGCCTATTCTAAAGTGGACAAATCTATTAGCATTTAATTTTATCATACCCGCCCCACAAACATTCCCTTGAGAAACTTCGTCAAATAACCCAATAGGGAGCTCCTATGAGATAATGGGAAATTTGGCTCTTCTCTGGGATTTTAAGCTTTGTTAAGGAAGATGTTCCCTGGAGAAGGAGATGATCCTTGTGGATTGAAGGAGAATACACATCTTTTCGTTGTTGAAAATAACCTTATTTCTTAGGAGCCATATACCCCATGCTATGAAAATAGGCAGGGCTGTAAGATGTTTGAATTTCTTCACCCAATAAAATAACAAATCCTCAAATGTGTTCCTTCTCAATTCTTCTTTTATATTCATAATCTGAAAGACTATCTTCTAGACATTTGGAGTAGCAGGGCTATTTATTAGCAAATGATCTACTGATTCCTCTTTCTTTTTGCATAAAACACATCCATTTGGTCCCATAAAGCCCCTTTTTAAAAGGTTGTCCCAAGTCAAGGTTTTATTGTGAAGAACCAACCAACTAAAGCATTTTAATTTGATAAGAATAGGCCAATTCTAGATAAGCTTATTCCACCATCTATCATTGGTTGTTATCTTCATATGAGCTATTGCTTCATAAGTTGAACATTCTTTGATATTCCATGTTGTGAAATCCCAGCTCCAAACCAAAGCATCCTTGGAATTGGTAAGCCTCACCCTGTTGAGGTTTAATTCTTTTGTGAAGTGATCTGATTGGGAAAATTAGTTTTGCAGTGGTAAATTCCTTTTCAGAATATGTTAAAAGTGCCTAAGGATTCATGAGGTTAATTGCAAGTTTAAAACATGTGTTTTTGAGTGTTTTTATGTAAAAATTAACATAAACAATGACTAAACAACAAGATATAACATACATGAAAATCACCAAAAATGGTATCATAGTAGCACATGATGAAGGAGTTTAGCCCTCTTAGGCTACATCTTCTTGGTCCAACTTCCAATGGCTTGGACCTCTTTATTATGCTAAAAAGTGTGAATACATTAGTTTACAATGCTTAGAAAGCTCTGAAACATATTCCAATGTCTCAAGAATGCCCAAAAATGCCTTTGTAACCTCTTTCTGCTCTTGATTTGGTAAAAAACAAAAGAAGTTATGGATTCCCCAAGTCTTTCTTCTAATCGCACTGCAAATTCCCAAAAAATCGACACCATCCTAAAAATTCGCCCCAAATCCTACTAACGGAGCGATAATTTTGTCGATTTTCAGGAGAAATTTTCAGATGTGTTAAATTGCCTTTAACACCTTAAGTCCGAATTTTGTGACCATATGATAATTTTCCTAATGTTGTACAAGTAGAATAAACCTTTGAAATATAAACATTGTCTTAGTTCAACATATAACTTGTAGACTCGTTAACCACCTATAAAAGGGTCCTTGCCAAGGATGAATTGCGCTCCATCTCCTACTTTCCACACTAGCTATTTGTAAAGAATGGGGAAAGCGACCATGAGCACTTTCCAGACCATGGAGCCTCTCTTGACAGGTTTAAAATTCTGTCTTCTAATCCATTCCACCACCGAAAAACTTCTTAAATAGTTTTCCTTGATGATCTGACTCCAATGTCCCTCTCCAAATAGGCTTCTCCACAATTTTTTTAAGGCCATAGTGTTGGCAAACCAGAACAAATTTTTAATATCCCAACCACCCATACTTTTAGGCTTAGAAAGGGAGAACCAATTTATCAGATGTATACCTTGTTTACTAGATTTTCCAACCCATGAAAAGTTAAGGATCAATTGTTTAATGGTATTGAGGATATAAGAGGAGATTTTAGCGAAGGACAACTAATATACAAGAATGTTTTCCAAAACTCCTTTAGCCAGGATCAATTTGCCTCCAAGAGACAACCAATTGTTGCACCATAAATTAATTTTCTGCTCCACTCTTCTTATCATCCACTTCCAGTCATCTTTATGGTAGTTGTTTGGTTTAATAAAGAAGCCAAAATATTTGATACCATTTTCTAGTGGGATAGTCTGCAATGGTAAGAAGGATTGAATCTCCATGAGAGTATCTGGACTAACAATTGATTAATGAAAGGAGGATTTATTAAGATTGATCTCCATTCCAGTGGCACTACAAAAGAGGTTTATGATTCTATGGATTTCCCTCCATTCAACAACAATGCCCAAACCTAGAAGGAGTACATCATCCACAAAGAGCAAATGGGTAATGAATTGATTTTTGGAGATTTTAATGCCCTTTATATTGTCATCCTATTTTTCTTTCAATGGAAGGCGACTTAGACCTTCCATCAAAATCAACAATGGAGACAAGGGGCATCCCTACCCGCATCCCTGATATCTAGTGAATTTAGCAGAAGGAGAACCATTAATGAGAATGGAGAAGGTGGCTGAGGAGACACAAGCCATGACTTAGTTAATAACCTACAAAATCAAACCAATTTGAAGGAGAACAAGTATGAGAAAAGTCTAGTTGACTTTATCAAAGGCTTTCTTAAGATCCATCTTAAAAACACAAGCTTTCTGTTTTTTGGACTTAATAGAGTGGATGGCTTCTTGAGCAATGCCTATGGCATAATGAATCTGCCTATCAGCTAAGAAACCAAATTGGTTTGGAGACAACTTATTTGCTAAGTTCCTCTTGATCCTATTTGAGCTTACCTTGGAGATTATCTTATATACTAGGTTACACAAGAAAATGGGACTAAATTTCAAAAATGACTTGGGCTTGGATCATTTAGGAATCAAGGCTATGTAAGTAGTGTTAGGATCCTATAATCTAGGAATCAAAGTGTGTTTGCCTCTTACTATTCATCTAGGAGGTCTGCAAGCATTGGAGAGACTACTTCAAGAGTTCTACACCATCACACAGACATTTCAAGCCTACCCATTTGATCAATTTTGCTAGAGGAGGTGTGCAAACATACAGAGCATGGAGGGCTACTTGGACTTGCTACGAATTTGTTGCAAAATTGATTGTTTTTGTCATCATTTTCAAAAGATGTTTATGACAAAATGGAGTTTAATTTGGCAAAATAAAAAATAGGTTTTTGTCAATAACGGAAAAAATATGAAAAACCTCCTACAGTTTCTTCACAGGTGTCATATATTAGAAGAGTCAAATGCATATTTACAGTCTATTTTTCAGGTTTTGGCATTTCCTGTTTTAGTTATGATGTTTGGGTGAAGATTGTGAGCAACTAGAGATGAATTTTTGGAAACTAATAGAGGTTTCTCTCAAGGACACTCTCATATACAAAAACCTCCCTCAGTTTTGTAACAACTATCAGGATTCATGATATATGAGCTTGTCTTTGAATCCTATTTTTCCAGAAATTCGGTCCCTGTTTCGTCGCAGACTTACGGTGCAAACATATCAATAAATTTTGAATTTTGGAACTTCTAGAAGTAATTTTGGTTGTTGGATAAGTGTCTATAAGTTTAAATTCATGTAGTTTGAGTTGTTAAGCAAATATTCCAACTTGGTTGATGTTTCTAAATTTTATTAGTCTTGATATAACAATTTCTATTTTTATGCATAACAAGTAAAGATGCATTATATCTAGCCCATTTGACATCTATGGAGTGAATTCGACCACCTAGA
This sequence comes from Pinus tabuliformis, assembly GCA_031772625.1. Classification (NCBI taxonomy): domain Eukaryota; kingdom Viridiplantae; phylum Streptophyta; class Pinopsida; order Pinales; family Pinaceae; genus Pinus; species Pinus tabuliformis. The sequence goes on from CM062806.1 coordinate 130,442,321, forward strand.
GTGGTAATTCGAATTCCTCATTGTATATAATGATGTAAAGACATGGAAAACACTTCTGGGTTAGCCAGTGTGAAGAAGTTGGTTTGCAAATTTTACATTTTTGTATCATTTCTTCAAGTGAATAGAAGAAGGAAGAAGGTGTTTTGACATGGATTCTTGTGTAAAATGTCTATTGGTATGTGTATTCTCTTTGTTATCAGTGTTTCTTATGTTTCCATGGTGTGAAAAAAATTATTCATGCTCAGCTTAAAGGAATTTTGCAGAATTCACTTTGTGCTCTATTTTATATTAGTTGAACATTCATGTGTTTCCTTTTCTTCTAATGGCAATTTGAATTCATCTGTAGTTTGATGCTCTTATTGTCACCTTTTGATGCTGCACTCATCCACTCACTACAATGAAACTTGGTTAATTATCAACAGAGCTGCCTATCCTTCCCCTGCTCAAAATATCATCATCATCCCTTATTCACTTGAATCATTAAATATACTGAGCCTATTCGAAGTGGATCTTCCTTCTTTCACCTACCTTCAAACAACAACATAGATTCACCTATTTGATCCTTATATCCAGTCTAAGATCAAGATATTTCAGTCAATTGATTGACTGTGTGAAACCCTAGTGAGAGAGCCCTCTCTAAGGCTAACAGGGTTGGATCCTAGCCTAAAAGTGGTATGTGTTTACCTCTGGAATTTATCTCCTCAGCCTAGGGTAATTTATAGAGTGCTAACATATTGGTGTCGGAGTGCTAACAAGTAGCATTGATGTCTGTCGATACCTTCCCTGATCTTATCGATTCCTCTACGATCTTATAGATATTTGTTCCCATAATATCAAAAAAGGAGAGAAAAAATTCCACCATCCAACCATTTGGCTCTGGACTTTTATCTTTAGAAAAAATTTCAGAACCCCTTCAATTTCCTCTTAAGCGACAGGGCTACCGATTTGATCTGATTCCTCTTGTGTGGAAAATCATGGGTAATTATGAATTAGTTGCAGTTGTGAGCTAATGTTTGTAGACCCTGGATCTTTGAAGAGAGAGGAGAAATAGGAGGAGGTTGTAAATTTTAAGTCTTTAGAGCTAGAGGTCATTTTTCCATCTTCTACCTCTAGCTCCCATATAGTATTTATGTTTCTTCTATGGTTTGCATAGCTATGGAAAAATTTAGTGTTGGCATCTCCCTTTTTTATCCATGTAGCCCTGCTTTTTAGTCTCCAAACCTCTTCCTCCATCTTTAGGATCTGATATTTCCTAGCTTCCAGAGAGGTCATTTTCTGGGCTATTTCTACCGAGAAGGATGAGGAGAAAGTATGAGAAAAGCGTTTATATTCAGATTCAATATCTGCAAGCTCTTTTTGCTGATCTCTTTTCCTTTTTCTCTCCCAAACCAAAACTGCCTTCTTTAGCTCCATAAGATTTCTAGATAAATTATCTATTGCTGATGCGTAGTTTGATGTTGGGTTTTTTTCCAAATTTCCTTTACCAACGATCTGAAAGACTTTTCTTCCAATCATGAGTGTTTGAATTTAAAGGGGAATTGTTTTTGATGGCATCAAAGTCTAGCTCGAGGAAAATAGGCATGTGATCTGACAACTTATCTTGTGTTGTCCAGGATTTGAGTCTCCCTACTCTTCCTACCAATTGGTCGACCATTAAGAACCTATCCATTCTTTTGGCTATCCCTTCCACACCTATCCTACCATTTCTCTAGGTAGGGGTTAAGGGGAAGGGAGCTATGTCACAGAGCTTATGATTCTGGAGCATGGACGTAAAGTAGGAGCACAGAGGATCTGGTTTACCCCGAAGACCCCATGTCTCTCCTGCAAATATTGTGAAGTTTAAGTCTCCAGTCAAGATGAGGGCTTGATTTGAGAGAAATTTGCTGGCTTGTACTAGGTCCTAGAAAGTCGATCTGTCACTATAGGGTCCATAGCAGTTGATCAATTTTATGGGACAAGAACATCTTCTTAGGGATCCTTCTAGAATGATACCTAATGAGGAAGTGAATCCCTAAAGATATGCCATTTTTGGGTCCCATATAATGATAAACCCTCCTGACAATCCATTTGAGTCCATAGCACATGAAAACCAACCAAGACAAAGCTTTCAGAAGTGCTCTCTTGGCTTTTTCGCTTGAGACCATGGTTTCTTGGAGGCAGATGATGAATTTGGAGAGACCCCCGACACCTCAAATGTTGAGAGACAAAATTATCATTAATGTTGTTGGCCACATTTACTAGAGCATATTTTGAGGGCACCCTAGGTTAATGGGCATAGGAGATTATGAACTTAAGTGTTTGCGTAGATTCTTGAAACAATAAAATTCAATCCCTTTTTTTATGACATCACTCTTTATAATAACATGTTAGTGAATTCAATCTCTTTTTAATAACATCAGTTCTCTTATCCATAGAAAAGTATACATTAGATTTTTATAATTTTTATTAACTTTCTAATAATAATTTTAATCTGATTAATTAATTACCATTTAAAACATTATATATAAGAAAAATGTTTTTTTTTTAATAATTAATATAATTTAAAAAAAATAAATTTTTATTATTTAAAATATATCTGTGAATATATAAATAAATTTAACCCCTTAAATTTTTCCAAAAAAATTAAATTATGTTTTTAAAAACCTCTATCAAAGACAAATGCACTTAAAAATACCATCTAACGATTAAAAATGGTTATTTTTTTCTTTGGAATTGGGTCAACTCAATTGGACTGCGAATCGATCTCTCTTTGGCAAATCCCTACATGGTACGGATTAATTAAAAAAATAACATGTTTAATTGAAATAAAATTAATTGACCCTATCATTTTCATTTATTTTTTCCCCCAAAATTAATGCTTCATTCACTGCAAACATCGATGCTCCATTAAGTGTGCACCGCTCCTCACTGTTCTCGTCCTCTGATTTCTTTAAATGCAGGACGTTGATGGATCAAATGACATTCGTCCGCATCGCATGATATGTCGGTGCCAAACTCTATCCAATTTCCCGCCCAATAAGATACATTGTCCACTTTATTTTGGTACATTTACTTATTCGATGCATGAATTAAATTTGACGGGTGACTCTACTGGTCAAGGAATTTTTTTATGATGTTTTTATTTTTAAATTGTCTATCATATGATTTTTAATATTTATTTGTACAAGTTTCATCTAATTTCAAATTATACTCATAATTGTTGCAAATTTTCCATTCCCTATTGTATGTTGTATCATTCGACTCAAGTCTCATTGCTACACTTTGTTTTGAGACCAGTTGATCAAACTTTTCTGCAAATTTTTCAGATTGTTGAAATGTTCTGAGTTTTTTTTTTCAAAGATGGAAATAGTGATAAAATAGATGAGAAATATGTATAAAAACAACAAAAAATAATAATATAAAGTGAAAAAATATATATTCATAATTACTTTCACATGAAAATAATGAATGTTAATATTGTTGCAACAAATTTGACAAAAATAATTCACTCACACATACCATGTTTTCCATTTAAGTCACTACCATGTTAATCCCATGTATGGGAGGACTGAAAAGAAGTAAAGCAGGGGCTTCAAAAAGTGATAGCCAAATATTTGGCGATGATTGATGCAACAGTCAAATATGTGAGAAATCAATCATGCTCCAACTAAATAGCAGAGTTGTTTAGAAATTAAGGGATCCCAAATCAGAGCCAACATCATCGCATCACCCAAATAGTAATCTAGAAAAGCTCTTCCCCATCACTGAAAAGAAACTACAACACCGGTTCAGAGAAAACCCCCAACTCAATCTCTTGCACAACGCTATGGAATTAGTTTTGAATATGATTATATAGAGGGAAAAGCCACAGTATCCATCACATTTTCAATGAAGCACGTCCATTATCAATTGACCGAAGTATGGTCAATTGGGCGAAGCAGAAAATAATTGTATTTCTTGTGTTGTTGGGTCAACAGTGCAGATCAATTTGCATGAGAATCTTTGTGGTGTTAAACACTAGCCTACCAAGTTTGAAATATACCCCCTCCCGTCACACCTTGCTCTGCACATTATAATATTATAATTATTTCACAAACTTATTTCTACGCTTTTGGACGAGATGCTCGGCAACACAACCTCTGAAATGCCCTCATGCTTTGAATCTTCGGTTAGAGATCTTGAGAGCAGGGTATATGCCATCAACTTTTTAGAAAAGTCATTCTGACTATGAAACTATGTCACAGATATTTGAATACGAGTGTGTACACAAGTGTGAAAACTGAGACTTACAAATTTGGAAATATGCTGACCCCTGTCACTTGAATTATAGAATTATAGTATGCAATTCATAAACTTATTCCTACTCTTCCGACTTTGCTACGAGATTTTCACGTGTTAGGTTTAGTTCGGGCCACTCAAAAGCATTGATAGTCACATGATGGCATACAACGACATTGTTTGGAAACAAAGATTCTTTCCAAATACGCCAGTGAGGGAAATTGGAATAAGTCTTGGCTAGGTCATGGCAACAAATCATGGTGAATTGATGGCGAAGGCAAACAAAACCATAGTAATGATGTGTCCAAAGATTATTTATTACTCATTACTTGCTATAATTTTCAGTCATTCCATGCCTGCAGCTCAAGACGGTGTGACCAGGGAGAGGTGTAACCAGGGTCCCTCTCCCGTTGGATAGACCACCTATCATTGTATGTGATCATTTCCAAAGTTCACAATGAATGCATTGTGAATATATTCAATCCCTACTAAAAGGCATGGGAGCACTGAAAAGAAGTAAAACAAGGGCTTCGAAAAGTGATTTAAGATTCATTGTGAATATATTAAATCTCTTAAGAAATCAAGGGAAGACTGAAAATAACTACATCTGAAAACAACTACAACCTATGATTGAGTGACCATGGCAAGACAATTGAACGAACCCCATCCTTAATTGACCATCGATCTTGATAAGGATTCCATAGCAACCTTACTTCCTCATCTGTTTCAATCATGGCCCATGTATATCCGATTTCATCAATCTGAGCCGGAAGTCCTTAAAGCTAGGTGTGAGGGTAAAGATGATAGGAAGAAATTATTATCCAGGCATTCATATATTTTTTAGATGGCCAGGCTCTAGGGTTTATTTCTCTATCAATGTTGCAATAAATATAACCCACCCATCTCATAATAATAAAACCACAATCAAAATACACAAAGCCAAGAAAAGATAGAGAAAAATTCAATTATTAAAAATAAAAAAAAACAAAACACTACTACCTATATCCAGCAAGCATGCATAAAAAACAAATACATATATCCAACAAGCATGCATAGAAAAACGAATAGAGCAGAGCATCTCTCAAATATAAGTAGTGTGAAACACTATCTGTGGCTATCACTTACTGGTTATTTGGTCGGCTGAGCTCTGGTTTTGTAGCATTTGAAGTTCCAAACTTTGCAGAGTTTTTCTTATGCCCTGCTCCTCACCACTTTCAAAAATGAATAACTTACAGATTGCTGTTGATTGGAATTTGACATGAATTGGAAGTTGCAACTTGCAAACGAATCACCATAAATTAGTAACATAACTTGGGTAGCTGGGAATTAATTACCATACCATTTACCTGTTGAAAACTAGAAATTGATATTTATGACTTAGTCCGGAATCCGGATAGTTGTCACTTGGGAAATTGCGATACGGGTGGATTATTAAATAAGATATTAATAATGTTAACGAATCACTAGCGAAATTGCGATACAAGTGGATTATTAAATAAGATATTAATAATGTTAATGAATCACTATTCATAATGATTCACTCTCCATTCAGCTCAAGGTTAAATATATATATATATATATATATATATATATATATATATATATATATATATATATTTTTAACTTTTCATTTTTAAATATGACCGCCATATTGAAGTTTTTAAAAATTATTGTCAAGTTACAATGACGTGGAGATTTGGAACTAGAAAGTATTTTACGTGTAAAAAAGCCAAATACAGGCATACGGGCGTCAAATTTAGCCCCTGATTCAATGTAACAAAAAGAGTTTGACTCTATAGTTTTTGAAAACAGAAAATATTGACTTTTTAAATTAATCATTTAGTTTAATATGAGATGATGTGTAATTTCATTTGTGGTTAATGTGGAGTTGACAAGTGCTTAAAAAAAATAAAAAACATTTTTTTAAATAAAAAAATAATATTGACTATATTAAATATGGTATGCATGTTTAATTAGCTGCTTATATGACAATATAATTTCATATGAATTACTTAGAAGTAAAAAAAATTGTGATTAAGACATTTAAACCTTATATTTTAAAAAAATATTTCAACATAGTATTTAAATAAACTATTTGAAGATATTCCCCGATGGGGGTGAGTCCCAAGAACGATCTAAGGACAAGGAGTATTACTTCTGCAACATGCCACGGTAATAATGTGATTGAGGGATAACATGTGGGTGTTGGAAAGAGGTCTGGGGAACCTTCTCGATGTGATGCTAAGTATTTTTGTCGGGGTAGTGGGAATGATGGCAAAGTTTTTGAGCCAGGAAATGAGTATAGGGATTGCAGGGTTAACTAAATTTGTTATGGAGAGTCTCCTCGAAACCATTACCGGGTTCTCTAAGGGACGAGAGACTCAACCAATTGACACAACAAACATTGAAGGCCACAGAGCACCAAGAGTCACCTATGTGCCCATTATTTGGGACCCTAGAGCGAAGAAGGCTCTTAGACTATCATCCCACCTTCAAGGTCCAGTTGGTGGTGGCAAGGTGTGGTACATGTATTTTTTCGGGGCGCAAGACCTTTTTAGCTTGTCCCTCAGGTATCTGCTATCTTTCTTCTGTGATTTATTTGGGCGCCCCTTTTTAGATTGTCCCTCAGGTATCTGCTATCTTTCTTTTGTGATATTTTTGGGTAATTAAGGTATGCATATACTATAAAAAGTCCTCTCTTAGAAGCTTGACGAGTATCCCAACTTCCTCGCTCTACCACTGGAAGAGAGGGGCAGTGGTGAATTTCATAATTTGTTTGATTAGGATGGTGGGGGTCGGGAGTAGGCATGCGACGAGTGTAAATCCATGTCTGAACATTTTCACGTCTCTAGAGCTGTATAGAATTATCGTGCCAAGGGTGGCATTGGACTTGAAGCAAGGGTATCCTCTCTTTGCAATTGCCTGGGAGGAGGTCTGCGCAACGACAGGGTGAGGAGCTCATGGAACCAAAGTGTTCCCCTGTGGGGAGCCTCAATTGGGGAGTTCTGTTGGGCAGGTGGTATTTCCATGATGCTCCATCAACAAGGTCGACCTCGGCAGGGAGGTGGCCACCAAGGCAGAGGAGACAAACAAGCAGGAGACCAAGAGGAGGAAAGGGAGCTTGTGGCCTCTCACAAAGATTCGCTTAGACACATGGATCTACTGGCCCCCTTTGACTCCATTGAGGCCCAAATTCAACTTCTTCAACATTCTGTGGACCAGATTATCCAATCATAGCAAATGGACCATACCAACATGGTTAGTTTCTTTGCTAACATCTTTCATAACCAGGGGCACATTCTTAATCGTCAGGCATCCTTTCATAAGAACCAACAACGAATATAAGAATCTATGGATGGATTCGAGGGCAATGTTGAAAATGGCAACAAGAAATGCTAAAAATAACATTGCTATAAATAGCAGTTCGGTTACCAGTGTTGGACATAGCAAAAAGGAATGAAAAATGGAAGTGCTAAAAATAACATTGCTGTAAATAGCATTTCGGGATGGATTCCAATTTAAGTTAGTCCCTGAACCAAAATTGAGAAGTAAATTTTGAATTTGATCTTAGCAGCTGTTTGTAAAATAATTAATTAATTCATCTTGAGTTAATTAGTTGTAGGAAATCAAACATGAAGTCTATGTGAAGACATGCAACAGTTTCTCCATTAATTGAGGAATTTATCCCTTAGTTCAGGAGATAAGGATGAGTTGTATTTGAGTTGTAATTACTTAGCTCAGTTAACTGAGTTAAGTCCAGTTAAATTAGTTCCAAACAGTTGGAGGAACTAATTGTGAGTTCAGTTAGTTAATGCATGCATGCATGCAACTAATGTTCTCCATATAATTGAATATTCTCTCATAAATAACTCATGCATGTTAGTTCAGAGAAAGACCCAGTTGAGATTAAAGGAAGGGACAATTTACTATCAGTTGGAGGAATTTTCCTATAAAGGAAACTCATCCATGCAAAAGGAATTATCTCCTTCACGATTGCGCAGTTACTACTGAGCCAAGTGAGCAGTGTGAGGTGGGAATTCACACAAGTGGAAGCACTGGACCCCAGGAAAATCTGCGCAAGGAAATAGGAGGCTTGGAGGGCAGAGGAGAAGGTTTGTGAGAATCCTTTGACTGTCTATGAGCAACAGAGGGATTGTACTGAGAGCTGGATAGCTTGTGAGCTAAAGCTTTGTGTAATATAGACATATTTCCACTTGTATGATAATACAGAGATCGGGTTTTTAGCTGAGGCTTTCCCCAAAGTATTCTTTTGTATTTATGTGTGATTAATTTCTCATTCTTTGTTATATGTGTTCTATTTTATCTTGCTCAAAATCGATTAAGCATCCACAAGTAAGTTTGTTTGTATAAGTAGATCAAGTATTTTTCTTTAGTATATTGCATTATCAGGTGATTTACAGTAGGAATTTCTACATGGTATCAGAGCTAGCTGATCCATAGAGAAATTTCTACATGGTATTATAGCAAAGGTGATCAAAGCGAAGAACAATATACAAGAAGGGAGAAGTTCGAAGTTTGAGGTTCCTAAATATAGAAATCGAGTTCTTATCACATCTCAATTTCACCAATGGCGTTCAATGGTTTAAGACTCGAGTATGCCCTTGATGGCAGCTCGAATTATATAGCCTGAAAGGATCGCATGGAAGCAATATTAGAGGATAATGGTCTAAAGGACTTCATTGATCAAGAAGTCCCCAAGCCCGCAGCGACTAATGCTACAGAATTGGCGGAATGGAAGAAATGTGTGGCTAGAGCAAGGAGAATCCTTCTAGAGGGAGTTCAAGACCACATAGTCTCGAGTCTCCATGGGAAGGAGACACCGTTTTCGATGTGGAAAACATTGAAAGATCTATATCAGAACAACAACGATCAGAGGAAGCTGGCGCTGAAAGACAAGCTTCGGAAAATCAAGTGTGAAAAGGGCGACACGATCTCTATGTATCTGAACAAGCTCACCACCTGCAGGGGAAGCGTAGGGATCACGACAGCTGATGACGACATGGTGAGTCTAGCTCTCCTTGGTCTTCCTAAGAGTTGGCATAGCTACCAAGACTCGGTAAATGGAAGAGAAAAACTGCTAGATTGGGAACGACTTTGGTCGGATCTTATGCAGGCAGAGATAAGAAGAAGCACCAGAGATGGTTTTTCATCCTAGGAGGATGAAGAAAATTGCATCTTAGCGAGTAAGGCGAAGAAAGGGAAGGAGAAGGATTCTCATCTGAAATCGAGTTCTTCCCATGGTGGGAAGAAGTTTGACAAATCGAAAGTGCGATGCTTTCATTGTACTGAGGTGGGTCATTTTGCTACAAATTGTCCACTGAATAAATCCAAGATGGGATCCAAGGAAGGATCTGAAGGTGAGGCATTGGCCTCACAGTTCGAGTTGGATTTCATCCTCTTCACATGCATGGTTTCATCCATGGTGGGTTGTGGTTGGTTTCTTGACAGTGGAGCCTCATTCCACATGACCGGCGATAAGAGCTTGTTCAGTACCTTGGAGGAGAAAGATCTCAAGATACTCATAGAGATGGGTAATGATGAAAAGTATAGCGTTTCAGGAGTGGGCACAGTTTCTTTTCAGAGGGAAAATGGAGCTCGCATTACCTTGACCTAGTGCCTGACCTTGAGAAGATCGTTAAGTGGAAGAAAACATCACAGAAAGGACCATCAGGATCAGGTAAGCCCAAAAAATCTTATGTATCTCTGCAAGAGAAGATTATAGTTGAGAATACACAATTTGAAGATATATAGCTTAGTATTGCTAGTGAAGAATCACCTGCAGAGATTCATAAAGCTCCTTGTCCATTTAGTTCCCTTTTGAATCTCAGTCCAAAGAAAGCTTCCCATACAGTCCATAACATCCCTTTGTCTCTGTCATCCATTTCATTGTTTCATACTGCTCAATCTGCCAGTGTCCTTCGACATACCCCAGTCATGGCATGACAACAAGCACCTACGAAGATGGAAAGAATTATTGCTATTAGGTATGGACCCTTGGTCCTGCATGTTCCTTAGAATGCTATGCCTGCAGGAGAATATCAAAAATATATGCCTAAGTTCACTGGCACAAAGGGAGTAACAACTGAAGAACACCTTGAGGCTTTTTATAGTTATGCTGATAACTTAGATATAAGTGAAAATGATGTGTGGATGAGAGTTTTTGTATAGAGCCTTGATGGAGAGGCTAGAAAGTGGTTCAGAGAATTGCCCCCTGGATCTATCGCTGATATTGAAGCCTTAGAGGAAGCATTTTTGAAGCACTGGGGAGATAAAAAGGACTTGTTGTATTACCATACTGAGTTTGGTAACCTGAAGAGGGAAAATGGGGAATCATTACCTGATTTCAATAAAAGATTCAATCGTATGTATAGTAAGATACTAGCTGAGGTAAAGCCTACCCCCACCTCTGCCAAACTTACTTATGCCAATTCTTTTCTGCCTATTGTTGAGAGAAAGAAGATGTGCCACTCTAGCCGACATGCAAGATGCAACATTAGAGGTGGAATCCAATATTATGGCTACAGAAAAGCTAAAGAGTCATGCTGATAGAAGGAGGCAGAGAGGTGAGGCTTCTTCTTCCTCCGCTCCATCTTTAGAGCCCAAATTAGACAAAATGACTAAGATGATAGAGTCATTGGCTGCTAAAATATCTAAGCTGTGAGCAGAATTCAAGAAAGACAAGGCAACAAAACACATTTGCTCCAAGAAATCCAAATCCATTCAGAAGAGCAAATGAACAGTTGCAAACCATTCAGAGGGAAAAGGAACCAAATGAAGAACAGAAAGTTAGAGCTCCTTGTAGTCATGGAGGAGGAACAATTTGAAGAAGTAGATGAAATTCATTGCATGGAAGATAAAGGCAGTGCTGCCTTTTTGACATTGGCTGCATATGAAGAATCATTGCTGCAAGACCAAATAAGTCAAGAATGGGACAAAGAGGCTATTCTGCAGACTGGTGAACAACAAAGATACAATCTGAGGTCAAATGCAAAAAATGTCAAGGAGAATCATGCCCAAAGAGCTGCTGTCCAAACAGAGTCACAGAATATCAGACAGAGAAGACCAGCAGCTGACCCAGTCATCCTCAAAGCACCAGTTCAAGAGGTAAGAGGTTCTGACAAGTTACCTTCCTCTTTCAGCTTTGAGTCAGAAGTCTAGAAGTTAAAAATATTTGTGCCTCTGGTTGAGTTGGTAAAGAGTGAAGTGTTTAGAAAGCATATCCTTGAAGCTCTTGAGCTGAAAACCACACAAACCTCCATTGACTCTGTCAATTTGCAAGATGATAAGCCTGCAGTTGTGCTTAGCCCTATGATCGAACTTGCTGATAATAATTCTCCATCATTTTACGTCTCCTTGACCATTCATGAAAAAATCCTCCACAATTTCTTGCTAGATACAGGGGCCAGCCACAATCTGATGCCCAAAGCTATCATGGAAGAGTTAGGCCTTGATATCACTAGACCATATCATGATTTATTCTCATTTGATTCAAGAAAGGTGAAATGCCTAGGATAATAAAAAACCTGGCCATTACCCTAACTCAGCTGCCCATGAAAAGTATGATGATGGGTATTGTGGTAGCAGATGTCCCTCCTAAGTTTGGCATGCTGCTATCTAGAGGATGGATTAAGGGACTAGGTGGGACCTCACAGAATGATCTATCTTATGCCACTATCCCAGTTTTTGGAGGAGAAAGCAGGAGATTGTACAAAGAAGCATAGCTGGCATACATCATCAGTGATGAGAAGAATCCTACTAATCATCCCATATATGCTGTGGACACTGATTTTGGAGCATGTATCCTCCAAATAGAAGAATCCCAGAAGGCCTCAATGCAGCTCAAGAAACCAACAAATCAGGCCAAGGAAGAGCAAGGAAGTCAGGTTTGGGAGATGTTCTTTGATGGAGCATGTTCTAGGGAGACTGCAGGAGCAGGGGTGGTGTTGGTATCTCCAGAACAAGAAAGCACACATCTATCTTTTAAGCTGGCTTTTCAAGTCACCAACAATATAGCAGAGTATGAGGCTCTGATATTGGGCCTTAATGCAGCTAAAGACAGAGGAATCAGAAGCATAAAGGTGTTTGGAGATGCTGATTTGATCATTCAGCAAGTAAATAGAACATTTCAGGCAAAGAACCCAAGGTTGCAAGCATACAGAGATGAGGTATGGAGACTCAAATATTCCTTTGATAATTTCTTTATTTCATATATCCCTAGAGCCAAAAATCAGCTTGTTGATTCCCTTGTTGTGTCTGCTAGCCTGTTTATCCCTCCCATGCCTCCCAGACTAGTATATGAAGTCCAAATGAAATATAGACCATCCTTGCCTAATAATGTCCAGCATTGGAAATTTTTTGATGATGATGATGAAATAAATAGGTTTCTGCAAGTCATTGATGAATTTTCCGAAATGCAAATTGACCAAGAAAATGAAGGTTTGGAAGAAAGTCTCCAATCCCAGCTTAGAAACAAAATTGGCAAAGATAGCATTGTCCAGCTTCCCAACACTCATATTCTTAAGGGTTTAATTTCGTTAGAAAGGTTGTTTGACCAGAATGATGTGCCTTATGAGGCTGCCCAAAAAGAAGATCAATATGCACTCTGTAAGCATGATATAGGGATTCCAGGTCAGCCAAGATAATTTCTGTATTTCATATATCCCTAGAGCCAAAAATCAGCTTATTGATTCCCTTGCTGTGTCTGCTAGCCTGTTTAGCCCTCCCATGCCTCCCAGACTAGTATATGAAGTCCAAATGAATTATAGAACATCCTTGCTTGATAATGTCCAGCATTGGAAAGTTTTTGATGATGATGATGAAATAAATAGGTTTCTGCAAGTCATTGATGAATTTTCTGAAATGCAAATTGACCAAGAAAACGAAGCCTTGGAAGAAAGTCCCCAATCCTAGCTTAGAAACAAAATTGGCAAAGATAGCATTGTCCAGCTTCCTAGCAATCATATTCCTAAGGGTTTAGTTCCGTTAGAAAGGTTGTTTGACCAGAATGATGTGCCTTATAAGGCTACCCAAAAAGAAGATCAATATGTAGTCTGTAAGCATGATATAGGGAGTCCAGGTCAGCCAAGATACATAAATCTGTCCACGCATCTATCTGCTGATCAATGTTCTGAATACTGCAATTTAATGAAGCAATTTGCTGATGTGTTTGCCTGGGAATATAGTGACTTGAAAACCTATGACAAAAAGATTATCCAGCATAAAATCCCTCTAGAGAAAGATACCATCCCTTTCAAGCAGAAGCTGAGACCAATAAACCCTATGCTCCTCCCTCCGATTGAAAAAGAAATTAAAAAGTTGTTGGCTGCCAAAATAAAAGTCCCTCTCAGATATTAAAAATGGGTAGCCAACTTGGTGGTAGTGAGGAAGAAAAGTGGAGAAATAAAACTCTGTGCTGATTTCAGAGACTTGAACAAGTGCTCTAAAAAAGAGAATTACCCTCTTCCAAGATGGAGCATTTGCTGCAGAAGGTCTCGAGAGCCAAAGTAATGTCTTTTCTGGACGGATTTTTAGGCTATAACCTGATTGTTGTACATCCATATGACCAAGAGAAGACTGTATTCACCACTCATTGGGGCACTTTTATGTATTCCAAGATGCCTTTCGAGTTGATGAATGCTAGAGCTACTTTTTAGAGAGCTATGGACATAGCATTTGTGGGAGAGAAGGATAAATTTGTCCTTATCTACCTTGATGATATAATGGTATATTCCAGCAGCCATCAAGACCATTTGCAACATTTGAGGAAAGTGTTCCTGAAGTGCAGGAGGTTTGGGATTTCAGTCAATCCTAAAAAATCACAATTTTCTTTATAGGAAGGCAAGCTGTTAGGACATGTTGTTTCTACCGCAGGTGTTCGAATTGACCCAGAAAGAGTAAAAGCAATACAGACCCTATTTGTCTCGAGATCAAAGAAGGATATCTAGTCCTTTCTGGGCAAAATAAATTTTGTGAGGAGGTTTATACCAAATTCTGTAGAGCTGGTAATGTACATTACCTCCATGCTGAAAAAAGGGTCAGAGATTATGTGGACTGATTCAACAAGAAAATCCTTCGAGTCCATTAAGAAGGCTATTATGGAGGCTCCCACTTTAATAAGTTTGGATTACAGCGAGGAGTTCCATGTATTCTCATTTGCCTCTGAAGAGACCATTGCAACAGTTTTATTACAAGCAGATGAAGAAGGTTTAGAGCATCCGATGGCATTTTTCAGTAAAACCTTAAGGGATGCCGAGCCGAGGTATGATATCATGGAGAAACAAGCATATGCTCTTATCAAGTCTTTGAAATCTTTCAGATTTTGCATACTGCATTCCAAGATAATTGCATATGTACCCTCTGTTGCAATAAAAGATGTATTAACACAACCTAATGCTGATGGAAGAAGGGCTAAATGGATTTCAAAGTTGATTGAATTTAATATAGAATTAAAGCCCACTAAGCTTGTTAGAGGTCAGGGTCTTGCCAAACTATTAGCTGAAGTAAATTGCAGAACATTGGACATAAACCTCATGGGATCAATTTCAGAAAATAGTCAGACAGAGGAAGAGGAAGCAGCTGAACTAGAGAGAAAGCAGCTAGTAGCAGAAAATCTAGCTTCTTGTGATTGGTATTATGCAATAATTAAATTCTTGTTGAAGCTAGAAATCCCTCCAAGCCTTACTTAAAGTCAAGTCAGAACTGTTAAACTTATGGCAGTAAAATATTGTATCCATGAAAATCTGCTCTATTGGAGGGATCCATCTGGAGTGCTTTTGAGGTGTCTGGACAAAGAACAGTCAATGAAAGTCATGCAGCAGTTTCATTCCAGCATGTGTAGAGGACATCACTATTGGAAAACCACTGCCCATAAGATCCTTAGAGCTGGGTACTATTGGCCCACCTTATTTTCTAATGTCCTTTCATTTGTTAAATCTTGTGAAAGGTGCCAAATATTTGAAGGAAAACAACAGTTGAAGTCCCTGCCCTTAAAACCCATACATGCAAAAGGACCTTTTCAGCAGTGGGGCTTGGATTTCATTGGAGAGATCAATCCACATTCTAGTGGCTAGCACAGATGGATATTAGTAGCCACTGATTATTAACCAAGTGGATTGAATCAATCCCTACCAGAAAGGCTGATCATAATGTGGTCATGAAGTTTTTGACGTAGAATATCTTTACCAGATTTGGTTTTCCACATAAATTAGTCACAGATAATGCAGCAGCCTTCAGGGCGAAAGAATTGGTGGAAATGTGTGATTCAATGGGCATTAAGTTGGTTCATTCCACCTCATATTACCCTCAAGGAAATGGTCTAGCAGAATCCTCTAACAAAAGCCTGATAAGGATAATGAAAAAGCTGTTGGAGGACAACAAAAAGAATTGGGATTCTAAGATCAAGTACGCACTGTGGGCTGACAGAGTGACCACTAAGAAATCCACAGGGAATTCTCCATTTAGGCTGGTATATGGCAATGATGTTGTATTCCAAATTCAGTTAACTCTCCTTGTGGCAAAGTTCCTGCAAGATGAATGTAATGAGAAAGAAGACATGGCAAAAAGGATCACTGATTTGGCAGAGGTACATCAAATCCGAGAACAACTGGTTGAAAAGGCTACAACACATCAGAAAATGATCAAGGATGCTTTTGATAGGAAGACAAAGACAGATAATTTTTAGGTTGGAGACTTGGTTCTGAAGTGGGATGCACTGAAAGAGAGAAGAGGCAACCATGGGAAGTTTGATGCTTTCTGGACAGGGTCTTTTATTATTTCTCAGATCCAAGGGAACAATACCTTCCTGCTGAAAAGTATGGGAGGAGAAACAGTTTTTGATGGCCCAGTTAATGGGTGTTTTCTGAAAATTTATGTGATTTAAGGTCTTTTGGCCTTAAAATTGTAAATATTTGATTTTATCAGTCTTAGTGTAGGTTCAGTCAGACTCCATGCCCAATGGAACACTAGGAATTTTGTTAATTTGTTTTTCATCAGAAAGGCATTGATCTGCAGGTTCTTGAGACCTCACAGGGAGGACCTCATCCTCAGAAGGAGCCAGTGTTAGCTCTGCTACATGTTTGAACACTTTGAGGGTCAAATGCAGTCCTGTCCGTGCTGCTGCTGTTCAAGGAAATCCTGTATCAGTCATCCTCCTCGCTTCCCTCACTCTGCTCACACTCCCATAACCTCCCCACTTTCCCTGTTCTCCTCCAAAACTTAGCATAAACCCGCTTTCCTTCAGGTCCTCGGGCACAAAGTTTAAACCCACAAGACCGCGATCGAATGACTGTGCGCTTTTCGCAAGCCCTTTCCTGTCACATCGATCGGAAGCTCGTACGATCAGATCCGCGCCGTCCAATCCTCTCCGCCGTGATCGGACGACACTCGCTCCCGCCCTCGCAAACTAGTCGTGCTTTAACTCGCGGGGAAAGTGGTTTCCCTCGCGTCGCATCCGCCACGCGTCGTCTCCTGAGTGGAATCGCTATCCGGCGTACGATTACCGCTTGCCTCCCATAAGAGGTGCGATCAATACCGCCCGCTGCTCAAAACCATTTTCCCGGCTGTTAAATCCCATGCATCTCGTCTACCCGATAGCTGTTGGATCTGTCCGCCCAAGATCTAACAGCTCATGATTGTCCATTCATGTTTTCTCCCTATGTCTCCTGTAAGCCCATCTACGCCGTCCATCTGCAAGATCTGACGACTCACAATCATTTTGCCTCCATTTCTGCACGATACTCTGTGCTAAGAGATGTCTGCCATCCATCTTTGCAATCCAACGACCGATATCTATTCTTTGCCCACTCGTACATCCGCCACGTAGTCAACACACCCTGATCATGTCGTGCATCCGAAGGACGAAGGTGGCAAGTGTTCAGTACTTCGAGCAGTTACTCCTCAATAACCACTTTCAAGAGACAGAATGGCTGAGAAAGGAAAATATCAGCCTCGAGTAGGTAAACACAATCAACATTTATGGAATGTCATCCCATACGACACTCCTGTTACCTGAGAGGACTGCAGAGCACCAGAAAATGTCAAATTAATTCATTGAAGTAGTCAGATTGCAGCAGATACCTATATCAGATAGTTAAAGTGGTTGGTGGATCATTATGACCCCTCCACGCATAGAACAACAGGATATTTTTGTAATGAAACTCTATATATAACCAGAAACAAGATGTAATGAGCATTGATGGTTGTTGTTTTGATGTAAGGTTCAACTTCTGGAGGTTGTAACTACTTTGATACTTGCAGCGTCTGGTCTTCATTTTCAGCTAACACAAGCTTATTTTGCTGTTAATTGCTCACTTTCCATTTCTACTCTGTTCTAGGCTGTGCCTGTTATGGATTTTTTCATGTGCTCTTGATATTTAGCATTAGAGGGGCTGTCATCCCACCTCTGTGCTGAAGTCTAGTATGTATCATTGAATGTGTTATGTAGGTTTCTGTTTACTTAGTGCCAGAGAGCTGTCATCCTGTCTGTGCATTAGGAAATAGATTTGCAGACATCTTTACTAGTTGCAGTCAGCCATCACATGGTCTTGTGCATCTGCTGGTGTGGTCAGCATTCTCCATGTTCACCTAATCCCCAAAATGTGAGTAATTGGTGGTCTAAAGACTTGTAGTCTGGGGGTGTTCACCCATTTCTGGAGTTAATCATAATAGAAGTGGTTATCTGGCTTGAACAAGCATCATTCCTTCCATTCATCCATCTCCAACATTTTGTTTAGTTTGTAATGTTCACGAGCATCTCTGAGATACAACCTAGGAGAGTTTCTTGGGGTGATAATATTAATTGGCGCTGTTGCCGGGGAGACGAGATTGAGGCTCAGCGTCCCCGGGAAAATGACACAGTTCCAGATCTTGATGATAGACAAAATTTGGGCACATTTTTGGTTGTAATCATCTATCTGGCGACTCCACTGGAGGAAGACCAACCATTGGCGACTCCACACTATAGTCCTGGCTCAGTTTGTGATACATACTCGAATAAATCCTCAGAAATCACCAGCTGAACCAGTGCCTGATCCCGAGAAGATCGTTAAGCAGAAGAAAACCTCACAAAAAGGAGCATCAGGATCAGGTAAGCCCAAGAAATATTATGTATCTCTGCAAGAGAAGATTATAGTTGAGAATACACAATTTGAAGATATAGAGCCTAGTATTGCTAGTGAAGAATCACCTGCAGAGATTCATAAAGCTCCTTGTCCATTTAGTTCCCTTTGTCTCTGTCATCCATTTCATTGTTTCATATTGCTCAATCTGCCAGTGTCCTTCCACATACCATAGTCATGGCAGGACAACAAGCACCTACGAAGATGGAAAGAATTGTTGCTGCTAGGTATGGACCCTTGGTCCTGCTTGTTCCTTTGAATGCTATGCCTGCAGGAGAATATAAAAAATATATGCCTAAGTTCACTGGCATAGAGGGAGTAACAGATGAAGAACACCTTGAGGCTTTTTATAGTTATGTTGATAACTTAGATATAAGTGAAAATGATGCGTGGATGAGAGTTTTTGTACAGAGCCTTGATGGAGAGGCTAGAAAGTGGTTCAAAGAATTCCCCCCTGGATCTATTGTTGATATTGAAGCCTTAGATGAAGCATTTTTGAAGCACTGGGGAGATAAAAAGGACTTGCTGTATTACCATACTGAGTTTGGTAACCTAAAGAGGGAAAATGGGGAATCATTGCCTGATTTTAATAAAAGATTCAATCGTATGTATAGTAAGATACCAGCTGAGGTAAAGCCTACCCCCACCTCTGCCAAACTTACTTATGCCAATTCTTTTGACTCTGATTTCTGCCTATTGTTGAGAGAAAGAAGATGTGCCACTCTAGCCGACATGTAGGATGCAACATTAGAGGTGGAATCCAATATTATGGCTGTAGAAAAGCTAAAGAGTCATGCTGATAGAAGGAGACAGAGAGGTGAGGCTTCTTCTTCCTCCGCTTCATCTTCAGAACCCAAATTAGACAAAATGACTAAGACGATAGAGTCATTGGCTGCTGAAATATCTAAGTTGAAGGTTGAGCAGAATTCAGGAAAGAAAAGGCAGCAGAACACATTTGCTCCAAGAAATCCAAATCCATTCAGAAGAGCAAATGAACAGTTGCAAATCATTTAGAGGGGAAAGGAACCAAATGAAGAACAGAAAGTTAGAGCTCCTTTTCAAAATGTAGTCATGGAGGAGGAACAATTTGAAGAAGATGATGAAATTCATTGCATGGAAGATAAAGGCAGTACTGCATTTTTGACATTGGCTGCATATGAAGAATCACTGCTATAGGACCAAATAAGTCAAGAATGGGACAGAGAGGCTGTTCTGCAGACTGGTGAACAACAAAGATACAATCTAAGGTCAAATGCAAAAAATATCAAGGAGAATCCTGCCCAAAGAGCTGCTGTCCAAACAGAGTCACAGAATATCAGACAGAGAAGACCAGCAGCTGACCCAGTCATCCTCAAAGCACCAGTTCAAGAGGTAAGAGGTTCTGATAAGTTACCTTTCTCTTTCAGCTTTGAGTCAGAAGTCCAGAAGTTAAAAATATTTGTGCCTCTGGTTGAGTTGGTAAAGAGTGAAGTGTTTAGAAAGCCTATCCTTGAAGCTCTTGAGCTGAAAACCACACAAACCTCCATTGACTCTGTCAATTTGCAAGATGATAAGCCTGCAGTTGTGCATGGCCCTATGATCGAACCTGTTGATAATAATTCTCCATCATTTTATGTCTCCTTGACCATTCATGAGAAAATCCTCCACAATTGCCTGCTAGATACAGGGGCCAGCCACAATCTGATGCCCAAAGCTATCATGGAAGAGTTAGGCCTTGATATCACTAGATGATATCATGATTTATTCTCATTTGATTCAAGAAAGGTGAAATGCCTAGGATTAATCAAAGACTTGGCCATTACCCTAACTTAGCTGCCCATGAAAAGTATGATGATGGATATTGTGGTAGCAGATGTCGCTCCTAAGTTTGGCATGCTACTGTCTAGAGGATGGATTAAGGGACTAGGTGGGACCTTACAGAATGATCTATCTTATGCCACTGTCCCAGTTTTTAGAGGAGAAAGCAGGAGATTGTCCAGAGAAGCACAGTTGGCATACATCATCAGTGATGAGAAGAATCCTACTAATCATCCCATATATGCTGTGGAAACTGATTTTGGAGCATGTATCCTCCAAATAGAAGAATCCCAGAAGGCCTCAATGCAGCTCAAGAAACCAACAAATCAGGGCAAGGAAGAGCAAGGAAGTCAGGTTTGGGAGATGTTCTTTGATGGAGCATGTTCCAGGGAGACTGCAGGAGCATGGGTGGTGTTGGTATCTCTAGAACAAAAAAGCACTCATCTGTCTTTTAAGCTGGCTTTTCAAGTCACCAACAATATATAAGAGTATGAGAGTCTGATATTGGGCCTTAACGCAGCTAAAGACAGAGGAATCAGAAGCATAAAGGTGTTTGGAGACGCTGATTTGATCATTCAGCAAGTAAACATAACATTTCAGGCAAAGCACCCAACGCTGAAAGCATACAAAGATGAGGTATGGAGACTCAAAGATTCCTTTGATAATTTCTGTATTTCATATATCCCTAGAGCCAAAAATCAGCTTGTTGATTCCCTTGTTGTGTCTGCTAGCCTGTTTATCCCTCCCATGCCTCCCAGACTAGTATATGAAGTCCAAATGAAATATAGACCATCCTTGTTTGATAATGTCTAGCATTGGAAAGTTTTTGATGATGATGATGAAATAAATAGGTTTCTACAAGTCATTGATGAATTTTCCAAAATGCAAATTGACCAAGAAAATGAAGCCTTGGAAGAAAGTCCCCAATCCCAACTTAGAAACAAAATTGGAAAAGATAGCATTGTCCAACGTCCCAGCAATCATATTCCTAAGGGTTTAATTCCATTAGAAAGGCTGTTTGACCAGAATGATGTGCCTTATAAGGCTGCCCAAAAAGAAGATCAATCTGCAGTCTGTAAGCATGATATAGGGAGTCCAGGTCAGCCAAGATACATAAATCTGTCCACGCATCTGTCTACTGATCAATGTTCTGAATACTGCAATTTAATGAAGCAATTTGCTTATGTGTTTGCCTGGGAATATAGTGACTTGAAAACCTATGATAAAAAGATTATCCAACATAAAATCCCTCTAGAGAAAGATACCATCCCTTTCAAGCAGAAGCTGAGACCAATAAATCCTATGCTCCTCCCTCTGATTGAAAAAGAAATTAAAAAGTTGCTAGCTGCCAAAATCATAGTCCCTCTCAGATATTCAAAATGGGTAGCCAACTTGGTGGTAGTGAGGAAGAAAAGTGGAGAAATCAGACTCTGCGTTGATTTCAGAAAGTTGAACAAGTGCTCTAAAAAAGACAATTACCCTTTGCCCAAGATGGAGCATTTGTTGGAAAAGGTCTCAAGAGCCAAAGTAATGTCTTTCATGGATGGATTTTTAGGCTATAACCAGATTGTTGTACATCTAGATGACCAAGAGAAGACTGCATTCACCACTCCTTGGGGCACTTTTATGTATTCCAAGATGCCTTTCGTGTTGATGAATGCTGGAGCTACTTTTAAGAGAGCTATGAACATAGCATTTGTGGGAGAGAAGGATAAATTTGTCCTTATCTACCTTGATGATATAACGGTATATTCTAGCAGCCATCAAGACCATTTGCAACATTTGAGGAAAGTGTTCCTGAAGTGCAGGAGGTTTGGGATTTCAGTCAATCCTAAAAAATCACAATTTGCTTTAGAGGAAGGCAAGCTGTTAGGACATGTTGTTTCTGCCGTAGGTGTCCGAATTGACCCAGAAAGAGTAAAAGTAATACATACCCTATCTGTCCCGAGATCAAAGAAGGATATCTAGTCCTTTCTGGGAAAAATAAATTTTTTGAGGAGGTTTATACCAAATTCTGCAGAGTTGGTAAAGTACGCAGAAAAAAGGGTCAGAGATTAAGTGGACTGATTCAACAAGAAAATCCTCCAAGTCCATTAAGAAGGCTATTATGGAGGCTCCCACATTAGTAAGTCTGGATTACAGCGAGGAGTTCCATGTATTCTCATTTGCCTCTGAAGAGACCATTGCAACAGTTTTATTACAAGCAGATGAAGAAGGTTCAGAGCATCCGGTAGCATTTTTCAGCAAAACCTTAAGGGATGCCGAGCTGAGGTATGATATTATGGAGAAACAAGCATATGCTCTTATCAAGTCTTTGAAAGCTTTCAGAGTTTACATTCCGCATTCCAAGATAATTGCATATGGTCAGGGTCTTGCCAGACTATTAGCTGAAGTACATTGCAGAACATTGGACATAAACCTCATGGGCTCAATTTCAGAAAATAGTCAGACAGAAGAAGAGGAAGCAGCTGAACCACAGAGAAAGCAGGCAGTAGCAGAAAATTTAGCTTCTTGTGATTGGTATTCTGCAATAATTAAATTCTTGCTGAAGCTAGAAATACCTCCAAGCCTTACTCAAAGTCAAGTTAGAACTGTTAAACTTAGGGCAGTAAAATATTGTATCCATGAAAATCTGCTCTACTGGAGGGATCCATCTGGAGTGCTTTTGAGATGTCTGGACAAAGAACAGTCAATGAAAGTCATGCAACAATTTCATTCCAGCATGTGTGGAGGAAATCACTATTGAAAAACCACTGCCCATAAGATCCTCAGAGCTGGGTACTATTGGCCTACCTTATTTTCTAATGTCTTTTCATTTGTTAAATCTTGTGAAAGGTGCCAAAGATTTGAAGGAAAACAACAATTGAAGTCCCTGCCCTTAAAACCATACATGCAAAAGGACCTTTTCAGCAGTGGGGCTTGGATTTCATTGGAAAGATCAATCCACATTCTAGTGGCCAGCACAGATGGATATTAGTAGCCACTGATTATTTTATTAAGTGGATTGAAGCAATCCCTACCAGAAAGGCTGATCATAATGTGGTCAAGAAGTTTTTGCCGTAGAATATCTTTACCAGATTTGGTTGTCCACATAAATTAGTCACAGACAATGCAACAGCCTTCAGGGAAAAAGAATTGGTGGAAATGTGTGATTCAATGGGCATTAAGTTTGTTCATTCCACCTCATATTACCCTCAAGGAAATGGTCTAGCAGAATCCTCTAACAAAAGCCTGATAAGGATAATCAAAAAGCTGTTGGAGGACAACAAAAAGAATTGGGATTCTAAGCTCAAGTACGCACTGTGGGCTGATAGATTGACCATTAAGAAATCCACAGGGAATTCTCCATTCAGGATAGTATATGGCACTGGTGCTGTATTCCCAATTCAGTTAACTCTCCTTGTGGCAAATTTCCTGCAAGAAGAATGTAATGAGGAAGAAGACATGGCAAAAAGGATCACTGACTTGGCAGAGGTACATCAAATCCGAGAACATCTGGTTGAAAAGGCTGCAACACATCAGAAAAGGATCAAGGATGCTTTTGACAGGAAGACAAAGACAAATAATTTTCAAGTTGGAGACTTGGTTCTGAAGTGGGATGCACTGAAAGAGAGAAGAGGCAACCATGGGAAGTTTGATGCTTTCTGGACAACGCCTTTTATTATTTCTCAGATCCAAGGGAACAATACCTTCCCGCTGAAAAGTATGGCAGGAAAAACAGTTTTTGATGGCCCAGTTAATGGGTGTTTTCTGAAAACTTATGTGATTTAAGGTCTTTTGGCCTTAAAATTGTAAATATTTGGTTTTATCAGTCTTAGCGTAGGTTCAGTCAGACTCCATGCCCAATGGGACACTAGGAATTTTGTTAATTTGTTTTTCATCAGAAAGGCATTGATCTGCAGGTTCTTGAGACCTCACAGGGGGGACCTCATCCTCAGAAGGAGCCAGTGTTAGCTCTGCTACATGTTTGAACATTTTGAGGGTCAAATGTAGGCCCATCCGTGCTGCTTCTATTCAAGGAAAGCCTGTATCGATCATCCTCCTCGCTCCCCTCACTCTGCTCACACTCCCATAACCTCCCCGCTTTCCCTGTTCTCCTCGAAAACTTAGCATAAACCCGCTTTCCTTCAGGTCCCCGGGCACAAAGTTTAAACCCACAAGACCGCGATTGAATGACTGTGCACTGTTCGCAAGACCTTTAATGTCACATTGGTCGGAAGCCCGTACGATCAGACCCGTGCCGTCCGATCCTCTCCGCCGTGATCGGACGGCATTCGCTCCTCCCGCCCTTGCAAACTAATCATGCTTTAACCCGCGGGGAAAGTGGTTTCCCTCCCGTCACATCTGCCACGCGTCGTCTCCTGAGTGGAATCGCTACCCCGCGTACGATTACCGCTTGCCTCCCATAAGCGGTGCGATCAATACCGCCCGCCGCTTAAAACCATTTTCCCGGTCGTTAAATCCCATGCATATCGTCAACCTGATAGCCGTTGGATCTATCCACCCGAGATCCAATGGCTCATAATTGTCCGTTCATGTTTTCTCCCGATGTCTCCTGTAAGCCGATCTTCGCCGTCCATCTGCAAGATCTGATGGCTCACAATCGTTTTGCCTCCGTTTCCGCATGATACTCCATGCCATGAGATCTCTGCCGTCCATCTCTGCAATCCAACGGACGATATCTATTCTCCGCCCACTCGTACATCCGCCATGCAGTCAACACACCCTGATCATGCTGTGCATCCGAAGGATGAAGGTGGCCAGTGTTCAGTACTCCATGTAGTTACTCCTCAACCACCGGTTTCAAGAGATAGAATGGCCGAGATAGGAAAATATTAGCCTCGAGCAAATAAAAACAATCAACAGTTATGGAATGTCATCCCATACGACACTCCAGTTACCTGAGAGGATTGCAGAGCACCAGAAAATGTCAAATTAATTCATTGAAGCAGTCATATTGCAGTAGAGACCCATATTAGATAGTTAAAGTGGTTGGTGGACCATTATGACCCCTTCACGCATAGAACAACAGGATATTTTTGTAATGAAACTCTATATATACCCAGAAACAAGATGTAATGAGGGTTGATAGTTATTGTTTTGATGTAAGGTTCAACTTCTAGAGACTGTAACTACTTTGATACTTGCAGCGTCTGGTCTTCATTTTCAGCAAACAAAAGCTTCTTTTGCTGTTAATTGCTCACTTTCCATTTCTACTCTGTTCTAGGTTGTGCCTGTTATGCATTTTTTCATGTGCTCTTGATATTTAGCATTAGAGGGGCAGTCATCCCACCTCTGTGTTGAAGTCTAGTATGTATCATTGAATGTGTTATATAGGTTTCTGTTTACTTAGTGCTAGAGAGCTGTCATCCTGTCTGTGCATTAGGAAATAGATTTGCAGACCTCTTTACTAGTTGCAGCCGGCCATCACATGGCCTTGTGCATCTGCTGGTGTGGTCAGTATTCTCCATGTTCACCTAATCCCCAAACTGTGAGTAATTGGTGGTCTAAAGCCTTGTAGTCTAGGGGTGTTCACCCATGTCTAGAGTTAATCATAATAGAAGTGGTTATCTGGCTTGAACAAGCATCATTCCTTCCATTCATCCATCTCCAACATTTTGTTGAGTTTGTAATGTTCACGAGCATCTCTGAGATACAACCTAGGAGAGTTTCTTGGGGTGATAACATTAATTGGCGCCGTTGCCGGGGAGAGGAGATTGAGGTTCAACGTCCCCGAGAAAACGACACAGTTCCAGATTTTGATGATAGACAAAGTCTGGGCACATTTCTGGTTGTAATCATCTATCTAGCGACTCCACCGGAGGAAGACCAACCACTGGCGACTCCACACTATAGTCCTAGCTCAGTTTGTGAGAAATACTCGAAGAAATCCTCAGAAATCACCAGCTGAACCAGTGCCTGACCCTGAGAAGATCGTTAAGCAGAAGAAAACTTCACAGAAAGGAGCATCAGGATTAGGTAAGCCCAAGAAATCTTATGTATCTCTGCAAGAGAAGATTATAGTTGAGAATACACAATTTGAAGATATAGAGCCTAGTATTGCTAGTGAAGAATCACCTGCAGAGATTCATAAAGCTCCTTGTCCATTTAGTTCCCCTTTGAATCTCAGTCCAAAGAAAGCTTCCCATACAGTCCATAACATCCCTTTGTCTCTGTCATCCATTTCATTGTTTCATACTGCTCAATCTGCTAGTGTCCTTCCACATACCCCAGTCATGGCAGGACAACAAGCACCTACGAAGATGGAAAGAATTATTGCTGCTAGGTATGGACCCCTGGTCCTGCTTGTTCCTTTGAATGCTATGCCTGCAGGAGAATATAAAAAATATATGCCTAAGTTCACTGGCACAGAGGGAGTAACAGCTGAAGAACACCTTGAGGCTTTTTATAGTCATGCTGATAACTTAGATATAAGTGAAAATGATGTGTGGATGAGAGTTTTTGTACAGAGCCTTGATGGAGAGGCTAGAAAGTGGTTCAGAGAATTTCCCCCTAGATCTGTCGCTGATATTGAAGCCTTAGATGAAGCATTTTTGAAGCACTGGGGAGATAAAAAGGACTTGTTGTGTTACCATACCGAGTTTGGTAACCTGAAGAGGGAAAATGGGGAATCATTGCCTGATTCTAATAAAGGATTCAATCGTATGTATAGTAAGATACTAGCTGAGGTAAAGCCTACCCCCACATCTGCCAAACTTACTTATGCCAATTCTTTTGACATTGATTTCTGCCTATTGTTGAGAGAAAGAAGATGTGCCACTCTAGCCGACATGCAGGATGCAACATTAGAGGTGGAATCCAATATTATGGCTGAAGAAAAGCTAAAGAGTCATGCTGATAGAAGGAGGCAGAGAGGTGAGGCTTCCTCTTCCTCCGCTTCATCTTTAGAACCCAAATTAGAAAAAATGACTAAGATGATTGAGTCATTGGCTGCTGAAATATCTAAGCTGAAGGTTGAGCAGAATTCAGGAAGGACAAGGTAGCAGAACACATTTGCTCCAAGAAATCCGAATCCATTCAGAAGAGCAAATGAACAGTTGAAAATCATTCAGAGGGGAAAGGAACCAAATGAAGAACAAAAAGTTAGAGCTCCTTCTCAAAATGTAGTCATGGAGGAGGAACAATTTGAAGAAGCAGATGAAATTCATTTCATGGAAGATAAAGGCAGCACTGCCTTTTTGACATTGGCTGCATATGAAGAATCACTGTTGCAGGACCAAATAAGTCAAGAATAGGATAGAGAGGCTATTCTGCAGACTGGTGAACAACAAAGATACAATCTGAGGTCAAATGCAAAATATGTCAAGGAGAATCCTGCCCAAAGAGCTGCTGTTCAAACAGAGTCACAGAATATTAGACAGAGAAGACCAGCAGCTGACACAGTCATCCTCATACCAGTTCAAGAGGTAAGAGGTTCTGACAAGTTACCTTCCTCTTTCATCTTTGAGTCAGAAGTCCAGAAGTTAAAAATATCTGTGCCTCTGGTTGAGTTGGTAAAGAGTGAAGTGTTTAGAAGGCCTATCCTTGAAGCTCTTGAGCTGAAAACCACACAAACCTCCACTGACTCTGTCAATTTGCAAGATGATAAGCCTGCAGTTGTGTTTAGCCCTATGATCGAACCTACTGATAATAATTTTCCATCATTTTATGTCTCCTTGAACATTCATGACAAAATCCTCCACAATTTCCTGTTAGATACAGGGGCCAGCCACAATCTGATGCCCAAAGCTATCATGGAAGAGTTAGGCCTTGATATCACTAGACGATATCATGATTTATTCTCATTTGATTCAAGAAAGGTGAAATGCCTAGGATTAATCAAAGACCTGGCCATTACCCTAACTCAGCTGCCCATGAAAGTATGCTGATGGATATTGTGGTCGCAGATGTCCCTCCTAAGTTTGGCATGCTGCTGTCTAGAGGATGGATTAAGAGACTAGGTGGGACCTTATAGAATGATCTATCTTATGCCACTGTCCCAAGTTTTGGAGGAGAAAGCAGGAGATTGTATAGAGAAGTTCAATTGGCATACATTATCAGTGATGAGAAGAATCCTACTAATCATCCCATATATGCTGTGGACACTGATTTTTGGAGCATGTATCCTCCAAATAGAAGAATTCCAAAAGGCCTTAATGCAGCTCAAGAAACCAACAAATTAGGCCAAGGAAGAGCAAGGAAGCCAGGTTTGGGAGATGTTCTTTGATGGAGCATGTTCCATGGAGACTGCAGGAGCAGGGGTGGTGCTGGTATCTCCAGAACAAGAAAGCATGCATCTGTCTTTTAAGCTGGATTTTCAAGTCACCAACAATATAGCAGAGTATGAGGCTCTGATATTGGGCCTTAACGCAGCTAAAGACATAGGAATCAGAAGCATAAAGGTGTTTGGAGACGCTGATTTGATCATTCAGCAAGTAAATAGAACATTTCAGGCAAAGCACCCAAGGCTGAAAGCATACAGAGATGAGGTATGGAGACTCAAAGATTCCTTTGATGATTTCTGTATTTCATATATCCCTAGAGCCAAAAATTAGCTTGCTGATTCCCTTGCTGTGTCTGCTAGCCTGTTTATCCCTCCCATGCCTTCCAAACTAGTATATGAAGTCCAAATGAAATATAGACCATCCTTGCCTGATAATGTCTAGCATTGGAAAGTTTTTGATGATGATGATGAAATAAATAGGTTTCTGCAATTCATTAATGAGTTTTCTGAAATGCAAATTGACCAAGAAAATGAAGCCTTGGAAGAAAGTCCCCAATCCCAGCTTAGAAACAAAATTGGCAAAGATAGCATTATCCAGCTTCCGGGCAATCATATTCCTAAGGGTTTAATTCCATTAGAAAGGCTGTTTGACTAGAATGATGTGCCTTATAAGGCTGCCCAAAAAGAAGATCAATCTGCAGTCTTTAAGCATGATATAGGGAGTCCAGGTCAGCCAAGATACATAAATTTGTCCACGCATCTGTCTGCTGCTCAATGTTCTGAATACTGCAATTTAATGAAGCAATTTGTTGATGTGTTTGCCTGGGAATATAGTGACCTGAAAACCTATGATAAAAATATTATCCAACATAAAATCCCTCTAGAGAAAGATACCACCGTTTTCAAGCAGAAGTTGAGACCAATAAATCCTATGCTCCTCCCTCTGATTGAAAAAGAAATTAAACAGTTGCTGGCTGCCAAAATCATAATCCCTCTCAGATATTGAAAATGGGTAGCCAACTTGGTGGTAGTGAGGAAGAAAAGTGGAGAAATCAGACTTTGCGTTGATTTCAAAAAATTGAACAAGTGCTCTAAAAAAGACAATTACCCTCTGCCCAAACTGGAGCATTTGTTGCAGAAGGTCTCAAGAGTCAAAGTAATGTCTTTCCTGGACGGATTTTCAGGCTATAACCAGATTACTGTACATCTAGATGACCAAAAGAAGACTGCATTCACCACTCCTTGGGGCACTTTTATGTATTCCAAGATGCCTTTCGTGTTGATGAATGCTGGAGCTACTTTTCAGAGAGCTATGGACATAGCATTTGTGGGAGAGAAGGATAAATTTGTCCTTATCTACCTTGATGATATAACGGTATATTCTAGCAGCCATCAAGACCATTTGCAACATTTGAGGAAAGTGTTCCTGAAGTGCAGGAGGTTTGGGATTTCAGTCAATCCTAAAATATCACAATTTTCTTTAGAGGAAGGCAAGCTGTTAGGACATGTTATTTATGCCGCAGGTGTTTGAATTGACCCAGAAAGAGTAAAAGCAATACAAACCCTATATGTCCCGAGATCAAAGAAGGATATCCAGTCCTTTCTAGGCAAAATAAATTTTGTGAGGAGGTTTATACCAAATTCTGTAGAGCTGGTAAAGCACATTACCTCCATGCTGAAAAAAGGGTCAGAGATTAAGTGGACTGATTCAACAAGAAAATCCTTCGTGTCCATTAAGAAAGCTATTATGGAGGCTCCCACTTTAATAAGTCCAGATTACAGTGAGGAGTTCCATGTATTATCATTTGCCTCTAAAGACACCATTGCAGCAGTTTTATTACAAGCAGATGAAGAAGGTTCAGAGCATTCGGTGGCAGTTTTCAGCAAAACCTTCAGGGATGCCAAGCTGAGGTATGATATTATGGAGAAACAAGCATATGCTGTTATCAAGTCTTTGAAAACTTTCAGAGTTTACATTCTGCATTCCAAGATAATTGCATATGTACCCTCTGCTACAATAAAAGATGTCTTAACACAACCTGATGCTGATGGAAGAAGGGCTAAATGGATTGCAAAGTTGATTGAATTTAATATAGAATTAAAGCCCACCAAGCTTGTTAGAGGTCAGGGTCTTGCCAAACTATTAGCTGAAGTAAATTGTAGAACATTGGACATAAACCTCATGGGCTCAATTTCAGAAAATAGTCACATAGAAGAAGAGGAAGCAACTGAACCAGAGAGAAAGCAACCAGTAGCAGAAAATCTAGCTTCTTGTGATTGGTATTCTGCAATAATTAAATTCTTGCTGAAGCTAGAAATCCCTCCAGGCCTTACTCAAAGTCAAGTCAGAACTGTTAAACTTAGGGCAGCAAAATATTGTATCCATGAAAATCTGCTCTATTGGAGGGATCCATCTGGAGTGCTTTTGAGGTGTCTGGACAAAGAACAATTAATGAATGTCATGCAACAGTTTCATTCCAGCACGTGTGGAGGACATCACTATTGGAAAACCACTGCCCATAAGATCCTCAGAGCTGGGTACTATTGGCCTACCTTATTTTCTAATGTCCTTTCATTTGTTAAATCTTGTGACAGGTGCCAAAGATTTGAAGGAAAACAACAGTTGAAGTCCCTGCCCTTAAAACCAATACATGCAAAAGGACCTTTTCAGCAGTGGGGCTTGGATTTCATTGGAGAGATCAATCCACATTCTAGTGGCCAACACAGATGGATATTAGTAGCCACTGATTATTTTACCAAGTGGATTGAAGCAATCCCTACCAGAAAGGCTGATCATAATGTGGTCATAAAGTTTTTGACAGAGAATATCTTTACCAGATTTGGTTGTCCACATAAATTAGTCACAGACAATGCAGCAGCCTTCAGGGCAAAAGAATTGGTGGAAATGTGTGATTCAATGGGCATTAAGTTGGTTCATTCCACCTCATATTACCCTCAAGGAAATGGTCTAGCAGAATCCTCTAACAAAAGCCTGATAAGGATAATCAAAAAGCTGTTGGAGGACAACAAAAAGAATTGGGATTCTAAGCTCAAGTATGCACTGTGGGCTGACAGAGTGACCATTAAGAAATCCACAGGGAATTCTCCATTCAGGTTGGTATATGGCACTGAAGCTGTATTCCCAATTCAGTTAACTCTCCTTGTGGCAAAGTTCCTGCAAGATGAATGTAATGAGGAAGAAGACATGGCAAAAGGATCATTGATTTGGCAGAGGTACATCAAATCCGAGAACAACTGGTTGAAAAGGATGCAGCACATCAGAAAAGGATCAAGGATGCTTTTGACAGGAAGATAAAGACAGATAATTTTCAGGTTGGAGACTTGGTTCTGAAGTGGGATGCACTGAAAGAGAAATGAGGCAACCATGGGAAGTTTGATGCTTTCTGGACAGGGCCTTTTATTATTTCTCAGATCTAAGGGAACAATACCTTCCTACTGAAAAGTATGGGAGGAGAAACAGTTTTTGATGGCCCAGTTAATGGGTGTTTTCTGAAAATTTATGTGATTTAAGGTATTTTGGCCTTAAAATTGTAAATATTTGATTTTATCAGTCTTAGCGTAGGTTCAGTCAGACTCCATGCCCAATGGGACACTAGGAATTTTGTTAATTTGTTTTTCATCAGAAAGGCATTGATCTGCAGGTTCTTGAGACCTCACAGGGAGGATCTCATCCCTAGAAGGAGCCAGTGTTAGCTCTGCTACATGTTTGAACATTTTGAGGGTCAAGTGCAGGCCCATCCATGCTGCTACTGTTCAAGGAAAGCCTGTATCGGTCATCCTCCTCGCTCCCCTCACTCTGCTCACACTCCCATAACCTCCTTGATTTCCCTATTCTCCTCCAAAACTTAGCATAAACCTGCTTTTCTTCAAGTCCCCGGGCACAAAGTTTAAACCCACAAGACCGAAATTGCATGACCGCGCGTTTTTCGCAAGCCCTCTCCTGTCACATCAGTCGGAAGCCTGTACGATCAGACCCGCACTGTCCGATCCTCTCCGCCGTGATCGGACGGCATTCGCTCCTCCCGCCCTCGCAAACTAATCGTGCTTTAACCCGCGGGGAAAGTGGTTTCCCTCCTGTCGCATCCGCCACACATCGTCTCCTGAGTGGAATCACTACCCCGCGTACGATTACCGCTTGCCTCCCATAAGCGGTGTGATCAATACCGCCCACCACTCAAAACCATTTTCCCGGCCGTTAAATCCCATGCATCTCGTCTGCCCAATAGCCGTTGGATCTGTCCGCTCGAGATCCAACGGCTCACGATTGTCCGTTCATGTTTTCTCCGATGTCTCTTGTAAGCCGATCTCCGCTGTCCATCTGCAAGATCTGATGGCTCACAATCGTTTTGCCTCCATTTCCGCCTGATACTCCGTGCCAAGAGATCTCTACTGTCCATCTCTACGATCCAACGATAGATATCTATTCTCCGCCCACTTGTACATCCGTCACTCAGTCAACACACCCTGATCATGCCGAAGGACGAAGGTGGCCAGTGTTCAGTACTCTGAGCAGTTACTCCTCAACAACCACTTTCAAGAGACAGAATGGCTGAGAAAGGAAAAGATCAGCCTCGAGCAGGTAAACACAATCAACAGTTATGGAATGTCATCCCATATGACACTCCAGTTACCTGAGAGGACTGCAGAGCACCAGAAAATGTCAAATTAATTCATTGAAGCAGTCAGATTGCAGCAGAGACCCATATCAGATAGTTAAAGTGGTTGGTGGACCATTATGACCCCTCCACGCATAGAACAATAGGATATTTTTGTAATGAAACTCTATATTTACCCAGAAACAAGATGTAATGAGGGTTGATGGTTGTGGTTTTGATGTAAGGTTCAACTTCTGGAGACTGTAACTAATTTGATACTTGCAGCGTGTGGTCTTCATTTTCAGCTAACACAAGCTTCTTTTGCTGTTAATTGCTCACTTTCCATTTCTACTCTGTTCTAGGCTGTGCCTGTTATGCATTTGTTCATGTGCTCTTGATATTTAGTGTTAGAGGGGCTGTCATCCCACCTCTGTGTTGAAGTCTAGTATGTATCATTGAATGTGTTATGCAGGTTTCTGTTTACTTAGTGCCAAAGAGCTCTCATCCTGTCTATGCATTAGGAAATAAATTTGTAGACCTCTTTGCTTGTTGTAGCTAGCCATCACATGGTCTTTTGCATCTGCTGGTGTGGTCAGTATTCTCCATGTTCACCTAATCCTCAAACTGTGAGTAATTGGTGGTCTAAAGCCTTGTAGTTTGGGGTGTTCACCCATGTCTGGAGTTAAGCATAGTAGGAGTGGTTATCTGGCTTGAACAAGCATCATTCCTTCCATTCATCCATCTCCAACATTTTGTTGAGTTTGTAATGTTCCCGAGCATCTCTGAGATAGAACCTAGGAGAGTTTCTTAGGGTGATAACAGTTGGAGCAATAACACTTGGGAGAAGTGTTGCATGTAGAACATTCCAAAGGTTCAGGATCGGGTTCAAGTTGAATGCCTTTATTGTTGAGAGGGAGTGTTGAAAATGGAAACAAGAAATGATAAAAATAGTATTGCTATAAATAGTAGTTCGAGTACCAGTTTTGGACATAGAAACAAGGAATGAAAAATGGAAGTGCTAAAAATAGCATTTCAGGATGGATTCCAATTTTAGTTAGTCCCTGAACTAAAATTGAGAAGTAAAGTTTGAATTTGATCTTAGCAGCTGTTTGTAAAATAAATAATTAATTCATCTTGAGTTAATTAGTTGTAGGAAATCAGACATGAAGTCTATGTGAAGACATGCAATAGTTTCTCCATTAATTGAAGAATTTATCTCGGATGAGTTGTATTTGAGTTGTAATTAGTTAGCTTAGTTAACTGAGTTAAGTCCAGTTAAATTAGTTCCAAATAGTTGGAGGAACTAATTGTGAGTTCAGTCAGTTAATGCATGCATGCATGCAACTAGTGTTCTCCAGATAACTGAATATTCTCTCATAAATAACTCATGCATGTCAGTTCAGAGAAAGGCCCAGTTGAGATTAAAGGAAGGGACAATGTACTATCAGCTGGAGGAATTTTCCTATAATGGAAACTCATCCATGCAGAAGGAATTATCTCCTTCAGGATTGCACAGTTGCTATTGAGCCAAGTGAGGAGTGTGAGGTGGAAATTCACACAAGTGGAAGCACTGGACCCCAGGAAAAACTGCACAAGGAAATAAGAGGCTTGGAGGGAAGAAGAGAAGGTTTATGAGAAGCCTTTGACTGTCTATGAGCAGTAGAGGGATTGTACTGAGAGTTGGATAGCTTGTGAGCTAAAGCTTTGTGTAATTCAGACATATTTCCACTTGTATGATAATACAGAGATCGGGGTTTTTAGCTGAGGCTTTCCCTAGAGTATTCTTCTGTGTTTATGTGTGATTGATTTCTCATTCTCTGTTATATGTGTTCTATTAGATCTTGCTCAAAATTGATTAAGCTTCCACAAGTAAGTTTGTTTGTAGAAGTAGATCAAGTATTTTGCTTTAGTATATTGCATCATCAGATGATCTATAATGGAAATTTCTACAGGCAGAATGGCTCATATGGAGTCCCATATTCTCAATGCCTTCCATCATCCATCTGATAGAGGTACTAAGGCTAATGACCCAAATGCAGAACATATGTAATGATGAAAGTAGGCTTTTTGTAGTTTTTTTATAGATTTTGTGCTTAGTGGGCTCTACATAGAAATAGAACTAGTTTTACTCAGTTAATTTTAGTTATAATTCATATGTACTTAAAGGCCAAAAAATTCGGTCGAAGAGAGGCCATTTTTGCTCGTATGAGGAGTCTCACATGATGTATCATTCCCATGATTTAATAGAAAACTGTTGAATTACCCAAAAAAAAACAACTATTTGAAGATATATGTTAACTAATTTATGTCGATATCAACTTCATATTATTTATATATAGAAAAAAATGTTGAAATAAAATAATTTAATGTTGTAAATAATAAAATATTCAATGTCCAAAGAAAAATAATAATTGAAAGTTAAAAAAGTTAAATAAAAAATATCAAGTACTTTCTAATAAGAGTAAAAAGAGGGAGGGCTTGGAGTATGCCCTAAAACTGCTTCTGCTTGGCTAAGAGCTCCTCTTCCTCAGACGTAAGGAAACAAGTTAACGACCCAAGACCCAAAGGCATTTGGCAGGAGTGAAACCCTGCCCCCTTACGAACCACCAATGGGTTATTCCAAGTGTAGTGGTTTTCCTTGAATAACAATGATGAGTCAACCTGCATTCACTGTTAGCAACCAGAGATGGTTGTCCTCACTATTGATTTGACAACTGAGCTATGATAGGTTTTTCCACCATGTAAAAAAAGAGAGTAAAAAGAGGGATATTTGTGATTCATTCGATTCTCAATATAAAATTATGTGACATTTAACACTTTTCATAATAACAATTATTATTATTTTTAATGTGGCTTATCAATAAAACATTTTAATACGATGTGATATACTTAAAAATATATTAATAACAAAAAAACCATGTTAATGTGCGCAAATATGCACATCTTTTGTAAAATATTTTAATGTCAACTATATATATATGTAGTTTTAAAACCAACATAGATCCGTTTTAAGTATGGATCTAACATAAGTCTAGAGGGATCAAAAATCTTTAAGTGTAAATGCTATATAAAGTATACATAGGACCAAATAAACGTTTAACTATAAAAACTTATTTTTTTAATGTACATAAGTTTTTTAAAATGATATATAATATACATATAATTGACATTAAAATATTTTACATACCATGTACATTGAGACATTTTATAGCACATATTAAAATAGTTTTTTAATTATTAATACATTTTAAAGTATATGCCAATATTAATTCATGTTATATTATTTTATTGATGGAAAAAACATATAGATGGACAAACTTACACATCCCCTTCATACTGCGCAGTAAAATGAGCCGTGGCTCAAAAATTATGTATATATCATACAAAAAAATTGAAAAAACATAAGTTTTTATTGTTAAAACATTTGAAGTAGTCTCAATATTTTATGGTTTTTTCCTTTTTGGGTATATGTTTTTTCTTGAAATCCAACAAATATTTTTTAGATTGACAAGTTTTACTGATGTACTCTATATAACATTCAAAAGTACAATGAAAAAATAATATATATAAGAGAGAGAGAGAGGGAGGCATTTTTTTTTCAAATTTTGCTTTCTAAAAGAAGTTTGCACCTAAAGAAATTTGATCCCTCTAAGCTCATGTCAGATCCATGCTTAAGATGGATCTATACTAGTTTATACCATCATATATAACTTTCTAGTACCAAATTTACAACTAATAAGCTACCAGTTTCATAAAATTTAGCATACAACAAACAAGGTACTAATTTCAATGGTATCAAGTAAAGTAACTTTCAGTTACTTTATAATAAATCCATGTTAGATTTGAATTATAAAAATTTATATGTAGATGAAATGGATTCAAAATTATAAATTGATTGGTTAATTGGGGCTTTTTTTGGTGGTTGGGATGAATGGCTTTATCTTTACCACACATATTCAAATTCCTTCTAGTGATATGATGAACTATAATGCCTTGATAATTTTTTTTTATAATGGCTTCGTATGTATGAATATTAATGTATTAGCTTCGAGCATTGAGACACATTTATTACTCCTTATCCCTAAAGTCTTTATTCCCCTTACAAAGGGTGCCTAGGAATGAGCTCACCCCCCACGATATGATTATGAGGCAATTAAGCTTGGTGTAGTGCATGCAAGCATGCCACTTCAAATGTGAAGGAAATTGATGATTATGAAGAAAAATATCAATCCAATGACTGAGAGGATAAGGGAGAGTATAAATGTGCTAAGTTGGAGGTTAAGGCAGTCACTTACCATGCTCGATTCATAACCAGGGGAAGTTTCACTTTGGATTCTTTGCATCATTACATAGACAAGAGGTCTGCCATGGGAATTAACATTGGAAATTTAAAATGTATTACAATGGTGTTGTAAAACCTTGAATTTCTGGTTATTTCGGCTCATCATTACATTTAGACATCTTACCTCCAAGGTTACTCCCTTCTTTTGGATGCTAAAATATTAGTGTTTCCTTGTTTAGGATATTGATGAACATGATGATACACAATTCAACACATGGATGGTAAACATAGCTAATTCTATTGAGCTTCTCTAATGCAATGGATATATTCAACTCCTTGTCATATGGATTTTCAATGTGCAAGGATTCAAACTCTCATATTGTAGTTTATCCACGTATAGTGGTAACACTATTTTTTCATAAAGCTCTATTTTATCGTTGTTTCTCTTCATAGGGTATTATTTTCTTTTGGTTTTGTTGGTGGTTAGGTCTCTATTTACCTTCTCAGAATTATTGTGTCGCTCTTTCTTTGGTTCCCTGTCTTGTTATGCTAACAATTTCTTTCTTAGAAGCCTAAGCTCCAAGTTTAAGTCCTCAATTTGTTTCTCAAACCTCCCTATATTGTCCATTATGATGTCAATAGTCTCACTCATCCCCAAATTTGTTAACACCTAAGTGCTAAGCGGTATGGTCCATAGGACCACCAGTAACCAAGGCTCAAAACCAAAAGCACTAGGCCTTTTAGACTCCCCATAATTACAGATACTCTTCAACATTTAACTTGAGGTGATGAATAAAACCAATCACAGTGATGTTAGTAATGGAATTGAGATCACCGTGAAATGGCTTTTCTATCAAGTCCATTAGCTAATGGGATTTCCCTAATGCCTACTGACACTCGCAACTTTCAACACTTCCACATTAGGATGATGATAGTAGACCGACTACAATTACCATGAAGGGTCTTGTCTGCCAGGTTCGTTAACTGATGAGTCTGCCTCATCATTTGTCGGTGATCACAAGCTTTGACGCTTCCATGATAGGCCAGTGACAATATGATAGAATTGAATTTCCCATGGAATATCCTTTTTGTCAGGCCTGTTAGTTGACAAGATCGTCCAATGTTTTTCAGATCGACTGGCAAAGGTTTTTTCAGCAAATGCTTTCACTACCTCCAATCGTTGATGACTGATAGAGGAAAAATACATGGGAAAGGCTTATGTCATTGTCAATTAATGGAATGCTGAAAAACCAGAATTTGTCTAAGTGTTGTTGTTGAGCCTGTACTGCTAAGACTTGAACCTCACCACTTTGCACCCACC
This sequence comes from Pinus tabuliformis, assembly GCA_031772625.1. Classification (NCBI taxonomy): domain Eukaryota; kingdom Viridiplantae; phylum Streptophyta; class Pinopsida; order Pinales; family Pinaceae; genus Pinus; species Pinus tabuliformis. The sequence continues at coordinate 130,480,953 of CM062806.1, forward strand.
TGGTTAACTTTTAAATACACTCATCCTATACTGCAAGCTCAATTTGTAATAAAGGAAATAGATTCAATTAGACATATAGAAATATGCACAAATCTTGATATTATTAAAGGAGAATTTACAAGTTTTGAGCTCAGCTTAACTCTGTTGTAGGTCTCTCCCCTCTCTGCGCTTTTGTGGCACAATCTCTTGCTCTTCCTCTATCTACCTTCACTTCTCCCTTCTTTATCTCTCGAGAAATTTATTTCTCATTTATTTTATTACATAGAAGAAATATATCTCATAAAAAAAATTCAACAAACTCTAAAGCTAACTTCTAACAATTTCTCTAAATTGGCTAGATTGTTCTATTACATAAGAATGCAATAACATCTTCTCTAACTACATACATTCCTTCTAGGCTATGACTAAAATATTACAAATTAAATGGCTTAGGGAACCCAACTTCTCTCAGTAAACAAATTAGGGAAACAACGCTCTTAGTAAATGGAATTTGACCCAAAGAGGTCAAGAACAATCTTGGCTTATAGATGCTCCTACATCACATTATACCTTATAATTTTATCTTGTGGTGAAACTTTTCCTTATTATGTGTGCCCCTAGCCACTCCTTCTTATCCATCACTCCAAATAGAATCCTCCTAGCCTCTACTACTGTGCACGCTTTATCGTATAAGCGTTTCCTTATCATCCTAGTTAGTGACAACTTCTTTAACGTATGTCATTCTATCATGCAGATTCCTCTTCTTTCCAACTTGAATGTTATCTTAGCCAACTAAAAGCATCACTAAAAGGAAAATTCCTTCTAGCGGAGGTTACAACGAAGGTTTTTAGTGTTATAAATTGGAAAAAAAACTGTCAAAAAAACATCCGCTAAAACATTTGTTTGTAGTAGAAAATGTTTTAACGAAGATAATAACAAAAATTCATCACAACTGAAAAAATCTAGGAGCCTAAAGGTTTTAGTGGATGTTTTCTTGTGGTGTGTTTCATGCAAAAAGTAGCACTGGTGTGCTACATATATAAAAGCATCGAGGATGCATACATAAATAAAATCACTAAAGTGTTGAATGAAAATAACACCAGTTCCTGAAATGTATACTACCCTGGTGCATATATATCAAAAAATAACTTAGCGAGTTCTTTTAATGAACGACATGGTGGGCTCCAGTATTGCAGCAATAATGCTGCAACTCCTGGGTCTCCCTTCTTTACTTTTATCAACCCGGTAGTTCGTAACAAACTTGGAAGCGACAGTGCTGTATGCACAAGTAATAGCTCTTGCCGCAGCTGTCACTTGGTTAACTGGCACAAGTCCGCTAGGAGCTTAAGCCAACTTCTATGATCTCTTAGAAGAAGCTTTTTAATTGATGGATGAAAGCTAACTCAAAGGAAGCTAATCTACTTGCGGAAAGAAACTGAAAGCCAAACCCTAGCAAACCCTAATTCTACCAGCTAGTCCTACTGATGCAAAGATGAGAATGCAAACTACTAAAAGAGATGTCGTTACTTCTATGAAGGTAAAATACATGTGTCTAGACTACCTCTATCTGAAGAAAACATCTTTTTGTATTTTTGATTAAGTTGTTGGAATTATCATGCATGTGCTTTTAACTATTTTTGACTGTGCAGAGGTGGATCAAGGAGGAGAAATGCTTGGAAGAGGTTGGGAAGGCTCAGAGAGGGTCTAAGGAGTCCCCAACACCCTTCCAGAGAGTTTCACAGAGTTTGGTTATCAAGAAACCTCATTCGTGAGCTTCTACAGGAAGTCTGCAAGGGTTCTACAGGATGTTTAGGATTTCTACAGGATGTTCTGTAATTTTTCTACAGGATGTTCAGAAATGGGGTTTTGAAGCATGGATGGAGGAAAAAAGGTGGAGGAATGAGTATGGAGATGAAATAGGGGTATAGGGGAGTTCAAGACTTGGAGGATGGAGTTGAGGAGTGGCGTAGATGGTGAGATTTGTTCAAGGAGGGATGAAACGATGTTGCACAAGAAGATGAGAATCATGGCAAAGTAAGCGAATGAGGCAAATGTAAGGTAAGGGTTCTGAGTGAAGGGTGAAGCAGGTAGGTTGGATGGAGTATGGGCAGGTAAGGAAGGATAACAGGTACTCTGCAAGCGGTTTTTCAAACTGAACAAACAAACACTTATAAAACCTATGACCTAGTTACTTCACTCTAATCTGACCTAACAGCAAAAGGAAATGAACAGAAGTTTATTTGCAAGGAAACCATGTGAAACAACTATGCAACTAAGCAATCATAAACCTAAACATGCATCCAAAACTGATATCAAGTTCTGCAAATGAGATTCGAACACTAATAATTGCATGGTGAAGCAAAGAATGTGTTTTTGTGGGCAGCAAGGTTACATTGGTCCCAGCTCATGATTCCACTGAAGGGGAGGTGAAATCCAAAGTACTTGGTAGCCTTTTCTTGAATATATTCCCTGTGATTAACCTATCAAGTAAATCTGAACATGAAGAACCTTTTTAATCATCGAAAGCAACCTAAATAACAACACAATATTTAAATCTAAATAGCAGATTTTATTCTAAGAATGCAACAAAAACACATAAAGATAAACAAAGGAGGTACTGGGCACTTGAGATGGGCCCAACCCCAAGAGCTACAGCCTCCTAAGAGAGATTTAGAGCTGGTGCAAAGCTGGATTCATCTTTATTGAGCAAGAAAAGAAGAGTTACATCAAAACTGTCCACAAGGAGAACTTGAAAATGATTTGAAAGAAAAGCTAATCTATTGCCTCAAAATTGAAATACAAACTAGCTAACTTCTGCCTACAAAATGACTAACCATTGGCTAACTACTAGCTAACCCAAATGAGGCCCTAAGCCTTCTTATTTATACAAATTGAGGACCCCAACAGTCCTCCTAAACTTTAGGGACTCGGCTGCCCAAAACTTGTAGTTAACAACAGTCCTACTTGACTTGCTTGGCTGCCCTTGTGCTAATTGATTTGGTGGCCCTTGAACTCCGAGCTGATGGTGGAGAATTCGAGGTAAGGGCCCATAAATGAAGGGAACACCTTCCTAAAAATACTCTCCACGAATTTGGCTGCCAAGTGCTCATTTCAACCATTGACTTTGTCTCCAAATTCACCAAAAAGGCTACACAAAGCACACATTAGACTTGTTGGCATAATGACTAACCCAATTCACTCTATTAGCATAAATATAATAAAAAACATGCAATAAACTAATGAGAATGGTGGATTAAGTCGAATTAGGAGGTTGAATGAGCCCAAATAATTATCCATTTTTGGGGCTCATCACGACACCGGGGCACACAAAAAAATATTGTTGTCTCGATGCTTTTATAAACTCGCAGTGCCGATGCATATTATTTGTATAAACACACTTGTGTGCTAAGGATATAAAAGGATCGGTGTTACTAATTTTAATAATGTATCGGGGATGGAAATAATATTTTGTAGGACTAGGGCATTAGTTCTACGAAAGAACTTGTGTGTTAAGAATTACAATGCATCGCGACATTAATTGTAAACAATATCGATGCTTGAAGAACTAAACACCCTGGTGCTGTCGTTTTTCGAAAAGGCACTTGTCATGCAAAAATGATGTCGTCACAATGCTTTGATATAGCATAACACACCAGCGTGTTTTTATGTTATGGATGCACTGATTTTTTGTCTGAGATTTTCTCCTTTTTGGAAACTTTGACGTGTGACAGTGCAATTATTGTAATTTTTTAAATCCGTTATTCATCAAAACATCGACATATATCCTATAACAATATTCATATAAATTAAAATTTGATTAGTGCATTTGTATATGATGTTTGGATTAATTTGTTATACTATTAGATTTCACATCTCTTCATTATAATATTTAATCATCTATATATTTATTCAGTGGTGAAACATTTCACAAAGACATTGGATAAGACAATAGAATAAATTAAAATGTATTTTATTATATATCAATAAGAAGCTCTTTGTCATACAAAATGGGATTGTTATTGGTAACCCCTTGTCTTTAAATTAGGACAATATGTCCATTACATTAAATAAAACGTCTGATTTTCACAGACAATTATTTCAAAAAATACAACAGGTTTCATTGATATCCAAATAGATCATCATTCTTCATTGGAACTATTATCAGTACTTTAGTTACTTCCATGACTTGGTTTATTTGGACGAATGTTTTGTTGACTGCATCGATTGTTTTTGTCTTCTTGATCTTGTTCCATCTGCAAATATATTAATAAAGTGTAATGAGTGTATCTATATTGGCGAGAATAATGAAAATTGAAATAGATAATATACATCAATGTAAATCGAATAACAATGTACCATAGCAAGAAGTGACTCATAAACTGTACACATGGCTTCAAAACCAGGTCTCATGCCTTGTTGCAACAAGTCTTCTGCTGGGGTAGTTTCATACTTTGTTTCCTGCATGTTTAAACCCCATTATAAATCATAGATTTAATATCATTTTTTTTTGTTCTATTAATTATAAACTCAGAGAAGTAAAACAACATAGATACTTACAAATTCCACAATTAATTTTTTATATTTCAACATATACTCACAACCCATATTTAACCCAATGTCAATCAATTCTTTCGATGACTCTTCTTTGTATGTTAGCACCTATTTGAAGACATTCAAGGATGGTTGTTGTAAAACAACTTAAAATATACAAAAATGAAACCTTGAGTTGTTATAAGGAAATATTAACAATTACTCACAAACTTTGATATCAACCATTTTCTTCCTTGTCGTCCTATTTTATGTGCTGAATGAGTTCCATTTTGTTTTATTTTCTACAAGAAAATACTTGAAAATTAATATTTAATGCTAAATTATTTTTTTATATGTACAAAGTCAATCATGATTACATACATTTGAAGCACATTGTTATTGAGATGACTCCTCCTGTGATGCAAATATGTCTATTTCTTTGACCATCTCCGTATACACTTTTTTGGACATTCCTATTGGCATGTTTCACATATCAACTCATTGATCATTTGGGGTTTTCATAATCTTCCTGAAAAAAATAATAAAGTATTTTTATATTGATATATGAAAACTAAATATAACAAAATTGATATTAATAAATGAATGGTTTGCAGTAATATATATATATATAATTTTAGAAAATCATTTTAATTAGGAATATTACCTTTTGAATGATTCTTTTGTTGTTGTTGTATGTTTTTTCTTTTGAAAGTCTGACATGTCTCATTGATCATTGTTTCGGAAACGCTTTTTGTAGTTTAGATATAATTTGGTTCTTGGAATCATTGGATTGATTTTTGTATTGTAAGTGGAAAGTATGTCTATACGCTCATTCCACTAGATCCCTCATAGTTTTGTTAAAAAATCCCCCCCTTATATTAACCTCTAACACCACTCCACATGAGGTAAGGACCAATTCATTGTCATTTACATTTTCTATAATTTTTCTTTTATTAGAACGACATTGATCTTTTCCTTCGTTGTTTCTCCGTTTAGAACATTAAACATAAATGGATTATTCTTGTCGACATTCTTCATTTTGTGGCTCTACATGACACACACTGACCAATACATATTAGTTAAACTTACATATAGTTCAAACATATTAATTTTGTAAAGAATTTACAAAGAACTTGCCTTCTCCACTTTTTTCAATGTGCCATAATTGTATCGATCAATATTTCTGTTACTTGACACATTCTCAAACATTTTTTTATCAATATACAACCTGTACTATTCATTACATAAGCCATTAAATATATTTTATACCTAAATCAAATAATTTTCAGCCAAAAATAGCTCTCGTAACCGGTGTGTTTATTTGAATAAATGCACGTGTGTTTATGCCATTAAATGCACCAAGCATTTAATTGTTCAACACCGTAAGTGAAAATTAATTTCTTAAAATAATTTCAAATTATTCCAGTGTAATTTGTAACGATAAGTGCACCACAATGACTTAATGGTGCTATTTGGCAGAGGCGTGCTGATGTGTTATATTATACCGGGAGCACCGATGAACAGACTGGATATAGCTAACAATGTTATAATATACCAATGCATTGTATTACATAGGGAGCACAAATGCGTTATATTACATTAGTGCACCATGAAGCATATATCTATTAAAAAATGTATAGGGCCGACAGGGTTAGGATCTAATTAAATAAGTGATCCCCCTACTTTACATGCCAAATGCCCTATATAGTAAGTACAAAAACCCATTAAACCTAAATTGCCTAAAATGAACAACTCTAATTGTGAAGTGGTAGAGGGAGTTAAACCCTAAGGTGAAATTTTGCAGTCACATAAGCAAAAAGAAGCAAGGGTTTAAAGTAAGTATTGATTTATTTATTTGTTTTTAATCTGAATTTATTTAAATTTAAATAGGAACAGAGAACGTAGAAATTTTTACTAGTAAAATCAATAGTAAATTTTTTATTATACAAGGTTTTTAAATTTTAATATCTATATATATATATATATATATATATTCTAAATTTTGAATAAATCTAACATAAATTGTACAAAATTTTAACAGTGAAATTTAAAATTTTTGCTTATACAGGGTGTTGAGTGAATTACCATATCTTTCAAATTCTGATCTTTTTGAAATTCCAAAATATTTTGTTGCTTCATAGTGCTTCTATTATGTTTCTTTTGCAAATGATCTCTCTTTTAATTAAACCTTAACATAAGCTCTAAAAATTTTTATTAGTAAAATATACAATAATTTAAATTTAAAATTTTTATTATGCAGGGTTTTGAGTGAATCACCATACCCTTCAAATTCTGATCTTCTGAACAGTTCTGCTGCTGCAAAGTATTATGGTGCTGCACAATGCTCCTGGTATGTCTCTCTTGCAAATTACTCCCTTGAAATTTTGGGAAAAATAATGAAATAGTGAATAAATTTTTACTATTTAAAAGACTTTGTGAAATTAGATTGTGAAAAGTCAATTGCCACTTGTTTTTTTTCACTTTATCCAAACATCGGTGCATTCAATAGAAAAGATCATCGGTGCATTTATAAGAAAAGCGCACCAACATTTCCAAGGCACCAAATTTTTTCAATGCAACTACATGATATAATTTTATTTTATTTATTTTTTTCGAAATCCCAAAACAGTGTGATTAATATTTCAACGTAACGATGTAGTTTGTACTTAAATGCATCAGTGCTATAATTATTATAAGAGCATCAAGATGGCAGAATACTTTTATATTTTCTATATCCTAGAAACATGTGTGTACCAGTGCTATTTTATTTAAATGCATCAGCATGTTTTTGTATAAGAGCACCGATCTGATAACATATTTTATATTTTTCAAAATGCTGGAAACTAGTGTGGGTATTATTTAAATGCCTCGATGCTATTATGATTTAAACACATCGGTGCACTTTGTTCTGATAAGCGCACTGGTAGGGTTTAAAAGGTATTTGGAATTTTATTTTCACATAATTATCCTTCAAGATACATCCACATGAATTACATTAGTTCATAGTATACATTTTCCGCTTGATGTAACCTTATTCTTGAAAAGTAGTTTGAAAACTATATTGAAATTCATATTGTGGTTATATGGTTCTCGAAATTAATTTTAAATATGCACACAATTTTATTTCTAATTTTTCTCAAATGTAGGGATAAAATCTCAATAATATCAAATGACCAATCAAAGTCTTTCTCGAAGTTCTCCCTTTCCATCTCTAGTAAGTACATATTTTATTTATATTTTGATTATCTAATTTTGATTTTTTATTTTTAATCCATGTCAATTTCAATAAAAATGTATCCAAATTTGCAGGATCATGATTCAAAATTGAGTTCAGATTGTAGAAAATATTCCTCCATTTCAAAAACATTGGAAGCTCTTATCCGGAGCAACATATCATAAACAATTGGTAGATGAAAATGGACAACCTCTTCACCCTGCCAATTGGAACATGGCATCTTCCAACTGTAATCTTGGATCAATGATAGTAATAATTGTTTGATATAATGTAATTTCAACAAACCAATTGCATTGACATACTTACTAATATAATTGATATTGTACTAATGATGTTCAATACTTTTTGAAATTAGGATTCTAGTGATGATGAGCGACCTACCTACCATCTTCTGGTGCACCCCACTACAACATCAACTCAATATAAGGCTGCATTAAGAGCAAGACTCATAGAGGAAACATACAAAGAATGGTTGAATCAACCACCTATTTAATTCCCACTATATCCAGATTCACCAATTAGGAATGACTACAACAATAATAGTTCTTCATCACAAGTTTGAAATAGAGGACATCAAATAGAGGTTGGTATGGATGAATACTTACAGGATATGACTGCAATGGAGGCAATTTTGTTAGATTCATTCCAGAATGATGAGATAGGGGATGATGCTGATATCGCTAATACCTTATTCGAAATCTTGAAATCTGCTTCCACCACCACTCTCTTTAGACCTGGCAACAATTCAAAGTCTACTCAGTTGGGGCAATGATGTTGTTGTACAACTTGAAAGCAAATTTTGGCATGTCGAATGCATCCAGAATGATGAGATAGGGGATGATGCTAATATCACTAATACCTTATTCGAAAGCCTGAAATCTGCTTCCACCACCACTCTCTTTAGACTTGGAAACAATTCAAAGTCTACCCAATTGGGGACAATGATGTTGTTGTACAATTTGAAAGCAAGTTTTGGCATGTCAAATGCATGTTTCTCGACATATTGAGGAAATTCACTTGCATGATTTAACAAGTCCCTTAAATTTTGAGAAATGTTATCACACAATCAACATTAAAAATGGTCGATTTTATGAACGTTACATATTGGCAATGTATAATTATATTCCCAACCAACTACATGTTATTGAAAGATAAGGTTCTTCCGAGTTATAATGTCTTGCTGGGTAGTTGCAAAGAGACAAAATAATTGTTGAAAATGTTGGGTGTTGAGTACATATCATATCATGCATGTCCGAATGATTGTATTCTATATAGAGGAGAATATGCAGACAAAGATATATGTTCGAAATGTGGACATTATTGTAGAAATTTTGAATAATTTAACACATATTCAACAGAGATTATCTTGATCATGTACTATTGCGGAATACATACACAATACATAAGCTCCTCTACGTTGATTATCAATATAGCAGCATCAATAACAATAAAACATCAAGAGCATTCACACATTAACACAATATGTAACCCGTGGAAAGCATCTCGCTAAAAACCCCAACTATCTATATATTAATGATTGAGACCATGTAACATTACAAAGTAAAATGCTTATCACAAGAAATCCAGTACCAACTCTACCTGTTACACACAATACAGCTAAGATCTGATCTCCAAATCTATTCCACTGCTTGCCTGCCTCCACTGCTCAATAATGAATGAGAATGGTTTACCAAACTCGTATTTCACCTCCAAATAATCACTCACACTGTGTTAGACGTGAGCAGAGGCTATAATACTGGGCAAATACGTGAGCAAACTCATTGGCATACTCAATCCCTTGATTGTGCAAATCCTCATGAACAACTTTAGTCACAACTGATAGCAATCTGATTCTCTAACACCTGTCCCTGTTGAACTGAACATGCATTGACATGAAACTAAGTTAACTGATGTATTCTATAGTTGTATTATGAGTTAATAATTAGTTTAACAACTCATCATTAGTCTATTTGCAGTTAGACTAACTACAACTAGTTTAACCAAGTCAAACTGAACACAACTCCATCAACTCCACAATCAACTCCACCAAACTCAACTGATTGAGTTCTAACTGAAGTCATGCATGCAACAACTCAACTGACTCATAAGAAAAGTGTACTTCCTTCTAACAACTGCATGGGCCACATCTGTAGCTCAAACTGAAGTGCTCCAAGAGAATAAGATCAAGTTTATAGTCCAAATATTATTATGAGACAATAATATTTGACTTTTCTATTTTGGACAACCAGTCTAAAAATAGACTTTGATCACTCTTGCTGTGATCACTCCTGCTGTGGTCACTCCTACTGTGATCACTCCTGCTGTGGTCACTCCTGCTGTGATCATCCCTGCTGTGGTCACTCCTGCTGTGATCATCTCTGCTGGGATCCAAAAATAGAACTTGCGCCATAATTTGCCTGCGGGCCCACTTAGTGAAGGCGACTCTTTTCACTAAGCTCCATCATCTTGTTGCAATCTCAACAATTATAGGTACCATAATTAAAAAAATATGTAAATCACATGGTCTTCATAAGATATTGAGGCACATGCCTATAATCTCAAGGATTCAAAGACTCTTTCATTTCAGAGAATTAGCTATGTTGCAGGGATTGCATGCCTCACACAGAAGTGAGTCAGGAGTTATTCGAATCCCAACGTATTCAATAGCCATGAATCATATAGAGGATACATGGACTAAAAAATTCAAGTATGAAGTTTGAAGTCTATGACTCAGCATAGCCATGGATGGCATCAACCCATATTTCCTCCAAAATACCAACTATTCTGTTTGGCCCATAGTAGTGATTAATAACAATTCCCCGGTAGGTTTCAACCCTCTACAGAAATTACCTGCATATGAATTCTAAAACACATAAAATAAACAATGCGAGAGCATAACACATAAAACACATATACACAGAGATTTTCCCCTGGATCTCAAAACCAGGACTACCATCTTGATTTTTCATTATGTTCCTTTCAATGTTACAATACATATTTATACATGCCGAAGCATCCAATACCATGGACCGAAAACCATCGCGTCCAAAAAACATGTGCGAAAATCATGCACAAAACCATAGGTGGGTCTGCCCAACCTAACAAAGGTTTCAAAACCAAAATTTTGGACCCCATAGAGTGGGGTTACCTATACCCTTCAAAACCTCTGTAACTCCCCTCACTATGCAATCAACACAAGGAAGGGGGGGCTCTGCCCCCCTCTAACCCCCCGGTTAACTATGTGGGCTAGTCGTGGAAAGAATATAACACAACCCGACATTCTCCCACTTGTTGTTTTCTTTCCACATGGGGCCACAAGAGATATTAGTCATTTATCCAACCCTGCAATGCCCATTGTTTCTATACACCAAAGGAACTTCTCAAAGCTCACAGATTTTGTCAATGCATATGCAATATTCTTCAAAGTGTCCGCCTTTACCAGCAACACCTTTTTATCTTCTATCATATCCCTCACAAAGTGATACTGAACATCAATGTGCTTTGTCTTTGAATGATATGCAGGGTTCTTTGCCAAGAAAATTGCACTTTGGCTGTCACAGTCTATCCTTATAGCTCCCTGTACTAACCCCATACTTGAACACAATCTCTGCAACCAAACTGCTTCCTTGCTTCCATGAGTGGTTGCCATGTATTCTACCTCTGTAGTTGATAGTGCCACTACAGATTGTTTCTTACTCATCCAACTGACTGCACCTCCAAATAGGTTAAACACATACCCACTTGTAGATCTTCTCTGATCCAGATCTCCAGCCCAGTCTGCATCAACAAATCCACGAATATCCAACACTCTGTCCAATCCTGGTCTTCCTTGGTAGCACAAACCATAATCACTAGTGCCACGCAAATACCTGAAAACTTGCTTCATTGTTGTCCAATGCTCCTTTCCTAGTTTTGACATAAACCTGCTCAATACTCCCACTGCATGTGCAATATCTGGTCTATTACAGAACATTGCATACATCAGGCTATCTACTGCACTTGCATATGGAACACGGGACATGTCCTCTTCCTCTTCTTGTGTCTTGGGACATTGTTCAGCAGATAACTTTACACCTACATGAATAGGAACCTTCACCGGTTTACTATCATGCATATTAAATCTCTGCAATATTGTCTCGACATACTTCCTCTGGTTTAACCAGATCTTCCTCTTTGCCCAATCTCTTTTAATTTCCATGCCCAAAATATAGTTTGCAACACCAATATCTTTCATGTCGAATTTGGAGGACAATTGGGACTTCAAATCCTGGATAATTTCTTTGTCATTTCAAACCAGCAACATATCATCCACATACAAGACCAAATAAATAACATGGTCACCAATTAATTTAAAATACACACAATGATCTGCTTTGCTTCTCGTGAAGCTAAGTCCCCGTATAAATGTATCAAATTTCTGATACCACATCCTTGGTGACTGTTTTAACCCATACAGAGACTTCTTTAACTTGCATACCAGTTCTTTCTTACCTTCAACGCAAAGCCTTCAGGTTTCTTCATGTAGATCTCCTCTTCCAGATCCGCATGAAGAAATGCTGTCTTCACATCCATCTGTTCTATCTCAAAATAAAAAGCAGCAGCAACAGATAAAAGTAATCTAATATAAGTTACCTTGGCAACAGGAGAAACAATATCACCAAAATCAATTCCCAACACTTGGGAATAACCTTTTGCTACCAACCGAGATTTGTATTTCTCCAAATTTCCTTCTACATTTGTCTTCTTCTTGAACACCCATTTGCTGCCAATGGGTTTCTTTCCAGCCGGCAACTCCACCAGATCCCAAGCCTCATTTTTGTGCAAAGATGTCATTTCATCAACCATGGCCTCTTTCCAGAGTTTTCCATCTTCTGAATCTACTGCTTCCTTCACAGTTCTGGGATCATCATCAGTAACAGATAAAGCAAAATTGAATAGAAAGCAGATGGACTATACCTTTCCGGCTGCCTTCTTTCTCGAACTGATCTTCTCACACCCGGAGTTTATGGCTCGTCACCTTCTGATTCCTCCTTTGCTATAGAGTCTGATTCTTCATCCTTAAGCTCAAACTCTATCTTCTTAGGTTCCTTTGGTTGGACTTCATGTTTAATAACATCTTTCACCTCTCTGAACACCACATCTCGGCTGTACACAACTTTTGTTGTTACTGGGTTCCAAAGCTTATAGCCCTTTAAACCATCCTTATACCCAATAAAGATGCACTTTTCAGATTTACTATCCAGCTTGGTTCATTTCTCCTTTGGAACATGTACATATGCATCACATCCAGATACCCTCAGATGTGAAAGAGAGGGTTTCTTACCAGTCCATACCTCTTGTGGAGTCTTATCCTCCAATGCTGATGAAGGTGATCTATTGACAAGGTAACATGTTGTCTCCATCGCCTCTGCCCAGAATTCTTGTCCTAACCCGACACCACTGAGCATGCTTCTTGCCCTTTCCATCAACATCTTGTTCATTCTTTTTGCAACTCCATTTTTTTGAGGTGTATATGGAGTCGTCTTCTGCCGTGCTATACCACACTTCTTACAGAATTCTTTAAATTCCTTACTACAAAACTCTCCACCATTATCTATCCTCAACACCTTTATCTTCTTCTCTGTCTGGTTTTCCACCAGAGCCTTAAATTCTTTAAACCTTTCAAAGACTTCAGATTTCTTCTTAAGGAAATATATCCATGTATTCCTTAAGAAGTCATTTATAAATGATACATAGTACACAGACTTACCCAGTGATGGAACCTTCACAGGTCCAAACACATCACTGTGCACAAGCTCTAATATCTGTTTCACCCTCTTACCACCAGAGGGGAAACTCACCCGATTCTGCTTCCCATATACACAATTTTCACAGAAATCAAAATACAGAGAGCTATTACTCATACCTTCTACCATACCTTTACCATGAAGTATTCGAAGGCCCTTCTCTCCAATATGTCCAAGCCTTTGATGCCACAGCATGGTCTTCTCTCTAGAGACCACTAGATTTTTTGCTCCACTTTGAGGAACCACAGAACTGTTGCACCCATCAATAACAGTGTTACCTTGCAGCTTGTACAGAGTTCCAATTCGAACTCCCCGCATCAATACCAGTGCTCCCCAAACCAGCTTGCAGGTATCCTTGTCGAACATTGTTTTTACACTTGCATAATCTAACTTGCTTACAGAAATCAGATTTTTGGCCAATGTAGGAATATGCAGAACACCCGGAAGTGTTCTAACCCTTCCACCTTGCAACTTCAAATTTACTTTTCCATGAACAACGACTCTAAGCTTCCTATCATCCGCTAAGAAGACATCACCACCATCGTATTTCTCATACTCGCAGAACCACTCTCTATGGGGAGTGAAGTGAAAGGATGCACCTGAGTCAATAAACCATGCCTCATGATCTACATGTGTACTTGAAGAAGCCAAGTACACATCCCCACCTTCATCTGAGGTAGTTTTGCCTCTGCAGAAGGAGCATCATCAGATCCCTTTCTTTTATCAGGAGCTTTAGATTTACAATCCCTTTTGTAGTGCCCTTCCTTTTCACATTTCCAGCACACCACCTTTACAGGTTTTACTGGAGATTTATATATCCCTCTAGATTTAGATCTCCCACCTGATGACTTATTTTTGTTTCTGTTCTGGGACCGTTCTCGTACAAACAAGGCATCACCATTCTGGCTCTCCATATTTTTCCGTCTCATCTCCTCCGTCAGCAAGGATGAGACTATTTCATCAAACTGCAAGGCAGTTGCATTGCTACCTATTGTAATAACTAGAATATCCCACGAATCTGGTCGAGAACACAACAAAGATGCACTTATCTTCATCTGAAATTTTAATATCAACAGATGCTAACTGACTTACCACAGTATTAAATGCATTTAGATGCTCTGTCACCGAGTCTCCATCTTTCATCCTCAGGTTATATAGCTTTTTCCGCAAGAACAGTTTATTCACCAGAGACTTAGATTGGTACAAAGTCCCTAACTTTTCGCACAAAGCCTTCACTGTAGCTTCCCCTGATACATTCAGCAATACTGAATCTGTGACACACAATCGTATTGTTCTCTTTGCCTTCCAATCCAAATTCTTCCATTATTCATCAGACACTCTTGTTGGTTTAGTACCTGGATCTATCGCGGTCCATTGATCTTTATCCAGCAACAGATCCTCCATCTTGAGTTTCCACAACTCAAAACTCTGACCATTAAATTTCTTGATCTCTATCTTTCCACTGCTTGCCATCTTCTTTCAACACCAGAATCAATCTCACAGATCTCCCACTGAACAGGGTCTACCACAGGCCCGAGCGAAACACCTTAGCAACAAAGGCATCCCCTTGAAGCCAAAACAACTTTGATACCAAATGTAGGTTTTAACCCCGTACAAAAATTACCTGCACACATTCTAAAACACATAAAATAAACAATGCGAGAGCATAACACATAAAACACATATACACAAAGATTTTCCCCTGCATCCCAAAACCGGGACTACCAGCTTGATTTTTCATTATGTTCCTTTCAATGTTACAATACATATTTATACATGCCGAAGCATCCAATACCATGGACCGAAAACCATCGTGTCCAAAACCATGGACCGAAAACCATCGCGTCCAAAAACATGTGCGAAAATCATGCACCAAACCATAGGTGGGTTCGCCCAACCTAACATAGGTTCCAAAACCAAAATTTTCTGGGGCTGCCTCGAACCCCATAGAGTGGGGTTACCTGTACCCCTCAAAACCCCTGTAACTCCCCTCGCTATGTAATTGGCACAACGAAGGGGGGGCTCTACCCCCCTCTCTAGCCCCCTGGTTAACTACGTGGGCTAGTCGTGGAAAGAATATAACACAACCCAACATCCCCCCCACGGTTATTCGTAAAAAATGAATATGTTATGTTGGCTCTCATAGTCCATGGTAGAAGACAAGTGAAGAACATGGATGTCTACTTATAACCATTGGTAGATGATGTTATACGAGATTTATGATTGTAGACAAAAGTATCTCCCCTAGGTCGGTGGCTAACCTATAACAACAGAGAGACAAGGAACACAATTCTTTTCCTTAAAGTAAATAGATGACAGAGTGAGGCCTACCTGGAATCCTTCGTGCACTTCGCTGCTTTTTTAGCTTGGAAGCTCCAATTCCAGCTCTGATTGCCAAAACTAGAACCTGCACAGTCATATAACACAAGCAAAGAAACTATGAGATCTATGTAGTATCATCGAAGTACTTAATTCAATAGATCAAAATGGTATTTAAATAAGTGAAAGAACAACATCACATATAGGAAAAGAATGAATTCTTTGCATTAATATAAATGGAAGGAGATTACAACCATAAATAGCAGTTGATATTGTATAAGATCTCCTCCAAGTTGTTGACTTGTCCTTTCCTTGTCACAATATGCACCTCCAATCACCCTAAATGCATGAGATGATGACCACTCGCTACAACAGCATAAGGTCAGAATCACTCTCCAAAAACCAACCCCCAACCACATAGAAGACTAGGAATATATAGAGAAGTAAGGTAAGTTGGGAGTTCTTATCCAATTACCATTTTAGGGTAAGATATCCACCTTTGATGGAGGGATAGGATCATAGGATAAGTGGAGAAAACTCCAATGTAGGGAAGGATAGGACCTGAATGTTTTATCCAAGGTAATCAGTTGAAACAACTTCTGGAAACTCCTAGAAGGGGAACCTTTTGGAATCTTGATCATTCTCTTGAATTTCTAGAATCAACACAGGTGAAAAGGGGAGAAACCTGTTGGTGACCAACAAAGACCATAGTGGAGCAACCTGCTAGTGAACCCCAGTAGGCTTGTAGGGAGCATTGGTCCTCAAACTGACTCAGATGATGCAGTTTAGGGCTAGAATTCTGGGAAATGAAAGGTACATGCTTAGGGCTTTGTGCAAGATGGTGACAAGGGGGGAATAGGATATTGATTGATCCCATTAGGAGGCTCACTATTCGAATGTGGCAAAATGGCCTATAACAGAATGCCCCCTGAAGCGCAAAGTCAAAGATGATGATTGATGACTGGAGTCCTCTACCTTGTGACAAGTAGGGATCAAGGACAACCAACGAGCTTCATCTGTTACAATACATTTACAACATGACATATTTGTTTACTGAGGGAGGCATACCCATACTCAACTCATAAGCTAACATAACATGTACAATGATCAAAAGATGCGTCCACAAATACAATTGGTGGACCCATGATTGGATGGCTATTTATATGATCATGATGATCATACATTGAGATCTTTGTATAAACCTAAAATCACATCCTAGATGGAGGAAACTAGATACAGGGTCTTATATCCCGTTCACACGACCAACCAATGTATGAGTCTAACCATGTGAATCAATGAGTTGGATTCAAACATGCTAGACACCATTTGATTACCAGCTAATGATGTAAGTCATTAACAGATGCGAAAGAAACCACCAATGGTGTTAATGGCTCTCAAGGTACGACGGTAGTATGGTGTGAATGAATGAGTTGATGTCGAACACCACACGAAATCTTTCAGTCAAAGGCCATTGATGTAAACCTGCCACCGAGAGTGAGGAAACTTGCCATTGATGTCTGCAAGCACCAAGGTACCAAAGGTGTGTTTCTATGTCAACTTGGATGATGTGTTGATGTCGACAAGAAGTGACCCGCTGTAGGAGGGCCTTGATGTATCCCCCATCAATGACACGAAAGCTCATTTTGCTTCGCTTTTAATATCTTGCAATATTTTTTTTTATGACCAAGTTTTCCACAATGATAGCAATCTATTCTTCCATGCCTAGTATTTGATCTACCTCTAGAGATGGAATGCCTTTATTTCCTTCTATTTGGTTGTCTTCTACAGTCACCAACTGTTAATGCCTCCATATTTGGTATTTCTTCCATAGATTTCCTGCGATTTTCTTCATTTAATAAACTATTAGAAACATATTCAAAACACATCTTACCTTTTGGTGTCACATTACTTATCGTGACAGTCAATTTTTTCCAACTATCTGGAATTAAGCTCAACGATAACAAGGCCTAAATTTCATCATCAAATACATTTTTCAGTGAAGTGAGCTGATTTAATATTATATATGCAACTCTTTTAAATGTTCAACTACTAGACTCCCTTTCTTTATTTTGAGATTAAACAATCTCTTCATTAAAAATAATTTGTTAACTGTTGTATCTCGTTCATATAAATCATGATGTTTTTTCCATAAGTGTTCGGTTGTTTTTTATTGAGAAACATGGGAATATACTGTATCTACTAAACATTGCCTAGTAGTCGTAATTTCTTTTCGATCTAGCTTCTCCCAGTCTTCATCGGTCATGGATGAGGGTTTCTTTGATTTACCCTCAATCGCCTGGTGATCTTTCAATGTCAAGATATCTTCCATTTTTTACCTCCATATAGTGAAATTCACCCTAGTAAGTTTCTCAATACTTATGAGTGATTCCATTCCAGCCACTTGTAAATAAATCCTATACAAACCAAATCTCCAACAAGAACCCTGCTCTGATACCACCTGTTGACACCTAATCTTTAGGATTAGGTAAACCATGTAAATATTGTAAATAGAAAATAAGGAGAATTAGAAGATGAAGAGACACTGCGAGATGAAACCCAAGAGTCTCTTCCTCAATGTATATATCTATGATAAATCTTAATGCAAGAGCACAATTCGATTGAGGAGTTACCTCCTGGTCTGACATGGTATCAGAGTCAGCCCCTTTTTGGCTTCCTTTCTTCCCTTGTAACTCCATCCTGCCTTTGTTTTGCATATTTTGCAGACTGGCACCTCTGGCCTACAGTTCAAAATCTCTCCACTCTCCTGCTCTCCACTTACCTCTCTCGCGGTACCACTCTCCCACTTTCAATTTTCTGCCCTCTCTAAATTCACTTTATTTTATGTGAAGTAACAACACATAGAGATTGTTAATATCTACCTCCTGCAAAAATGCTTCCCAACAAGGAGAGAATGGTTCATATTCCATCACTTCCCTTCCCTTTGGAACTCAAGGATATCTGCTCCACGGAATATATTTTATGAACCAACGAATTTATTCTTCATTAATGTAGTATTTCCATGTCAATATTTGAAAGAGGCCAGGGAAATTAAAACTCGTTACTCAAAATACGATTATTCATTTCAAACTGCTAAAACGTCAATTGCAAATATGTACGATAACATAACGACTTGGCACTACGACATTTCGTAAGGAGACATCCGGTGGATGTTCAATTAATGGTGTCCACGGACATGGTAGATATTTCATAAGGAGACAGCGAGTGGATGTTCAATTAACGGTGCCCAGTGTATTTTCATGTCTGTCTCTATTAGTATTTTCGGTGCGCAGCAAAATTGGTATTTTCGGTGCACTGGAGGACTAAGTTGCGATACTCCCTTTTTAAAGATTGGTCGAAATATTCTCTTTGGATTGAATGATATGTTCCCATACTTCTTTCTTTTAAAGTCTGGTCAATATATTGAATGACAGAGGTGTGAAATTGTTGTATGGTGAATGTATTGGTTGGTATATAGTGTGAATGCACATTGTTATATATTGGATGGTGGATATATAATACATGACCTTTGAAGACTGCATGCTCCTTTATGTGTTGAGTTTTAAAAGGGTTGTATTGTATATGGATAATATAGGTGATGATGTTTTGGAGACATAACCACTAAATTTTATTACAAATACATCATTTTTTTGTGCAAACCACTGAATTTTTTTTAGGCCAAATTATTTTTTTATGATGCATTCACCCATATTTATTGTGGGAGTGGTTCTCACTGGCAAAGAGAACTATCTTGAGTGGTACTGGAAGATAAAATGCACTCTCATTTTCAATGAGTTTTGGAAAGGAGTCTGTGAAGGTGTAGGAGACAATGCACTTGAAAATCCCACTTCAGACAAGGAGCTTTCCATTTGGGAAAAAAAAGAACAACAATCCTTTTTCCTTGATTGCAGCATCAGTAAATAAAGAGGTTAGTCACCATATTCCACCAGTTTCAAATGCCTTTGAAGATTTAACAAAGTTGAAGGAATTGTATGACTCACACTCTAAACTTGAAGTTGTTCAATTTATGATTAAGTTGTTTAGTCTTGAGTTGAAAAATGATAACCCTCTTACCTTTGCATCAGAAGTAATATCCATTATGCATGATATAAAAGCCACTGGTTTGGAGATATATATTCCTCTCATCGCTTATGTCAAGGCACTATATCCCACATATTCACATTATCTTGAGTCATTGCAAGCAAGTGGAAAACTTAAGGAGATTACATTAGACTCCTATGAAAAGAAGTTTGCTTAGAGAAAGAAGGATTTTTGGAATAAGACAACTCCTCATTCCATTGAAGAAGTTGTATTCCTTGCACAAAAGGAGAATAATCGTGCAGAAGATTCTTCTAGAGGAGGAGGTGGCCGAAGAGGAAGAGGAAGGAGGAATTTTAGAGGTTGAGGGGGCAGACAGTTCCAAGGAGAAAAGTGTGATCTTCATTGCATACGTTGCAATAGAGATGGAGATGATGCATCCACATGCAAGTTTCCTTGGGAAAGAATTGAGCAGGAAATAAATGAAGGGAAAGGTAAAACCAATTAGAAATGGAAAGGTAAGGTGCTTGAATACACTCACTATGTTGTGGTACATTGTAACAATGGAGTAACTGAAGACTTGTTTAATGCTTCACTTGCTTCATGGAAAGATGATTAGTTGCTTGTTTTAGGAGCAACTTGCCACATGAATTTTAGGAAAGATTTTTTTTAATAATTCACTAATAATTTTGATGAAGCAGTATATTTTGTAGACAAGTAAAAACTCAAGTCATCAAAGCTTGGCACCCTCAGGCTCAAACTACCTGGCCTTCCAGACTTTCTTGTACATGATGTTTTATACCTCCTGGAGTTGAGGATAAACTTGTTATCTTTGGTCCACATCTACCAGAAAGGACACTCCATTCATATATTTTATGGCAAGTTCAAGGTCAGAAAAGCATCAGATCACTCACTTGTCGTGACAGGGATAAAAGCAGAAAGACTTCTGAAGCTACAAGGTACCTCTGCTCATGCACAGAACATTTTATACAATTCTCACTATGATGAAGGTATATTTCCATCAAGTCTTTTATGGCATGCTATATTTGGATACTTGAACTATGAAAACCTTCGTTTGTTGAATAAAAATGGTGTTGCTGGTTTGCCTACAATTCCTATGAAACTTAAGCGATGTGATGCTTGTATCTTAGGAAAGCACAACAAACAACCTTTTCATGATTCTCCTTCCAGAGCACATAAAAAAAATTGAACTCATTCATTCAGATTTATGTGTCCTAATGTTTGTTCCTTTTTTAAATGGTAATAAATATATGATGACATTTATTGATGACTACACCAGAATGTGTTGGGTTTATTTATTTAAGAACAAATCTAATGCTTTTCAAACGTTCAAGAACTTTCATGCATGGATTGAAAATGATGCACAATCTCATATTGGCTCTATTTGCACTGATAATGGAAAAGAATACACTTCAAATGAATTTGAAAACTATCTTCGCCATCATGGGATCAAACATCAAACAATTGTGCCTTATAATCCCCAATACAATAGAGTAGATGAAAGAATGAACAAGAGAATCTTAAATATGGTACATTCCATGATTTTTTTTCAAGAATGTTAAACTGATATTTTGCGTTGATGCAGTTCTATCTGTTGTGTATATAAAGAATAGGTGTCCATCTAATGTTTTCAAAAACAAGACTCCCTATGAAATGCGGTATGACCACATTCCTTCAATGAGGCATCTTAGGGTTTTTTGTTCCACCTATTATGCCTTGATACCTAAGGAACAAAGAAACAAAATCGGTGCAAGGAGTCACAAATGTATTGTTAGGCCCCTATACTACTAGTGTAACCCCCTATTGTTGTTAGTATAACCCACTTATTATATTGATGTACCCATGTAGCGCCCATATTGTTACTATTGTGCCACATAGAAGCCCACTATTGTTATTATTGTGCCCTTACATTATTATTGTTATGTCGGCTCTGATTATGTTATAACCCCTTAGACTCCTATATATAGAAAGGAGGTCTTTTCATTTGTATCATCCAAGAATTGTTCATTTATGTAATGTAAAGGAGGTTGCCCCCTCGAAGAGGCTGAATTATAAGGCGTTGATCTATCTTTTCTTGAGCTGGTTTCATAACATTTGGTATCAGAGCTTTGGATTCTAGGGTTTCGCTGCTCCAAACAGGTCATCGTGGCATTTTCGCTATAACTTTTTTTTCTGTGATGTTTCAGAAGTCGCAAAAAAAGCCCATTTGAGAAGAAATCACGCTGAACCTTGGGTTCGAATTTCAGAGCTTTTTATGTGATAGTTTCGGAGATATGATCTGAGAAAGTTTGTCTTTTTGCAGACTCCTGAATTACACTCAAAACAGGTGACCTGGGGAAAATCGTCATAACTTTCTTTCTGAGCATCGGATTGAAATTTCGTAAGAAGGTGAAAAAAGAGGACGGACTGTAGTTTTCTTTTATATATTTTTCAGAGTCTAAGGTTGAAACAGTGACACGTGTCACTTCATAGAAGTTCGCTCTACTGAACTAGTATATAATCAGGTCACTGCGGGAGATTGTGCATAACTATTTCTTGGAGAATCCAATTTGGATCAGACTTGTGGCATTGGAAAGAGGACACAGAGGGCTACTGCAGGTCACAAATTCAGAACTAGGTGATTGAAAAGTACAGAGTTACAGTCGTTTCAAGGTCGAGCTCCTAAAATCAAGAAAAAACAAGATGAGGAAGTTTGATGGCAAGGATCCGGTAAATTGGATACTTCAAATGGAGCAATATTTTGATCTACATGGTGTACAACTGTTACAAAAGGTATGTATTGCATCTTCATATTTAGAACCAGATCAATTTTTATGGTATGAAGGGCTTTGTTCTCGTAAAAAACTTGTTACGTGGTCAATTTTCACGGAGGAAATGATAGCACATTATGAGGATACAAAGAGCAACACCTTCTTTAGAGCAACACCACAACAATTGGAAAGAGTAAAAGGGCTTTGTGACATAATGGAAAGAAAAATTATGGAAATCAGGAAGCATACCCCTCACAACTATAAAGATGGAAGTGTTGTTTCTCCCAGCCTTCCACAACCTACAAGGGTTACACCACAACAATTGGAAGAAAAAAGAGAAAAAGGGCTTTGTTACAATTGTGATAGCAAATGCACTAAAGGTCATAGGTGTGCTGAGAAGAAATTATTTTACATAGAATATGAAGAGGAGGAAGAAAAGGATCAAGAAACATCAAAAAAAGAGGATATACGCCAGGACACCACCCCAGAGAAAGAAGAAATGAATCAGACCATATCTTGTAAAGAATTGGAAAGAATTACCACTCCTCAAACTCTCAAGATAGAAGGACATATCAAGAAGAAAAAGGTGCAAGTAGTGAAAGATCACATCGATAAAGAAGAAATGAATCCAACCATATCTTGTAATTCAATGGACGAAATTACCACTCCTCAAACTATCAAGATAGAAGGACACATCAAGAAGAAAAATGTTCAAGAAGTGAAAGATCACATTGAGCATCAGGAAATGAATCCGACCATATATTGTAAAGGACGGGAAGAAATTACCACTCCTCAAAAGATAGAAGGACATATCAAGAAGAAAAAGGTTCAAGCAGAGAAAGATCACATCGAGCATCAACAACAAGTTCTCCAACTTTTAAAGGATAACGCCACTTCGGTGCAAAATCAAACGAAACAACAGGTAGATCAACATCGTAGTGAAAAATGTTTTGATGTAGGTGATTGGGTATTTTTACTGCTACATCTCAAGCAAGCTATTTATGAGAAGGAAATGTTGGCAATACTACATGCACTTAAAAAATGGCGACCTTACCGAATGAGAATACTCTTCAAGGATGAGGATGTGGAAGCATTGTTTTTTGCTATTTATATTATCCAAACAAATTGGATAAACAAAGCAAGGGATGAATGGAAGAAGGACGAAGAAGTATGGCCACTTATTCAAAAGTTGCAAAAGATCCCAATTCAAGCAATATTGTCAGAAATTGAAGAGGAAGGAAAAATCATATTGGAACATGGAGCAGTCACAGAAACAAGAACTCGACAGCTACGAAATCGATCAATTTCAGAGTATTTCATCAAGTGGAAGAACTTACCCGCTGAATATTCCACATGGGAGGACAAGAATTTTATACGGAAGCATCAAGAACTACTCAAGCGTTGAGGACAACGCTTTTTGAAGGAGAGGGGCATGTTAGGCCCCTATACTACTAGTGTAACCCCCTATTGTTGTTAGTATAACCCACTTATTATATTGATGTACCCATGTAGTGCCCATATTGTTACTATTGTGCCACATAGAAGCCCACTATTGTTATTATTGTGCCCTTACATTATTATTGTTATGTCGACTCTGATTATGTTATAACCCCTTAGACTCCTATATATAGAAAGGAGGTCTTTTCATTTGTATCATCCAAGAATTGTTCATTTATGTAATGTAAAGGAGGTTGCCCCCTCGAAGAGGCTGAATTCTAAGGCATTGATCTATCTTTTCTATCTTTTCTTGAGCTGGTTTCATAACATGTGTCTTCTTGAGGTACTCAGATACCTCCAAAGCATAACGTCTCTATGCTAAAGTGAAAAGGAAGTTTATAATATCTAGAGATGTGATATTACTTGAATCTTCCAAGATTGACAATGTTGTTGAGCGACAACTTGATCGCTTGGAAAGATTCAAACATGTAAAAAAAATTCAAGAATTTGATAATGAGATTCCACATCTTGAAGGGGGGATTCCTATACTGGATCAACCTATGGAATATTCATATGAATAACTCTCTCCCCCACATGAAGCCCTAGCCATTGATGATACTTTGAGTGATGTGATTGACAGAATTGGGAGACTAAATATTGATTCAGCCCCATCACAGTCAAATGAGCAACCTGGGCCATCTCAGAAAGGTCCTCCAAAATGGCTAACAAAGACACTTGAAAGTGTTCATCCTGATGAGGTTGGAAAGACATGAACAAGAAGCTCAACTAGACAAAATGGAGGTGATGTAGATGATTCTGATTCACCTATTGATATGGATTATTCTTATGATTGTGAACTGAATTTGTCTACGGATTTTGAACCAACTTCCTTCAATGAAGCCACTTCTCATGATGAATGGAAAGAAGCGATGCAGAAAGAATATGATTCCTTGATAAATAATGACAGCTAGAAGTTGGTTGTTCTTCCATTGGGAACCAAACCAATAGGTTGCAAGTGGATCTACAAGAACAAGTATAAAATTGATGGCTTACTTGACAAGCACAAAGCCATACTTGTGGAAAAAGGTTTTTCATAGAATGAAGGGGTCAATTATGCGGAGAATTTTCCCCCCACAACAAAATGGGCTAGCATCCGGACACTCTTTTCCTTGGCAGAAAATCACAGTTGGTAATTCCATCAAATGGATCTAAAACTACTTTCTTGAATGGAGATTTGAAAGAGAATGTTTTTATGTCCCAGCCAGAAGGATTTGTTGTGAGGGGTCAGGAACATAAAGTATGCAAGCTTGTAAAATTCTTGTATGGCCTCAAGCAAGCTCCACGGGCCTAGTACGAGAAGTTAATTGAGCATTTTTTGAAACTCAACTTACAACATTATGATCTTGATGATGCAACTTTGTTTGTCAAGAAATTTGGAAAAACAGTTGTATATCTTATGGTGTATGTAGATTATCTTTAGATGACAAGGAACAATGAGAGCTATATTGTATCCATAAAGAAGGAATTGAGGAAAAGTTTTGAAATGATAGACTTAAGCTATGTTCACTACTATCTTGGTATTGAAGTAACTCAACATCCAAATTTTGTATTCCTCTCTCAGAAGAAGTACATTGGAGATCTATTGAACATGTTTGGCATGACTGAGTGCAATCCTTTAACCACTCCAATGGAATAGAATTTATAGCTCACATCCACTTAAGGTAAAGAATTTGAGGATGCAAAAAAGTATAGACAACTCGTAGGAAGTCTCAACTAGCTGACTACTACCAGACCATACATTTAATTTTTTGTTGGAATCCTCTCCAGGTTTATGCAAAAGCATTGTGAGGGGCATTGGTCTACTGCAAAAAGAGTTTTAAAGTACTTGAAAGGAACTTAAGACTTTGGACTTAAGTATACACAGGTGGGCGACTTCAGCTTGATTGGATATTCTGATTCAAACTTTGATGGAGATAAAGAAACTGGGGTATCTACTTCAGGTTCTATTATGAGTCTTAGATTAGGAGTTGTCTCCTGGAGGTCACACAAAAAATTAGTTCTAGTGGATTCCACAATTGAGGCAGAATATGTGGCAACAACTGAAGCAACAAAGGAAATTGTGTGGCTCGGGAAAAAATTGGAATATTTGCAGGAGAAACAAGTGCATTCAACTCCTCTCATGATTGACAACACTTTTTCAATAAAGTTGGCCAAGAACCCAAAGTTCCATGATCGAATGAAGCACATCAATAAAAAATACCATTTGATTCGACATCATGTTGAGGCCAAGACAATCCACCTACTTCATTGTTCCACAAATGAGAATATTGCAGACATCTTCACCAAAGTGCTTGGAAGAGATAAATTTGAAAGATTTTGAATGATGCTTGGACTCACCAACATCCCTTCAGATTAAGGGGGGGAATGCTAACACCTAATCTTTGGGATTAGATAAACCATGTAAATATAAATATTGTAAATAGAAAGCAAGGTGAATTAGAAGATGAAGAGACACTCGGAGACGAAACCTAAGAGTCTATCCTTCCATGTATATATCTATGATCAATCTTAATGCAAGAACACAATTCAACTTGAGGAGTTACCTCCTAATATGAAACCATTTGTATATATCTATGATTAATCTTAACGAAAGAGAACAATTTGATTTGAGGATTTACCTCCTAATTTGACAGCACTTGTTAAAACAACCAACAAATTATTTATCAATATAAATAATATATTTGTATAAATTGAGGTAGATGTAACATAAATATCATATCTATGAATAATGTAGTATATCTATATTAACATGTAAGTTTAAATCCCACGTAGATGTAGATTTACTTGGAAAGTCGTATGTGGAAAAACCACAGGGAAAGATCTATAATTTTCCCATTTAATAAAAAAAAAAAACTTACAACCATTAGCTCAACTCCAATCTTCTTGCCCCGGATGCGGGTGTTTAAGACTGCTTTCATTACGATGGGATTGGAGTGGGCTGAGAAGGGCGGCCACTTGGTAGCCCTGTACAGCGAAGCCGGCTCCATGTGGCTGGATGGTCACAAGCAGGTGGGTTTCACTCGGCTTAAAGGAATGTATGCATGCGACATTAATACTCCGTTCACCTCCGCACACGCTGTTATGCTTTGGCTCTCGGCTCCCACGAATACCATAGTAATGGCGGGAGCGTCTCGAGGTAGGGGAAGGTGCATTATAACCAGACTCTGCCTTCAGTTTCTTCTGTTGTCCCTTGTGATGTGTTGGTTGGGCTCTGGCTCAGCTAGCTCGAAGCAGTTGCCTCTTTCTATTTCCCCGACTCCCGCTGTAGCTTTGGGTTCCCGTCAGATAGTCTGTGTGTATGGTCTTAGTCATATCTCTCCGGTGGTCTGTTCTGTTACTCACAAGGGCTCTGTCTCTGTTGTCATGCCTCGGCCCCGCCAAAGAATGCTCAGCCGCAGAGGCACCTCACGGGGTGCGCCTTCTCGCCCTTCTTCCGGCGATGCCACTTCTAGTCAGCACCCTCGCACTCACAGCGGGAGAGAGAGCATTCTGTGGCCTAGTCAATTTCTTGAACCCAGCTCTCCAGGTTCCTCGTCCTCGCCCTCCTTCGATTCTGCAATCTTCACATTCAACTGCTCCCTGAACCGTCCTCGGATCACTGCCCATGTATCTGTGCTCTTCATCGAGGAAGCCCAAGAAGAGGGTGAATCCAGTGTTCTTCGGGAGGACCATGGAATAGTTTCGATGCCGAATGTAGGTTCCTCGTGAGCAATGGAAACGCCAGCCAGCAATGTTAATGACACAATGATGGAGCCAGTGCCCCCAGGTTCGACTGCGAACGAGGATGCCCAAGCTCAGGACCTGGCTGATGGTGGTTGGTGCAGGATCGTGGAGGAGACTCCTGAAGCCTAATCCAAGCTCAACAGCTTCTTATCAGGTTATGCGGCCCAGTATCAAGGGATTTTTGTCACTACTGATAATTTGTTGTATTTGCTGTTGCGTTGAGGTTAATCATGTGTGTTTTTTGTAAAACTGGTAAGCTCCAAAAGGCCAAACTGTGTACTTCTGGATCCCCTGCACGGGACTGCAAAACATGGTCTAGTCCAAACTCTGTGTTTTGGACACTTTTCAATTTCTTGCTGCCTTTCCTTTTGGACAGCTGGTTCTTTTTTCTCGTCATGTTGTAATTGTACACCTTTAATGTGAATAATAGAATAGTCTTACTTAGAAAAAAAAAAAAAACTCCAATCTTCTTGCATTCTTAGCCCACACACAATGTTTAATTAATATTCATATAAATAATCTCTCAGTGAATAATATAGAGAAATATTATTGGCACAATACCATGTGCTATGAAAACCATAGGTCCAAACCCATGACTCATGTTTTCAAGAAGCTTCAAGAAGTCATAATATTACTTTATGCTTTTATTTTTTACTTTTTTTAATTGGTCTCACACACAACATATTTAGAGATTTTTTTTTTTTTGTTAAGAGAGACACGTGCGAACTCCACTTTGAGCATGGAGGGAATTACACATCCCTCATACTAAGTTGTAAAACAAGTCTCTCGTCTCTTGGGTCAATCATAATCTCGTCATGAATGCTTCCATCGAAAAAATCCAGAAATCATGATGAAAAAAACCTAGAAATCCTGATGTTTTAAAATCCCTTGGAAGATTTACCTTTAACTCTCGTCTCAATCATAATCTAATCATGATTTCCTCTGTTGAAAGACATATAAAGCATGATGTTTTAAAATCCCTTGCAAGATTCGCGTTTAGCTACACTGAGATTAGTAACACTATCCTTCACAAGGTTTGTGGTTTGAGCCCTCACTCCATTTCTTAACACTAGCATCAACATCTATCACAATTCTGTCATTGAATAATGAAGCCATGTCGAGTCTACCCAACAAGCAATTGGGTATAATTATAATGAAAAGGATTCTAATTTTTCATGTGTCGTTAGATTACTTCGACATAGAAAATCTCATGTGAAGCTATCAAGTAAGCGTTACCAATTGGGATACCAACCTGAGTAGCTATGAGCAAAGCGCTAGGTATGTAGCAAAAGCATTAGGAACCTGGGATGGAAAAAATAAGGTAGTCCAAATCAGCAAGGGCATGTAGAGTAGATGGAATCTGGGCAAGAGGGTTTTATACTACATAAAGATGATAGAAGAAATTCTCGAGTTTAGAACACTAGAGGAAATTATGAAAAACCCCTTTATGATCCTGTCACTCATCAATGGTGAGCTATTAGCTTCCTTTGTTTTCTTTTGATGCAAAACCCCACAAAAAAATTCATTAGTTTTTGCACATAAATAGCAAATCCATCCACAACTCCACACAGAAACGGTGCCACGAAATTTCTCATCAACATATGTGGTTTAACAGATGCAGACATTACAAAAGTATTTAAAGTTTAAACATCATAATAAATATCTATTTACGAAATCAATGAGCCAAAACATGCAAGAACTTTGGGGGTTGTTAAAGGATCGTGGTTTGACAACCCCTGCCTAGATTCAAAGGGTTGTACTTTGCAACCCTCAGTTTTTCTTTTGTAGTATCGAAAGAAACCTAAATCAAAAACT
Organism: Pinus tabuliformis; assembly: GCA_031772625.1. Taxonomy (NCBI): domain Eukaryota; kingdom Viridiplantae; phylum Streptophyta; class Pinopsida; order Pinales; family Pinaceae; genus Pinus; species Pinus tabuliformis. Next base: position 130,510,643 of record CM062806.1, read on the forward strand.
CAGATTCCTTGGGACTTTCATGAAGAGAGAATATTATCAAACTTCTTTTAACTAGTGCAAACGTTGTCGTTGCCAATAAGGGTAACGATATATTTACAATTTTAGTTTTGAAAAAATTGGCACATTGAGGGTCAAAATGGTAGAGAAAGGTCACAAAAATAGTGGCAACATGGCATAAATTAGTTTGCTCTAGTACACAGAAAATCTATAAATAAGATTAGATAAACTCTTGTGATTTAATTTTATTCACTATTCACATGATGTACATATAATAAATACATGTCACTTACCTATGATTTTCATCTTCCAAAAAGTTTCTTAAACTTCTATGAATGTTGGAATTCCTCCGCATTAACACATGTTTCTTACCCTTGATTTTCATCTTCCAATTTTTTTTTAAAACTTCTATAAATGTTGGAATTCCTCCACACCAACCCTTATATATTAAGTCTCTAACATTATTAATAAAAACACTATTTTTTTCATAAACATCTTATAAAATCTAACTTTTATATCAAATACATTACAAAATATTTATATATCTCAAAACAATAAAATAACATTTATATTTAGTTAATAATTAAATATCTTATATATAATATTTTCTTTTATATAATTTGTGAGATGAGCTTGAAGAAACTTGCCTCCTCACATCACATAAAACCTAACCTTCCTACCAAAAACATCACAATTTTTTTTTATAATCTCAAAGAATCAAATAACTTGTATATTTAATAAATAATAATTAAACACGGTATACATAATCTTTCAGTTCTGATGTTAACCCAGTGTGGGTTAAGCTCATATTTTACTTGATTCGTAGATGTTATTGAATTTGCAATATCTAGATTTGTAAATGTTTTTAGCAGTGGGCTTTTTTGAAAGTAATGAAATAGGAAGGTTTTAGGTAATGTCTTCGCATTCAATGCATCCATGCTTTATCATCGTTGCAGGTCTCGAAGGAAAAGGCTAATGATCTGAAATAACTTTGATAAAATAATATGTGATTAATGGTTAATGGAACATTGTCAAGGTACATTTGTTTCTAAAAAAGTATTTTGAGTTGCACAAATTTAATGGGTGATTATGGTTTAATTAATAAACAATTTTTATTTGTATTTAAGTAAAATTTAGAGGACAATGTATTATACATTATATAATGTACTTAATATTGTTAAAAATATTTGATAAGAAATATTCAGATTACTTAATATTGTTAAAAAAATAGTTGATATGAAATATTGAAATTGTTTTATTTTTTAGTTAGTTGTGTTATTTTCAATAATAAAAAAAAAATTATAATTTGATATTTTTTTTCAAAAAATTGATGATCTAGGTCATCTGGAAAGTGATTAAAACCCTAAGTTAAATTTTATGGACAATTTTCTCTTCACCAAGGTGGAACTTAGACTTCCAGTATAATTTCAACAGGATTTAGATATAAAAGTACCCCAAAATTTGGGGAGCTTTGAGTGTTATTTATATGTTAGGTCCCTATAATACTAGTGTAGCCCCTATTTTTATTGTTGTGCCCATGTAGCCCCCATATTTTTGTTGTTGTGTCCCATAAAAGCTCACTGTTATTATTATTTTTATGTAGGCTCTGATTATATTTTAACCCCTTAGACTCCTATATATACCAAGGCGGTTTTGTCATTTGTAACATCCAAGAATTGTTCATTTATGTAATGTAAAGGAGGTTTCCCTTCGAAGAGGATAATTTTTAAGTCGTTGATCTATCTTTTCTTCTATCTTGTGAGATGTTTGCATAACATTTGGTATTAGAGCTTTGGATTCTAGGGTTTCACTTCTTCAAACATGTCATCTTGGAATTTTTGCTATATATCTTTTTCTATGAGGCTTCTTGTGATGCAGGAAAGTGTTCCCTCTGCGGACAGAGGCAACCCCTCTAGCCCTAGAGTGGGTCTAGTCACAAACAAGGACAGATCAACAATAGCTTTCCTTAAACAGTCATAGTTGGAGGCCTACCTCAACCGGTGGTCGATGGAGTTCCGTTGCACTGCTCCAGCTTCCACTTCCTTCTCCTAATGAGTAATCAACCTGAAACAATGCAAAGGAAATACAACAAAGCACGTAACCGGAACAACAATGATCTATTTACTCACAAAGTCAAGAAGTCATGAGCTATCAAGTACATTACATACAAGACATAGGAAAACATCATTGATTGCATTAATAATGAAATAAGAGTAAGCTTACAACCAAAGTCTTGACGTCACAAGCCTTCTTAGAGGGATCCAGCCAGCATGTTCCTCAAGCATTCACTCTTTGAAGATGGATCTCCCAACACACAAGTCTCTCTCACTCACAAGTTTTACACAAGATTAAGGGCACTTCACAACCTTCCTCAAGCTATCAACAATCCCACACTTGTCACACTCACACCAGCTATCTAGCAAACTCACAAACACTAACAGCAATATCAGCAACCATTCTAAAGACTAAGACTCCAAAACTAGCAGCACATATCAATGGTGAGAGTTTAAATAGGAGAAGGAGTCTCCATGAAAGGTGGAAGAATGAGCTTATCTCCAAGGAAGGTAGCACAAATGACGGAACAACCACGCCAGAGAAAGGAGGGCGACATAAACTAGGCCAACAACCAGGTCTAGAGTCATCTGGAAGGCCGACTGCTGGAAAAAATTCGCCCAATCTGAATCATTGCGGGAACATAACTGGCCTTCCGCGCTGACATCGCTATTGAATAACGTAGCTATTCAGATCATCGCTCAGGATCACAAGCGAGAGTCGCGCTGGCACCTAAAATCCAACCATCGCGGGAATCAGGTGTACTTCCGCGATGGCAACGCTTCAGGACTGTTTTGGAGTGCCCTTCAGCGCGTTTATTTAGCCAACAGACATGATGAGGCAGAAACCTTTGGAAAAGTGGGTCATTTGGCAACATCAGAGAGCATTTGTCTAACATGGGCATGTATGAATTGGAAACATGACACAGTAGGAAGACTGGAGTGAAGGCAGTGACAAATTACTGTGTAACAGATGCCCCCTAAAGTATGAAGCTCGAGAGAGAGGGAGGGGTGAAATGCTTTACGAAACTGACTGAGTTGTAATATCATCTGGAAGAACCTGCACGCAAGTACAACTGATATCTCTGATGATGAATTACATGTAGTCTAGGCATAGGCGCAGCCATCCAAAATACATATGAAATAGGTCTGTGGTATGGACGCAGCCATCTAGCTAATGAGACCATAATGATGATAAAGGTATGGTTGCAGCCATCCATGAGGACTTAGGTATGGTCGCAACCATCCATCAATGAGTCATGTAATCATAGACCAATCCACGTAGCCCAAACATATGTAATCTGAGTTCAGGGTCTTGAACCCATTCGATCATAGTACAAATTCTAACATGCGAATAGATGTGCTGAGGTCAAGCATGATAGAACATCGCTTGATTATCGGTCAATGATGAAAATCGTTAACAAGCGCGAGAGAAACCACCAATAATGCCAATGGCTCTCAAGGTACTGTCTAGCACAATCCACGAAGTGTGAAGAAGGAGCTGAAGTCGAACACTTATGGAATCACCTAATCGATGACCAATGATGAAAGTCGACCGTCAGGTGCGAAGAACTTGCCATTAAGGCATGCAAGATCTAAGGTACCAACGGGGATCTTTAGATCAATCTCCTGGATAATGAGCTGATGTCGACAGGAGACGACCCGTCGCAGGAGGGCCATAATGTTTACCCCATCAACGACATGAGATAAGGAACAAGTGGCAGATGGTGAAACAGAGTATTAGAGGAGAAGACGAGGGTGTAAACTGCAGAAGGATTATACTCTTGAACATGTCGACGACACGACTCCGGAGGGTGGGGGTGATAGAATTCAGGCACCAAGGGATCAGAGGCTCGATGGAAACGGCATGAATCGGATGGAATGAGGCTAGAATGACAACCCAAACCCGCGGAAGGCCAAATGACGATGTATGGATGTCCCAACCCGACAAGAAGCAAAATTGTCGATGTTCAACAGTGACTAGCTGCCATAGACAATCAATGATAAACCTGTTGTTGAGTCCAACCTAGTAATAGTGTAACGAGCCCTAGGAAGGAGAAGCTCGAGTCTCGTCATGGTGATGAGTCCAATGTCATCAGGGTTTAACGAGTACGACGTTGTGTGTGGAGCATGATTGTTCAGAGGTCTTTGTTTCAGCCGGATGTATACCCCAGGAAGTTTGTACACCCCTCAAAAGTATAGTAATTTCTAGTCAATCTGGGCCATTCATTAGGCAGATGATCTGACGATAGAACTTATGTTTAGTTTAGGGTTTTTTGCCCTAGAAGGCAACGCCTCTCTATGTATGAGGGCATTGTATTCTGTGAGCGAGAAATAGAGAGGTGAGACTGTGAGAGAAAACAAAGGATATTACAGCGGATTTGTTGTAGGTTGTGTCTCTTCATTTTGCTGGATAATAGAAAGGAAGGACTGGCTGTTTGGGGTGGACGTAGCCCAAACTGGGTGAACCATGTATATCTGTGTCTCTCTTGTTTTGTGCATTTTCTGTGTTTATATTTCTGCAATATTTTATGTGTTCCATTGCTCCGTAATATATAATTTTCTAACATACGACATAGGTAAAACTCGAAGTCTTTTTCATGTTTAGAGTGTTTGAAAAAGACACGGAAAAGAAAACTCCAGGGGGGTACTTTTTCATAAATTTGTGTCTCTCGAGCCCGAAAAAGTATAAAACGATACTCGAAAGAACTGCCCGACCATTACGATCGAGGAGTACTTTTCGTAACTAGTGACTTCGACCCGAAAAAGTAGAAAAGCGATCGGAAGCATGTCGTTTCATAACCGATAACAAGCTTGAAACGACAAAAACCCGGCAATATTTTTGTGTTTAAACGGTCAGAAAAGAGCTTAAAGGCGACTACCTCTCGTTCTTTTAACGAGCCAAGAGGAAAACTCGGCCATCTTTTTATTTTTCAAGTCGGAAAAGAGCTTAAAGACGACTTTTCGGGATCAAGTGTTCACGAAGCTAGCATAATTCCACTACTTGAAGCTCTGCACAAAAACACGTCACACGTAAACCCATTCGAGATAATATGAACAATATACATAAAAACATAGGTAAAAACCATACTTTGACTATCCATATGGCAAAACAATGAGAAAAAACCCACATTTATAAAATATAATTTTTTAACTTCCAAAAATTACTATAAAAGGAGGTTAATCCAACCATTTTTATCATAGTTATTGTTCATTGCACTGTGAAGCACTTTGAAGCACCGAAGTTGGCAAGCTAAATTCGGCTTCAATCGTCCATCATTCTCCCCGAAACTTGTTCCAAGTAAGTAGTCCTTGTCCTATGCTTCAATTCCATACCTTTTTCATGCATTTGAACGTTTAAATGTGTTAATTTGGGTTGTTTTTTGAACCGAGCTCTGCCGCTCGGTCATCGCGGCTATACCCTTCGGGTCCGTGATGGCCGAAAAAATTGACACATAGTGTGCTCTGATCATCGTGGAGAAGTGGTGTACTTCCGCGATGATCGCGAAAAAATGAACTAGAGACCTCGCGTCATCGCGTCTGTTTTTAAAACAGACGCGATGACGACATGAACTTATGTTTTTTACAAATTACGCATCAAAATTTGATAACCGAAGCGCTAATTCAATTTTCTTCATCATGCAAGTGAAAATGGCGTTTGTTTGGCAAGAGCAGACGCATGATGACAACTATATAGAAGCTTTCGCCGATGTGGGGTGCCAAAATGCATTACGAGCATGTGGATTGCTCAAATTCTTCCTAACTCTACATCTCCGATCACAACCTGATTTGCTGGAGCTACTGATTAGGGCCTGGAATCCCACAAAAGGGAAATTCATCATCCGAGGCCGGGATATCGAGTTTGATGCTACAGACATATACTTTTTGACTGGGTTGTCCCGTCGAGGTGAGAGGTCCATTCTGGAGGGGTAGCGACCCGGGGGGATTCCTTAGAGTGTTGATGGCTCAAGTGTGCCCACGGGCACGCAAGACGAGGAGTGGGAAGGTGGAAATCCCAACAGTGGACGACGTAGTCCTTCGTGCTATGCTTTTCATGGTGACACGGGCAGCGGGCTCCCAAGCCCAACATGAGGCTTCAAAGACCCATCTCCGGCTAGCTCTCGAGTGTCTCAATCCCACCATGTTTAACTGGGCAGAGATGGTGACGGTGAACATGAAGAGGCAACTCACCAATTGCCGTCGAGGAGAGACGAAGCAGTTTGGTTATGGATCCATCTTTGGCACTGTAGTTATAGGACATGGATTTGGATTTACCCAGGCCACGTGAGACAAGGGCCACACGATGGGCTCACGTCATGCCACGAGGAGGTGGCGGACGACCAGTGGCATGGGGGACACTGTTCCGAGAGTGGCTGGAGCGCCAGACGATCTTCGTGGAGGATTGGCCATATGCCGGCATGGACTTCCGCGGAGATCCTGACATGCAGCTGCCCGTTGGAGAGCAGTGGGATGATGGTGGTAAGACACTTGATCACATTTTTTCATTTTTATTTTTATGATGTTTTTTTATTTTTTCATGTATATGTCCTAATGACGAACACTATGGTATGTAGATGTAGGACCAGTGAGACCCGTCGGGCTGGCTCCAGAGGCGCGGAGGGATGCGCAGGGCATTGCAACACTAGCCTTGGCTCCTCCAACTGAAGATACGATGGAGACAGTGATTCAGAACCTTGAGGGACTGTTAGCAGGGATTCTAGATTACATGGGGATCAAAGAGGTCCCTAGAGCATCCCAGATCCACACAGTAGGAGTGGAACCCAGGGTGCACCGCCTGTTGAGGCGGGTTACACGAGCGGCGGTGTACTATATTGAGCACAACCCATCGCAGTAGACACCTAGGTTTTTATTTCCTGCTGGTGATTTTTTGAGAGACATGTGTCTCAGATGTACGTAGAACACAGACTCTATTTGGACATGTACACTTATCTTTTGAGCGCCTCGGTGCGCCACACGAGATATATATATATATATATATATATATATATATATATATATATATATATATATATATATATCCTATGGTCTATTATTGTGCTTTACATGCTTCTTATATGATGTTTTGATTACATGTTATGCAAATGTCTGTCTAATACATGATTAGCCAATACATCAGTTAACGTGTTTAATCGTCGTGGAATATGCTGATATGTAATGAAATCAAAATTCCTTTCTAATAATTTAACACATAAATACAACCTTAAAATCCGGTGGTCTTTGACGGAATATCGCCCATTGAGCTGGTGGACAACACGCTGAGAGTCTAGGTTCACAACCAATGTACAAATACCGAGATTAATCGCCTCAGCCAGTAACTTAATCACAGCACTATATTCAGCGACATTGTTTGTGGTACAACCTAAACAAACACCTTGATCAACTCACCATGAGGATCGTAGATCACCCACGCCGCAGAGGACAAGTTGCGGGTACTGCGGCAGGCACCATTGGCGAAACCAACGTAAGGTGCACCAGACATCTGCACAAGAAGCAAGAGACACAATAAGTGGCAATCACGTCTTCACACCAAGCCAAAATCAAGAAAACACACACACAACACACTTACTAAAACACACGTATGTACAAACCAAAGTGCATGGAATTCACGCATAGTACTTTTTCAAATAAAGCCCATTCCGGGGCTTATCGAGAGGATTCCCTTCATAATCAATTAGCTCGTAGGCCCCTTTCTGCAAAACTCTCTTTACAATATAAGGCCCGTGCCACATGGGCTCGAGTTTGCCTGCTCCCAGCTTATCATTCACTTGATCGTAGAGCAGGACTAAATCTCCCTCAACAAAATAACGAGGATGGACAGTATGATCGAAGTGAGTTTTCACTCTCTTCTTCTGTGCTTCGATAGCTAGAGAGGCTAGTCGACGGGTCTCGTCCAGTCGTTCTAGGTAAAGAAGGCATTCTTCTACTGGAGTAGTGTTGGGGAGTAATTCGACGGCCAATTTCAAAGAAGGGATCTCGCACTCGATTGGAAGGGTAGCCTCCAGTCCGTAAACTAATTGAAATGGAGTGAAACTGGTGGCATCCTTCACAAAAGTTCGGTAGGTCCATAAGGCGAGAACAACATCAAGTGCGAGTTAGACTTGTGCATGCCAACGGTACGTTGATGCATCGTAACTAGAACTTTGTTGACGGCTTCTACTTGGCCATTGGCTTGAGGATAGTATGGAGTCGAACTATCATGCCGTAAGCCTAGCTGGGTTGTTAGCTCAGTCATCATGTGATTACGGAAATGCTTCCCGTGATCTATGACGATAGCTTGAGGGACTCCGAACCGTGAAATAACATGATTAAACAAAAATTGCGCCACTGTGTGACTGTCTTCAGATAATGTGGGCATCGCCTCGGCCCATTTTTTGAAGTAATCAACGGCAACGATGATATACCCATGCCCCCTGGCCAAGCGAGGGTTACAGGTCATATAATCAATGCCCCATTTTGCAAAAGGGCCAATGGTAACAACATGGTGCAATGGAGCGGGAGGTACACGCTTCTTTCGCTGGTAGATCTGGCACTCGTGATAGGAGCAGACAGCAAGAATGCAATCCTTAAAGATGGAGGGCCAGAAATAATCGGCATATAGGATCTTTTTAGCAGTAGCATATCCGGACATATGACCACCATAGGTGCCGGAATGGTAGTCATTCAAAACTCACTTAGCCTCCTCGAATGTTAGGCATCGGCAGAGAATAGAGTCAGCGCTGAGACGGTACAGGGTGTCCCCAATGATACGATAGGGCTGAGACTGATGACGAATCCGTTGCCGAGCATCCTTAGACACATTGGGATGAAAAGAGGATGTCTGCAGATATACAATGATATCCCCGTACGAGGGATCGAGGGTGCTAATTAGGAACAAATTTTCGTCTGGGATATGGTCCTTTGACCGAGAGGGCGCGGTAGGAGATGGAAAAGAGCAAAGTAACTCAGCAAAGACAAGGGATTTCTTAGACTTGGCGGTGGTGAACTCCAAATCGAACTCTTGGAGGATAACGATCCACTTCGAGTACTTGCCCCCCATCAACTGACTTGACAGAATGTACGTCAATAGGTTGCAATAAGAAATCATGGTCGTAGTGCGCAACAAGATATAATGGCGGAAACGTTGGACGACACAAATGGCGACCAATGCCAAATTCTCGACGTAAGCGTATCGAGTTTCTGTATCTAGAATATTGCGCCTGAGATAATATATGACATTCTCAGTGTCATCATCATCATCTTGAACAAGAACCATGCCAATAGTGGTATCGGCAGCGGCCAAATATAGAGTGTATTTGCGATGGTAATTCGGGGGACGCAACAATGGAGTAGAAACAAGGAGACCCTTGAGATGCTCGTAGGACTCTTGAGCAGCGACATCCCAATGAAAAGGAGTATCGCTCTTCAATAACCGCGTGAAACCTTTAGCCACTTCGACATAGTTCGGGATGAATCGTCTTAAAAAGTTTGCTTTGCCCTGCAAGCTCTGCAATTGCTACAAAGAAGCAGGGGGAGGAAGATTTATAATAGCCTCAACTTTAAGGGGATCCAAATGGATGCCCTCTCTGGAGATGATAAACTCGAGAAGTCTGCTTGACTCAACACAGAAGACACACTTATGAGGATTAAGCCTGATGCAGTAGTGTCAACAGCGGAGAAAGATTTCGCGAAGATGAACAGGATGGTCCTGGCGTTTTTCTGAATGAGCTGGTAGATCATCTAGGTATGTTGTACAATGTGTCGAATGTCATGGAATGCATAGGACATTGCACGTTGGAAGGTAGCACCAACGTTCTTCAAACCGAAATGGTGCCTTTTGTAGGCGAAAGTGCCCCACGGATAGATAAAGGCAGTCTTGTGCTGATCTGCGGGCGCAATGTTGATCTAGTTATACCCAGAAAAACCGTCCATGAATGAATACATTTCGCTCCCAGCACACTCATCAATGAGCTGGTCAATGAAGGGTGTGGGGAAGTTATCTTTGGGACAGGCCCGATTAATATCACGATAATCAACACAGACTCGAATGGTACCCTATTTTTTAGTCACAGGGACGATATTGGAGACCCAATCTGTGAGTGGGATGGGGTAAATAAAACCAGCCTTAAGAAGCTTTTCAACTTCTGCTTTAATAGCCGCAGCCTTTCGGGGGTGCACGGGGCATAGACGTTGGCGAACAGGCTTAGCACCCAGATACGTAGGTATCTCATGCACCACTATGCTAGGATCAATGCCAGGCATTTCTTTGTAGGACCAAGCAAAGACATCACGAAATTCACGAAAAAGATCAGTATAGAGCTGAATTTCCTCCGGAGTACAAGATACTCCGACATGGATATGCTCGACAATCCCTGGTTTCACAGAGATTTCGATGGGCTGGGTCTGCGTGATGCTTCCCATATTTCCTTCAGAAGACACGTGATAAACTTGAATGGGTGTCTGAAGGGGTTGGGATGGGAGACAAGGAGAAAACCGCTCGAGACAGGTAAGCATTTCCCAGTGGGCAGGGAGAAACGAGGAACGATGGTGATCATCAAACCAAGGGGGCTCCTCGAGAGACATGGTCTTGATAATGGCTTCATCAGAAGGAAATATTTCCTTTAAAGGATCCAAAGAAGCATCATCTCCAAGCCAAGGGGAATGAGCGTACGAGTCGAGAGCCCTGCTCGAGGGAGCAGGTTCAGAAGGTGGAGCCGATGCAGAAACAATTTCGACGTAGTTGAGCTCGGCAGGACTCAACGGCATTTCATCGCCCCAAGATTCTACTTGATGAGCGGGAGGAAGAACCCACGGATCAGAGTGAACAGAAATCATATTGATAGGAGCGACGTTAGGAGGTGGGAGTGAAAAAACACCCATCAGGGCAGGATCTTTAAAAAGTCCAGCTCCCACACTCTCATATGGGATGGAGGTATGCTCCATAAAGGGCACATTGCCTTCGGAAGAGGAGGCGAAGAAGGACATATGGTCTATTGTGACGATCTTCCCCTGATGAGGGAAACGAATGACACGAAATAGAGATGAAGCCACGGCTCGCATGGCGTTTGTCTCCCAGAAGGAGGTTGTAGGTAAGATTAGCATCAACAACTTCAACTTCCACTTCGATCGTCTTCCCTTCTAAAGTAATGGGAAAACACTGGAGTATACCATAAGGGCGAGACTCTCTCCCATCAAAGGCTTCCAAGGTCGTAGGAGACTGGCTCAGAGTCGAAGAACCAATAGCCTTCCAACAGGCAACAGACATGATGCAAGTTGAAGCGCCTTCATCAATGACTGTACGATGAATAATTTTGGAATTGATGATGACCTGTATGAGGAAGGCAATTTGGTGAGGCAGTCTCGGGATATGGCTTTCCAGGTCAAAAGTAATCAGATCCGAGTCAGCTGGGTCGATGCCACCGATGGCTGATAGCAAGGACTTCCTCTGAGAGGGGCAGCTCTGGAGTACTTCTAAAGTGGACATAGCTGACGGAGCCTGGGTGAGTCCTCAACGATGCTGTAGTGCTAGGCAGCACAAGCATTAGGGTTGTAAGAAGATTTCCAAAGTACACCTTTAGGAGGGGGTCAGACGGGTGTCTCAGTGCTAGGTCTCTCGATATGGAGCAGACTAGAACTGGACGGAGGAGCGCTAGAGGGGACCTCAGGCTCTTTCCCGGCAGGCGACGGATATTCTTTTGCTCGGGTACTGATGTGGACGGGAATCGTCCCAGCCATAAATACTTGTGAACTAAAGGGAGAAGAGGATTGGGATGGATCAACCACCATTTGTGTTTGCTGCGAGGGAAAAGGTTCTTTGAGCACAACAGGAGTCCCGGGAGCACCTTTCAACAAACGACTAACTTCGGACCGCCTCGGGCAATCTTTGGTATAGTGATCCTCGTCACTGTTGTGTGTGGAGCATGATTGTTCAGAGGTCTTTGTTTTAGCCGGATGTATACCCTAGGAAGTTTGTACACCCCTCCACGCGGAGGGGACTTGTCCCCCCCGCGGGGGTCCGGGGGGGCCGATCCCCCCCGGCTGGGGGGTCCGGGGGCAGCGCCCCCGAAGCTAAAAACAAATGTAAAATTGCCTTGTAAAAGTATAGTAATTTCTAGTCAATCTGGGCCGTTCATTAGGCGGATGATCTGACAGTAGAACTCATGTTTAGTTTAGGGTTTTTTTCCCTAGAAGGCAACCCCTCTCTTTGTATGAGGGTATTGTATTTTGAGGCGATGAAATAGATGTGTATTCGGTGAGTGAGAAACAGAGAGGTGAGACTGTGAGAGAAAACAGAGGATATTATAGCGGATTTGCTGTAGGTTGTGTCTCTTCATTTTGCTGGATAATAGAAAGGAAGGACTGGCTGTTCAGGGTGGACGTAGCCCAAACTGGGTGAACCATGTATATCTGTGTCTCTCTTGTTTTGTGCGTTTTCTGTGTTTATATTTTTGCAATATTTTATGTGTTCCATTGCTCCGTAATATATAATTTTCTAACAGTCACATATATGACAAGGGTACTTGGGCTTGTGTTTGGCGCCTTCCTCGGGTGGAGGTTTAGGGGAATCCTGCTTAGGTTGATCCGATTTATTCTTTCCTTTTCCCTTCTTCTTTCCTTTTGAGGCTTTGTTCGCTGTGGTGGACTGAACGGCGTTAACCTTGGAAGTACTACCAGAATTGGATACAGCCTGAGAAGTATTTTCATTCGAGGCATTCGAATTTTGCTTCCCAAGGTTCACAAAAGTTTTCATTGAAGTCAGATTAACGAAACTGATGATACCGTCAACAGATGGTGTTAGCGGGGCTTTGGAAGTTCCGAGTCTTAGGGCATCAGGCAAATAATCATATAGCGTACCGGACTGGGAGTAAACCAAGTCAAGGTACTGAGCGCGCGCAATAGCCTGCTCTTCAGTTACACATGCCCCCATAGCAATGTCCCGTGCTATTGGACTGACGAATGAGGTCGTGAACCAGTCGGTGAGAAGATGATCGGGAATCCAAAACTTAATCAAACGTTGACGCCGTCTCCATTCATGGATATGATCAGAGATATGCGTAGTCGTTGTCTATTTTAACGATGTCAGGAGGTGTGTGCATGTTTCATATCGAATCGGCAATTGAAAATGAGTTAAAAATGCCATAGCCAACGAGTTAAAATCCTGAAAAGATCCATGAGATAACTCAATATACCATTTAGCAGCAGAGCCAGTGAGAGTCCTTTGAAAAAGGCGAAGCCGGATTGAATCATCAAGCCACGAATTCGATGAACACCATAGATGATAAGTCATGACGTGAGCCTGGGGATCTTTTCTAGCTTTACCATCTAATTTGGGACAATCACCGGGAATCTTAGTTGGAACCGGGGGCCAATACGGATTATGGAGAATAGGATCATTTGTCAGTTTGGACACATCCGGTAATTCCAACGTTGCTAAAAAGGATAATTGAGGGTTAAAGGACATCTGAGGCCGCGGGTAAGAAGTAGTACCAGAGTTCCAACCAGTTGCTGGTTACCCCCATTGATTTTTTCCGGACGGACTTGGCCCAGGAGGGTTTTGTCCGTAGGGATTTTGTCCATAGTGGTTATAGGATGGTTGACTCTGGATTTTCCCCCCAGCATTCCATTGATTACCAACTTGGCCTGCAGGAGCAACATAAGGTTGCTGGTAATTCTGATCAGGATTCACCTGCAGTTGTTGATAATTTTGATACGGGGAAAATTGAGTTTGCCCTTGGGATTGCTGGAAACCATAAGGCGGATGGGCTCCAAACTGAGCCTGGGAGGCAGGCTGCGTTTGATAGGCCGATTGGGATTGAGATCCACCTTGCATTTGAAGACCGGATTGGGTCTGGAGCCCAGCCTGGGGCTGAAAACTGGGTTGATATTAAGAAGAAACGATCATTTGAGTGCCTGGTTGAGCAGGCCCAGAAGGATGTCCTTGAGGCTAAGCCATCTGGCCAGAAGGTTGACCTAGTTGAGATTGAGATTGGCCCATCTGCTCAGAAGGTTGAGCTTTTTGGGTATTGGGTTGTCCTTACACAATTGAGGGTTGTCCTGATAAACCGGATGGCTGAGTGGACTGGATAGTTGGTTGACCTGATTAGATTTGAGGCTGACCGACTTGTCTAGAAGGGTAGCCTTGTTGGGTACCAGGTTGACCTTGTTGGATGTAAGGTTGTCTTGGATTACCAGAAGGTTGTGCAAAATAGGTAAAAGACAGACCACCAGAGGCTAAAGGTTGTCCTTGGAAGGGTTGTCCTTATGGGCCTCTAGGTTGCCCTGGATAAGACTGCCCATAATACTGCTAACCATAAGAGGGTTGCATGTAAGACGGTTGGCCTTGACAAGGTGGTCCTTGAAGATGTGCAGGCGATACTTGGCCACTACCATAACCAGTGGTGGTCCAAGCAATGGATAACGGGACCATGACCTCAACCGCAGGCTGAGGTGGCAGAGGTCCGCGGTAATAGATATGAGCCCCTCTAGAATCATAATAATGAAACGGATTTTGAGGATTCACATTCTGAAGAGCATGCAAATATTGATCGTATGCCCCCCCTATTGGAATGGAACCAGAAGAAGGTGGGGCACCTAGTGTAGGATCAATAACTCCAGGTATGGATGTCGATGGGCCACTATTAGCTGACCCTGAGGAGGGTTCAGCAGCAGTGGTCACAACTGAGGATGCAGTAACGGCACCGACAATGGGGGTTGAAGAAGCCACAGAAACGGTTGGAATAGTCGCGACGGAAGTGACAGACACATTGTGAATTTGAGTAATAAAGGACTCCGAGGTTGGAGTGATGGTGTGCGACCACATAGAACTCGTAAGGGGAGACCTGGAAGACATAACATCCCTCAAAGCCTTATAGCGTAAAGGCAACATAACACCAAGAGGGGTGATACGAAAAGGTGCAGTTTCTGTTGAGGTGGGAATTTCACCGCTCGTCGTAACTGATTCTTCACTTGTGACGGGGGATGTGTCCTCCATATCAGAAGAAGACATTGGGACCGAAACACTAGGAGGAGTACCAGGAATATCTTCTTCGAAAGGCTCCCAAATGGGGTTCCAGTGAATCTCGTAAGTCTCGTCCTCTGGAGCACAAGAGTTAATCGGTTGGATACTCGAAATAACAGGGAGATTATCACTCACAACTGGTACCTCAGGCGCAATAGAAGAAGGAGACCCTTGGTCACTCAGAACGGGAGACGTGATTGATGATTCCGCCAGGATGATGACTTCAAAAAATCCTAGGAAACTAACGAGGAAGGACCCTACTCAAGCTAACACAAACAAGATCTAACAGGGTAAATGTGAATCGTGGCCAAATAAATTTTAAGACACAGGAACAAAACTTGACCTTTTCATCTTTAAAGAGTCAATAAAAGGACAAAAGATGACTCTAGTCGCCTTCAAATATTTAATGAGCCTGAAGTGACAAGTGCTCAGATGGACCTTTTCTTTTATGGAGTCTGAAAAGGAACGAAAGTGACTACTTTGGAGAACTAGGCAAAAGGTTTACCAGACAAATCCGTAAAACTGCATATACACCTTGGCAGTCATATGAAAACCAAGGACTTTTTGTATGGCAGTCAATCTTCCCGAATGCTGTGTTCGGTGCGTTACGGCTTGTAAGGCGACAGACATGGCTTCCTATGGATAAAGGATGATAACCTAGTGGGGTCTCCCAGCATATACTCAACGGTACATGGGAGCACAATTCCGTGCTAGACCACTATTGAGTCACAGAAGGAGGAATGAACCAACCTTGAGTGGAAACAAAAGTGACTAGGTTTAACGATGCCGGAGCACATCTCTAGCCTAGACCTCTAAATGTGTGCGTTATGTTCCAATGCGTTGTTAGATTTATTCAGTTCATTTTAGAGTTGATCTTGGATTATGTTTCAGTTTTCAGGCCTTACCGTGTGTATATAACAAATCCTAGGATGCAGCTAGAATGAATGAAATATCCTTTTTTTTCGATGAACACCTACCTATGGGAGGGTAGAGAGATCATTCGCAAACCAAGAAAACCAAGATGACAAAGCATTCACTCAATGCAAACAGACATCAATTCCTCAAGTGCACGGATACTACTAATGAGAGATTTAATCATTCACTTTTTCAATATGCAACTTGAAATGAAAATTCACTTTCACTTTCGCATGCTAAATGAAATGCAACCCTTTTGATTTTGATGTCTCTTAAATCTAAAAGAAACCAATAAGCAATAAACAAATGTGGAAAAATGGTTGATCCAAACAATTGTAATCTATATCTGGGTAGTGAAGAGAAATCGAATCAATGCCAAGATTGGTCCAATAACAATTACTAAATAATCAACCAAAAGTAAGCAAAGGGGAAGGCTCAATCAAAGCAACAGAAAGCTGCAAACGAAACTTTGGGCAACCAAGCAACTGAGCAAAATCGATCCAAAAGACTTGAAACAATGAAACTAGGTCACAAAGCAAAAATGAGATTCATTCAACAAAGCTCACGAGAGAGTGCCTCAACCTATGAACAATGAAAAACAAGTTATCAAACAAGTGAGAACAGCAAGGGACTAGCAATACTGATGGATTCAGGAGGCAGAATTGAAAAAATCAATTCTACAGCAATCAACACGGGTGATACACAAGCAACAAGCGCTGATAAAGAGCACACCACAGCAACAAAGCGATGTCAGTGTGGAAGTACATGACTTTTCCGCGATGGTCCGATTTACAGAACCGTCGTGACTGTTAAGCGTAATTACGCGATGAACAGGATACTACAAAAGGGGTGACGCGATGACAGCGCAACTGTTAAATTAAAAGCTGCGATGATGTTCAAAACAGTAACAGGCGAACCAAAAACTCCCAAATCAAAGACAATCAATATTTAATCAAATAAGGGAATTTCCCAGATCAGGCCAGGAAACTCAGAAGACTGGTAACTAATCCCCAAACTTCAAAAGAGACCAAAACAAAAAACAAGACAAGAGTAAACAAGAAAAGAACAAAGGCCAAAGCTCCCCAGCAGAGTCACCAATTTGTGATGCAGGAAAGTGTTCCCTTTGCGGACAGAGGCAACCCCTCTAGCCCTAGAGTGGGTCTAGTCACAAACAAGTGCAGATCAACAATAGCTTTCCTTAAACAGTCATAGTTGGAGGCCTACCTCAACCGGTGGTCGATGGAGTTCTGTTGCGCTGCTCCAACTTCCGCTTCCTTCTCCTAATGAGTAATCAACCTGAAACAATGCAAAGGAAATACAACAAAGCACGTAACCGGAACAACAATGATCTATTTACTCACAAAGTCAAGAAGTCATGAGCTATCAAGTACATTACATACAAGACATAGGAAAACATCATTGATTGCATTAATAATGAAATAAGAGTAAAATTACAACCAAAGTCTTTACGTCACAAGCCTTCTTAGAGGGATCCAGCCAGCATGTTCCTCAAGCATTCACTCTTTGAAGATGGATCTCCCAAAACACAAGTCTCTCTCACTCACAAGTTTTACACAAGATTAAGGGCACTTCACAACCTTCTTCAAGCTATCAACAATCCCACACTTGTCACACTCACACCAGCTATCTAGCAAACTCACAAACACTAACAGCACTATCAGCAACCATTCCAAAGACTAAGAACTCCAAAACTAGCAGCACATAGCAATGGCGAGAGTTTAAATAGGAGGAGTCTCCATGAAAGGTGGAAGAATGAGCTTATCTCCAAGGAAGGTAGCACAAATGATGGAACAGCCACGTCAGAGAAAGGAGGGCGACATAAACTAGGCCAACAACCAGGTCTGGAGTCATCTGGAAGGCCGACTATTGGAACAAATTCGCCCAATCTGGATCATCGCGGGAACATAACTAGCCTTCCACGCTGACATCGCTATTGAATAACGTAGCTAGTCATATCATCGCTCAGGATCACAAGCAAGAATCGCGCTGGCACCTAAAATCCAACCATCGTGGGAATCAGGTGTACTTCCATGATGGCAACGCTTCGGGACTATTTTGGAGCGCCCTTCAACACGTTTATTTAGCCAACAGACACAATGAGGCAGAAACCTTTGGAAAAGTGGGTCATTTGGCAACATCAGAGAGCATTTGTCTAACATGAGCATGTATGACTTGGACACATGACACAGTAGGAAGACTGGAGTGAAGACATTGACAAATTACTGTGTAACACTTCTGAAGTTAAAATTGCCACCACGTAGACCCAAAATCATGGTGAACGTCATGTATGAATTTTAGATCTTGATCGATATATTTTCGGAGATATGATATGAGGAAGTCAGAGTTTTTGCAGGCTCCAAAATTTAGTCTCAAACAGGTGACCTAGGGAAAATCGTCATAACTTTCTCTCTGATCATCAGATTTGAATTTCATAAAACAGGACTAAAATTGCACGGATTTTAGTTTGTCGTGTATCATTTTCAGAGTTGAAGGTCAAAAAAGTGACACGTGTCATTCCGTACAAGTTTTCTCTACTAAACTAGTCTATATTCATGTCATCTTGGGAGATTGGGCATAACTCTTTCTTGAATACTCTAATCTTAGTCTAACTTATGGAATTGGAAAGAAGACTCATAGGGATACCATAGGATGAAATTTCAAACCTTGAAGATCCGAAACTACAGAGCTACAACAAGTTCAATATCGAGCTCCAACAAAGCAAGAAAAAGGTGTGTATTTTTTTTAAATTTGCATAAGTTTTGTTTGAAAAACTAGTTTGAAGTGATTGAAGGGGAATAGTGAAGCATAAATATCATTGTTTGATTCCAAAATGACTTGAAGCAAGAAAATG
This sequence comes from Pinus tabuliformis, assembly GCA_031772625.1. Lineage (NCBI taxonomy): Eukaryota > Viridiplantae > Streptophyta > Pinopsida > Pinales > Pinaceae > Pinus > Pinus tabuliformis. The sequence continues at coordinate 130,529,493 of CM062806.1, forward strand.
GAAACACCTAGTAAGCAACCAGAAATCTCTACTATGATGCATGAAGAAGAGGAAGAAATGCAACATGATATATCAAAATTATGAGACCAAGTGCAACAAATTTCTCTCTCGCAAAGAGTAACCAAAAATGAAATGGAAGCTAATATGGATGGTTTGAAGAATGGTTTAAAATTAGACATGGAAGGTTTTAAGGATGGATTAAAAACATACATGGAAGGTTTGAAGGATGGATTAAAAGCAGACATGGAAGCTAAGATAAAAGGTTTGAAGGAACGTTTGACAAAGTTGCTACAAGAAATGATTCCTAATGGTGAAAAGTTATTAGATGAAACTCATGACGAGAAAAAAAGGAATGTTAATCATGATTTTAGAGACTCTAACTTTGGATTTAATACCCACCATATTCCAAAGATCGATATGAGGAATTTTAATGGCAAGGATCCGATAACATGGATACTACAGATGGAGTAATATTATGATCTCCATAATGTGCAACATACACAAAAGGTACGCATTACATCTTTATATTTAGAACCCAATCAATTTGTATGGTATCGATGGATTTGTTCTCGTAAACCACTTGTCACTCGGTAATTCTTTACAGAGGAAATGATAACACATTATGATAAAATCTCAAAGTAAATCTCAATTGCTAAATATCAAAAAAGGGTTCAATGGCAGAGCACATTGAGGACTTCCAAAAATTGAATATCAGGGTAAATAATAATCCAGAGAAGCATAGGATTGATGTATTCATGGGGATTTTAATGTATAACATCCAACATGAGGTTTGCCTTTGGGAACCAAATTCACTGGAGAAGGCATTCAGGGTGGAAAGAAAAATTGAAGAAAAATTATTGCAACAAGGAAGTCTACTACTCACAACTATAAAGATGGAAGTGTTGTTGCTCCTAGCCTACCTCAACCTAAAAGGTTGACACCACAAAAATCGAAAGCAAAAAAGAGAAAAAGGGTTTTGTTATAGTTGTGATATAAAATACACAAAAGGTCATAAGTTTGCTGAGAAGAAATTATTTTACATAGATTCTGAAGAGGAGGAAGAAACGAAACAAGACATGTGAAAAAAAAGGATATACACGAGGAACCAACCCTAGAGAAAGAAGAAATGAATCCGACCATATCTTGTAATGTATTGGTAGGAATTACCACTCCTAAAACTCTCAAGATAGAAGGACATAGAAATAAGAAAAAGGTAATAGTGTTGATTGATTCGAGTAGTATCCATAATTTTATTCATTGTAAAATATCCAAGGAATTGAATTTCTTCCTATATCCAGCACCGGAGTGTCAAGTGATGGTTGAAAATGGAGGAACTATAAATTGTTCTGGAAAGTGCCATAATATCAAGCTAACCATGGGGGAATATGTATTGAATAGTCCAATGCTTTCAATTCCAATGGGTGGTGTTGATGTTGTACTAGGAATCTAATGGTTACAATATTTAGGGATGATAGCTTTTAATTTTCAAGAACTTTTCTTGAAATTTTTTTGGGAAGGAAAGGAAGTTGAATTAAGTTGTACCGCAGAGAAACCAGGAAAGATAATCAACTCTAACGGCATGAAAAATATTCTAAAGAAAGAACAACTGGGTGTAATTGCATAATTATGCTCACTAGAGGTTCAAATATCAAAATCATTTATTTCTCCATATCTCCAAAAAGTCTTCGAAAATCATTCCAAGGGATTTGAGACTCCCAAAAGCCTCCCACCTATTTGTGATCATGATCATGTTATTCATTTGATTCCAGGAAGTTTTCCTCCAAACATCATGCCTTACAGATATCCCTATGCCCAAAAGAGTGAAATTAAACGTGTGTTTGCAAAAATTCTAGAGGTCGGTATAATTCAACCCAGTCAAAGTTATTTCTCTGCTCCAGTAGTATTGGTGCACAAGAAGGATGGATCATGGTGTATGTGTCGGATTATAGGGAGATTAACAAGCTCACTATTAAAGATAAATTTCCCATTCCTATCATTGATCAATTGTTGGATGAATTGCATGGACCAATTTACTTCACCAAGTTGGATCTTCATTCAAGATGTCACCAAATTAGAATGAAGACTGAAGAAATTCTGAAAGAAACATTAAGAACTCATGAAGGTCATTATGAATTTTCGGTCATGCCTTTTGTCCTTACTAATGCACCATCCACATTTCAAGGTTTAATGAATTCCATTTTCAAACCATTCCTTAGAAAAATTGTGTTGGTATTTTTTGATGATATACTAATCTATAGCAAGTATTGGAAGGATCATGTTCAACATGTTGACACGGTGCTCAAATTGTTGGAGGAGAAACAATTATATGAAAAAATATAAAAATATTTCTTTGGAGTATATGAGGTGGAATATCTGGGTCATATTATGTCTCATGAGGGTGTTAAGGTAGACCCTAACCAAATTAAAGCCATTAAGGAATGGAAATCCCCCACAACCTTAAAGCATCTTCGAGTATTTCTCGGGTTGACATGGTATTATCGCAAGTTTTTTAAGAATTATGGGAGAATATCAATGCCTCTAACAACGTTACTGAAGAAAGATGCATTTTCGTTACTAAGGCCTTTGAACATCTTAAATAGGCAATGTTCCAAGCACTAGTTTTAGCTACACCAGACTTAAAAAAAAAAAACCTTTATTGTGGAATGTGATGCCTCACGAAATGGAATTGGTATTGTTTTAATGCAAGAAGGAAGACCCATTCATTTTGAAAGTCGTCCAATCAAAGGAAAGTATTTACATAAAACTATTTATGAGAAGGAAATGTTGGCAATACTACAAGCACTAAAGAAATGGTGACCTTACCTAATGTGAAGACACATTAAGGTAAAAAGAGATCACGATAGTATTAAATAATTTTTGGAACAAAGATTATTTTCAAAAACAGTAAAAATGTGTCATAAATATGTTGGGTTATGACTTTGAAATCGTCTACAAAAAAGGGAAGCAAAATGTTGTTGCATATGCACTCTCAAAAAAGGATGAGGATGTGTAAGCATTGCTCTATTTCATTTCTACTATCCAACCCAATTGGATAACTAAAGCAAGGGATGATGGAAAAATGACGAAGAGATGTGGACACTCATTCAAAATTTGCAACAAGATTCGAGTACGTCTAATACATTTATCTGGAAAAATGATTCATTATGGTACAAATTTCGCTTATATCTTTGTAAGAATTCACAACTCAAACAAAATATTATTTTGGAATTGCACACCTACCCCTTAGGAGGGAATTCAAGATTTTTAAAACTTACCCCATCGTTAAGAAGGAATTTTTTTGGGATGGCCTTAAATTTGATATTCAAAAGTTTGTGGTAGAACTTTTTGTTTTCCAACAAAATAAAGTTGAGACAATTAAGATCCCAAGTTTGTTACAACCTGTAGTCATTCCAAGTCATTGTTGGGAGGAGGTCTCAATGGATTTTATCACAGGTTTACCCAAGGCTGAAAGAAAGAATGTCATCGTAGTGGTAGTTTATAGACTTACCAAGTACGCACACTTTTTTGCATGATCTCATCCTTTTAAAGCTAGTACGGTTGCTACTGCATTTATGGAAACAATTCAAAATCTACATGGAAACCCAAAGATTATTGTAAGTGACAGAGATTCCCATTTTCACTGGAAATTTTTAGATGGAATTATTTTATTGTCTTGGTACTCAATTATCTCATAGTTCATATTATCATCCTCAATCTGACGAGAAAACTGAGATAGTGAACAAACGTTTGGAAGGATGTATTCCTTGCTTTGTATCTGATAAACAAACACAATGGTTCAAGTGGTTACCTCTAGTTGAATCATTGTATAACACTTCCTTCCATACTATAGCAAAAATGACCCCATTTATGACACTTTATGCATATCATCCACTGTCCATCACATCATCTTTAAGAGAAAATTCTAAGGTTCAAGTAGTGGAAGATCACATCGAACATCAACAACAAGTTCTCAAACTCTTAAAGGATAACCTCACTCTGGCATAGAATCAAATGAAATAATAGAAAGATTAGCATTGCAATGAAATAAGTTTTGATGTAGGCGAATGAGTATTTTTATGGCTAAAACCATATAAACAAATGTCCCTCAAGCAAGCTAAGAAGGATAATAAATTATCACCTAGGTACTATGGTCCTTAAAAGGTGTTGCAAAAGATTGGTACTATGGCATATAAATTGGAGTTTCCTGCATCTTCCCAAGTACACCTAGTTTTCTATGTTTCATGCTTAAATAAGGTTATCAGTGACAAGCTTCCAGTTCAAACAGTATTACAAGAACTTGACAAAGAAGGAAAAATCATATTGGAGCCAGAAGCAGTCACGAAAATAACAACCTGACAGATACGAAATCGATCAATTTCAAAGTATCTCATTAAGTGGAAGAGCTTACCTACTAAAGATTCCATATGGGAGGATGAGAGTTTTATACAGAAGCATCCAGAACTACTTAAGTGTTGAGGACAACACTTTTTTGAAGGAGAGGGACGTGTTAGGTCTCTATAATACTAGTGTAGCCCCCTTATTGTTATTGTTAGTGTAGCCCCTATTGTTATTGTTGTGCCCATGTAGCCCCCATATTGTTATTGTTGTGCCCCATAGAAGCCCACTATTGTTATTATTGTTATGTAGGCTCTGATTACATTATGACCTTTTAGACTCTTATATATACCAAGGAGGTCTTGTCATTTGTATCATCCAAAAATTGTTCATTTATGTAATGTAAAGGAGATTTCCTCTCGAAGAGGATAATTTTTAACTCGTTGATCTATATTTTCTTCTATTTTGTGAGCTGATTGCATAACATTATACCTTATAACATACCTAGAACCCTGGTTGGCTCATGTTACTACCAAAAACAACTCTGATACCAACTAAAATGTGGAATATGTGCATCATAACACACTTATGCAAATACAACTAACAAAAATTCTTAAAAACATGAATGCACATAAGTTAAATATGTGAACAACATTCAAATACATATATAATGAATTAAACACAACAGTATTACAATAAGCAAAGTAGTAAGAAAACACTTATTCTTATAAACAAATTCCACAACTAGTTGTGGATGTTAGATTTTCTACGTAACTGCAAATTATGCTACTTTGATTCTCTAAGCAACAAGTTACCCTTGAGTTGAGGCTAAGAGTCCACGAGGATGAACAAGCTCTGATGGTGCTTATTGTTTACTCTCATAGATCGATGCCTAATAAAAACATAGTGACATGAGTGTTACAACACTTCTTTGCCCATCTCTGTTCACCATAACTCTGCACAATCCAAGGGATGAAATTTCCTTTTGTGTACCTCAGTTCCTCAGGAAATCCCCTTCCCCTCTATGTATCCAACATAGGATTGGCCAATAATTTCTTAGTTGGAGCCTCCTCGAACTCAAACATAAGTTGGATTGGACTTTCTTAGTTGGGGGCTCCCGGAAATCTAGCTCTTACAAGAGTGCCCACATAGCCTTTATACTAGCTCTTGGGAATTTTTTCCATTGAGAACTTTTCACATGCATTCCAACTTATCTCTTAGCACAAAAACAAGATTCAACCATTTGTGTTCAACAGGAAGATATGACTCCATATTTTTCCTAGCACTCAACTCTATTTTTCCTCTCTTTTAGCTATTATAGAAGCTACCTACACACCTCACTTGAATTTCCTCTTCCATGCATTGTTTGCTTAGCTCTTAAGACTCTTCCAAAGATGATTGTACCTAGCCCCATGTTGTCATAACTAAGTGATTTAACCCTCTCACCCACTTCTTACATGAGTGTACTTACCCAATGCTTTAGTAATTTGTTGCGATGGTCGTTTTACCAACCTCACAAATGCATTCAATGATGAGTTGTTAATAAGTCAAATAGGGATTACATCATAATAAAAATTCATTAATATAATGACATGGGATTATGGGTATGTGGATTTTGCCTCTTGGACCCCCAATTTTAGCCCCTATGTCTTTATCCAATTTTTTCTTGCAACTAATGATGTATTTCATTTTATTTTTTTCAATATAAACGTTTATATAACACATCTCTATACCCTCAACCATTCATACTAAATACAAGTATTCATTGATAATCCAAAGATCAAAATCAAGGTGTAATGTTCCATGCTTTGTAAAAAGTGTTACTCTAATTGGTACGCCTATGAACCATAAATACACATGAGCATTGAAAGCAGTTGTGCACCAATATATTAAGAGAAGGGGAATAACTTAATGAAGGTAAAAATAAAAGTCATAGTCTAAAAATATTATGAATTAATCATTTAGAATCACTCAAAATAATAAGAAGAGAAATTGTTTTTTCCCCTAAAATCTAACGAGAATCATTTTGGATTGATTAAATTTCGAATGAGATATGTTAACATTACACAATAATGATTTTATAAATTCAAAATTAAAATTTGGGTAAATATTTCTTACCCATATTCCAATAATAATAAGCCAAAAAAACCTCAAAAACAAATCATTTTCAATTAACAAAATTGAATATATAATCAATATTGAAAAATTTAATCACAACAATAAATTCAAAGGATAAATCTATTTATTGATAAAAAAATTAAAAAATTAACCAATATTTAAATATTTAAATTTAATTTAATCATTCTTTGTTGGTGGGTCAGATCACCAAGTTGGTCGAGTATATTGTTTTTGTTTTTAGGTCAAAAAGCTTTGAGGTCCATTAATTTTGAAAATTTTAAACATATTTTATTATGTTTTTGGAAAAAAGTTTATTAAACTGAATTTTTTTGAAAATTAAAATATATTTTTTTAATTTTTTTAAATGTAAATTAGCTTTTTTTAATTAATTATTGTATAATGATTGACAATTTTTATTGGTGTTGTTTAACTTATAGATGAACTAGTTTTTTCATTCGACTTCGACAAAATAATTTTAAGAAAAATTGTGATTTTTTGTTGTTTAAAATATATTTTTGAATACATAAATGGATTCAACATCCTGAAAAATCCCTATAGCACTCGAAAACTACATTTTTATGTGCTTTTTAATTAGATTGTCAAAACAACTCATATAATATTATGATGCATTATTGCTATCAATACCAAAAATTAACATAATCATTATTTATTACTATTAGTTTTTATTTTATTGTGAAAATAATAATTATAATTAATATATACTACTATACTATCAATAACTTTTAACTTTTTTTAACAAAAAAAATTTACCAATTTTCAATATAATTAAAATTCCTCACCATGCAAATTCCATAATTTTACCACTCTTTTTTCATAAAAATTAATTATTTTAAATGTTAATTAAGTAGAAAACCACTAAATCATTCTTTTTATTGGTAGAAATAAATCTAGATGTATTATATTATAAATATACTAAATAAATTCTTAATTTCTTAATTTCTTGGGTTCAAGTCTTTATAGCTTTATAAATTGTATTTAGTGTAATTTGTTCTAGTTAAAAAAAATTATTGAAGTGTTATAAGCTTATATTTAGCCCCAATTTAATTTCTCTCTAACATGGTACACATAAAGTAACTTTGCTACTCAACATAGTAATCTTTTTAGGAAAATATTGTACAAAATCACTATAAATATTGACAATTTTTTACATAGTAGTAGTATTCTTTTTCTATTAATTAGAATAACTTTCGTTGTCAATTAGTTTTTGCATAAGAGGTAGGTATTAAGTGAAAATGTTGCATATTACTCTTGTTTGATACCAGATACTTGATTCATTGTAAATTATTTGTGCATATTCTAAACAAGTCACAATTTCGCCCGGAAAACAATAGAAATTCTAGCATGATTTTGAGAAAATCCAGCAGACAATTTTGAAAATACGGGTTACAAATGTCAACCTTCAAAATTTTGGGCTCCCCGAGGGTTTTTGATAGTGTTGAATCCATTTATGCCATCAAAAAAACAGTTTGAACACTGAAACAGTCATATTTCTTCAAAACAAATCGTCAGCTTCTAGCTGAAAATTCGTCATCCAAGCAAAATTATGGTCTCGGTAAACAATGCTAAATAATCCAAATTTATATGTATATATATATATATATATATATGAGAGAAAAAATCAGAAAGGAAATATTTGAGAATAAAATGTTTACCTTAAAACCTATTTTATTAGTATATGCATATTTAAATAAAAAGTTAATAATAATTTTCATTCATAATTATCATGAAATAAATTAATAAAAAAATTAAAACTTAATTTTTATAATTCATTTAAATGAAGTAATGACAAAGAAGAGTAAGGGTAATAATTTCAATTATTTTTAATATTATAATAATCGATTTTCAAATTTATGTAGTTTGTTAACTTAAGAGACATGGTCATGGCTTTTTTTTCATTGTCACCACAACTTTATCATGCTCAGAGGCTAGATGAAAAGGCATTTATATTTTCTTCCTCCTTTCATGTAACTACTTACTAGGTGTTTGTCACCCGAGGGAAAATTTGTCATAGCCTATCCTTTTACCAACAACCTCTTGGAGTTGAATGGCATGCCCTCCTCTCTTATTATGGTTTTGACATCTACTTTCAATGGTCATCATTTGCTTCACTATGTTATGGCATTATGGATGTAGTTAGGATGAGGTTCACCTCAACTCTCGGTGAGTTCCTTCAAATACATAGTTCTCCAGCTTGGTGGGAAGGATTTTGGACCTACTAGAGTGGCCTTTGAAGTGGTCATATATTCATCCTGTATAAAGAAAGTTGTAGATACTCCTAACATTTGTTTGGAGCTCAAATGGGTTGAACTATATGTTGAGTACCTTAAGGTTGAGGCATTTATTTGTCACTTCTATAATCTCCAACTATCCTTCCAATAATTATGGAGCTAGCTTGAGGAGTCTTAAGGATCCTTTTGCACGAAACCTATAGCCATTCAACCTATCATCAAAAGCTATTTTGTGCTTAAGTTTGGCTCTTTAGAGATAAATTGGAAGTGGTGAAGAAGGGATTTTCCTTTTCCCACTGAAAATGTATGGTCCATTTTTGCATTTTGATGGGTCTTTCTTCTTTGACTAACTATAGTAGATGATCTTTAGAGTTTAGTATTAATTATATCTTGGTGGAGACCTTCCCATGGCTACATTGAGGGATTTATGAGAAAGAAGAAAACCCTAGAACAAAATGCCCTACCATACTAGGATTCTAAGATATGATTTAAGGCAAGTTAAGGAGTCAAATACAACAAAAAGTAGGAATGTATCACCATGGGAGGTTCTAAGAAAAAATGTTCTAAATCATGTTGTTGTAGCAGCTACAACCACCCTCCAAAAAAAATCCTTCGCTTTGTTTTGGAGCCTCCCTCCCCAAAATCTTAACAGCATGTCTTGCATTGCTTAGGTACTTGTGTTTTTATTCAAGTTTGTCTTTCACTTTGCAGCTTGTGTTCGCTAACTTGTTTTGTTGACCAACCACAAGTTGACCCCATGACTCAGTTCACATCTGGTTCTTCCGTTGTTTTGGGAAACTGTGCAATCCTAGAGGGCAACCTACCTTGCTCTTAGGAATTGCGTAGAGAAGCCCGATAGTCAGCCCTGCTCTCTAGAAATGTGCAGAGCAATCCAATAGACACCCTTGATCAGAGAAATTGCGCAGAACATCCAGAAACTGAGCTTCAGCTCAGGAATTGTGCAGACCCAACTGACAGCTTGTCTTCAGTTGGGAAATTGTGCAGAGCATGAGAGGCAACCAGAGCCACTCAGCCCAGGAATTGCGCAGAAGCATTCCATCAGTTGTTGTCTGATGCATGTGCTGGAAATTTGCCCGGTTCCCTCTAGAACTGCACAATATTTCCATGCATGCATGGCAACCTTTCTTGAAAAATCAAAAAAGCAAAAATCATCCCTTAAAAATAGGGATCCTATTTTTAGCACTAGGAGTCACATGAAAGTTGATTTTAGAAACTTTTCGCCAAATGTCGCTTTTTCCTATATTTGTGGCATGCATGCCATAAACCCTAAGTCTACCAAATCTATTTAATGGATGCCCCATAGCTCATTCTACACATTTGATCTTGGAGCTCTAGCATTCCAAAGGCATCTATCAACCTTCGACACAGTTGACACAACTTTTCTGAGTAAGTTTTTCTTTTCAAGTATTTTGCTACTTTTTTTTTCACTTTTATCTCCTTGGCTTGTGTGAGTGTTGTTTTGTATGTTTTATTGAACGATAGCTAGTCGTTTAGTTTATTTTAAATTGTAGAAGTGTTGTTTCAAGTTTTCCATTATCTTTCTTAAGCATCGCATGCATAACATTGTTTCTGCACTAACCGTCGTCGTTGTGGCGACTCTCCCCATCAGCTTCGTTGTTCGTCTATTTAATTGATTCCTACTTTGGTTTTAATTTCATGCATGATCATTCACTCCTATCTATACCATCCTTCACCCATGCCTTCATATTTATGCATTTTCAAGTTTCCCTTGGGCAGTTTTGGGCTGCCTTGACTCAGATCTTGCTTTCCCTGGCATGCTCTGCGCATTCCTAAATTCGAGGCTCTGCCTTGGCTCCATGAATTGTGTAGAGGCTGCTAGTCACTGGCCTTCAATTGTGCTTAGCGTAGTTCACGAAGATAGTGCCATTCTTTCCCACTGGGATTACGTAGTCCCAGCCAACAGTCAAGCCAAACTGAATTGTGCATTGCGTAGTTCCAGTCCACAGTCAACCCAACTGGACTACGCTCTGCACAGTAACAGTGAGCAACAGGTCTCACTGGTAGCTAAACTGCACAATGCGCAGTTCCAACTGACAGTCTCCTACCCTCTAAGAGTCACTACTGCACAATATTTCCCAGCAGTCATCCATCTTGTTGCATGATCGATCCTAAAAGTTCTTTGTGTTTTAAACTGACATTTTCTTGTTGTGAGTGTCTGCTTTGTCTCTAGGTACATCAATTGTTGAGCAGTCTCTCAGGAGTACAGGCATCATGGTATTTATGAGAGTCGGATCAAAGGACATTGTAGAGAGAAGCACTAGAGACGTGGTTGAACAGGTACCAATAAATTTTCCCATCTATGTAGACACGCAACTATTCATAGAGAAGGACAGGAAGATCACATGGCAAGAAATAAAGGAAATGTTTGCAGGCACTTTCTAGGAAGATCTGGAAGATAGACAAGTCTATGTCAACATTCACAAGTCAGGATTATACATGGTTGCATGCAGGTACTCCGCTTTCTAATGCGCGGATATCTTTCACTAGGTTGTCTCACATACCGATCCCGAGATGATGACATTGAGTAGCTCCAGTGGGACACAACTTGCCACCTTCAGAACAGAAAACTATCATCAGATGTATCACTTGGTGCGGCCGGTGAACTACATGGATGCATTGTTCTTCACTCCCAACAACAAAATAAACTCTAGAGATATCATGAAGCATTGGGTAAAAGAGCCATCGAAGTTCATGATGACACCCAAACGAGTCTACAAGACGAAGTCACTTAGGAAGGCTTACAAACTCCTAGTCATATTTGCATGTCGCTTGTATGGCCAAGAGAGCACGAAGACCTTCCCATAGAGTTGGGTTGTTATGTTAGATCAATTGGAAAATTAAGGAAAGCCTTTCAACTGGTCGAAAATGTTGGATCTTCAGCTAAAAGTTCATGTGTCAAATTCCCATAATCCACCTAAGGATGGACAAGCAAAATTCTATATGCCCATGTACCTGCTTAATGCAATTTATGCTTAACAGAAGTTCCCTGGCATGGGTTGGACATGGACACCATCAGAGGAAGTTATGAATGTTTATTGCAAGTTTCTCTCCGAGTGTAGCTATTAAGGAGTCATCGCGAGGATGTATGACCACTTCATCGCCCCGTTGTACAGGATGATTTTTTAACAAGATCCACCTTGCATGTCCCAGGAAGTGGTGTGGGCATTGCTTAACATTGCATATTGGTATGCCTCACCCGGTGGCACCTTCATCAAGATGTTTGGCGTGGAGAAGCCTTTGCATGAGCTACTGATTTTTGCCACAAACAAGAAGGTCATGCAAGAGGTTGGATACCACATCTCCACAGGGTTATCAACATCACTGCATATGAGGAAGAAGGCACCATGGCCTGATCTTCCTTTGTGGATTGGGTTGTATGAGATCCATATCTTGAAAGATGTAGATGTCGAGACCAAGGACTTGAAGAAGTTCGGATTTGGTACCAAGAGTTTCAATTCGTATGATCCTCACTGCATATGAAAGAACCACTGTGTGAAGGTATATTTCCCATGGGTCCACGAGGCATGTCATTGACCAGAGGAATATCCTTGGAGGTATTTCTAAAATTTCTCTAGGCTCAATGAACCAATCAGCATGGTTAGAATGGAAAGCAACAATTCTGGTAGTAGTCACATGGGAGGCAACAACAACAGCAGCAGTGAGAAGCAAACTAGCAAAAGATAAAGGCAAGAGGAAGATTGTCAAGAGCATAGAGGATGAGAAAAGCTACAAGTTCAAAGAATATCCACTCATTAAGAGAGTAGCTTTGGAGATAGATGAAAAGAGGTGACAATGCGAAAGGAGAGTAGTGCAAAGAAAGAGGGAGAAGCAAAGACTGGAAGAAGTAGAGAGGAATTTGCAGGAGACGGAGAAGAAGCTCAAAGAAGAATAAGATCTTAGGAGGAGAGAAAGGGAAGAAACTCAAAAATAGGAACATGAAGAAGGACAAGATGCACTGACAAAAAAAACTACACAGATACAGGTTGAGTCAGCAGAGAAGCCAGCAGATGATGAATAGGATGAGTAGGTGCAGGTTCGGGAACTTGCTCAATAGGGTGAGCAGTTGGTTGAGGCAACAGAAATGGAGACGGAACATGAGTTGGATGACCAAGACATCAAACTCATACCAAGGGAATCTGAGGTTGTACCTTAGTCTCCACCACCTTCAGAATCACAACTAGTCCTGAGAAAGAAAGGAGAAGTTGTTCTCCTTGATGATAATCTAGAGATGGATGTGTACAATATGGAATTTGACGAGACACAACAAAGCATTGTACAAACATGAATAAAGAAGTTCTCGGATGATCACACGTCACGTACGCACATAGAAGAAATTTTGATTGTACCAAATGTTATAAGACATCCAGTTGTCATGTCCAAGGCTTCTAAGGCTTATGCAGAAGCCACGAGTTTGACAGTCAAGTTCTTGATAGTAGAGAATGATTGAACGGTGAAGGACTTGCAAGAGGCTAAGCATAGAACAGAAAATTCCACAAGATCCGCCATGACATAGATGAAGAAAGAAATAGTGGCAGAGATATCGGCTTTGGATGCCACCATGTGGATAATGTATAGAAGATTTTTCACCATGCACAAAGCAGTTATCCATTTATATGGTTTTCAGCAGCAGTGTGCACAGACAGCCCAAACTCTCAAAGACATTCACATTGCTATTACGCACATGCAAGAATGGACAATGAGATACAAGGGAGCCATGCTTTACTTGCACAAGAGGATGAAGCCAGAGGTTGATCTAGACAAAGCACAAATTTGAATGTTGGTCTGGAAATATGAGCATCTCCCTTCGCTCATCACTAGCATTGAGGCTTCATATGCATGGTTTTTCAGGAGTTTGGATGTCATAGTGCGAATGCACAAGATCCGTTCCATTAGAACCCTCACCTAGGCCATGAGGAAGAACCAAGTCATGTTGGATGTTGACAAGTAAATAGAGCAATTGATGTGCATAACCACTAGTGATGACAATGTTGCACATGCTTCAGGATGAGCGGAAAGAGGTTTAAAAACCATATACCCAGAAGCCATGGAGGCAAAAGTACGCTTCGACAAAGACGTCATCAAATAGTACAGGGACACAATAGCTTAGTACCAAGTTGGTATTTCCACAAGACCGCCAAAGATCACTGCAAGTAGGTTACCGAGTTGGTCTTTCCACAAGACCACTAATGATGTTGTTTGTCTTGTTAGGCTGACTCAAGCCTATTTTTGTCCCACATGGGTATATGTAGAAATTGTATTATTGTCATGTTGTAAGTGAAATTCCAAGTGTCATTAGTGGAATGTGAAAAGTCGCTATGTAATGTGAAGAGTCATGAGGGTAGTCCATGAGTCAAAGGAGAATGTCAAGGGTCACCCCACCCTTTGCTATATATAGAACCTCATAACTCATAGTACAGGTTTTTAGGAGCCAAGATTTTGTCTAGGAATTTCTTAGAGAATGCTTGGAGAGTATTATGACGAGCCTTGGCTTCTCCATGGTGTAGAGCGAGTACATCTCTTTGGAGGATCAGGTGGTGTTGACTGTAAGTTTCCACAATTGGGGCTAGTGGCTGTCAATGGTGTATGTATGGATGGAAATTTCATTATATATATATATATATATATATATATATATATATATATATATATATATATATATAGATATATAGATATATATATATATATATATATATATATATATATATATATATATATATATATATATATATATATATATATATATATATATATATATATATATATATATATATATATATATATATATATAACATGGCTAGCACATTTTCATACGTATGTTGTTATTATAGTTGGACTATTATGGTTTCTTTAGCAATTTATGTTATTTAACTTACGCATTTGTGTATGAACTATTTTGTATGCAATTGTATGAATCTCATTGCAATCATGTTGTTGGTTTAACCCATCACTTTATATTGTGGAATATTCCGCTTTCCATCTTGTGATGTCATTCAGATCATGTATTAGAACCCCCAGGCATCTCAATTGACTCATTGCAAGGTCACACACTTGCTTCCGACAAATATATCACACTTACCTATGCGCGCTACCACAGTCAAGGCATTACTTTACTACCCACTGATGGGACTCATACTCCAAATAGTCTGAGGTCTAGTTGAAACTTCTTATAAGGGATATCCCCTGACATGTTGGTGGGTCTGCACTATCAACATTTCTGGTGCTAGAAGGAGGGTCAGATGACAAGCTGAGTCCTCAAAGTCTGTTTTGAATCTCTACACATTGTTCATGACTTACATTACAGTTAATCACCCGACATGTCTATCTCACGGATGTGATTTTGAAGTGTCGAAAGATCTCCTTAATGACTTGTCGCGCAACGCATATGATGGTGAAGGTTGAGCGGATTTTCTTAGTCATGGAGTGGCCTTCATGGGATTTTGTGAAGGAAATGAAATCCATGAGGATCACATTGTATGCTCGTTGTTCGCATTCACGTTATGATGGAACAAATTGCAATGGTGTGTCACATTGCCCACGACCTCCATCCACTCTTATGATCGGATGATTGGAGATTTGGCTTGTGATTTCTATCACTATGACCAAAAATCACTCAATAAAAAAATCTTGGAATTACGAAATGCACCTGATAAATCCCTTTTGCAATTTTGGAAGCGCTTCCAAAATATTTTTTTTCAAATCCCGGAAGATGAAATTGATTGGAAATTTATCCATGAAAAGTTTTAGTATCTTCTTCACATATCTGAAAATCCTCATGTGTTAGAATCATTCGAACCCCTCCCACCATACCTCAGTGTTATAGTTTTCACACCCAATACGAACAAGGTTGTTGTCACAAGTGACACTCCATCTTCTTCTCATTAAACAACTCTAGCTCCGCGGTGCGAGGTGGGACAAGTTACGAACCCATTTGTTGAACTGTCACATCCTCCCACCCCACCTGCTCTAGATATATACACAAATTTGTTTGAAAGCCTATTGTTTTTCACGTGAACTTTTTCTCTCAACTCCCGTCCTCTCGTTCTATTGATCCTCCAGATTGTACCGTATTGCATTATCCCATTCCAAACTCCACATTTGTTGTTCACGAGGATCAAGTTGTCGATGGAGTTGATGTTTAATAGCCAGCCTCCGCTGTCATTTATGATGAGTATGTGTGGGAATCTAAAGAAGAACATGCGGTGAGGGATGACCTCCTTTTGTATGCACCTCATCCATTGTTTCCTGACATCTTTTGTTATTCTGCCATTTCTGGTTTTCCTTGTGAAAACTCATTCTCGGATGTTTCTATTTCCGATCATTCACAGGATGCGTCGAATGTCAATTTGTCATTTGATTGCATAGAGGACACATCTTTCTTTCTAAATCCACCCAATATATCATCTTTTCTTTCTGGAAACTCATAGGGTGAACATTCTTGTTTTTCATCAAACCCTTTATATGATTCGTCAGATCATGAGGATGTTGATGAACATCTCGAATATTTTGATCATGGTTGTCATGATGTCTTTACTTCTTCATTCGATCACGATGTTGATTCATTCGTGTTGATCTTTGTAAGCCACCGATCTTTGACGATCTACCTGGTGATGAAGTTGAAACCCCTCAAGTTATCGAGGCACTTCGTCCTAAGTTGATGGTTATTTCAAGTCCTCATTTTCCTGAGGTCAGCTCCACTTCCGATCAGAAATCCATTGAAACACCCGAGGCTCCTCATCACTCTCCTCTTTGTGTTGAAGATAAATCTAGTTTACAGATTTCACTTCCTCCACCACAATCACATGATCCCATCACTCATGCATTGGAGGAATCATACACAACGAGCACTCTTACTAAGCGAAAGTTTTCTTCCTTTTTCATGTTTTCTCATTTGTCACAGTCAAAAGAGTGTACATGCTCATCGTTTGTGCACAGTGTGTTGCAACACCATGGTACATCTGTAGAGTGTTTGTCTTGCACTTTTACTCTTTTATTTTCTATGGATGCTTTTAAACTCTGAGTGTGTTGGTCTTCATTGTCTTATCTTTTTTGTGTGCTGGTTTACTTGTATATATTTCTGGTCAACTATGCCTTCACCAACATGGGTCAACCAATGCGTCGATGGCTGCATTGGAAATATCACTTCACGTGAGTAGGCCCATGCACTATTTAGTTTAGGAGTAGGAGTAGTGTTTTCTTTGCTTGCATGTTTTTTTTTTCTTACTTTTTTTGCTTGCGTTTACTTCTGTTCTTTGCTTGTTTGTCCATTTGCTTGTTATGCACCCGTAGGTCTAGCTTCACATGAAACCTTGTTTAGATCTCGAGACAAGAAATCTGAAGTACAAGAGGACTTGTATAGCTATCAACAATTGGTTATATGTTTTCCTCTCTGTTTATGAAGACCTTGAATTCTTTCAGTCAATGGTACCCTGATGGAAAATACATTTTGTTTAGAGTGAGTCTTGGTGAAAACACAACACTTGCAATTTTAACTGGTACCACCTACTCTAATCAGTTTTTCTATATTCGGTTAACTCTTGTCATCTCAGTCAAGTAGAGTAAGGTGAGGGGGAAAACCTTAACAAGTATGTCAGAGGTATATACAACATACTTCTCTGAAGGGACAACCTCTTCTACTCTCAATAAATCAGGATCCCTCTTCTGCCTCATTAAATAAATAAGTGCATATGCACAATTCTCTAAAAAATGAAAAATGAAAAAAAAATAAAGGCGAAAGAAGAAAAATTCTTCATGTGCAAAGAGGTGATGCAAGTAACTCTGTCGGGGTACTGACTAGGCTCGCTAACAGCTAGCAATGCTTGTGTTCCCGCGTGACTTCGCCGGGGTACTATCCAGGCCTGTTGGTAGTGGAGCAACACCAGAGATCAAACTAAAACTCTGACAATTATATTACTTGTGCATCAATATACCCCTCTTCCCCAATCAAACCAACTCAGTTGACTTGGCTTGGTATGTGTGCAGATCAATAAAGAGAATGGCAAGGGACTATATCTTTAACACAAGCTAGTGTAGAAGCTATGATGATCAAAGAATTGAACAATACTTCAGGAGGTGTTAAACTCGCTTTACATGAAACAAGGTTCTTATAGAGAGCTAAAGTTCTACCAGTGTGTCACCAATGTTGTAGCGGCTACAACCACCCTCCAAAATTTTTCCTTCGCTTTGTTTTGGAGCCTCCCTCCTCAAAATCTTAGTGGCATGTCTTGCACTGCTTACGTACTTGTGTTTTTATTCAAGTTTATATTTCACTTTACAACTTGTGTTCGCTAAATTGCTTTGTTGACCAACCATAAGCTGACCTTGTGACATGGTTCACATTTGGTTCTTGCGTTGTCTTGGAAAACTGTGCAATCCTAGAAGGAAACCTATCTTGCTTTAAGGAATTGCATAGAGCAACCTGGAAGTCATCCCTGCTCTCCAGAAATGCATTGAGCAATCCGACAGACAACCTTTCTCAAAGAAATTACATAGAACATCCAAACACTGGGCTTCAATTCAAGAACTGCGCATACCTAGCTGACATCTTCTCTTCAGCTGGGAAATTGCACAGAGCACAAGAGGTAGCAAGAGCAACTCAGCCCAAGAATCGCAGAAGCATTTCATCAGTTGTTGTCTGATGCATATGCCGGCAAGTTGCCCGATTCCCTCCAAAACTGTGCAATCTTCCCATGCATGCATGACAACCTTTCACGAAAAAAAAAACATCCCTTAAAAATAGGGATCTATTTTTAGCGTTTGGAGTTACATGCAAGTTGATTTTAAAAACTTTTTGCCAAGTGTCAATTTTTCCTATATTTGTGGCACGCGCGCCATAAACCCTAAATCTTCCAAATCTATTTAATGGATGCCCCTTATTCTACACATTTGATGTTGGAGCTTTGGCATTCCCAAGGCATCTAGGAACCTTCGGCATAGTCGGCACAACTTTTCCAAGTAAGTTTTTCTTTTCAACTCTTTTGTTTCTTTTTCTATCGCTTTTATTGCCTTGGCTTGTACGATTGATGTTTTTCATGTTTTATTTAACAATTTTTGGTGTTTTAGTTTGTTTTAACTTGTAGATGTTTTGTTTCAAGTTTTGCATTGTCTTTCTTAAGCATCGCATGCATAACATTGTTTATGCACTAAAAGTCATCGTTGCAGAAACTCTCCCCACCAGCTTCATTGTTCGTACGTTTGAATGATTCCTGCATTGGTTTTTATTGCATATATTATCATTCACTCCTATCTACACCATCCTTCACCCATGCATTCAAATCTACTCATTTTCAAGTCTCCCTTGGGCAGATTTGGGTTACCTTGGTTCAGATCTTACTTTCCTCAGCATGCTCTATGCATTCTTGAACTTGAGGCTCCACCTTAGCTCCAGGAATTGCACAGAGGCTACCTATCACTGGCCTCCAGCTATGCTCTGCGTAGTTCTGGAAGACATTGCCCAATCTTGCCCATTGGGATTGTGCAATGTGCAGTCCCAGCCATGAGTTGAGCTAGA
Source organism: Pinus tabuliformis (assembly GCA_031772625.1). Taxonomy (NCBI): domain Eukaryota; kingdom Viridiplantae; phylum Streptophyta; class Pinopsida; order Pinales; family Pinaceae; genus Pinus; species Pinus tabuliformis. The sequence goes on from CM062806.1 coordinate 130,548,744, forward strand.
TTGAACTGCACATTGTGCAGTTCCAGTCCATAGTCAACCCAACTGGACTGCGCTCTGCGCAATTCGATTCAACAGTAGGTCTTGCTGGTAGATGAGACTGCATAATGCACAGTTCCAGCTAAGAGTATCCCAGCCTCTGAGAGTCACTATTGCATAATCTTGCCCAGCAGTCACCTAGCTTGTTGCATGATCGATCCTTGAAGTTCTTTGTGTTTTAAAATCATATTTTCCAACCGTGAGTGTTTGATCTGTCTCCAGGTACATTAGTTGTTGAGTAGTCTCTTAGCAGTATAGGAATCATGGTTTCTAAGAGAGTTGGATCAAAGGAAACTATAGAGAGCATCATCGGAGACGTGGTTGAACATGTGCCAATAAACTTGCCCATCTATGTAGACACATAGTTTTTCGTAGTGAATGACATGAAGATCACATGGCAAGAAGTAAAGGACATTTTTTCAGGCACTTTCAAGGAAAATCTGGAAGATCGATAAGTCTATGTCAATATTCACAAGTCAGGCTTGTACATGGATGCATGTAGGTACCCCACCTTCCCATGCGTAGATATCATTCATTGAGTTGTCTCACATACCGATCTCGAGACGATGACATTTAGCAACACTAGTGGGAAATAGCTTGCCACCTTCAGGACGAAAAACTATCATCAGATGTATCACTTCCCGCAGCCGGTGAACTACATGGATGCACTGTTCTTCACTCCCAACAATAATGTAAAATCTATGGATATCATGAAGTGTTGGGTAAAAGAGCCATCAAAGTTCAGGACGACACCCAACCAGATCTACAAGACGAAGTCACTCAGTAACGCTTACCAAATCTTGGTCATATTTTCATGTCGCTTGTATGTCCAAGAGAGCACAAATACCTTCCCGTAGAGTTGGTTTGTTATGTTAGATCAGTTGGAAAATGAAGGAATGCCTTTCAACTGGTCGGACATGTTGGCTCTTTAGTTGAAAGTGCATGTTCCAAATGCTCGTTATCCACCAAGGATGGACAATGTTAGGTCCCTATACTACTAGTGTAACCCCTTCTTGTTATTAGTACAACCCCCTTATTATATTGTTGTTCCCATGTAGTCCCCATATTGTTAGTATTGTGCCCCATAGAATCCCACTATTGTTATTATTGTGCCCTTACATTATTACTACTATGTCGACTTTGATTATATTATGACCCCTTAGGCTCCTATATATAGAAGGAGGTCTTGTCAGTATCATCTAAGAATTGTTCATTTGTGTAATGTAAAGGAGGTTTCCCCCTCGAAGAAGTTGAATTATAAGGCGTTGATCTATCTTTTCTATCTATTTGTGAGCTATTTTCTTAACATTTGGTATCAGAGCTTTGGATTCTAGGGTTTTGCTACTCCAAACAGGTCATCGTGGCATTTTCCTATAAAATTTTCTCTACAAAGTTTTAGAAGCTAAAAAAAAACTCATTTGAGAAAGAATCGGTGTGAACCACGAGTCCGAATTTCAGATCTTGTATCAATATATTTTCAGAGATATCATTTGAGGAGGTTAGGGATTTTGCAAGCTTCAAAATTTCATCTAAAATAGGTCATCGTGGATTTTTCACTATAACTTTTTCGCTACGCAGTTTCAGAAGCTAAAAAAAAAACCCATTTGAGAAGAAAGTTGTTTGAACCTCAGGTTTGAATTTTAGATATTGTCTTGCTATATTTGCGGATATATGATCTAAGGATGTTAGGGTTTTTGCAGAATCCCGAATTACATCCTAAATAGGTGACCTTGGGAAAATCGTCATAACTGTGTCTCTGAGAATCAGATTGAAATTTCCTCAGAAGTTACAGAAAGAGGATGTATTGTATTTTGTTTTGGTATAATTGTCATAACCTAATATCGAAACAGTGACACGTGGACTGTCTTACAAGTTCGCTCTAATGAAACATTATATAATCAGGTCATCTTAGGAGATTTGGCATAACTCTTCCTTGGAGAATCAAATTCTGATCAGACTTGCGGGGTTAGAAAGAGGACTCAGAGGGCTACTGTAGCAAAAATTTTAGAACTTAAAGATCTGAAATTATAGATTCACAGTCATTTCAATATCGAGCTCCTAAAATCAATAAAAAGTGAGATGAAGAAGTTTGATGGCAAGGATCCAGTAAATTGGATACTACATATGGAGAAATATTTTGATCTACATGGTGTACCACTGTTACAAAAGGTACGTATTACATCTAACTATTTAGAATCGAATAAATTTTTATGGTATAAAGGGATTTGTTCTCGTAAACCACTTGTCACGTGGTCAATTTTCACGGAGGAAATGATAGCACATTATGAGGATACAAAGAGCAACTCCTTCTTTAGCCAATTGATAAATCTCAAACAAAAGGGTTCAATGGCAGAGAACATTGAGCACTTTCAAAAATTGAATATAAGGGAAAATGATATTCCAGAGAAGAAGAGGATTGATGTCTCCAGAGGGACTTCAAAGGATAACATTCAACATGAGGTTTGTCTTTGGGAACCTGATTCATTGGAGAATGCATTCGGGTTGGAAAGAAAAGTGGAAAGAAAAATTATGGCAACAAGGAAGTCTACCCCTCACAACTATAAATATGGAAGTGTTTTTCTCCTAGCCTTCCAGAACCGACAAGGTTGACACCACAACAATTGGAAGAAAAAAGAGCAAAGGGCTTTGTTACAATTGTGATAACAAATACAATAAAGGTCATAAGTGTGTTGAGAAGAAATTATTTTACATTAATTGTGAAGAGGGGGAAGAAAAGGATCAAGAAACGTCAAAAGAAGAGGATATACACCAGGAACCAACCCCAGAGAAAGAAGAAATGAATCCGACCATATCTTGTAAAGCATTGGCAATAATTACCACTCCTCAAACTCTCAAGATAGAAGGACATATCAAGAAGAAAAAGGTTCAAGAAGTGAATTATCACATCGAGAAAGAAAAATGAATCCGACCATATCTTGTAATGTATTGGCCGGAATTACCACTCCTCAAAATATCAAGATAGAAGGACATATCGAGAAGAAAAATGTTAAAGAAGTGAAAGATCACATCGAGCATCAAGCAATGAATCCAACCATATCTTGTAATGCATTGGAAGAAATTACCACTCCTAAAACTCTCAATATAGAAGGACATATCAAAAAGAAAAATATTCAAGCAGTGAAAGATCACATCGAGCATTAACAAGTTCTCCAACTTTTAAAGGATAACTCCACTTTGGTGCAAAATCGAATGAAACAACAAGCAAATCAACATCGAAGTGAAAGAAGTTTTGATGTAGGCAATTGGGTATTTTTACGGCTAAATCTCGAGCAAGCTATTTATGAGAAGGAAATGTTGGCAATACTACATGCACTTAAGAAATGGTGACCTTACCTAATGGAAAGACAGTTCAAGGTGAAACTGGATCATGATATTCTTAAATACTTTTAGAAAAAATATTATCTTTAGAAGAATAGAAAAAATGGGTCACAAACATGTTGGGTTATGACTTTGAAATCATCTACAAAAAGGGAAGAAAAATGTTGTTGCAGATGCACTCTCAAGAAAGAATGAGGATGTGGAAGCCTTGTTTTGTGCTATTTCTATTATCCAACTAGAATGGATAAACTAATCAAGGGATGAATGGAAGAAGGATGAAGAAGTGTGGCTACTCATTCAAAAGTTGCAGAAGATCCCAGTTCAAACAATATTCCCAGAACTTGACGAGGAAGGAAAAATCATATTAGAACCTGGAGCAGTCACAGAAACAAGAACCCGACAGCTACGAAATCAATCAATTTCAGAGTATCTCATCAAGTGGAAGAACTTACTCGCTGAAGATTCCACATGGGAGGACAAGAATTTTATACAGAAACATCAAGAACTACTCAAGCGTTGAAGACAACACTTTTTGAAGGAGAGGGGAATGTTAGGTCCTTATACTACTAGTGTAACCCCTTATTGTTATTAGTACAACCCCCTTATTATATTGTTGTGTCCATTTAGTCCCCATATTGTTATTATTGTGCCCCATAGAAGCCCACTATTGTTATTATTGTGCCCTTACATTATTATTGTTATGCCGTCTCTGATTATATTATGACCCCTTAGATTCCTATATATAGAAAGGAGGTCTTGTCATTTGTATCATGCAAGAATTGTTCATTTGTGTAATGTAAAGGAGGTTGCCCCCACGAAGAGGCTGAATTCTAATGTGTTGACCTATATTTTCTATGTTTTTGTGAGTTGGTTTCTTAACAGACAAGCAAGATTCTATATGTATGTGTACCTGTTTGATGCAATCTGTGCTCAACAACAGTTCCCTGGCATGGGTTGGACATGGACACCATCAGAGGAAGTTGTGAACATCTATTGCAAGTTTCTCTTTGAGTGCAGCTACCCAGGAGTCATGGTGAGGTTGTCTAACCACTTCATTGCCCCATTTTACAGGATGATTTTTTAATAGGATCCACCTTGCATGTTGTAGGAAGCAAGGCAGACATTGCTTAACATTTTAGACTGGTATGCCTCACCTGATGGCACCTTCATCAAGATATTTGGTGTGGATAAGCCCTAGTATGAGCTACCAAGGTTTTCCATGGATAATTTGGTCATGAAAGAGGTTGTGTACCACATCTCCATAGGGTTATCAAAAACACTGCACAAGAGGAAGAAGGCACCATGGCCTACTCTTCCTTTGTGGATTGGGTTGTACGAGATCCATTCATTGAAAGATGTAGATGTCGAGACCAAGGACTTGAAGAAGTTCGGATTCAGAACCAAGAGTTCCAATCGATATGATCCTAACTGCATATGTAAGAACCACTGTGTGAATGTGTACTTCTTGTGGGTCCATTGGGCATGTCATTAGCTAGAGGAAGATCCTTGGAGTTATTGTTACAATTTCTCTCGGCTCAATGAGATGGCCATCATGGCTATAGAATGGAAAGAAGCACCACAAAAAACAACAGTGACAGCAGCAGTGAGCAGAAAACTGGCACAAAAAAAGGCAAGAGGAAGATTGTCGAGAGCGTGGAGGCTGAGCAAAGCTACAAGTTCAAAGAAGATCCACTCATTGAGAGAGAAGATTTGGAGATAGATGCAAAGAGGCGACAGTGCCAAAGGATAGTAGCATAGATAAAGAGGGAGACACAAAGACTAGAAGAAGAAAAGAGGAAGTTGCAGGAGAAAGAAAAGAAGCTGAAAGCATCACATGATCTCAAGAGGAGAGAAAGGGAAGAAATGTAGAAACAGGAACAAGAAGAAGGACAAGGTGCACTAACAGAGAAAAATATGCAGATACATGTTGAGACAATAAAGCAGCCAGCAGATGATGAACAGGGTGAGCAGGTGCAAGTTTGCAAACTTTCTTAGCAGGTTGTGCAGTTGGTTGAGGCAACAGACATGGCGATGGAACAGGAGTTGGAGGACCAAGACATCGATATCATGTCAAGGGAATCCGAGGTCATACCTCAGTCTCCACCACCTCCAGAACCACAACTAGTCCCAAGTGAGAAAGGAGAATTTTTTCTCCTTGATGATGATTTGGAGGCGAATGTGTACAATCTGGTATTTTATGAGACACAATAGAGGATTGTACAGGCACGAAGAAAGTAGCTCACGCATGATAACACATCACTTGCACACACAGAAGAAAGGGTGATTGTACCAGATGTTAGAAGACATCCAGTTTCCATGGCTGAGGCTTCTAAGGCTTATGAAAAAGCCACAAGCTCAACAGTTAAGTTCTTGATAGCAGAGAATGATCAGATAACGAAGGACTTGTAAGAGGCCAAGCAAAGAACAAAGCAGTCAGCAGGATCTACCATGACAGAGATGAAGAAAGAAATAGTGGCGTTGGAGGCCACCATATGAATAGTGTATAGAATATTTGTCACCATACACAAAGCGGTTGTCCATTTATACGATTTTCAGTAGCAATGCGCACAGATGGCTGAAACTCTCAAAGGTTTTCATAGTGCTATTGTGCACATGCAAGAATCAACAATGAGATACAAGGGAGCCCTACTTTACTTGCACAAGAGGATGAAGCCATAGGTTGAGCTAGACAAAGCACGGGTTCAGATGTTGATCCAGAACTATGAGCAGCTCCCTCTACTCATCACTAGCATTGAGGCTTCCTATGCATAGTTTTTTAGAAGTCTAGATGTCATAGTGCGAGTGCACAATATCCCTTCCATTCGAACCCTCACCCAAGCCATGAGGAAGAACGAAGTAATGTTGGATGTTGACAAGTACATAGAGCAGTTGATGCGTGTAACCACTAGCGATGACTTGCAACTCAGCGCAAAGAACATGCAAAGGTACATTAATGGTCCAACCACACTCAGGACAATGTTGCACATGCTTCAGGATGAGCTAGACAGAGGTTTCAAAACCATATACCCAGAAGCCATGGACGCAATAGTTTGCTTTAACAAAGATGTCATCAAATAGTATGGGGACATAATATCACAATAGCAAGCTTAGTATCAGTTCGCCACCAAAGATCATCATGAGGAGGTTACCTAGTTGGTCTTTCCACAAGACCCCCAGTGATGTTGGTTTTCTTGTCAGACTGACTCAAGCCTATTTTTGTCCCACATGGGTATATGTGGAAATTGTATTATTGTAAACATGTTGTAAGTGAAATTCCAAGTGTCATTAGTGGAATGTGAACAGTCACTATGTAATGTGAAGAGTCATGAGGGTAGTCCTAGAGTCAAAGGGGAATGTCAAGGGTTGCCCCACCCTTTGCTATATATAGAACCTCATAACTCATAGTACAGGATTTTGGGAGCCAAGATTCTAGCTAGGCATTGCTTAGAGAAGGATTAGAGAGTATTGTGACGAGCCTTGGCTTCTCCACGGTGCAGAACTAGTACATCTCTTTGGAGGAGTAGGTAGTGTTGACTATAATGTTCCACTATTAGGGCTAGTCATTGTCAATGGTATATGTATGGATGGAACTTTCAATTTATATATATATATATATATAACAAAGCCAACACGTTTTCATGCATATGTTGTTATTGTAGTTGGACTATTCTGGTTGCTTTAGCAATGTATGTTATTTAACGTATGCATTTGTATATGAACTATTTTGTATGCAATTGTATGAATCTTGTTGCAATCATGTTATTGGTTTAACCAGTCACTTTGGATTGTGGACTATTATGCTTTTTAGCTTGTGATGCCATTCATCTCATGTGTTCCTTTCAGGTTGCATACTATTACAAACTTCTAAGGGACATACTTCCTTTCCCCCTTCGTGTGTTGGAACCCCCATGCATCTCACTTGACTCGTTGCAAAGTCACACACTTTCTTCTGACAAAGATATCACACTTACCTCTGTGTGCTACCACAGTCAAGGAATTGCTTTACTACCCACTATTGGGACTCCTCCTCCAAACGGTCTGAGGTCTAGTTAGGATTTTTTATGGGGGAGATCCCCTGACATGTTGGTGGGTCCAAAACCATCAACACATGCGAACATCATTATGATCAAAGGAGGTAATTTGATGATCATAATTATGCTTCAAAAGAGCATTGTGGCATCTTGATCATGAATCTTTCCCTTGCAAAGTAGACATTTGGTGTAAAAAGTGCTTTAAAAGCATGACAAAGTGACTTTATGGAGCATTACACATTATTTGAGGCAAATTCCACATATTTGTGTTATCACACAAAATGTGATCACCCAACCAAAATTGCTAATATTATTAAAATACTCATTGATATTATGGTTTATTACATTAAAACCCATTTTCACATCAAAAACCCATAAAAAGCAGTGTAAGGATCTATTTTTCCTAAGTTATTTTTACCTATTTGACCTATTTATACATAAATAATTCAAAAATTCAATTATTTACCAGACTAGATCCATCTTAGCCCCGGATCTACCAAGCGTCGAGAGGGATAAAATCCCTTGAGGTGCAAACCTTTTAGAGTGAAAATAGATTTGATCCCTCTCGTCACTTGGTATATCTGGAGTTAAGATGGATCTAGGTTGGTATTTCCCATTTTAAAGAGTATTTCCCCCTTTAAATAGCCTATATTCCACATGAATGCCATGTGTTAATACCATGGGTCAATACGTTATTTTTATTCTAACATATTTTTATTTTTATTATTTTGTGTTTACATGATAGGACATGACAAGACATGACATTACAACATCTCTTCCATATTGGGTTGGAGAGCACCTCTTGGCGCAATGAGTTATTTTCATTAATTAACTTAAGAAATCTTTTTTCTTGAGTTAGTTACCCATAATTAAGGTTATAAACCACCTTTTTGACCTTTTCTCTTATATTTAATTGATAAAAACAAAAATAATAATAATAAAAACCAAAAGGGGGTTAGATCTTGATTTGGTCCAATAATCATTTTTTATTATTTGGACCATATCAACTCTAACCACTATTTTGGTATAAATATGAGAGTTTTTCTTCATCATTCCACCTGACCATTTCATCATCCAACTTATGATGCTCTAGCATTCAAACTCACCCATCTTGAGCTCACACCACCATTGCCACAATTTACCATAGGAGAGAGAGAGAGAGAGAAAAAGAGAGAGAGACTTACATTGTGTAGAATTCATAAAGGGTCCTCCAAAGGAGGAGATTAAAAATATGGTACTTCTTCCTAAGATCTCCGCATAAGTGTTATAATAAAGCTTTCCTTGGGAAATGAAGTTTGATTATATTTTTTATGTTATTCTTTCTATTTTGTTTGCTACTCTTTTAATTTAAATTATTAGCATATTTAATTAAAACTTTCCCACCCCAAGTAGGAACAAGCCAACTTGGCTAGTGAAAGAAGAGGGTGAAGAACCCAGGAAAAATTCAATAAAGTGTTCGGGTTGTAGGGAACAACACTTGTTAAGAGACTTTCCACACCAATAGCAAGACAACATAAGGGTATACAATTTAAAAGAGACTACTAATGTCAATGATGTGGCCTACGGTGTGGCCTGGATTTACACAACTATGGAACAATAAGAAAACCACCAATCCTCAGTGGTGGAGATGGAAGGTATACTTGTCAACCATCTTGTTTCAATTTTAATTGACCCTAGTTATAATATCAGTTATGTCACTCCATAAGTTTTCAAACCCTATGTTTTACATATAACGCAACATGCCAAGTTGTGTCTAATTCAATTACCATTGGGAGCAAAAGGAAGGTGATGAATTATATTGAATCATATCAGTTTGAGATGAGTAGCATGACTACACAAGCCACTTTAAGTGTATTTACCTTGGGGTCATGTAACATGTTCATTGGCATCGACTAGTTGGAAATGCATAATGCCAAGTTGGACTATGATAAAATTTTGGAATGCATAGATGATGAAGGAGAACAAAGGTTATTGCAAGGAGTGCAGAAACCTATATTGGTGAGAAATTTTAGCTATATAATTGAAGAAATGTTGCAAAAAAGGATGCCCCTTATATGCCATACAAGGAAATTTCAACACGGGATGGTAATATGAATATTTAATATCACTCCATCCTATTAGAATACGGTGATGTATTTCTTAAAGAGATACCTAGATTTCCACCTAATAGGCACATTGATTTCTATATAGACCTAAATTTAGGAAAAATGCCTATATCTAGGGAATCCTATAGAATGAGCACATCGAAGTTGGTGAAGCTGAAGATACAACTGAAAGAAATGTTGGAAAAGGGGTACATTAGACCCAACATGTCACCCTAGGGAGCTCCAACATTGTTTGTGAAGAAAAAGGATGGTATCATGAAGTTGTGTATTGATTACACAAAGATAAATAAAGCAACTATTAAACATAAGTATCATTACCTAGAATTGATGATCTCCTTGACTCGCTAATAGAAGTCATATTGTTTTTAAAAATAGAATTGAGATCAAGGTACATCAAGTATGGATCAAGGGTGAAGATATCCACAAGACTGCAATCAGAATCAGATATAGAAGTTATGAGTCCCTTGTCATGTCATGTGGGTAAACTAATTCATCAACCACTTTTATGCTCCTAATGAATAATATTATTAGCAAATATATGGATAATTTTGTGTTGGATTTTATTGATGATATTTTAGTGTATTTGAAGACTATAGGGAAGCACGAAGAGCATCACAAGGCCATATTGCAATTGTTACGAGAGCACCAACTACATGCTATGTTTAGTCAGTGTGATTTCTTCTAATTGCAATTGCATTACTTGGATCATGTTATTAGAAAAGGAGTAGAAGCAGTTGACCTTGAAAAGATCAAGGCCATACTAGAGTGGTTTGTTCCCTCGAATGTAGTAGCAGTAAGACTGTTTATGGGGATAACAAGGATTTTCAAAGATTAGGTTCCCAATCAAGCATTACAAAAGAAGGGAACAAATTTTTATTGGACATTAGCATGTGCAATGAGCTTTGAACAACTAAAGTGCCTTCTTATACATGCCCCTATTCTAAAAATTGCATAATCAAATAAAGACTTCTTGGTTTGCACAAATGCTTGCAAAGAGGGGCTAGATGGAGTTCTCATGCAAGATGGACATGTGATCAGCTATGATTCTAGGAAACTAAATGAGCATGAAATATGTAACACATGATTTAGAGCTTGAAACTATTGGGCATTCTTTAAAAATGTGGAGGCACTACTTGTTTGGGAGAAAGTGCATTTTAACCATAGATTACAGTGGGTAAAAGTATTTGTTTGATTATCCTTGATTGAATGCCAAGAAAGTTTTATGGATGACCCTTACTAGTGAATTTGATTTTGAAATTGAGGTAGGAGGAGCGGGAGGGCTCTGGCTCTGGAGGAAACGAGGGTTTCGGTAATGAAGGCATCAGTAACGTAGAGAGCAGGACAAAGGGTACTGTAGGTAACCTTGCAGCAAAACGAGCAAGGAGCGCAACTATCTTGATATAAGGCCGAAGCAAGGAATACTAAAGCACGACTTGAAGGAACGAAAAGGGTAATAGCACTGAGGGTTTCAAATGGAAACAAACCAGGGGAGGGGAGAGATCCCCTCCTACAAGAACATGGCAACGGGAGAGGCAAGCCGGGAGCGCACGAAGATCGGGATGAAGACAAACGGCAACGAAAACTCGGCAAGCGGGGCAAACTGGCAGGCGGGACTGAAAGGTAAATGTCTGCCCAGGGCCACGAAGAAACCCAGGTTCGTAATACCAAGCAATAAACTGGAAGAATATAGGAGTTATATGAAAGATTATGCTTTAATCTGTAAATTTATAGGGTTCTGGCCGTCAGAGAAAGATCTGTCCAAATGGATACAACAGAGATGGAAACCGAAGGGACATGTAGAACTAAAACTAGGCGCAAAGGGTTTTTTTACAGCGATATTCTCCAACTTAGAAGACAAGGAAAGGATCTTTGAGGGAGGACCCTATTTCATGAATAATGCAGGCCTATTCATGAGACATTGGGTGGACTGCTACAACCCAGATAAAGAGAAAATGCTGGCAGCCCCAGTCTGGATCAGACTCTTTGGGCTCCCAATGGAGTTTTGGGACCGTGAAATCTTAAAAGGCATAGGGAATACAATAGGTTCCTTTGTGAAAGTCGCAGAATCCACAAAGAGAGGAAGATATACATCTTATGCCAGAATATGCGCTTACATGAATATAACAGAACCCCTCCGAGATTATATTGAGTTGGAATATCATGACGAGATCTGGCAACAACCAGTGGACTATGAACACATACCCTTTCGATGCAGGCGTTGTCACGAGTATGGGCATCTATTCAGGCAATGTCCCTTGAATAGAATAGAGGAAGGAAGGGAGAGGAGGGAGGAAGAGAAAACAACAACAGAGGATACGGAACAAGGCGAAGAGGGTTTTAAGGAAGTCCAACAGAGGAAGAAATCAGGACCCAACAAAACACAACGACTAATGACAAAAGAGAATAGTAACTTGGAGACACAGAATAAATTTAAAATCCTGCAAGAAGAAGAAACTGAAGTGGGGGAAAAAGAAGACAACGACGAAGAGATAGCGGAAAGTCCAACGGTAACAGAGAAACCAATACTAGGAAAAAAAGGAGTAGACCCTGGGAAGACAAAGGAAAAAAATGAACAATCAAATGAACAAATACAAATGGAGATAGATCCCCAGAAAGAGAGAGGAGGAGAAGAGGAATACATAATGAAGAAGTTGCTGCAGGAATGGAGATCATTAGATGAAAGGTTCATCCCGGAGGAGCAGAAGCAACTGTATAAAGAAGCATTTCAAAAATACAGAGAAAAAGTAGGAGGAACAACAACAACTAGAATGGAGCCGATAGACCCACAAGGAAACCAGAATATGGGAATGAGCAGTACTGGCAAAGGAGGGAGAAAAAGGGGCAGAAGGACGCTGAATGAGACAATTCAGGAAGTAGGAGAGACATTGGTAAACTACGGAAGGGTTATACCTCTTTCAGAGGTATTCCAAATACCACCAAAAGTTTTGAAATGATAATTACAAGTTGGAACATAAGAGGCCTCAACAGTAGAGGCAAACAAAGATACTTGAAGGAGAGGTTAAATAGAGACAGACCAAGCATAATGATAATCCAAGAAAAAAAAATTAGTACAGAGAGAATGAAAGAGATAATGAGCAAGGGAAATAACAGATATGAAATAATGGGGCAGGATGCAATAGGCAGCGCAGGTGGATTGGCAATCATATGGAACACAGAATAAAGACAATTTGAAATCTGGATAAGTCTCCCACGAATTCTATCGGGAACATTCAAGGTTATAGGATCAACGGAATATGTTGTCCTAACAAGAGTGTATGGGCCACACACTCTGATAGAAAGAAAAAGGTTCTTGCAAAATATAAAAGCAATGAGAGAGCTCATCCCAGAGAGGCCGTGGATTATAGGGGGAGATTTCAACATGATCAAGACCCTAGAAGAAAAGAAAGGAGGGTTGAGAAGGATAGATCCAGATATGGAAGCGTTTAGAGAAATGATAACAGAACAAAGATTAGTGGATATTCAAACTATAAATGGATCTCACACATGGAATAACCGCAGAGGAGGGACAAATCAAATCACCTCAAGGCTGGATAGGTTTCTGATCTCTGAACAAATCATGATGAAGGATGTGTTTATAGATGCCATGATAATCCCAGTAGCAGGTTCAGATCATTGGCCAATAAAACTGGAGATTGACCTCAAGCAAAGCCCCAAAAGCAGACCTTTCAGGTTCGAAGCTTTCTGGCTCAGAGACCAGAAGCTCCTACCGAAAATAGAAGAGTGGTGGACAAAAATCGAACAAAGAGCTAGAAACAAAATGAAAACCTTTCAACTTAAACTGAAAGAGCTAAAAGGAAGAATCAAAAAATGGAACAAGGAGGAATTCGGGGACATCTTCAAGGAGCAACAGCGCCTAGAACAAAAGATGAGTGAAATGCAGCAGAAGGACATTCTGGAAGGTAGAAATGAGGAGAGAACCAGAGAGGAAGGCATAATAATAAGTCAATTAGAAGAACGCAGGATACAGGAAGAAATTTTATGGAAGAAAAAGTCTAGAATCCAGTGGCTTAGAGAAGGAGAGAGAAACACAAAGTTTTTCCATAAGGCTATGATTCAACACAGACAAAGAAATAGGATCTTTTCTATCAAAAACAAGGAAGGCCAACGCATAACCCAGCATGAGGATATGGAACAGAACTTGGTAAAGCATTTTAAAGACCTTCTCAAAGAACCCCAGAGAAACAGATCAGAGGCAATAGCCAAGGTAGTAAGAGAAATACCCAAGTTAGTAACCAGAGATCAGAATTTAGCCCTGATGAGGAGTGCTACTTTAGAGGAAGTAGAGGAAGTAGTGAAGGGTCTGAAAAGAAATAAAGCCCCTGGACCTGATGGGTACACTGCGGAGTTCTACCAAGCTTGCTGGCATTTCATAGGGGAAGAAATCTTAGAAGTGGTGGAGGAGGCATGCATTCACCAAAAAGTTTGGCTGGGGTTAAATGCAACTCTATTAACGCTAATCCCTAAATTGGCCCAATCTGAAATAGCAGAAGGCTTCAGACCGATTACCCTATGTAATGTTATTTACAAGATTATAGCCACTTTAATGGTTAGTAGGCTCAAACCGATCCTGCCCAGTATCATATCCCTTGAACAGACAGGGTTCGTGGAGGGAAGACAAATCCTGGATGGACTGGTAGTCTCTCAAGAGGTCATACATACCTTAAAACAAAGAAAAGAGCCAGGCATGATGATCAAGTTGGACCTTTCAAAAGCATATGACAAGCTGAATTGGAAATATCTAGAAGCCATACTTCAAGCTTATGGGTTCTGTAACAGATGGGTAAATTAGATACACAGCATGATAGCCACTCCGAATTTCTCTATTCTCCTAAATGGAACACCAACAGCAACCTTCAATGCAACAAGAGGCCTGCGCCAAGGAGACCCCCTGTCCCCTTTTCTATTCATAATAGCAGCAGAAGGGTTAGGCAGGTATTTCAAGAAAGAACTAAGAGAAAGGAAAATTAAAGGGTTATGCTTATGGGGAAACAACATCTCAGTTACACACCAGCAGTTCGTTGACGATATCATGATCTTCTGCAAAGTATCCTTGAGAGAAGTGAAGAAGGTAAAGGAGATCCTGGAGGTATTTATGGAGGCTTCAGGAACTGAAATAAATAAGGAGAAATCGAGCACTTTCATATTCAATTCATCGGAGACTGTTAAAAATCACTTAACAAGAATCTTGGGGTACAGAAAGGGAGAATTGCCTACCAAGTATCTAGGAATTATGCTTGACCTCATCTCTCTAAGGATAGCCAACTGGCAACCCACTATAGAGAAACTCAAAAACAGACTCAAAAACTGGTCTTTTCGGTCTTTAAATATTGCAGCTAGACTGGTGCTTCTCAAATCGACACTCCAATCTATCCCTATATACCCCCTATCGGTTATGGCGGTACCGAAAGGGGTCTGCACCAAAATGAATGAAATCTACAGGAAATTTTTATGGGTAGGACCTAAACAACAGAAGAAATGGGCCCTATGCTCATGGAACAGCTTAACAAAACCTAAGGAGGAGGGAGGTTAGGGCTGAGAGATCCATTCACCCTAAATCAAATCCTTGCAGCGAAGCTCTGGTGGCAGTGGTTGAAAGGAGGCAAAGATCTCTGGAAAGAAATATGGACATCAAAATATAACATGCCAACTACATTTGAAGAAAAACTGAGAAAGGCAGATATGCCGAAAGGTTCAGCAATATGGGAACTAGCATGCCAGAACAGAGACATCATAAGAGAACATGCATTCTGGGAAATTAGGGATGGACGAACAACAAAATTTTGGGAGGAAACTTGGCAGCAGAGGGGAAAAATGTTGGAAAATCAGGGAATGCAAAACACATACAAGACAGCCAAGGAGAAAGGATTAACCCTAGTCAAATATTACTGGAAGGAAGAAGGCGAAAATGAGATCTGGAGAGAATGGAAAGGATCGGAAGAATGGGATAATAATATGGAGGAAGACCTAAAAGCACGAATAAATAAAGAATTGGACTAAAGAAGGATTAAAAAAGAGATGGCCCAGATATCCTCAGATGGGGGGGAACACAAAAGGTACTTTCACAACCAAAGAAGCATACACCATAAAAATCAAAAGCACTCAGGAGGACCACAACCAAGACTGGAAACAACTATGGAAGAACAGATGGTGGCCGAAGGTCACAATGTTTGCCTGGCTAGTAGGAAGAAAGCGCATACTCACATGGGATCAAATTCAAAAAAGAGGTTTCTCAGGACCGTCAAGGTGCAGCCTATGTAAGCAAGGAGATGAAAACCAGGAACACATCTTGAATGGCTGTGGAGTAGCCCAACACCAATGGGAAGAAACTAGAAGTCTCTTCGGAAAGACAAAAAGAGACCCCCAGGATATAACTCAAACTTTATTCCAGTGGGGAAGGGACAATTCCAAATTCCGGTGATCAGAAGAGCCTGGAGCCTGGTAGTGGGGTTCAACATATGGAACATTTGGAAGGAGAGAAATAAAAGGATCTTTCAAGGGAAAACATCTACTCCGGAGGAGGTTTGGAAAAGAACTCAGAGCCAAATAAGGGAAACAATTCTATCGGAAACATGGGCAGAGGAGGACTGGAACACCCCGGAGGAAGAGAGATATATCCTAAGAAATCTAAACTTGGAACCAGGAATGGTCTTTCCACACCAACAAAAGAAACGGGTCACAAGAAACCAAAGCCCTACGGTCTTCATCCGCCCTCAAGAAGGCTTCACCAAATTAAACTTTGACGGGGCATCAAAAGGAAATCCAGGTCCGATTGGATACGGTGGAATATTCAGAGACAGCCAAGGTCAAACCAGATGGATATATGCAGACAGAGGGGGCTTAATGAGTAACAATGAAGCCGAGTTCATGGCGGTATACCAAGGGATCAAGATTGCCATAAGGAATGGATATAGGAAATTAGAAGTCGAAGGAGACTCTAATTTGGTTATAGAGACTATAAAGAAACTTAACCATGGCAAGTCTTGGGAGCAGGTGGCCAAGAGCTGGAGAACAACAGGATTGGTACAAGATTTAGAAGAAATCATGAAAAATATTGAGTATAAAGTCATACACCATGTAAGGAGAGAAGGTAACAGACCAGCAGACTATTTGGCAAATTGGGGATGTAATGAAATAGGGGGAAAAGTGGATAGCAGATGGACAGACCAGTTAGCCGCGACAAGATGGGTGGACTTAGATAGAATCATAGAACAAGACTATAATGCAGCAACACAACTATGAATATGATAACAGTTATGCCTCGATCGGGGTGGTGAACTACGGACATTGCAGGGCACTGATGGGATGGGAAGGTGGTTGGCAGACGTCACGCAGAACGATAATAATTAATCGAGCTGAGGTGAAGGGTGGTGGAGCAGTGCGCATACCAAGGAATGGAGCGAAACAAATTATGGAAAGAGCAGGAATAAGACCCGGCGGCGATCATTTGCAGCCTCATATGCTAGGTGGCGAAATTCATTTAAGGAGTAACGCAGGTGGAATGACAAACAAACGCAATGCAAAGAAGGAAGGGAGGGAGGAATCGGTCTGGCAGCGAGACGTAAACCAAAGACTCAGGCGCAGCATAAGTATTAGGATGGAGGGAGGAAGAAGGGTAAAGCAGGAGGTGGAGGGTGTGGAGAAGTATCCTGGGAGAGAGCAGGAACAGCTGAAGGTGGCGACCGATAGCTCCAAAGATAAAGATATGGAGATAGGAAAGGCGGATGGCGGAGTGAGAGTAACCGTTGAAGTCGGGCAGAGCAGTAGAAATAGCAGCAGGGGAAGGCCGAGTAAAAGAGGAAAACACAGAGGGCGAAGGAGAACGAGGCAGGAGAACTGTGCTAGAAATGAGACTCCAGTTTATGAACAGCAGAGGAGGGGACGGTGCTCAATCGGGCAGGCAGCTCGGGAAGCGGAGGTAGCCTATAGTAAGGAAACCAACGCAGACGTTAGGAGAATCATCGATGCGATGGAGAAAGGAGTGCTGGAAGAACCCTCAGACCCCGAAATGGAAGAATGGGACACCCTGCTACCAGACCCTGGGAACACGCGAGGGAGACTTACGCTGTACAAGCAAGCACTCCATATGTACTGGGTAATGAAGCACCTGCTTGCCAAGGCCATGGAGCAAGTTGCTGTTGAGATGACAAGAGATTGCTCAAGGGATGCCGGACATGAAGAAAGAGATGACCAGCCTGCAGTTTATGACCCGGAACCAAGACATCAAATTAGAAGAAATCAGAGGTATTCTGAAGGACCTGATAAAGGCGAAGCGAGAGGAGAAGCCCAAGCAAGAGACCAATGCAGACTGAAGATTCTGCTCAATTATTCTTTTTGGTTTTGCATGCTGATATAAACTACAGTGTTCTTTTGTCTAAGCTAGCTGGTTAAAGTTTCTGATTATAGACAGTGAGGAATATATAGCAGATAAAAGACTGTAAGACTTATGTTAGATGTAAGTTTTGATGATAGATAAGTAAACCGAACTAGACAATATTTTTGAGGGACCAACAGACCTGGTTTCCCTTCGGGGCAGGTTGAGGTCACCTTTGCATGTATACTCTATTTTCGATGTATAGAATAGAAATGGTAACACCGTAGCTTACAAAAAAAACAAAATTTGATTTTGAAATCAAGAACATTAAAGGAAAATAAAATTGAGTGGCCAATGCACTCAGCAGAAGCAAGTAAGTGATACACATGGCAGTCATAAGTGCATGTGATACAAAAAACAAAGAAATGATCATAGAATAATTATAGGAAGATGAGCACTTCCAGCATGTAAGTGCTTGTAGCAAGAGCTCAAGGGACTAATACAAGAAAACTATCAGCTAACTAGAGATGAATTATTAAAGTAAAAAGGAAAACTATACATACCCAATGTAGTTGACTTAAAGAATCTCATAATAGATTATTTTCATAGAAGACAATATGCAAGTCACCCAGGATATCAAAAGATGATAACGACAACCAGAAGATTGTATTAATGGCCAATAATGAAGAAAGAAATTGTTGAATATAATGCAAAATGCTTAGTTCCAATATGTCAAGGTGGAATGCAAACACCAATTAGGATTTTGAAGAAAATACCAATTCCAGAATAGAAATGGGAAGTCATATCAATGGACTTCATCATTGGTCTACCAAGAACCCCCAAGAAGCACGATGCAGTCATGGTGCTCGTTGATAAGTTGAGAAAGGAAACTCACTTTATAGTAGTGAAGTCTACTTATAAGGAAATTAATATTGCCAATATTTTTAGGTAGAAGGTTTTCATATTGCGTGGTATGCCCAAGAAGATCATATCTGATAGGGATGCAAAGTTTACTTCAAATTTTTGGAAATCCTTATTTATTAGTTTTGAAACTCAGTTAGTATTTAACATACCATATCACCCTCAAATTGATGAGTTGATAGAGAGGGTGAATAGGATATTAGAAGACATGCTCACGACGTATGTTATGCACAAGCCTAAGAAATGAGAAGATTTTCTACCTTTGCTAGAGTATGCTTACAATAATGGCTATCAAGGGTCATTAAAGATAAGCCATTTTGAAGATTTGAATTGAAAAAAGTGCAGTGTCCCAAATTTTGGTAGGGATAATCTACTGGACATAGTCACACTTAGGCCAGATATGTTAAAGAAAATGGAACATGAAGTAATCAACAAAGAAAAAATTGAAGGTATTTCAAGGTTATTAGAAGAGTTATGCAAATCAAATTAGAAATCACAAACGATTTCAAGTAGGTGAGAATGTATATCTCCAAATTAGGCCAAAGAGAAGTTCCTTAAAAGTGGGATCATGTGCCAAGCTAGCAACAAGATATTGTGGACCCTTCCAGATCTTGGAGAGAGTAGGGCTATTGGAATACATACTTTCCTTGCCTCCTATAGTGGAGGAATATGATGTGTTTCATATATAATCAAAAGATATATACATGATGTTTATCATATCATTGGTTGGGACTTGATACAAGTTGAACTAGAAGGGGAATTTTGACTAGAACCTCAATGCACACTAACAAGAGGGATCACATGCTCCAGAATAGAGTCATAATGTAGGTCAATGTGTATTGGAAGCACTTTGGACCAAATGAAGCAACATGGGAACTGGAGGATGCCATGAAAAAGGCATAGTAAGTTTTGTTTTATGTTTAAATTCAACTATACATATGGTAGAACACCAAGGATGGTGTTCCTTTAAGAGTGTGGGGATTATAACATTCCTTTTCTAATCTCCAAATTTCGTAAATGTAATTAAAGGATGATAATGTTGGAGGAACAACATAGAGGCCTTGGAAACACTATTGATGTAAATATCCTATTCGATTAGATCATAAATTGATAAAGTTGAAGAAGAGGACAAGCCTATATAGATCTCAATGTCTAAAATGAAAGCTTGCGGGAGAAGTCATTAAGGAGATTGGGAAGTTTCCTATCCTCCTTGAATTTAATGATTTTGATCTTTAATGTTCTAGGTAAACCACTGAAATGCATAGCAAACACACTGTTGAGTGGACACGTCAATAGACAACACCCAGACCTTAGATATCAGAAGTATCATAATATGAGGAGCCCCCAGAGGGTGATGTCATGGTGGCATCACAAATGATGATTTGGCAGTGCCATAAGTATGACACATCTCACCCAGATTTAGCCTAGTTCATATGCCAACTGTGCAGATATAGGTGACATGTGGCACCCATCAACAGTGCCACATGGTAGGGACATGTTAGCAGTGCAATGTGTCTAACATGTCAACCTTCGCCACATGGTAGACTGTGATTGGACAACAAAAGATGAGGTGGCATGATAAGCTAGCCACCGACCTATTGATAAAATGCAACAATTTATAGTTGTATGAAATTCGTCGATAACCTAGTCTCCCATGCGAGTATATCTTCGTATCAATGGGTTGGGGGTTTTGCGCGCATATTGGATATTAGCATTTAATGGAGGGATATTTTTTATTTCCATATCAGTTATATCAACATATCAATACATTCGTTACTGCCTATATTGGTGATGTTTGACACTGGTCATATCAAACATGGGAATTTTCGAGGGAGCAAAGAGTACAGTTATATGGAAAATGTCAATATGGCATTCTAAAATGTCGATTGTTTAATGAAATATTCTAAAACCAACTTGGCATTTAGTCGTTTTTCCTCAACTTTCTATAAACTTATCTACTTTTCTAAAATAATTCTATATAACTTGATTAAAAAATAACTAATCATAATGATTGTGAGGGGCTATATTTCTCACCACTTCGAAAAATAATAAAACTTGGGAATAGTCATGTTTAACTCCTAAATAAAAAATCACATAAAAGTAAAATATAAGAAAAAAACCTCTACCTAACAACCTCTAACAACCTCCTACGTCCTTAACTTCCTCTTTTACTAAATATTTACCAACTCAATGACATTCAAAATAAACGCATGTTATTATATAATAAGGATTTGAATAGTGTTTCAAAAAAAAATCAGAATCTTTTAAAGATATATATTTTTATATAACTTTGTGCATTAAAATGTCTCTCCTATATAAAAATGGAAAATTTGAAAATTTATCTTGCTTTTTATTTTTTATTTACGTTATATTTATAGTTCTTTCAAATTCCATTAAACTATCGCTTCTAATTTTATTTAATTAAGATATACATTGATCGAAATATTAATATATTCGATGTAAGAAGACGTCTCGAGAAATGAAACGCACTGCATTCATTAGAAATTAACATCTCTGAAGATGTGATCGCTCTGTATCTCTGAGTTTCCTAAGCTTACTCGTTCCATTTACTAGGAGTGCTGCAAGACTTTGTTTTATATATTATGGTATCTTATATTCAGAATGTTAAAACGCGTGTGGGCCTATAGCTCAGTGGTAGAGCATTTGACTGCAGATCAAGAGGTCACCGGTTCGAACCCGGTTGGGCCCTCTTTTCAACGATGTTAGTTTTATTCGATATTATCGTTGAATTTTATTTAATATTTTATTTAATTTTCTACATGAAAAGTAATTTTGATATTTTATTTAATTTTCTCACACATGAAAAGTAATTTTGGTATTTTATTTAATTTTCTCACACATAAAAGTAATTTTGGTATTTTATTTAATTTTCTCACACATGAAAAGTAATGTTTGTATATTGAAGGTTGGCATGATGTTATTCAACAACACGTGAAAGCACCTTCGAACCATGAAGGCATTGAAGCAAAACTCGTCTTTCTATAATTTTTCAATAAACTTCTTCAACATAGTGATAAGGACGCACATTCATCATTATGACATCAACACAAATGACTCTCCACCATATCACTACATGCCCTAGTAGGGATCAACATTTTTCTCCACCATATCACTACATGCCCTAGTAGGGATCAACATTTTTAAAAGACTTTAAATTCAAGGTTATATTAACAAGACAAAGGGTACTTAACTTCAATAACAAGAAATTTGTGGTGCAACTAAATTGCTTTGCTCACTTTGTTTTCAACTATGTGGTACAACTAAAGCAAGCTAAATTGCTTTGTTTATTTTGTTTTCAACTTTGTTGTGCAACTAAATTGTTATACTCACGTTGTTATCAAGTTTCAAGTTATGATAGAGAATGGGAATGCAATCTCATGTGGAGGTATGTATCATAATGTTAAATTCTTTATGGGAGTTTTATTTTGAATTTTTTTTAGTTTTCCACTCTCTTAAGAGGCACAAAGATAGTGTTGGGTGTGGAAGGGCTCTAACACTTAGGTGTAAAGGCTAACGATGTGAATTTTATTTGATATTATCGTTGAATTTTATTTGATATTTTATTTAATTTTCTAAATGAAAAGTAATTTTGATATTTTATTTAATTTTCTCACACATGAAAAGTAATTTTGGTATTTTATTTAATTTTCTCACACATGAAAAGTAATTTTGGTATTTTATTTAATTTTCTCACACATGAAAAGTAATGTTTGTATATTGAAGGTTGGCATGATGTTATTCAACAACACGTGAAAGCACCTTCGAACCATGAAGGCATTGAAGCAAAACTCGTCTTTCTATAATTTTTAAATAAACTTCTTCAACACAGTGATAAGGAGGCACATTCATCATTATGACATCAACACAAATGACTCTCCACCATATCACTACATGCCCTAGTAGGGATCAACATTTTTTTCCACCATATCACTACATGCCCTAGTAGGGATCAACATTTTTAAAAGACTTTAAATTCAAGGTTATATTAACAAGACAAAGGGTACTTAACTTCAATAACAAGAAATTTGTGGTGCAACTAAATTGCTTTGCTCACTTTGTTTTCAACTATGTGGTACAACTAAAGCAAGCTAAATTGCTTTGTTTATTTTGTTTTCAACTTTGTTGTGCAACTAAATTGTTATACTCACGTTGTTATCAAGTTTCAAGTTATGATAGAGAATGGGAATGCAATCTCATGTGGAGGTATGTATCATAATGTTAAATTCTTTATGGGAGTTTTATTTTGATTTTTTTTTAGTTTTCCACTCTCTTAAGAGGCACAAAGATAGTGTTGGGTGTGGAAGGGCTCTAACACTTAGGTGTAAGGGCTAAGATATATTTCCTTCGAGGCATAAAGAACCCCACAAACCAAAGCATAAACTCCCATTGATTGACAAATAATTCTCAAGAAGAGGGCACCAAGTTTAGTGGCTTACTCTATTCCTTAGAAGTGCATGAAGAGCCTCAAGTGATTCCAAAACAATGACCATATGTCCTTAATCAACATGAGCAAGTATTTAAGGAGATACCTCAAGGGGTTACATCCAATATGTTACTCATCCAACCATTTTCAAGGCCTATCACTATCCATATGCTCAGAAGAGTGAGGTAGAGAAAATTGTTAAGGACATGTCACAGGGCGGATCATACATCCTAGCAAGAGTGCATTCTCTTCTTTGATGATCTTAGTCAAAAAGAGGGGTAAATCTTGCAAGATGTGTCGAGGCTACAAGGGACTCAATAAAATCACATTCAAAGATAAGGTTCATATTCTTCTTGTTGATGAATTATTAGATGAATTAGTACAGGGCATAGTTTACTTCACAAATCTTAATCTTTGTTTGTGATATCATTAGATTTCTCTTAAGAAGGTGTGCCTAAAATAACTTCAAAAATTCATGAAATTAACTATTAATTTTTCATGATGCCATTTGGATTCGACAATGCTCCATCTACATTCCAGAATTTTGGTTTTAGGCCTTACTCATAAAAAGTGTTTTAGTTTTCTTTGATGACATTAAGATATTTAGCAAAACATAGGAAAATCATTGAAACATGTGGATAAGATATTGCAAATGCTTAAAGGCAACCAACTTTATGAAAATAAATCAAAGTGTTCTTTTTTAGTACAAGAAGTTGAGTACCTAGGCCATGTTCTATCACATGTAGGAGTTAAGGTAGATCCACAAAAATAGTAGTTGTAACATCCCAATTTTGATATTTGGATTATAATGAATCAAATTGTGTGATTGATGTAAACATGCTAGCATGAATTCCTAGTGTTGAGCTCATTGGGTCAAGGATTGACTAGTAAATGTCTAGGTACGTATTTTCCATAACTATATTTTCTAAAAACTATAACATATATTTTTCATTATACTCTCAATATATGTAAATATTATTTTGAAATTTAATATAAAAATCCAAAGTTGGTTTTGAATGAGCACAAGAGGGTAAGATTCCACTAATGGGGAAGAGCAAAGGTGGTCCAACCGGACGGAAATCTTAAGCTTCTTTAATTACCCAGGTCTCATAACCTTCATCTTTCCACCATGTGCCTTATATAAATTCCAACCACCAATTAGTAGATAGTGGTTATTAGGGAAGTCCACTTTCCATAGTTACAAGAGCATGGGGTTTGAATATAGGTCACGAGGAGTGTAAGAGACTCGTTATAAATATACGATATATAGAGGAAGAACGAGCTACACTAAACACAACAAGAACATACACGAAAATGCACAAAGAGAAATAGCTATTGGGAAGGAAATTCCAACCCAACATTTTATTAAGCTTTAGGTGTATTTATCCCTGATTGATATAGTTAAAGTGGTTATACCAGCTCACAACCACCCTTCATTCACATTTATGATAATTACTAACATTTATATGTACATGATTATAACAACAAATCGAAATAGACCCTTACAACATCTCCCCCACCCTTAATGCCTTACTGGTAGCAGCAAGGATGCCTTACGTACACACATGCTCTACAGATGTAATATACTCGAAACTCCAGGTCTTCTCAGAGTTGGTGCATCGTCTCACATACTCTAATCTCCCTGAAAATGATGTTTCCAGAGATTTCATCAGGGAAGAAGTTATCTATGTTGGTATTGGTACGTCCTATTCTATGGTGTTGATAGCTGGAGGACGTGTTCAAGAAATCCAATGTCGACGACAACGAAAAAATATCTTCGTTGAAGCTGAGAGATTTGATGCAATTGTTGGGTGAGAATGCGACGGTTGACGAGGTTGGAACTATAATTTCTGAGGCAATTTGAACAAAGATGGTTACATTGACCTGTCAAGTTTGTAGCTATCAATACCCACCAAACAGTAAGCAATTCGAGCAGACTCCCGTTCGACCATACACGATCAATTAATGTAGTGGTCTTTAAATAATATATGAACTTCCAGTTTCTTTTACAAATTATAGCGACTAATAAACTCAAATTAAACGTGTCTTATACCTTTTGAATCCTTCCAACATATTATTTTGTTGAACTAAGTGTGCACGAATATCTATGGAACTCAGCTTGCATTCTTCGGAAAATTTGACTTGCAGCTTGCCCAATTTATTCATCCTCTTTGTTTTCGAGTTCGAACCACCTTCGTTTGCTGTTGTTGTCGCCCAGCCAACCGAAGGAGGCAACGACACCAGAATGTTATAAATATACGATATGTAGAGCCAGAACAGGCTACAGTAAGCACAACAAGAACATGTACATGTACCCACTCACAACCACCCTTACATGTACATGATTTTGATGTTTGAACCATATCTTTTCCCTTTAACTTTTTCTTCGTGCAAATTCAAAATGACCATTCAAGGAGGTGCATTTGTTTGACTCCATTCTATACATTATGATGCTATATTCATGGCCATTCTCATGCGATAGTCTATAATTCAAGCATGTAAGTGAGATGAGAAGATAATTCTATGAATGTGTGTATGTGGATGGATAATTTTATGAATGTGTATGTATGAGATTTATATTGGATCAATATATTATTTGTAATCTATTTCGATGTTTTTAGGGTGGAAAATTGGAGGAATAAGTTTACACAGTGATTTTTATTAGCGGTTCTAATTTGAAATTTTTGTTTGAAAAATTTTAGGAACCATTTTTAGGCCTTAGATGGCATTTTTTTGTGGTCTTGATCTTACTATGGACTTAGATTCCATAATATGCACATTTATTCCTTTCCAACGACATAAGAATCACCTTAATCAGAGCTCATATGAGAAAGTTATGCCTCTTGTCACGTCGACCTATCACAATTGGCCTCCATAATTTGAGAGGATGCTACATCATCCCTTGTTGTTCACAAAAAAGGGCCTAGCCATGTGGGAACTATGAAAAATTATCTAGAATGGTTGAGTCGTAACTCATATCAAGGGTTGATTGGGTCAAATTTAACCCCTAGTTGGCTATTGGGCTATGTTATAACTGTGCCACTAGGAGGAAAAGGGGTTCCATTCTATTTAAGTCCATTTTTTTTCCATAGATGAGGAGAGTAGTTGCAAGATGATAAAGAGAGAACAAAGAGAG
Source organism: Pinus tabuliformis (assembly GCA_031772625.1). Classification (NCBI taxonomy): domain Eukaryota; kingdom Viridiplantae; phylum Streptophyta; class Pinopsida; order Pinales; family Pinaceae; genus Pinus; species Pinus tabuliformis. Next base: position 130,575,088 of record CM062806.1, read on the forward strand.
AGAGTTTTTGTATTGTAGCAACCCATAGGCCATAGGTCTCACTTCTTTGTACTTGCATCCATTTCCTTTTAGAGAAAGAGGAAGCAGAGCAACCTCACCTTCCAGTTGGGTTTTCTCCCATAAGGGTTTCCCATGTCAGTGTTATCATGGTTGTAAGTGATTGTATTTTTATCTATTCTCTATTTTCCATATTTCATATATTTCATGTATAAGCATAGCAAAATAATTAATGAATCCATAAATCTAAGGAAAATTAACCCTCATAGTGTAGATTTTGGATTTTCATTGTATCTTTAGTAGATATATTATGACAAATTGTCTAGTGAAATATCCACAGTTGTTTACAAATCATATTGGTATCCGAGCAAGTGTATTCATTATTTTGTGGGAATTTGCAATGGATCCATATCAGTTTAAGCATAGAGTTGTAAAACCTTAGCCATAGCCAATGAATCTATTAATATCCCTCAAGATTCGATAAAGGAGAGATTCTCAAGGATGGAAGAACTAGTCACTAATATCAGGCTAACATGAATCTCCTTATGGTAGTTGGGAATCAAAGAAGGTAGAGGCTCCAACTTAGAGGTTAGATCATATGGGAAAGCGGGGGACCGAAAAGAAATAGAGAGGGAATCTAAGAAATAATTTGAAAATGAAAAACCCAATTTGACTACCATGAACCATTCACAGTACTTATTCAAAATGAGTTGAAGGTCAAGATCAAGTCATATTAAGGTGATAATGGTGCTTTGAATTTAAATCACTGGTTACAACAACTAGAGGTTTATTTTAGTGTACACCACATAGAGGAAGAACAAAAAATTTCATTTTATTGGATAAAATTAGAGGGTCATGCCTTGACCCAGTGGGAAGACCACATGGAAACCCTAATTTTGGAGGGAGATCTTGTAGTGACTACATCGGAGAATTTCAAAACTCTTACTAAGCCATAATTTTACACTATTGGATATGTAAAGGACTAATAGATATGATGGCATTACTTTAGGCAAAGATAGGGCTAGATTGTAGAGGATTACACCACAAGATTTGAAAAGATGGCCATAATGGTGTATATCTCCCCAAAGAACCTAAATGTACTCCTTAAGTATATGGGGGTCTGCACAACCATCTGTGGAAGCAAGTGATGTTCTTCGAACCTAGAACAATAAACAAGGCTTGTGTACAGGAACAATACCTAGAGAACATAGGCCAAAAGAAACAGAAATGAAATGGGTTAAAGCAAATGGAGCACCAAGAAGATTCCATGGAGGGAAAGAAGAAGTCAAAAGAGGGAAAAGACAAAAATACAACAACCACAACACACCAATGCAAAGATACCTACAATCACTACAACCATGATCCAAGGGATATTCATGACTACTCGCCTATTCCACTTGGACCCCCACCATTGTACCATTATTTCTTTCAGCTTTAGTTATTGTAGCACAATTTACTATTTTTGGCATTTTCTCAGGGCTTGAACTTCCAGAGTCGTTTTGAGGCCCTAAATGACGTTGTTTTGGAAAACGGGAAAACATAAGTCTCTTTCTCTAACGTTTTCACTTCAAAGTTATAGTCCTCGGATATATATTTCTCACGAGGTATCATGTGCGTCAAACGAAGATCATATGCCAAAGTTACAACCCCGAAGTTGATGTACCAATTTACCCCAACGGGGCCCATAGTTTTGGTGCTTCATCTCCTAAGGTTAAGTTTTTCAATGTTTAGGGTTTTCCATTGTTTCTGAATAATAAATAGGACTTCAAGCCTCATTGTAACACAATTCAGAGGCATGTAGCCGCCACATCTCTTCTCAGAGATAAGCTACCATCACCCAAGCTAGTTTATTTCCATTATGTATGTAAGCATATTTTAGTTCTTTGGTATTAATGAAATGAAGTTTTATTCCTACTGCATCTCTGTGTTTATGTTTATATATGTATTATATTACTTTCCTGCATAAGTCTGGATAAAACCACAGCAACCATTATAACATTGATAGTCATACAAAGGAGAAGTGTTGGAATTTGCATCCAAGCTCAACATGAAGAACTAAAATAAAGGTGGTAAGAAGAAAAATCTCATGGCCACAAAGTCTAGTAATTGAGTAGAAAGTAGCTCAGACATGGATGAGAATATTTTCTCTACATTACTACAGAATCAAGTGAATCTAAGTAGCCTTTAACAATAGGAAGAGAAGGAAATGACTAGACTCTTCCATATAAAGATACATTTCAAGAAGATGAAAAGAAATGCTCTGCTCAACTCACAATCATGGGTGAATCTCATAGTAGAAGATCTAGTCAAGAAACTGATACTAGAGACTCATGACTATCCTAGCCCATATCCATTAGGATCGGTTAATAAGGAGGTAGAGATAAAGGTAACCAAACATTTCAAAATGAAATTTGTTATCAATTCTAACTTTATTGATGAAGTAGAATTGGGTGTCGTTCCACTAGATGTATGTGGTTTTGTGTTTGGGGGTCCTATATTTACATGCGGGATGCAATATTCACATTGAGAGCCAACTAGTGTTACCTCATCAAGGATGGGAAATGCTTCATCATCAATGCATAGAAGGGAAAGTTAAAGATCTCGCTAGTAAGTGCCAACTAAGCCAAAAATTTGATCAGTTCTAGAAAGAAATATTTTTATTTTATTTTTAGGAGAAAATCAATATGTAGAAGAGTCCAAGAGAGTTAAATCATCCCCTAAAGGGGAGTACTAAGAAATGGAAACAATAATTGGAAGAGTTTCTATAGGTGTATAAGAGTGTGTTCTAGGATCTGAAAGGGTTACCACCCACTAGGGAAGTGGAGCACAAGATCCATCTATTGCCAAACTTTTCGTTACCAAGCATTGGCCTATACAGGTAGTCCATTATAGAGAAAAATGAGGTGTAGAATCAACTGCAATATCTATTGAACATGGTGTTATTTGACCAAGTACCTCACCATGTGGATCATCCATTATAATTTTTCCTAAAATATATGGGACTTGGTGAATGTGCATTAATTATAGGGTGTTAAACAAAATTATGCTCAAGAATGGGTACTCATTGCCCAAGATTAATGATCTATTAGATTAGTTGCAGCAAGCAAAATAATTCACCATGTTGGACTTCAGGTCAGGATATCACCATATTCAGATTAGAGAAGAAGATACCTAGAAGACTGCCTTCAAAACTAGGTAGTTTTGTATGAGTGGTTAGTCATGTCATTTGGCATATGAAATTCACTAGCTACATTTATGAGGTTAATTAATGATATACTATGCCCTTTTACACAATTATTTTTTATTTTTTATTTGGATGATATACTCATATACAGTTCTATCGGGGAGGAGCATGTATCTCACATTTGATGTAGGGGCTAGAGACATTAAATAAGCACCAGTTGTTTGAACATATGAAGTGTTATTTTTCACAATAGTATTTGGTGTATTTGGAGTATGTGATAGGTGGAGGAGAGCTAAATATAGATCCTACAAAAATCAAGGCCATCAAGAAAAGGTCAATGCTTACTAATGTTTCTAAGGTCAAGAGTTTCATTGGTACAACATAATACTTGATTAAATTCATAGCCCCATTTTTATAGTAGAAAACCACCTATTCCATAACACCAATTGGAAAGATTTTACAATATGGAAAGGTTCAATAAAGGGCATTTGAGGAGTTAAAGAAGAAGATTGGTCAAGCATCGATTCTTGCATTACTGAACTTATAGCATCCCTTCAAAGTGGAGATGGATATAAGTGAGTATGTTATGGAAGTAGTCTTGATACAAGAAGAAGGCTTGTATGCTACCATTTTGAACTATTTCATGGGGTGGTTCTCATCTACCCTACCTACAATAAGGAGCTTTATGTCCTAGTGAAAACTTTGAAGAAGTAGAAACATTATCTAATGGGAAAGATGACTATAATCCACACAAATCACTAGTCGTTGTAGTACCTACAAGCCTAGAGTAAGCTATAGTAGACCAAGAATTACAAGTGGATGGGATTTTTACAACAATTCCATTTAGTGATAAGTGCAAGAAGGGAAACACAAACAAATTGTATATTTGATTTCAAGGTGACACACATCAAATATCGTACCTTTGGTAACTCCAATCCACATGGATCCTTTCACCCATGATACATATAGAGAGGAATATATAGAGGATGGGGACTTCAATGAAGTGTTTCAGTAGTTGCAAAGCTAAATTTGTTATGTATCTAGATCAAAATAACATAGGAAACATAAGAAAAGATAAATCAATGACTTGATAATAAGCCACTTCAAGGGAGCAACCTCCCTTTGCATCACATAAATGAAAAGTCCTTGGATGATTCAAATGACAAGGCCTCCTTAATATATAAAGGATTCTAAGGGGTCAAAATATAATTAGGGCCTACATAACAATAATAATGTAAGGGCACAACAATAACAATAATGAGCTTCTATGGGGCACAACAATAACAATATAGGGGCAATACTAGTATTATAAGGACCTAACATGCCCCTCTCCTTTAAAAAAGTGTTGTTCTCAATGCTTTAGTAGTTATAGATGCTTTTGTATAAAATAATCATCCTTCCATGTGGAATATTCAACATGTAATTTTTTCCACTTCATGAGATACTCTGAAATTGATCGATTTCATAGCTGCTAGATTCTTGTTTTTGTGATTGCTTCAGGATCCAATATGATTTTTCCTTCCTCATCAAGTTTTGGAAATATAGTTTGAACAGGGATATTTTCACCTGTAACATTCTTTAAGCATGAAACATGGAAAACTGGGTGCACTTGTGAAGATGCAGATAGATCCAATTTGTACGCCATCGTACCAATATTTTGCAACACCTTGTAACGGCCATAGTACTTGGGCGATAATTTATTAACCTTATTAGCTTGCTTGAGGGACATTTTCTTGTATGGTTGTAGTCGTAAAAATATCTAATCGCCCACATCAAAACTTCTTTCACTGCGATGTTTATTTTCTTATTTCTTTATTTGATTTTGTTCCAGAGGCAAGTTATCATTTACAAGTTGTAGAACTTGTTGTTGATGCTCAATGTGGTCTTCCATTACTTGAACCTTAGAATTGTCTCTTAGAGACAATGTGATGGACGGTGGATGATATCCATAAAGTGCCATAAACGGGGTCATTTTTGCTGTGGTATGGAAGGAAGTTTTATACCACCATTCTGTCAGAGGTAACCACTTAACCCATTATGTTTTTTTATTAGATACAAAGCAACGAAGATGTCCTTCCAAACATTTGTTTTGTATCTCACTTTTCCCATCAAATTTAGGATGATAAGATGAGCTATGAGCCAATTGAGTACCAAGGCAAGAAAACAATTATGTCCAAAATTTTCTAGTGAAAATGGGATCTCTATCACTTACAATAATATTTGGGCTTCCATGTGGCTTATGAACTGTATCCATAAATGCATTAGCGATTTTACTGGCTTCCAAAGGATGAGATAGTGCACAAAAGTGTGCATATTTGGTAATTCTATCAACTACCACCATGATTAAACTCTTTCCTTTGGACTTGGGTAGACCTATGATAAAATCCATTGAGACCTCCTTCCAACATTGAATTGGAATGGCTACTGGTTGTAAAATACCTGGGGTCTTAATTGTCTCAGCTTTATTATGTTGGAAAACTAAAAATTATGCCACAAACTTCTGAATATCTGACTTAAGGCCATCCAAAAAAAATCATTTTTGACCATGTGGTAAGTTTTTAAAAATCCTGAGTGCCCTCCTATAGGAGAGGTGCGCAATTCTAAAAGAACCTTTTGATTGAGTTGGGAGTTCTTACATAGATATAAGCCATCTTTGTACCACAATGAATCATTTTTCTAGATAATTGTATTAGATGCACTAGGATCTTGTTGTAAATTTAGAATGAGCATCCACACCTCTTCATCATGCTTCCATCTATCCCTTGCTTCAGTTATCTATTCAAGTTGGATAATAGAAATGGCACAAATCAATGTCTCCACATCCTCATCCCTTCTTGAGAGTGCATCTGCAATAACATTTTTCTTCCCTTTTTTGTATATAATTTCAAATTCATAATGCAACATATTTGTGACCCATTTTTGCTTCACTTCTGAAGATAATATTTTTTCCAAGAATTATTTAGGACTATCATGATATGTTTTTACCTTGAAGTGTCTTCCCATTAAGTAAGGGCGCCATTGCTTTAGGGAACGTAGTATTTCCAACATAAATAGGTTTGTGTACATTATTTCCCTTGACTGGATGACTTTCAAAAGCAATGGGTCTTCATTCTTGCATTAAAACAACACTAATTCCATTTCTTGAGGCATCGCATTCCATGAAAAAGGTTTTTGTGGTGTAGCTAAGGCGGGAGCTTGGCACATTACCTCTTTAATATGTCAAAGGCCTTAGTTTCTTCTAGAGTCTAAGAAAATGCATATTTCTTCAGTAATGTTGTTAGAGGTGTTGCTATTTTCCCATAATTCTTAACAAACTTGCGATAATACCCTGTTAACCTGAGAAATCCTTGAAGATGCCTTAAGGCTATGGGGATTTTCCAATCCTTGATGGGTTTAATTTTGTTAGGGTATACCTTAACACCCTCATGAGATACAATATGACCCAAATATTCCACCTCTTGTAACCCAAATAAACATTGGGAGGGTTTTGCATACAACTATTTCTCCTCCAATATTTTTAGCACCCTACCAACATGTTGAACATGATCCTTCCAAGACTTGTTGTTGATTAGTATATCATAAAAAACTACTAACAAAAATTTTCTACGAGTTTGAAAGTGGAATTCATCAAACCTTTAAATGTGAAAGGTGCATTAGTAAGGCTAAAAGGCATGACCAAAAATTCATAATGATGTTCATAACTTCTGAATTTTGTTTTTGGAATGTCTTTTCTCTTCATTCTAATTTGATGATATCCTGAATGGAGATCCAGCTTGGTGAATTAAATTTCTCCATGTAATTCATCCAAAAATTCATTAATGACATGAATAGGAAATCTATCATTAGCAGCGACTTTATTGAGCTCTCTATAATTTGGACACATATGCCATGATCCATCCTTCGTGTGCACGAATACTATTGTAGAAGAGAAAGAACTTTGACTAGGTTAAAGTATACCTACCTCTAGCATTCCTGCAACCATATGTTCAATTTCACTCTTTTGGACATATGCCATATTTGTAAGGTCTAATGTTTGGAGGAACATTTCCAAGAATCAAGTGAATAGCATGATCATGATCACAAGTAGGTGGGAGACCTCTGGAAGTCTCAAATACCTTGGAATGATTATCAAGGACTCTTTGGATATCTGGATAAATGGATTAATTAGATGTTTGAACATCTAATGAACATAATAATGCAATTACCCCTCAATGTTCCTTCTTCAAAATATTTGTCATTCCATTCAAGTTGATTATCTTCCCAATTTTCCCTATGAAACCCCTTAATTCAGTTTCCTTTCCCTCCTAGAAAAATTTCAAGAAAAGTTCTTGAAAATTAAAAGCTATCATCCCCCAAAGATTGTAACCATTAGACTCCTAATACAACATCAACCCCACCCATTGGAATGGCAAACATTGTACTATTTAATACATATTCCCCCATGGTTAGATTGATATTATGGCACTTCCCTAAGTAATTTATAGTTCCTCCATCTACAAACATCAGTTGAAACTTTGGTGCAAGATATAGAAATCAATTCAATTCCTTGGCTATATTACAATGAATAAACTTATGGGTACTACCCGAATCAATCAACATTATTACCTTTTTCTTCTTGATATATCCTTCTATTTGTAGAGTTTAAGGAGTGGTAATTTCTGCGAATGCATTACAAGATATGGCAAGATTTATTTCTTCTTTTTCAACCCCTAAGGTTGGTTCCTGGTGTATATCTTCTCCTTTTGATGTTTCTTTTTCCTTTTCTTCCTCCTCTTCACAAGCTATGTAAAAATAATTTATTCTCAGCACACTTACGACCTTTAGTGTATTTGTTATCACAAATGTAACAAAAACCTTTTTATTTTCCTCTAGTTTTTGTGTTGTCAACGTTGTAGGTTATGGGCGGTTAGGAGTAGCAACACTTCCATCTTTATAGTTGTGAGTGGTAAACATCCTTATTGCCATAATTTTTCTTTCAAAATTTATTGCCACCCTAAACACATTCTCCAATGAGATAGGTTCTCAAAGGCAAACCTCATGTTGGATATTATCCTTTATAGTCCCTATGAAGACATCAGACATATGCTCTTTTGGAATATCAATTACTTTGATATTCAATATTTATAAGTTATCAATGTGCTTGACAATTGAACCCCTATGTTTGAGATTTATCAATTGGCTAAAGAAGGTATTTCTCATTGTATTATCATAATGTGTTATCAATTCCTCCATAAAAATTGTCCAAGTGGAAAGTGATTTATGAGAACAAAGCTAATGATACCACACAAACTGATTGGGTTCTAAATATAAACATGCAATGTGTACCTTTTGTGTGTATTGCACATCGTGTAGATCAAAGAGTTGCTATATTCACAGTATCCATGTTACTGGATCATTACCATCAAACTTCTTCATATCAATCTTGGTATGTGGTTGGTCTTCAGCCCAAAGTTGGAGTCTCTAAAATAATGATTCACATTCCTTTTTTTTCATCATGAGTTTCTTGAAATACCTTGTCACAATCATGGAGCTTTTTTTGTAGAAACCTTGTCAAGCCTTCCTTCAAACCTTCCATGTTTGCTTTTAAACCTTCCATGTGTTGAAGAAAGTGTAACTAGGTTCGGTATTCATAATGACATGATCTTTGTAAATGATGAAATAAAAGAAATGAAATTATTTTTGTATTCCTTGCTACATGGGTTTCATGAGAAATATGTTTATTTGTTAGCGAGTTGTCTTTAGTGCGACTTTTTGGAAGCTTTTTTGGTGGGTTTTTCCGGTCTAATTTCTCTAAAATCGACAGGGATTTATTGAAATCACAAGCTTGATGGGTAACCCGTGCATATCGAAATTCAGGGTGTTGAATCCATATATACATTCAAAAAACCAGTTTAAATAACACAAATTAATATTTCACCTCAAATTTTTCTGCCAGATTCTGACACCTGAAAGTCAAAAAATTTGCACTAAAGACAACTCCATTTGTTAGTGGCTCCCATTGAGATCATTAGGATCTGTTACTGAGTAAAAGAGTAAATTTCATATGAATAATCTCTTCTTGATCCTATGTTCAATGTACACAAGTCTATACAAATGTCTAACATCCCTCCAAAGGCAAGTATAATCCCTCTTGAATAAGTCGGCCTCCAAGCAATGTAAAAAGAAGTCATGTCGGCTTAAATTTAAAAGCATGGAAAATTTTAGGGGCTAATGTTCGCCCAGTGGGCTAATTTTCCATGATTTGTCCAAAAAAAAGATTCGCCAATTTCCAATTTTATAAAAGACGATTCGCCCAAATTTTAGAATATAAAATTATTTTACCTTAAAAATCGCCAACATTATATAGAGACTATATATAAAATAATTATAAATTTGATTAATTTTACAAATATATCAATAAACATTTATAATTTTCATATTAGGGATTAGTGAGATTCGCCAATGTTTTAAACTTCAAGAAAATTTTCCATCCTTAAAATTTTCCTTGTTTAAAAGACACATCTCTTCGTTGGTTCAATTCGGCTAATTTATGGAGGACCAACTACTATAAATACCTAGCTAGGGTCTATGTAAAAGTACATGTACAGAACTCAGATTCTCAACAATTTTCGAATGGTACAGGTTCTGAGATCCGCATTACAGGAGGACAGATCTTGGATGTCTCTGAAAATTTATCATAAATCTCAGAGAATTCTGTCATGCATATCTATTCTTTGGATGGGCATCATAGGATGAATTTTCTCGACCTCCTTACAGTCCTAATGATTACAGTCTCGGCCTCCTCGATGTTCCCAATCTCAGCCTACCAATATAGGGATCTCTAAAGGAGCCTTACAATCTCAGCATACTTGTGAAGAGGAGAATCTTGAAGTAACACATTCTATCTCAGCATTCATTATGAATGCAGTCATGATATCAATATAGTGCTAATCATGATTTCTGTCATGATCTTGATGAAGACGTAGTTTCAAGGTTATGATCTTGATGAAGATCTCAGTGTAGCTCTCATACATATAAATATCTAAGCATAGAGATCTCATTGTCATGGTGAAGGTATCACTAAATAAGCAACATTGATCTCAGTGAAAGTGCAGCAATGATCTCGATGAAGGTGCAGCAGTGTTGTAGTAGTAATGACCTCAATGATGCAATAGTGATAACCTTGGTTTAGCAACAGTGGTGATGATGATCTCAGCAATGACAAAGAAGAGTATTGTGTCTTGGTCTTGGAGTGGCCTAATAGGTCAAGTGTCATGGTCTTGGTATTCATCAATTAGAATCTCTATAAGAAGAATTTTGTGTGGGTTTTCCTCTCAAAGAGTGAGAGGTTTTGACCTTGGCAGACAACCAACATCTTATGTTCTTGTCTCTTTTGTTTTGGTAACTATTTGATTAACTAAGAGGACACACTCTAATAATAACAAGAAGAGATTGTGCTAATAAGAAAAAGTTAAAAATACCTCACAAATAGTTATCATGAAGAAAAAAATCTTATTAACTTGATTTTACCTAGATTATTCAACATGGTTTCAAAGCTAAGGTGTTGAAGTCAAAGGAAGGCAAGACAAGAGACATCAAGGATCAAGTTTCAAGAAGGACATCAAAACAAGTTGAAGGATATCAAAGAAAATGAACAAGATCTACATTGAATAATCAAACCCTGATTTTGATCAAACCCTAGATCGAGGAAGTAGTTTACAACAACAAGATATTTTCTTACGTAGTCATCATCAAAAGGCTACCAAGACCCTCATCAAGTTGTATACAAAGCGAGGTAGCTCATATGACCTCAAAAACAAAGATCACATCATCTTGGAAAAAGTTGAAACCCTAGAAGCAGTCCTAATCTACACTACAAAAAAAGGCAAAGCACAGTGAAGACGAGAAGGCATTGTCATCTTCAAGGTTATAAAAACAAGTAGGGATCATCTCCTCGCCCTAGAAGAAGATCATCCAAAGAAGTAGCAAATCATCCTCATCAAAAGGAGCAACATTTTCTATTGAAGAAAGGCTTTTTCATCTAAAGGAAGATCATCCAAGAGGAGGCTCTAATACATGTTCTTCAACCATCATCAAAGTAATTAAGTAGAAGAGTTCATCTTCACTTGTCAAGTAAGTATCTTTCTTTCTATAATAAAGTTTGTTTAAATGACTTCGTGTTTGCAAGGAGATCTATAAATTGGTTTGGTCATTGAGATTCCTTGCATAAGAAAGGAGGATAGATATAGTCCTCGGAAGAGAAGTCACTAATATCTATGGAAAATTCTCTGAAAGTCAAGTATTGTTTGAATGCATGTAAAAGGATCAAGGGACTCATGGGATTCTTATGAAATCAATCAAAGGTCCTCTCATCCCTATGTAGCAGGAGAGGAGATAGAAAAGAGATATATGAAATGCTAGAAAATATATTCTCTAAAAATGCAGAAAAGAAGGTCGTATCACTTAGACTTGATCTACACAAAATTGAAGGTATCAAAGAATGAAGGGATATCTCCATAAGATCTCAATTGGAGATCTAGGAGAAAGGATAAGAAGATAATTATCATCATTCTAACTGATAAGAAAGGTAACAAATGTCCATAAGACAAGAAGGTTACCTTATTTGACAACTTGTGGTCTCTATGCTAGATAATAATAAATAAATAAAAAGACAAGTTGAAGGCAAAAATGTTGAAGATTAAAGGACTCAAACATTGGCAGAAAAAGGGAATTTTGGTCCTAAATAAAGATAAAACGTTACTATGGAAATATTATGAAAAGAATGCTCATATTGCTGGAAAGATGGATGAATATAAAGAAAGGGGCCAAGGAAAGATGGGAGTAACAGATCGTGGAAGCATTGGAAGAAAGAGCTCGTGATATCACCATGGGGAATCGTGAAGGACATAAGGATCAAAATCCATGGCAGTCAAAAATGAAGGATATAGCTCTTGGGAACCCCATTGGACATTGAAGGAAAGGATCAAGTCATCTAGGACAAGGCTCATCCTACATCAAGTCAAGGAGGAAACATCTGCCAGATGTGGATATGCTAGACCCTCAAGATTCTTTGATGGAATCCTCATCGGAAGGTTAACTAATCTAGAGAGGAAGCAAGTATTTCATCAGGAACTCCAACTTATGGAATTCATGGGATGATGGTATGATTACATGAGAAAGGAAGAAAATTAAGGGATTGAAGATCTTTTCAATCAAGGAGTTGCTGAAAGAATCCTAGATGACCTAAAGGTAAAATGAGGTATGTATTCTTGTATTTAGCATTATAAAGTCATGTCATATGGTTGAAGGTAACATGGATCACTACTTCTACCTTGAGAAGCATGATAAAGGGAAAAGGATCTCCTCCTCTGAAAGGATGCAGGAAGGTATAAGTCACACTAGATGAAATCAACATAATATGTCCTCATATGAAGTATGAGGTGGTTGAATACAATTATGAAACTCTGATTGGAATCTCCTGGGAATGGAATGATTGAGGAAGGAATATATCGTGATATATGCAACCCTAATGAAGGCGATCAACATCCAATAGACCAAGAAGATTTTACTAGGAAATCTCTCAGAAATATATGAAGGCTCTGATAAAAGACTAAAAAATATGGATACCCTTGACAATGGATATCTTTGGGAGATGTGTCAACATGTATGCAAGATGCTGATGCCTACAGGAATATGTCATGGTGAAGATCCATCTCGTAAGGTACTATTTGATTTAATGTTATTTTTTTATTTCTTGAATAATGTCTAGATGAGTTCATGAAGGGCTACTAGAACAAGAGTTGTAAGTACAAGTACAACTAGCATTCATGTGGTGGAAGTAAATTCCTGAAAGAAACATGATGAGGAAGAAGTAGCCATATGACAAAGGTTCCATATATGTATCAATAAGGCCACTTTCCATGAAGAAATGAATGACATGACAAACCAAGAAGGAAAGTAATTGATGGATAATTCCCTACAAGGAAGAAGCTCTACTGAATTTCATGACATCAAGGAAGGAAATTGATCAAGTAGTTGAAAGACCCATGAAGAAGAAGTTGTTGATGAAAAGGAGATTCCCTAGTTAAGAGGGAGCTCTAACATGTCCCTAATTGAGAGGGAGCTTGGGCAAGTTCCTGGTCAGAAGGAATTTGGGTACATTCCTTTACAGAAATGGGCATATCTTCCCTAGTTGAGAGGGAGAGATAGACACAACATTCTTGTCTTCACTTGGGAAGAAAGAATGGAGGATTGGGTAATCATTTGGCATCTGATGCTCTTTGAGGATGTGCAGGGAATCCAAGATAAGAGTAGGCAAGAGGACCGACATTCTTTGAGGGTTGGGAACCCAAGATAAGAATATTCCTAGAAGGTCATACTAAGTGAACACCCTAGTGGGTATGAACCTTGAGAGACAATGATGAAGGTGTTTGTAGTCATTGGGCTCACAAAAATTGTGCTATGATCTAATGAGAGATAGAGATGTCAGTCAAGGCCTTGTTGTGGAAACAATGTTGGTTACTATGATGTTATACAGATGGGTTACCAATCTGATTATTCTTATGAGAAATTCTTCAAATTGAGAATGACCAAGTACCATTATGAATACCTCCCTAGTTAAGAGGGAGTGTTGAAGAAAGTGTAACTAGGTTCGGTCTTCATAATGACATGATCTCGCTGACCTTGAAACTATTATATATATATATATATATATATATATATATATATATATATATATATATATATATATATATAGATATACATATATACATATATATCTATATATGTATATATGTATATATGTATATATATGTATATATGTATATATATGTATATATATATATATATATGTATATATATATATATATGTATATATATATATACATATATATATATATATATGTATATATATATATATATATATATATATATATATATATATATATCTATATATATATATATATATATATATATATATATATATATATATATATATATGATTTTGGCCTCCAAAGGTCTGAAATTTGTCTTCATTTAGCTATATGTGTCTTCTTTCAAACTCCACAAGTTAAACTAATATTGGATTCTTCAAGATAAAGTTATTCAAAATCTCCCACGATGACCTGATTATGAACTGCTTCCATAGATCTAACTTGTACAGGATGCCACATGTCATTGTTTCAACCTTCAACCCTGAAACTCATATCCAAAAAATTCCAGTCCATGCAATTTTAGTAAATTTTTATATAATTCAAATCCATTGCTCGAAGAGAAAGTTATGAGGATTTTCCCCGGGGTAGTTGTTTGAGACTGAATTATGGAGCATACAAAAAACCTAAATTCCTTGGACCATATCTCTGAAAATATAACAAACCAAGGTCTGAAATTGTAACCATATGTTCATCAAGATTTTGAATCCATGTGGTATCAATTTCATGGTCTAAAGCTTCACAACAACAACAACAAAAATCATAGTGAAAATTACAGAGTGACCCATTTGAAGCAACAAAACCCTAGGATCAAGAGCCTTGGTACCAAATGTTATGTATCTAGATCAAAATAGCAAATAAACATAAGAAAATGTAGATCAACGACTTGATAATAATCCAATTCGAGGGGGAAACCTCCCTTTACATCACATAAATGAAAAATTCCTAGACGATTCAAATGAAAAATCCTCCTTGGTATATATAGGATTCTAAAGGGTCAAAATATAATTAGGGCCTACATAACAATAATAATTTAAGGGAACAACAATAACAATATAGAGGCTACACTAGTATTATAAGGATCTAATAAGATTCATGTGCATGATGGTGACACCATAATTGACTACCATGTCTAGAATGGGTTACTCTATAGGTTAGAGAAGTTATGTGTTCCTAAAGTTAAGTACTCGCAACTTATCAGAGAGGCTCACACTTTCAAGGTTGCAAAGAATTTTGGTGTATGGAAGACAATGAACAACTTACAAAGGTATGTGTATTATCCCATGATACAATAAGAGGCATATAGGTTTATAAGAAGATATATGTTTTTTTGTATGGAAACAACCCTAGAAACAGGAAACATGGTCAATCTCTATAGGGATTTATACTCGATGGAAAACAAGAAACCCTCTCAGGTTTTCTTAGAAGCCTAGGGCGGATAGATCAACGAACCTACTATACTATGCTTAGACCCATTCAAAAATGCAAGCAATGTTATGAAACAAGCTCACAAAAAGATAGAAAAGATAGATCAACGACTTAGAAATCAGCCTCTTCGAGGGGGCAACCTCCTTTACGATACACAAACGAACAATTCTTGGATGATACAAATGAAAAAAACCTCCTTTCTATATATAGGAATCTAAGGGGTCACAATATAGTCAAAGGTGACATAAAAATAATAATATATGGGCACAAAAATAACAATAGTGGGCTTCTATGGGGCACAATAATAACAATATGGGGACAATAGAGGCACAACAATAACAATAAGGGCTACAATGAAAATAGTAATGGGGGAATCATTAGTATTATAGGGACCTAACATGCCCCTCTCCTTAAAAAAAGTGTTGTCCTCAATGCTTGAGTAGTTATGGATGCTTCTGTATAAAATTCTCATCCTCCCATGTGGAATCTTTAGCAGGTAAGCTCTTCCACTTGATGAGATACTCTGAAATTGATCAATTTCATAGCTATCGAGTTCTTGTTTTTGTGACTTCTTCAGCTTCCAATATGATTTTTCCTTCCTCATTAAGTTCTGGAAATATTGTTTGAACTGGGATCTTGTCACCTATAACCTTCTTTAAGCATGAAACATGGAAAATGGGTGCACTCGGGAAGCTTCAGGAAGCTCCAATTTGTATGCCATAGTACCTATCTTTTGCAACACCTTGAATGGACCATAATACTTTGGTGATCATTTATTATCCTTCTTATCTTGCTTGAGTGACATTTGTTCATATGGTTTTAGCCGTAAGAATATCCAATCACCTACATCAAAACTTATTTCTCTGCGATGTTGATCTTCCTGTTGTTTCATTCTATTATGCGCCAAAGTGAGGTTATCCTTTAAGAGTTGGAGAACTTGTTGTTGATGCTCGATGTGATCTTCCACTGCTTGAAACTTAGAATTTTCTCTTAAATATGATGTGGTGGACGGTGGATGATATCCATGAAGTGCCATAAATGGGGTCATCTTCGCTGCAATATGGAAGGAAGTGTTATACCACCATTCAGCCAGAGGCAACCATTTGAACCATTGTGTTTGTTTATCAAATACAAAGCAATGAAGATATCCTTCCAAACATTTGTTTACTATCTCAGTTTGCCCATCAAATTGAGGATGATAAGATGCGCTATGAGCTAACTGAGTACCAAGAAAAGAAAATCATTTTGTCCAAAAATTTCTAGTGAAAATGGGATCTCTGTCACTTACAATAATATTTGGGTTTCCATGTAGCTTTTGAATTGTTTCCATAAATGTAGTAGAAATTGTACTCGCTCTAAATGGATGACATAATGCACAAAAGTGTGCATACTTGGTAAGTCTATCAACTACCACCATGATAACACTCTTTCCTTTGGACTTGCGTAAACCTATGATAAAATCCATTGAAACCTCCTACCAACGTTGCCTTGGAATGGATAAAGGTTGTAATAGACTTGGGGTCTTAATTGTTTCAACTTTATTCTGTTAGCAAACCAAACATTCCGCCACAAACTTTTGAATATCCGATTTAAGGCCATCCCAAAAAAATTCATTCTTAACCCTGTGGTAAGTTTTTAGAAATCCTGAGTGCCCTCCTAAGGGAGAGGTGTGCAATTCCATAAGAATCTTTTGTTTGAGTTGGGAATTCTTACATAGGTATAAGCGATCTTTGTACCATAACGAATCATTTTTCCAGCTAAATGTATCAGATGTATTGGGATCTTGTTGTAGCTTTTGAATGAGTGCCCACACTTCTTCATCATTCTTCCATTCATCCCTTGCTTCGTTTATCCAATCTGGTTAGATAATAGAAATGGCGCAAAGAAATGCTTCCACATCCTCATCCTTTCTTGAGAGTGCATTTGCCACAACATTTTGCTTCCCTTTTTGTAGATGATTTCAAAGACATAACCCAACATCTTTGTGACCCATTTTTGCTGCTCTTCTGAAGATAATCTTTGTTCTAAAAAGTATTTAAGACTATCATGATTTTTTTTTACCTTGTAGTGTCTTCCCATTACGTTTGGTCATCATTTCTTAAGTGCATGTAGTATTTCCAACATTTTCTTCTCGTAAATAGCTTTGTGTAAATACTTCCCTTTGATTGGACGACTTTCGAAAGAAATGGGTCTTCCTTCTTGCATTAAAACAACACCAATTCCATTTCCTGAGGCATCACATTCCACAATAAAGGTTTTTGTGAAGTCCAATGTAGTTAAGACTAGTACTTGGCACATTGCCTCTCTAAGATGTTCAAAGGCCTTCGTTGCTTCTGGAATCCATGAAAATGCATATTTCTTCAATAATGTTGTTAGAGGTGTTGTTATTCTCCCATAATTCTTAACAAACTTGCGATAATACCCTATCAACCCGAGAAATTCTCACAGATGCATTATGGATGTGGGCATTTTCCATTCCTTAATGTTTTTAAATTTGCTAGGGTCTATCTTAACACCTTCATGAGATATAATATGACCTAGATATTCCACCTCTTGTACTCCAAATAAACATTTGGATCTTTTTGCATATAATTGTTTCTCCTACAATAGTTTGAGCACCCTATCAACATGTTGAACATGATCCTTCCAAGACTTGTTGTAGATTAGTATATCATCAAAAACTACTAACACAGATTTTCTAAGGAAGGGTTTGAAAATGGAATTCATCAACCCTTGAAATGTGGAAGGTGCATTGGTAAGGCCAAAAGGCATGACCAAAAATTCATAATGACCCTCAGGAGTTTTAAATGTTGTTTTCGGAATGTCTTCAGTCTTCATTCTGATTTGATGATATCCTGAATGAAGATCCAACTTGGTGAAGTAAATTGATCCATGAAATTGATCCAATAATTCATCAATGATAGGAATGGGAAATTTATCTTTAATACTGAGCTTGTTGAGCTCCCTATAATCCGGACACATGCGCCATGATCCATCCTTCTTGTGAACCAATACTACTGGAGAAGGGAAAGAACTTTGACTAGGTTGAATTATACCAGGCTCTAGCATTTCTGCAACCATACGTTCAATTTCACTCTTTTGGACATAGGGATATGTGTAAGGCCTGATGTTTGGAGGAACACTTCCTGAAATCAAATGAATAGTATGATCATGATCACGAATAGGTGGGAGGCCTTTGGGAGTCTCAAATACCTTGGAATGATTTTCCAAGACTTTTTGGAGATCTGAATAAATGATTTCGATGCGGGAACCTCTAGTGAACATAATTGTGTAATTACACGTCGTTGTTCTTTCTTTAGAAGCCTTGTCATTCCGTCAGAGTTGATTATCTTTCTTGGTTTTCCTGTGATACCCCTTAATTCAACTTCCTTTCCTTCTGAAGAAAAATTCATGAAAATTTCTTGAAAATTAAAAGCTATTGTACCCAAGGATTGTATCCATTGGACTCCTAGTACAACATCAGTACCCCCCATTGGAATGGAAAGCATTAGGTTATTCAATACATATTCTCCCATGGATAGCTTGATATTATGGAACTTTCCAGAGAAATTTATGGTTCCTCCACTTGCAACCATCACTTGACACTTTGGTGCTGGATATAGGAAGCAATTCAATTCCTTGGCTATCTTACAATGAATAAAATTATGGGTAATGCCCGAATCAATCAACACTATTACCTTTTTCTTCTTGATATGTCCTTCTATCTTGATAGTTTGAGGAGTGGTAATTTCAACTAATGCATTACAATACATGGTCAGATTAATTTCTTCTTTCTCTAGGGTTTGTTCCTGGTGTATATCCTCTTCTTTTGACGTTTCTTGTTCCTTTTCTTCCTCCTCTTCATAATTTATGTAAAATAATTTCTTCTCAGCACACTTATGACCTTTAATGTATTTGCTATCACAATTGTAACAAAGCCTTTTTTCTCTTTTTTCTTCCAATTGTTGTGGTGCCAACCTTGTAGGTTGTGGAAGGCTAGGGGAAACAACACTTCCATCTTTATAATTGTGAGTGGCAAGCTTCCTTGTTGCCATAATTTTTCTTTCCATTTTTCTTGCCAACCTGAATTCCTTCTCCAATGAATTAGGTTCCCATAGGCGAACCTCATGTTGGATGTCATCCTTTAAAGTCCCTATGAACACATCAATCCTATGCTCCTCTGGAATATTTTTTACCCTTATATTCAGTTTTTGGAAGTCCTCAATGTGCTCCATCATTGAACCCTTTTGTTTGAGATTTATCAATTGGCTAAAAAAAGTGTTGTTTTTGTATCCTCATAATGTGCTATCATTTCATCCATAAAAATTGCCCAAGTGAAAATTTGTTTACGAGAGCAAAGCCATCAATACCATGCAAACTGATTTGGTTCCAAATATAAAGTTGCAATGCGTATCTTTTGTGTGTTTTGCACATTATGGAGATTGAAATATTGCTCCATCTGTAGTATCCATGTTACGGGATCCTTTCCATCAAACTTCCTCATATCGGTCTTTGGAACATGGTGGGTCTTCGATCCAACGTTAGAGTCTATGAAATCATGATTAACATTTATTTTGTTCTCATCTTGAGTTTCCTTTACTACCCTTTCGCCATTAGTAAGCATTTCTTGTAGAAAATTTGTCAAATTTGTCTTCAAATCTTCCATATTAGCTTCCACACCATCCATCTTAGCTTCCATGTCATTCGTCTTAGCTTCCACGTCATTCATCTTAGCTTCTACGCCTTTCTTTAAACCATCCATCTCAGCTTCCACACCTTTTCTTAAACCTTCCATCTTAGCTTCCACGCCATCCATCGTAGCTTCCATGTCTTTATTTAAACCATCCATCTTAGCTTATATTACTTTTTGTGAGAGTGAATTTTGTTGCACTTGGTCTCATAATTTTGATATATCATGTTGCATTTATTCCTCTTCTTCATGAGTCATGCTAGAGTTTTTCAGGTTGCTTACTAGGTGTTTCCATTTTCTTTCTTTGGGGCATCAATTAATGATAATTATGCTTCACTATGCCCTTTGAACTCCTTCAAACTAATTTTTCAAACCAAACTTATATAAAATTTAAAAAAAAACTACACATCTTTTTTCACTTTGTAGGAGCTTGATATTGTATCTGATGTATCTCTGAAATTTCAGATCTCTGAGGTCTGAAATTGAAAATTGTAGTATCCCTCTGAGTCCTCTTTCCAATGCCACAAGTCTGATCAAAATTGGATTCTCCAAGAAAGCATTATGCCCAACCTCCCAAGATGACCTGACTATACACGTTTTCAGTAGATCGAACTTGTACGAAGTTCCACGTGCCACTGTTTCAACCCTCAAACCTGAAAATGATGCACAGAAAACTACAGTCCTTCCACTTTCTGTAACTTCTTATGAAATTTCAATCTGATACTCAGAGAGAAAGTTATGACGATTTTCCCAAGGCACCTGTTTGTGATGTAATTCAGGAGCCTGCAAAAACCCTAACTTCCTTGGATCATATAGCCGAAAATATAGTGAGACAAGTTCGTAAATTCAAACCTGAGGATCATTGCGATTTTAGCTCAAATGGGTTTTTGTTTTATCTTCTAAAATGTTGAAAAAAAAGGTTATAGCGAAAATTCCACGATGACCTATTTTGGAGCAGCGAAACCCTAGAATCCAAACCTCTGATACCAAATGTTATGAAACCAGCTAACAAAAAGATAGAAAATATAGATCAACGACTTATAAATCATCCTCTTCAAGGGGGCAACCTCATTTACATTACACAAATGAACAATTATTGGATGATACAAATGACAAAACCTCCTTTCTATATATAGGATTCTAAGGGGTCACAAAATAATCAAAGTTGACATAACAATAATAATATAAGGGCACAAAAATAACAATAGTGGGCTTCTAGTAGAGTAGAGACCCTTAAGAGGATGTTCAATCTCAGGATGATTTTAGTAACTGAAGGGCAGAATCAACTAAGATGTGGCAACAACAAAGAGGGCAACTTTAATATTAAAGAAGCAAAATGTATTCTCCTTGGGCTGGAGTCCCAGGCTCTGGATAGGATCTGGCTGAAGCTACGGAGACACAAAGGCTAGATGAAGATCAAACTCTTTATGTGGTTGGTTCACCACAGGAGAATCTTGACCTGGGATAATATTAGAAAGAGGGGTGTGCTAGGACCCTCCAGATGTCAGCTCTGTGAAGCCCAAGAGGAGAATATGGAATATCTTCTCAATAGTTGCATTTTCACCTCCAGGCTATGGGATATTTTTGTCACCATATTCAATAAATCCGAAAGGGACAAATAAAGTATCACTAACACCCTAAGCAATTGGAGGAATAATTTTTCGGATTATGAAGTTCTTAACTCTGCCTGGGATCTTTTGCCAGGTTTCATCATATGGAATGTGTGGAAATAAAGAAACAAAAGAATCTTCAAAGAAGAGAAGAATTCCTCTCTTCGCCTATTGGAGCAGATCATGAAACAGCTTAAGGAGACAGTTGGCACCACAATAAGGGATCTCCCCAAAAATCCCCCCTCAGAAGCTGATTTGAGAATTCTCAAGCAGTTAGGCCTGCAGGGGCTCATTCCACAAGGTCTGGACAAGAAAGTAATCATGAGGGAAACAGTTAAAGAGTTCTGGAATCCTCCTCTGTAAGGTTTTTTGAAATATAACATAGATGGAGCTTCTAAAGGTAACCCAGGTATGGCAGGCTTTAGTGGAGTTCTCTGGGATGAAACCGGAAGCATCATCTCCCTCTTCCATTGTCATTTAGGGAAAGCCACCAACAAAATGGTGGAATTAATGGCTTTGGAGCAATGCTTAGAATTTTTGAAACAGGACAACTGCCAAAATGTGATAATAGAAGTAGATTCAGAGTTAGTCATCAATTTGGCCGAAAGAATTAGTCATGGAATAGGGCTAGAAAAAGTCACAAAACGCTGGAGGTCGATATGTGTTCTCCATAAAATACAGGGACATCTTTAGGGACTACGCACGCTCAGATTCAACCATGTACATATAAAGGCCAACAAATTGGCGGACATTCTAGCCAACCAAGGTGTCAGCTGTAAGGAAAGTAGATTTTTGATGGAATGGCTCGCAATGTCTTAGAGCAACCTAAAAGAAATTTGCCATAACCAGGCAGAAGAGGATAAAGAAGTGTATCATAACAAAACTAAGGAAGCCATATCTCAATGAACAGATATCTGAAGGATTCATATTTTTGGTCAGACAGGTCTATAGTGGGAGGCAGGCCACGGTCGGTCTCAACGGCTTTGGTAACCATAATCCCAAAAATCCCCAGAGTCGGGCGAAAGGTTCTCTCAATCCTGAGAAAGGTTAAGAGAATTAACTGGTGGCAAACGTTTTTGCGGCTACATTTCCCAATTTTCCAGAGTCGAGAGACAAAACCGCCTACTAAGTGGTATTGGGTCAATCGCACCGCTTTCAAGCCTAAAGTGGTTTTGAAGATTTTGCAGCGATTCCATATACCATATGACACGTGGATGAGGGCCGAGTCCAAAAACCACCCTCATCTCACACTAAAGTTCGGTTACTTCAGGCATGCGATATTTAGATCAGCCGTCCGATTTAGTAAGGTCGATCAATGATCAGGATTGATTGTGTAGTTTGGTGGGGTCGGGGGGTTAACCTTCTTGCTTCTTCATGGAGCGATATCTATCTCTGACGTCAGATTAAAAAAGAAGAATGGACGAAAGTGATTAAAAAGGCAGGTTAGGTGTACGTTGGTGAGGATAAATGTGGGGAGGGTTCATTTGCCCTGCTATTCCTGTTGCTTATTTTGTCTGTACTCGAAAGGGTTTCGTGGGTATTTTTGGGGTTTGAGGGCCTTGTTTCAATTGGGAAAATTTCTATTTTGCCTTAGCCCACAGAGTTTGGTGGAATTGTGTAAATATTGTAAATTATGCTTGATTTAATGATATAGAAGGCACGACTCTTGCTTTAGCAAAAAAAAATAGTGGGTTTCTATGGGGCACAATAATAAAAATATGGGGACAATAGGGGCACAACAATAATAATAAGGGCTACAATTCCAATATTAATGGGGGAATCACTACTATTATAGGGACCTGACAAGTAATAAATTGGAACTAACAAAACAAAGGTGAAAAATAACATGTTTATCCTTCTATGTAGATTATTTGGAGCAATCAATGTAGTTGGGAAGAGCTCCCAACTAACCCTAAAGGCCAATCCTCAACACAAGGGAAAAAACACAATATTCAAATCATAATAATTTTATCAATCCAAAAAAATCATAAATGATAAGTTACATCATTGAATAAATCAATAAGAGACCACATTCCAAACCATCATTAAACAAGTACAATATGCATAAGAAATAAACAATAATATGGAAGAAATCTCAATAGATCTATATATTAAGTAAATAGGAGAAATATTACAACCAATGGTAGTTGCAGCATGACCTCCTCCACCTCCTAGCTCCAAAATCTCCCTCTCACAAATGAAATCTAGATAGTGTAACAATACAATAATTATGATCCCTTTCTCAATGGCCTAGACTTTAATTTATAGGAAGAATTGAGGCTATGAAGATTCTCAGTCTTTCTTCAGTGTAATTTGGGAAAAATCCATAGGCTAGATGATGTTTCCTCAACTTTAATGGTTTATCATGCTTTATTGGTTTTGTTCATATAGGAAACATCTATAGATGAGTTTGAGGAAATCCAATTCCACCTTTTTATGGTTTACTTGGGTGAACTAGGTTGTCATTATCAATTAACTTGTGCCTTTTTATCATGGCTACGTGAAAATATGGTAATGGAATTTTTGTGAAGATATAGTGCGTTACTCACTAGGGTAATGTAGATTACTACACTAAGACCCGCGTTATAATGATTTGTACAAGAAGATAGGGTGTGTTATGGTCTTAAAATTCTTGGAAAAGAGTTTTATTCTAGCCAAAACATTCATGATCTCCTCTAAGTTGATGAGGAGGTTTTTTCATGGATAACATATATATCATCACTTTCATATACCAATGTGTCCTTAGGAAATTATTTCCATGGAATTTGTGGGGGGTTTTCCAATAACCAAGATGGGACATGACTACATGTTCATGGTAGTTGACAGGTCTAGCAAGATGTGTGTCCTAATGATTTGTAAAAATACCATCAGTGGTCAAGAAGGAATGAACTTGTTCTTTGAATATGTATGGGTGGACTTTGGGATACCAAGGATCATCATTTTGGACATGGACACAATATTTATTGTGGGAAAATATGGAGACAAAGTTGAAGAGGTCTATATCATTTCATCCATAGAAGATGTGAAAACAAAAGTAGTCAACAAGACTTTTGTATAGCTTTTAAGGGGTTACAATCAAGAGCATCTAGAGGCTTGGAATGGATATATGGTATATTTAAATTGCTTATAATAGTGTAATCCATACTTCTACTAGTAAATCCCCATTAGAAACATGTTTTGGATATTTTCCACCTTCACATTTGGATATTGCATATGGGCAGCAAGGAGGATTAATATAGGATCTTACAGGGGATTCCTTAAGGGCAGAAAAAATGTTAAGAAGATCAAGAATATTCGTCTACATGTAGAAGAGACACAAAAAAATTCACAGGAAAATATAAGTCTAGGCATGATCAACACCCAATAGAGAA
Organism: Pinus tabuliformis; assembly: GCA_031772625.1. Taxonomy (NCBI): domain Eukaryota; kingdom Viridiplantae; phylum Streptophyta; class Pinopsida; order Pinales; family Pinaceae; genus Pinus; species Pinus tabuliformis. The sequence goes on from CM062806.1 coordinate 130,600,056, forward strand.
GTCATTCAAGGTGGGAAACAAATGATGGTTGTAATTGAATAAGGAGATTCTATAGAAGCCCCAAGGGTTAGCTCAATTGGTTGAGTCTCGTCGTATAAGCACCTCACTAATGGGAGGTAACGGGGTCAATTCTCCTCGATGCTCTCGGGATTAGGTTAGTCAAATAAGATGGCAATATTTAAAGTGACCCCTTTGGGTGGATCTTCCTGGGATTGTTTCTGTGGACATATCGACCACTAATATTTGGTGTTCGTGAACCGCATTCAGAAAAAAAGGAGATTATGATAGGGTTATGGTAAGAAAATAAATATTCTATGATATGGCCCCTTTGAGATACTGGATAAGGTGGGAGATAATGCTTGTAGACTCAGTCTACCACTATAGATGTACATCTACTTAGTAATATGTGAAAAATCTAAAACTCTATGAGCCTTCCATTTTTTATCAAGAAGGGGAGCATGCAATACCTTCTATAGTTAGCACTAGATACTCAATCAAAGTTGAGATAGTACACCATTTTGTAGAAGAGGTATACAACTACAAGACAAGGGAAACAAGACCTTTGGTAAATAGGGTTGAAAGGACAACTTCTAAGCAAGGTTAAATGGTACTCCAAGGATAAGGTGGAGGAAAATTTTCCTCACCTCATTCAGTAAAATATTTTGGTGACCAAAATACCCCAAAAATGGGGAGGTATGATTATAATTGGATCAATATATTATTTTTAATCAATCTAGATGCTTCTAGAGTAGAAAAATGAGAGGAATCAATGGACAAGATCATTTTACCGATGGTCCTAGTTTGGAAAATTTGGGTGAAAATATTTTGGAGCCATTTTGAGGCCTTAACTGACCATTTTTAATGGTCCTATTATTACTATTGACCTATATTTCATAATCTAAACACCATTACCTTTCCAGTGGCATAAGAATAACCTTAATCGGAGCTCGTATGAGAATGTTATGTCTCCCAGAAGTTGACCTATCAAAATTGACCACCATAATTTGGGAGGATGCCACGTTAGCCCCCATTACTCATGGAAAATGGGCTAGCCATGTGGAAAATATGAAGAAGACTCTATAAGGGTCAAGTTGGAACTCATATTTAGAGTTTAATGGGTCAAACTTAACCCCTAGTTGGCTATTGAGCTATGTTATAACTGGGACACTAGGAGGAAAAGTGGGCTCATTCTATTCGACTACATTTTGTTCCATAGATTAGTAGAGTTCGTGAGAGTGGATAAAGAGAGAGAAAGTAGAGTGTCTTTTTTTACTGTAGTAGGCCATGAGACATAACTCTCACTTCTTTTTCCTTGCATCGATTTCCATTCAAAGTAAGAGAGAGCAAAGCAGCCTCACCTTCCAAGTGTGTTTTCTCCTGTAACGGTTTCCCAAGTCATATCTTGTGTTATTATTGTTGTGAGTGATTGTACTTGTGTCTTTTCTCTAATTTTCATATTTCATATATTTCAAGCATAAGAATAACACATTAAAAGAATGTATTGTATCGAGGTGGAGATGGCGGATTCCGGACAGGAGAAGGCATGCAAGGGTTTGGGTTAGGGTTTCAGGAACCCTCTGCAGTTTACTGAGACCACGCCGGACCTCCGTTCACCCGTACAGCACATCTGTCGTTTACCTTAAACCGCCTGACACCTCCCCATCGTTTTCGAGCTGGTTGACCTTTTGGGAGAACGAAGGGTTTCTGTGCCGCATCTCCCGGTTGACAACTCGCAGACGGTTTCACTTACCTGCCCAGCTCGGTCTGTTTTCCTGAGTACTGTCATTCTCTCCAGTTTTTACTACTATCTGAGGTGTCCGCCGTTCCGAGAAGCAGCTGGCGTCATGGAAGACCTCGAAGCTGTTGATTACTCTGAAGACCCGCTAGAGGGGGTATCCATCTGGCGCTCCTCCTTCTCCACATCAGAAGGTATGTACAGTTATGGCCTCACCAAGAACTACACTTCGTATTCTCTTTGGGAACAGTCGCGGTCATATCTTGTGGTCCTCCCGGATGTACCTCCAACCTGGCCTGCGCTTTCTACCCCCCCCACTCTCCAGAAACCATTGGTTTCGTTTCCGACTGTTTGAATCCTAACCCTGGACTAGATACCTCGGCGTCTAGTACCATTTCCCGGTCGTTTTTACCCCCTTCGTTGCCCATTGTCTCGGACGGTTTCACCAAGTCACACGGTCCTCCGTCGGGAAGCTTCACCACTGTTCCTCCGCTCTCTGGTCCCCCCCTGGTACTGGCGGCATCGAAAACCCTTCCTCCTCATACCCTAACCCTCCCCCCTTGATTGTTACTGCCCCTCCCCCAGGCCGGCCACACAACCTACCTCCCCCACTGGGCCCTAAAAATAAGTACAGGTGTTTCAAATCAAAGGCGGACAACATCTTTCTCAGGCTAGAGGAGGACATACAGTGGGGCGAGACTATGGAATTTGCAGATAGGGTACTGGTTGGGCGTATCAGAGGTCGGAACTACTCGGCAGCATGTTTGAAGACCTGGGCAACTGAAGTTTGGGGTCAACATCTGGTGGACATCCCCTTCGTGCAAACTTTCGTGAGGGGATGGTTCGCGTTGAGGTTCGCTCGTGTTGATCATACCAATTGGGTCTTGTCCTCTTACTGGCACTTTGAACATGCCCCGGTGCTCCTTAAGCGTTGGACTCCCTTATTCGACCCCGAGACAGAGCAGATTGGCATTGGGCCTGTTTGGATTCGACTCCTAGGCCTACCACTACAGTACTGGTCAGAAGATATCTTCAGGCGAATTGGAAATGCGATTGGCTCCTACATGGACTATGATAAATCCTACCAGCACACAGGCATGATGTCTTACGCTCGGATTCTTATCAATCTGGATACTCGGGGAGGACTACAAGAGTTCATCACCATTCAATGGAGGGACACGGCTTGCAAACAAATTATTGACTATGAAGGTATCCCGTATCGTTGCCGTAGATGTCACAAAGTGGGACATCTATACAGGGATTGTCCACTCCTCTGGAAGAGCAGGGAAAATGTACAGGAAGGGGAGTCCGAGCATCCCTTGGACCATCCTCCTCGGCAGAATACGGAGAAGAACCAAGAGGAGCAAGCAAAAGTCGCTGGAGAACCCCAAGGTCCACCCGATAATGCCGAAGCTGCTATAGAAACCTTTGTTTCTCTCCCACCTTCATCAGCTCCAGTACACTCAACGACTGAGCAGGAGGACATTGAGACGACGGGTATGTTGTTTTCATCCCCCTCTCCTTTTCCTCCTATATCTTGCATATCTGATGGCATTGCATCTCATCACATCATTTGCACGCCTTCACTATCGGCACATTTGAACTCTGTGGTTTTGCATAGACCCCAGGGCCATACCCCTCCATCCTCCCTCATATGCTCCCTCCCGCTCCCTTCTCCCGCTACATCCCCTTTCCTGCCAACTCTGATATCATCCTCTCTCACATCTCTCCCCATCCCATCCCCCCCTGTATCTCCCAGGTACTCTCTTCGATCTCGATCGAAGGATAGAGGGTTCGATGCCATTGGTCTGGACTCTGAAGCCGCCCCTGTCACTCATAAGAACTCTCATGGCCGACCCTCTCGCATCACCAAAGCTAGACACACTGCTAACGAAGAAGTCACCCTTGGGTGACAGTAAACCATTTTCAGGGCCCTTAGAGAAAATAATGGCCCCCTCTTTCACCCTACATGAAGATCATATCCTTTAACTGCAGAGGGTTTGCTAGTTTGGCCAAAAAACTAGCACTCAGGAGATTTCTCATCTCGTCACAGTCGGATATTATATTTCTTCAAGAAACCCTCTGTTCAGCTGAACCTCTAATCCTTACTCTCAACTCCTGGCTGCCCAATTGGACCTTTCATGCATTGGATGCGTCCGAGAGATTTGGCGGTTCAGCTATTGGGATAAATAACAAAGAAATGGAGATCAGAAATATCTGGGGAGGCAGAGGCTACATTGGGTTGGACATTTTTGCTCACTCCATTGAGATGGACATTTGCATCATCAATGTCTATGGCCCTTGTGCAGACAGGGCTAATTATTGGAGATCCTTACTGGAATCTGACCTTCTACAGGCAGACAACATTATACTTGGAGGCGACTTAAACTTTTCAATGGGTTTCTGTGAACCTTGGGGGCACTCGGCGCAGGTAGACTCCTTATCAGACACTATTTCCAACCTACTCGAGGATCATCAGTGGGTGGATATTCCTTCAGCCAGGTTACAGTATACATGGACAAACAACCGCAGTGGAGATCAAAGCTTGGCCAGAAGACTCGACAGGTTCCTTATCAAGGAGTCACTACTCAACAGACTTCCCCGCATTAGTCAATGGGTTGGAACTGGTGGCATATCCGACCATCAACCAATTTTCTTGGAAATGGCTAACATTAATCATAAGATCAAGAGCCCCTTCAAATTTAATTCCTCTTGGTTAAAGGACCCTTCATACATATAGTTGGTATCTAACTATTGGCAGACCAACCCTATTATGGAAGGTGAGGGTCATATTGAAGGCTTCATTAGGAAATTATCTGAACTTAAGAGGATCTCTAAAACTGGGCACACCAAAAGTGTATCCGTGATGACAATACTCTGAGGGAGGCTGAAAGGGTCATCACTTCGCATGAGGACACATCAGATGGCACCTTCCCCACTCTTAAGAGCAAAGAACATTACTCCTCCCTCATCGCAAAGCGCTCACATATACTGAAGGAAAGAGAAGAAACTTGGAGGCTTAGGAGCAGGGCAATATGGCTCGCCAAGGGAGATGATAACACGAAGTTTTATCATAAATTTGCCAATGGGCGCAAAACCATTAATACCATTTGGGAATTGCAGGATGAGCGGGGACAGGCAGTTTCATCTCAAAAGAATCTGGCCAGGCTAGCAACAGAGCACTTCAGAGGAATGTACAAAGCCCCTAGAGATGTAAACATCATGGAGATCATGCGGGTGGCTGAACATTACCCCAGGTTTGTACTACAGGAAGACTCAGAAGATCTACTGAAGGAAGTAACTATGGAAGAATTGGAGGCAACTATAAAATGGTTTTAAAAAGATAAAAGCCCAGGACCAGATGGGTGGACCATTGAGTTTTACATTGCTTTCTTCGAAATCCTGGGGAATGACCTTCTCAAGATCGTGGAGAACTGCAGAAGGAGTGGCAGAATATCCTCAGCCATCAAATCCACTTTCATAACACTTATCCCTAAATCGAACAATCCTGTCTCTTTCAATGATTTCAGACCCATATCCCTCTGTAATTGCTTATACAAGATCATTGCTAAGATCATAGCCAATCGTCTGAAGCCTATTCTTTCTCGTCATATATCTCCAGAGCAATTTGCCTTCCTACATCACAGACAGATTCATGAAGCTATTGCTGCAGCACAAGAACTCATGCATTCAATGCAGCTCAAAAAGCAGAAAGGAATGATTCTAAAGGTGGATCTATCCAAGGCTTTCGATAGAACAAACTGGCTCTACATCAGACTACTGTTGACTCATCTTGGCTTTTCCTATGAATATATCAAATGGATAATGAGCTGTAGAACTGATGTATCTTATAGTGTGCTTCTCAATGGCGAAGCTACATCCTTTTTCAATTCGAAGAGGGGCCTCAGACAGGGATTCCCTCTCTTGCCCCTGCTATTCTTACTTATTATGGAAGGATTAAGTAGGATTATTACATCTGCTCGAGATAGAAATCAACTGAGTGGCATTAAAATCGCTGAATTTTTTTATCTCACTCATCTATTATTTGTTGATGATATTCTGATATTCTTAAATGGCAGTATCGGGGACACCACAACCCTTCAGAACTTATTCATTCTTTTTCAACAAGCCACAGGAATGATGATAAATGAGAGTAAATCCACGATTACTACTGTCGAATGCACACAACATGAGTTCACATTCGCAACACAGCACTTCCCGTTCACCTCTTTGAACTTGGCAGAAGGTATAAAATACCTGGGATTTAGACTAAAGCCTCTCGGTTACAGGATTGCGGACTAGACTTGGCTCATTGCGAAAGTGGAAAAAATACTACAGGTATGGTATCATAAATATCTATCTCGGGCAGGCAGATTGATTCTCATTAAAGCAGTAATTGAAGCCACTCCAGTCTACTGGATGACGTTGGCCTGGATACTTAAAGGTATTTTGAGTAGATTACAAAGTATATGCTGTAGATTTCTATGGAAAGGACACCAACCAGGGATGCTATTTGCCTGGGTTAAATGGGACACCATTGCAAAACCCAAAAGATGGGGAGGGTGGGGCATAAAGAGGCTTGATTTATTTTCCAGAGCATTAGCGGCCAAGCTCGGTTGGCAACTCCTCACCACAAACAGTCTCTGGTCTCGAGTTGCACAAGTGAAATACATAAAGCCATTGAATCTAATGGACTGGTTCCGTCAGCAGCATGAATCTAGACATAACATATCTAATATCTGGAAAGCGGTTATCGGCTCACTACCACTTCTGCGTGAAGGCATTACATGGCGCATCAAGGAAGGCAATGCTGTTCGAATTGGTTTGGACCCATGGGTAGGTTGTGGTAATGCCCATAGACTATCTGCAGGCCTTTTAAGATACCTACACAGCAGAGGAGTAACACACATCAAGCACATCGGCGACAGCAACAATTCATCCTTTCTTCAGCAGGCATGGGTATCAGCACGAGATTTGGAGATACCAGTTCAGTGGCAACATGAATGGCAGGATTACATGGATGCCCTTACCCAGGCACATATCAAACTCACAGATGGACCGGATGAGATAATCTGGTCCTTTACAAAACATGGAGTATACACCCCGAGACAAGGTTATTTAAGGCTTATGGAACCTTACAAGCCACAGGACATCCTCCAAACCTGGAAAACGCTCTGGAAGCTCAAGGCAGCTCCTCGCACACGCTTATTGATGTGGAACATCCTCTTCGACAAGATCCCTACGGGGACCAACCTAATGAAGAGATCATTTTATGGTCCCTTCAGGTGCCACTTGTGCCGCATGGAAGAAGAAAGTACAGAGCATCTTTTTCTAAAATGCAATAAAGCTAAGGAATTTTGGCAATCCATCACCACTCACTATCCTATCTTAAAAGACTCGCAAGGGCTCAATCTCATGGATGCTTGGAACATTTGGTGTCAAAATCACTCCGGAAAATTCATTAATATGCCACTGCTTGTATGCTGGGCATTATGGATTGCGCGTAACCAGGCCATCTTCAATTTAAAGACCCCCCATTGGCCTATCATATTACACCACATGATCGTTGATTTTGACTTGCTACCAGATGTGGAAACCAGTGCCCCCCCCCGCACCATCAGACTTGAAATCATTGAAAAATCTAAGCCCTGGGCATATTTTGATGGCTCTGCTCAAGAAGCAGGCTGTGGAGGTGGGGCCATCCTTTACCTCAATGAAACGCACTGCTACAAGATCCAAATTAACTTAGGCAGAGGCACCAATAACTTTGCTGAACTGTGCACAGCAAAACATATTATTCACTTTGCATTACAAAAACAGTGCAGACACCTGCAACTTTATGGAGATTCTAAAATCGTTTGTAACTGGCTAAATGATGCATCTCATTGCTATGCATTTTCATTGAGGCATATATTAGATGAAGCTAAAAGGTTGATTACATCTTTTGAATCATTTGTCTGTCAACACATTTACAAGGAACAAAACACAGATGCAGATCAATTATCCAAAGAGGCAACGCACAGACAAGGAAATGACTGGTTGATACAGGAGGAGATAGACGGAACTTTCTACCAGCATTATCATAGACCTTTTGATGATCCTATAGAAAATGGGCTATAAGCCCACATATAAACAAGAATTGTTTTTGTATTATCATGTATATATATCCACTACTTGGGCATGAGTAACAACTCTTTTTTGGGTAACGTACAGTTTTTTTGTTGCTCTCTGCGTAGAGCAGGACTTAATTTTTGATCTACTTTTTTAGTTACAACTAGTACAGACTTTGTGGACTCCCTGCGTGGAGACATTACAGACAATCCTTACGATCTATAGATTGTGGACTCGTCAGGCTTCTTAGCCTCCATGTGAATATGCACTTGGCATCTACAAAATGTAATTTCTTTATATTAATAGAAATTACGACTTTTTTCCATGGAAAAAAAAAATAAAAATAAAAAATAAAAATAAAATAGCACATTAATCAAAGAACCTAGAAATCTAAGGAAAAATTAATCATCATAGTGTATATTTTGGATTTTCATTATATCTTTAGTAGATATCTTGTGATAAAATTTCCAGTGGAACATCCATGGTTGTTTACATTGTATTTGGTGTTTTGTTGACTAAGGGTCTCAAAATCACCTTCCTTAGAGTTGGTTGTTACCTACAAGGAGCATACAAATAATTGTATGATGTTAGTTCTTAAACAAGTTCCAACAAAGTCGTGAATATAATGAGAACAATACAAGAAGAATATTAAACTAAAACTAAAGCAAAGAGCATGAAACAAGCCTAATGAAGCAAAAAACACATCAACAAAGATATAGGAACAAGATCCTCTTTATTGATTGTTGGTGGTAGAAGAGATAAAAACAATATATGAAGACACTTGAAGAGAGTTTCCTAAGAAATGTGCTCAAGAGATCTCAGCATGAATTTCCCTTCTTCAATCTCCTTTGCAAACTTATTCTCTCTCAAAGAAGCAAAGAGAACTTTAAATAGTGGTGGAACCCTCTCAATAATGAAATGCAGGATTGCTTTGGAGCAATTTTTCCAGCATAACAATGCACAAAATTCTTCATCTCCTTGGTCTTCCAATGCCTTTTCTATAATGAATTTCAACTCCTCTTTCCCTCCCTTAGCTCATCAATGAGAAAATATCCTAAAAGAAGGACAAGAGGATTCCCTTGAGGGTTGGATATCTTCAAATTGGCTCGAAATCGACTATCCTTGGGTAGTATATGTTAGGGAATCCCAACTCAAATCGTGTGGGGTGGTCCTGGACTACTAACTAGACATTGAGCGACCCACACGGCTATCGAAGGAAAATTCACGTGGTAGTGAATTTTCGCCTTTGAAATTCCCTTGCAGGTTGATTTTTAAATGGGACTTCGGGACACCTTCGATTTTTTTATTTTCATGATATTTCAAGCTGGAAAAGCTTCACCTGTACATGTTTTTGTCTAACTTTGGGTGTCATATGACCTGTAAAAATGTGTGTATTATTTTTCCATGTTAACAATTTCCCCCAGATATATGAGGTTAGGAGAAAGCGTATAGTCGAAATACATCACATTTTGTTGTTCTGACGATGGGTCTGATGTTATTTTTTAGAGAGATGAGATCACTGCGAAGATGATTGGGGAGAGGTCCTTGAATGAGAACTCAAAGAAAACCATGCTCTAAATAAATAATGATACAAAAGTGTCTACACGAGGTGGTCATGTCCCATGCTCGTTATGATGATTGGGATTGAAATATTACAAATATACATGAAATATATTGTCAAGATGGCAGTGAAACAACTAACATGTTGCTAGCCAAAGAAGATAATTTCTTTCGCCCTCAGGGGTGACTCTGACAAATAGGCTGAACTAGGTGCCCCCATGCATCATATATAAGGCATCGCTAAAGGGGGGTGTGATGGGATGCATGGGTCTTATACTTAATGAGAGAAATGCAATAGTCACAATGTATTATACTACTCTAACATGAAAATTGATGTTTAGGTCAAATGTCAAGGAAACCGATGACATCAGTGGGAAAATAATGGTTCCCACTGTCAGACCAAGAGGTAACTCCTCAAAACAATTCATGATATTCATTCAGGTTGGTCTTTATTATATACATGAGGGAGAGACTGTTCATTTCATCTCTTGCTGACTCTTCATTTTTTCTATTATTTATTTACATCAATTACAGTTGTTCACTTAATCCTGATGATTAGGTGTCAACATTCCCCCCTTAATCTGAAGGGATGTTGGTGATTCCAAGCATCGTTCTGAATATTTCAAGCTTTTCTCTTCTAAGCGCTTTGGTGAAGATGTCGCAATTTGCTCATTAGTGGAACAATGGCAGAGATGGATTGTTTTGGCCTCAATATGATGTCGAATCAGATGATATTTAGTATTGATGTGCTTTGTTCGATCATGGAACTTTGAGTTCTTGGCCAACTTTATTTCCGAGGTATTGTTAATCATGAGTGGAGTCGATTGTACTTGTTTTACCTGCAAATCTTCAAAAATTTTCCTAAGCCACACAATTTCTTTTGTTGCCTCAGCTACTGCCACATATTCTGCCTCTGTTTTGGAATCTGTTGGAACTAATTGTTTGCGTGATCTCCAGGAGACAGCTCCTAATCCAAGACTCATAGCATAACTTGAAGTAGATACCCTAGTTTCTTTGTCTCCATCAAAGTCTGAATCAGAGTATCCAATCAAGCTGAAGTCTCCCACCTGTGTATACTTGATTCCAAAGTCTTGAGTTCCCTCCAAGTACCTTAGAACTCTTTTTGTAGTAGACCAATGTCCCTCACAAGGCTTTTGCATAAACCTAGAGAGGATTCCAATAGAAAACGAAATGTCTAGTCTGGTAGTAGTTAGGTAGTTGAGACTTCCTACAAGTTGTCTATACTTTGTTGCATCCTCAAATTCTTTTCCTTCAATGGATGTGAGCTTTAAGTTTTGTTCCATTGGAGTAGTAAGAGGATTGCATTCTGTCATGCCAAACCTGTTCAACAGATATCCAATGTACTTCTTTTGAGAAAGGAATATGGACTTCGGATGTTGAGTTACTTCAATACCAAGATAGTAATGAACATAGCCCAAATCAGTCATTTCAAAACCTTTCCTCAATTCCTTCTTTATGGATGCAATGTAGCTTTCATTGTTCCCTATCATCAAAAGATCATCTACATATACCACAAGATATACAACTGTTTTGCCAACCTTCTTGACAAACAAACTTGCATCATCAAGATCATAATGTTTGAAATTGAGTTTCAGAAGATGCTCAGTTAGTTTTTCATGTCCTTTCACAGCAAATCCTTCAGGCTGGGACATAAAAACATTCTCTTTAGATCTCCATTCAAGAAAGTAGTTTTTACATCCATTTGATGGACTTTCCAACCATTCTGAGCTGCTAGGGAAAAGAGAGTTCGGATGGTAGCCCATTTGGTTGTGGGGGAAAAAGTATTCTCATAATCGACCCCTTCCTTCTGTGCAAAACCTTTTGCCACAAGCGTGGCTTTGTGCTTGTCAAGTGAGCCATCAACTTTATACTTGTTCTTATAGATCCACTTGCAACCATTTGGTTTGTTTCCTAATGGAGGATCAACCAACTTCCAAGTGCCATTCTTTATCAAGGCATCATACTGCATCACTTCTTTCCATTCATTATGAGAAGTAGCTTCTTTGAAGGAAGTTGGTTCAAAATCTGTAGACAAATTCAATTCACAATCATAAGAAACATCCATATCAACAGGTGAATTACAGTCATCTACATCACCTCCATTTTGATGGTTTGAATTTCTAGTTCCTATCTTTCCAACATCATTAGGATGAACACTTTCAAGTGTCTTTGTCGGCCACTTTGGGGAACCTTTCTTAGATGGTCCAGGCTGCTCCATTGATTGAGTTGATTCTGAATCAAGATTAAGTCTCCCAATTCTATCAATCACATCACTTAAAGTATCATCCGTTGTTGGAGTTTCATGCAGGGGAAGGAGTGCTTCAGAAGAAGATTCCACAAGTTGATCTAGTATAGGAATCCCCCATTCAAGATGTGGAATCTGATTATCAAATTCTTGAAATGATTTTGCATTTGTGAATCTATCCAAGCGATCAAGTTGCCGCTCAACAACATTGTCAGTTTTGGATGATTCAAGAAAGATTACATCTCTAGATACAATAAACTTTTTATTGACTTCATCATAGAGATGGTATGCTTTGGAGGTGTTTGAATACCCTAGGAAGATACACTTATGACTACTTGCACCAAGTTTGTTTCTATGTACCTTTGGTATCAAGGTATAACAGGTGGAACCAAAGACCCTGAGATGCTTTACCGAAGGAATGTGCCCATACCACATTTCATAGGGAGTCTTGTTTCTGATAGCATTATATGGACATCTATTCTTTATATATACATCACATAGAACTGCATCAGCCCAAAACATTATTTTTACATTTTTGAAGAACAGCATGGAGCGTACCATATTTAAGATTGTCCTATTCATTCTTTCAGCTACACCATTCTGTTGGGGAATAAGGCACAGTTGTTTGATGTTTGATCCCATGTTGGCAAAGATAGTTTTAAAATTCATTTGAAGTGTATCTTTTCCATTATCAGTGCGAATAGAGCCAATATGAGATTGTGCATCATTTTCAATCCATGTATGAAATTTCTTGAATGTTTGAAAATCATCAGATTTTTTCTTCAATAAATAAACCCAACACATTCTGGTGTAGTCATCAATAAATGTCATCATATATTTATTTCCATTTGCAGAAGGAATAGGCATTGGACCACATAAATCTGAATGAATGAGTTCAAGTTTTCTATGTGCTCTTGAATTTGAATCATGAAAAGATTGTTTGCTATGCTTTCCTAGAATGCAAGCATCACATTGCTTAGGTTTCCTAGGAATTGTAGGCAAACCAATAACACCATTTTTCTTCAACAAGTGGAGGCTGTCATAGTTCAAATGCCCAAATCTAGCATGCCATAATAAACTTAATGGAAGTGTACCTTCTTCATAATGAGAATTGTATGAAAAATGTTGTGCACGAGCAGAGGTACCCTACAGCTTGAGAAGCCTTTCTTCTTCTGTCCCCCTCATGACAAGCGAGTGGTCAAATTCTTTTCTCACCTCAAGCTTGCCATCAAACATATGAATGGAGTGACCTTGTTGGCAGATGTGGACCAAGGACAGCAAGTTTCTCTTTAGTTGTGGGAGATATAGAACATGATGTAGAAGAAAGTCTCGAAGACCAGGCAATTTAAGCTTGATTGTGCCAAGCCTTGATGGCTTGAGTTTTGATTGGTCTACAAAGTATAATGCTCCATCAACATTGTCAGTGAATTCTTCAAAAAAATATTTTCTATGAGTCATGTGGAAATTTGCTCCTGAATCAAGCAACCAATCATTTTTCCAAGAAGCAAGTGAAGAATTAAATAAGTCTTCATTTACTCCAATATTACATTGTGCCACAACATAATGAGCGGATTCAGGTGCTTTACCTTTGTCTGTGTCATTAGTTTTACCTTTGGGTTGGTTTCTTTGCTACTCAATTTTGTCCCAAGGTAACTTGCATGTGGAGGCATCATGTGATCCATTTCTTTTGCAGTGTATGCAGTGCAAATCTGAATTTTCTCCTTGAGAGTGTCTAACCCCCCCCGCCTCTAAAATTTCTTCCTCTTCCTCTTAGACCACCTCTTCCTCTGGAAGAATCTTGAGCAAGATTCTTTTCTCTTTGAGCAAGACACATAGCCTCTTCAGGAGATTCAGGGGCTATCTTCTTTCCGAAAGCCTTCTCTCTTTCAGCAATTTTTTTCACAAGAGAGTCAAAGGTAATATCTTTGAGATTTCCATTTGCTTGCAATGACTCAAGATAATTGGAGTAAGTAGGATAAAGTGCCTTGAGAAAAGCGATAAGAAGAATATCCAATTCAACCTTAGTGGCTTTGATATCATGCATTATAGATTTTACTTCGGATGCAAGAGCAAGAGGATCATTATTTTGTAATTCAAGAGTGAAGAGTTTAATCATGAGTTGAAAAACTTCAAGTGCAGAGTGTGAGTCATAGAGTTCCTTTAGCTTTTGTAAGGCTTCGAAAGCATTGGAAAATGGCGAAATATATCAACTCACCTCTTCACTTACAGATGCTGCAATTAATGCATAGGCTTTGTTGTTCTTATTTTCCCAAATGGCGAACTCCTTGTCTGAGGTAGGTTGTTCTGGCTCTTTGTCTCCGTCTCCAACACACACTCCTTTCCACAACTCATTGAAAATGAGGGTGTGTTTTATTTTCTTGGACCACTCAGGATAGTTCTCCTTGCCAATGAGAACTACTCCCACAATAGATATGATTGAATGCATTGTAAAATCTGTGTACTGTGGGAAAAAAATACTTTTGCTGCAAAATTTTACTCCTAAAAAAAATTGATTTTGATATATGGAGACAGAGGTATCACTGTACAAAATGTAATACCATACACTGCAATATCATTCAGCGTAATAGCATTCACCATTCACCATATACAATCTTCTAGAATTATTTGACACAATATAGACACAACATTCAATTTATCAAATGAATCCCTTCAAGAATTCCAATGTAACATAGTAGGAGTTTCCGGCAACAATCAATGCTGAGAGTAGAGAAAAACAAAATTTGTAGTCTTCAAATCCATGTTCACATTACCGTAAGTTGTCAGTCCAGCATATACAGGAAGCCAACACATAGTCCATGCTCACACACTTCCTCTGCTTTATGTTAGGTTCACCACAGCCTTTCACATTTGAACATTTGTAACCTGTAGCAGAGTCATTTCGTCTTCAACACAATGTGCACGGTCTACATCCCAAAAACCAGACCACACTTATGCAGCAGAGTCTCAGTCCACGCTCACTGCACCATGGTTATGCAGAATTCATGGTCTTCCATAGAACCATGTTCAACATTTAACGTATTATTCAATGAGTTTAGTCTACCATAATCAACATTACTCCAACGCAGAGGATTCAAACAAGAACAGAAGGTTCACAGTCTCAACATTCATAGTCGTTGTACTACATTGCACTAGAGCTCAAGCCACACATACTTCAAAAAAATTGTAACGCACTAAGGGTAGACAGAGGATGTAGCACAAAAATTTGGGACATAGGGAAAATCTTACAGATATTTTACAGAGATTTGACAGAGATGACAGTCTACAAAAATGCAGAACAGAGGCAAGAAGGAGTTACAAATTAAAGAGGGAAGCCAAAAATGGTGCTAGTTCTGATACCATGTCAAACCAGGAGGTAACTCCTCAAAACAATTCATGATATTCATTCCAGTTGGTCTTTATTATATACATGAGGGAGAGGCTGTTCATTTCATCTCCTGGTGACTCTTCATCTTTTCTATTATTTATTTACATCAATTACAGGTTCACCCAATCCTAATGATTAGGTGTCAACACCCACTGTGCCACCCAAGATTATCCCTATAAGGTGGGAGTAACTAAGGTATCGCTTTGATTCTAGAAGATGGGTGTTTATGTCAATAGAATGAAGCACCAACCACCCGAAAGATGATTCCAGGAAATCTATGTGAAATTGGAACATCCATTTGCAATAGGGTGGGCCCATAGACATGATGGAAAGAATTTACAGTATGTGAGGGATATGAAAAAACTACCCAAGGTTGGATCGTTAATGCAAGTGGTGGCAATCAAAACAATAGTTCTGAGGTTGATTCCCTTGTAGTTGGTAGGACATTCAGGGGGGAAATGGTTATTCTAAATATCGCAGTATGGTATGAGAAAATGGTGATCAATGGGATGTGTATGAGATGGCTAAAATGTGATCTCCAACAAAGAGAGACTAAGGACTATCACCTAGTAATGACACAAAAATAGGGGTGAGAATATTGTTCCTTAAAAAATCTTTGTACAATTTCCAAAAGAATTTAAAAGTGGTATTGGGATGTACAAACACGAAGATGGGTGCCCCAAGAAAATGGCAGCTTGCATGATGATGCAGGAGGGTATTTTTCTGTGGGCAGGGGCCCTTGGTTGTTCTCGATGTGGGGTAGATGAGGCGGGTGGAATGACACAGATGATCTACTGCAATATGGATGGATGGTAGGCCAAGTGTAGAACCTATAGGTGCATTCAATTCGATCCTACTATAAACAAGAATAGTGGCCCGTTAGTGGGGTTGGTAAGAAATGAGTAAAGAAGAGAAGTATGAGGTTGATCTTCTAGACATGCATATGAAATGGCTCTCAGTCCTGGGGGAATGAACAGGGATACCGATAGTGTGAAGGGAACTATGAACTAGGGTAATCCATGTGAGTGAGGCTCTATCAACCAATGTGGACATTTACCATGTGCAAGTGGAAGGTGATGGTAAATGTGGTCGAGATGGTGGACCCTATGGTTTATTTCAAAGAAATGATGTCAGGATATGCAAAGCTTTGGAGGAAGCCTATCATATTAGGTGAAGAATGATACCTTAACTGTCAATTACCATTGGGGGAATGGGTTTGTTGTAAAGGTGTTATTAACCTACAACTTTGAAAGCCAATACCACAAGTGAAAACATCTATCTAGAACAATATGAAAATTGGAAAGAAAGATGTAACAAAAACATAGGAAGGTGCACCTGATAGGTTCTATGAATGGGTGGAGATGATATTGCTTTTTCCTAACTAGGTATGTGTCAGGCCACGTATTAGTGTGGTGCTCCATGATGGAAGGTCTTGACGGTGTTGGATACCACCAACATGAAAGGGGGTATCCCCAATGAAAAGTCCCAATTAGACTTCGCACCATTTGGTGTGGTAGCCCTTCCAGAAATAAGGTCTGAATGCCATTGTTTCTTAGAGATTTTCCTTAGCTATAGTGTTTAGCACAAAAATAATGTGCATGTACTTTTGGATGAAAAAGTGAGTATGCCTTGTGGAATGTTCAACTGCAGAATGTATCAAGGTTCTTCTACCGAAGGGGAGATAAAATTTAGCCTTTAAAAGAAGATTAATAGTACTAATCTAGTAAAGACACATGAGCATATACATATGGATGAATCATTGATCAACTAATGAAATAGTTCACATATAATCAACAATTGTTAAAACACGTACAACACACCTTCAGCATGATAAGTACCAAAGCCACCAAAATAGTTCAATTTCATTAGCACAAATCAAAACTACATACATCACAAACACTCAAGAATAGCCTTACAATATTTACGACATACGCATTAATTGTGTTGGCTCAACAGGCTTAGAGTATTAATAAAAGTTCCAAGATGCATCAATACAACAAACACCACTAGCTCCAATAATGGAGCATTAGAGCAACCACTTGATCCTCCAAAAGAAATATCTTCCTCTCTAATTCCTAGTAGGAAGAGCCAAGGTGAAAAGTCATTTTCTTGAGCTATGAGGGTGTATATATAAAAAAATGGGGTGACTATTCACCTTTCTTGTGACTCTTGGGTTACCCTCATGATTGTTTGACTTATCTACAACATTTTTATTCCTTAATTACTTTTCACATTATATAGATGACTCTTGGACTTCCACTTTACATTAAATTTCTCACATATTGAAAATTACATAATCCACAAATGATGTGGCAAATGATGACTCATATATCCTCTTGACATGACACATTGACAATAGATGACATGACATTGATGACATGGACTGCATGATGATATGGAAATGTCAAGCCATTCTTTTTGCTTCTATCTTTGGGTCTTTCAAAAATTTGTTGCATGTTCTTCTTCTTCTTCCTCTATAGTTCTTGAAGATATGGAGTCTTCACTATGATCTTGATCTCCTATTGTTATCACAATCTGGTGTACCTTCTTCGTCTTGTTTCATGATCAGCTTGTCTTTGTAGCTACAAAGGTGTCTTCCGATGGGGTCTCCCTCTTCTTCTTCATCATCATCATCTTGTCATAATAAGAAATAATACGTGCAACTAAAACCCACTCATGACAATACGACATCAGTCTGAAAAACTCTAGTTTAACATGCTTCATGAAAATCATTGACTAAGTTGGAACTGGGTGCTGGACTGAGAGACTGTCTTAGGGATTATGCAGTTGCACAGCTCAAGCGGTTAGGGACCAGGACTAAGGCTAGAGACTGCATAGTGTGCAATTCAGGAAGGCTAGGACAAGGTGACTACTCATTTGAGGGGTTCAAGGAGGCAGACCTGAGGCTTGAGGTTTCCCACTATGTAGTTCTATAGGGATATAGGCCTAAGGCTTGCATAGTTGCGTAATTCAAAGAGTCGGGCTGGAAGCTTGATGCTTGAGACTATATAGTGTGCAAGAGAGGCTGACTAGGAGGTAGGGTCATGAAATTCTAGAGCTTAAGGGGACAGGGTTAAGCACTAAGACTACATAGTGTGCAATTTTGGAAGGTAGGAACTGAACATTGTGTATTACCAATAGGCAAGGTCTGAGCTTAAGGGTTGAGACCGCACAATGCGTAGTTCAGGAGGGTTGACTGAAGCCAAGTTACTCAGACAGAAAGTTTTCAAAATTTGTCTAAGTGTAGGATCAGTGAGGTCAATGTGAACAAGGACAAAACTTCAACATGATCACACACTCAGAATAATGATGACATAGCATTGGTCACTCAAAACACATGAACAACATAATCCCCTCAATGTGATGACAATGCGACAACTTCCCCAAGTGCAACACTTAAGGTACACTTTGCGACGACATTGACGACACTTGTGCGATAGTGCATAAAACTTTTGGAATGACTATAAACATGTCTATATGATAAATAAGACTCATTAGCACCAACGTTACCCCTTGAAATGAACCATAACTACGCTTGAGTGATATGCAACGCTTACCATGCTAAAAGAAGACACTTTGGTTCTCTTTGAAACGAGACTTGAACACTTAGAGAAAACTCATGGAAAGACTCTTACTACTAGAAATGACAACATGTAAAGTCAAAGTAGGCTCTGAAATTGGATGTAGGCCAAACTTTTGGAGGGTGTTGTAGAAGTGACAATAGAAGCATTGATACAGGACATCTCAGAATATGATCAAGCAAAAATGTCCCTGTATTCTTGGAACAAGGCTTTGTAGGAGGCAATTTCTTCGAGAGAACATGTTTCCCCCAATGAGATTTCTTTAACTATGCCTAGTTTAGTAGATATGTGTACCTTGATGGTGGGTGAGATATTGGACATGTTTCCCTCCTCAAACACATTAGGCATGGGGATCGGATTTTGTAATCAATCAACTTGTCCTTGTGGTAGAAAATCCTTTCTCTCTACTGTGCAAATATTATGATCTGATTCTTGAGTAGGTGAAAACATTTTTTCCAGAAAAAATAAAGAGAAATGATGCATGACATCCCAAGGGAATTTTCGTTCTTTCATGGCCACCAAAATATCTTCATCGAAGTGAAAAATATTTTCTAATGGTGATAGAGGTTGCGAGAAGTCATGAGGTTGGGATTGGCACCTAGTGGTGTTGGTTGACAAGAAAGAAAATGATTCAGTGGTCATTTTTGTAGAACCCAACGATGTTGACAATGCATAGACTGAATAGGTTTGTACAATGGTGGGTGGTGTAACATTTATAATGGGAAAATTGGTCTCAACACTGAAAAACGATGAGTAGACGACATGAATCAGGGTTCCTACGGATGAGGATATGAATTGTATATAGTGTTGAGTGTCATCAGCACCAGGTGGTGGGGGTATCTCTCATATGGCTACAGGTGGGGCACTTGTTGAAGGTACGTGCTACCTGTTGACAGTGAGAGAATGTTTTGAGGTCCTGACGTCAGTTTGTAACAAGGTTGCCCTTGTCACTCGAAATTGAGGGAGGAATGTGCAGTTTTGTGTATGATGGAATTGGGAACAAATGCGACAATGGTTGTGCTTATGTATGCCTTGTTTGAAAAAATAGTCTAAGGAAAAAATTCATGATCTTATTCAACTCACGACATTGATTAATCAAATGCCTTATTTTGTCACATAAGGCACATGAGTTGGTAGGTTTTGGTAGGGTTGTTTTAGGAAGTTTCGCCATCTGGGAGGAGATTGGTATCAGGTGAGAGGTAGAAGGGAAATGAGTGCAAGGGCAATCCTTGCATGATGTCTCTTGCGTGAAGAGGAATTAAATGGTCTATGGAACATCGTTTGCCATTGAGGTGTTGGGAAGTGGTAGTGTCACAATATTCGCTTATGTGAGCTCTCCCAATGCATCCCAATAGAGAAGGAAGTGGTGCATGTAGTGACTTTATTGTGCACATATAGTGCATGGATGGTTGGTACGTAATGCCTTATTAGGTGATGGTGTGGCCTTGTCTCCTGCAGGTGGAGGTGGGGCCGTCAGTGTTAGAAAATTATATATTACAGAGCAATGGAACACATAAAATATCGCAGAAACAAAAAATACACAAACGCATAAAACAAGAGAGAAACATTTATACATGATTCACCCAATTTATGTTACATCCACGGAGAAACAGCCAGTCCTTCCTTTTATATTATCTAGCAAAATGAAGAGATACAATCTACAGCAGATCCGTTGTAATTTCCTCTTCGCTCTCACACATCCTCTCTCTCTCTCTCTCTCTCTCTCTAAATAATCATGCAAAACCGTAATAAAATTCCCTCATATAAACCGAGGGTTGCATTCTAGGGAAAAACCCCCTAATTTAACATAACTTCTACCATTAGATCATTCGCCTAATGGAAGGCCCAGATTTACTACAAAATTACAATATTTTACAAGGTAATTTTTCATTTATTTTTAGTTTTAGAGGTGCTACCCCCAAACCCTCGCTAGGAGGGGGCTATTAAAAGTAGTCATTGTGCCCCCCACCGAACCCCCCTGGTGGCTCTCATACATGTGGCATTACTGCCCCATTTAAAAATTGGGGTCCAATGCAGTTGATACCTCTGAATCAAGAAGATAATTAGGCTCCACACCCAACAACTAGCGCCTGTGGGGTGTGAAGAAGAGTTTTCAAATCTTCCAATTTCGGGAACTATTTGGTGGGGTGCCTCAATACCTCACATAATGCACATGGTGGAGATACCCAGGAAGAGGATTTATCTAAGGTTTCAACCTTTTTACCTTTCTATTTCTCCTTTTTGGCAGCCCTTGTTGGTGTCGCCACATGCATTGTTCCTCAAGGTTTGGATGAAGGAATTTTCACTCTAGTTGAAGTGATGTATGAGTTTGATGACATGGCCTATAGGGCCAAATACCAAATATGGATTGAGAGAACCATGTTGCGAAAAATATGTGTTTCCATGACTTGGTGTGAGACAAAACCAGGTGGGCGATACAAGAAAGTAATTTGGGCTATTGCATATGGTAGGAATGTTGACCCAGTAGTCACGACACTTGGTGTGTCCTAAATCGATTCCTGAGAGTGGGTAGCACTAGATGAACTCATCATACAAATCAAGTTTATGGAAGCAAGTTCGATTACAGGTGGGTCTTCGTGGTAGGTACCCAAGAGTGATGATGCTTTGAATATCCCTAGGCCTACTTCAATGAAGGAAGGGAACAACTCATTGTGGGATGTTATGAAAGGTAACACACCATCTGGAGTTGTGGATGCTCATTTCTCGTATTATGCTAGTTTATCTATGGTGATAATCTTTCCATCATTGGGAAACATAATTACGTAAAATGTTGATGATGCCACTTCGGTCATGGTGTACATGTAGCTATTGCCTAGTAAGATATTGTAATCTAACTGGGCATCAAGGACTTCAATGTCTATGAGAATGATTTTTCCAGCAAGCTCCACCAGGACATTCTGGAAAATTCCGACAAGTGCGGAAGGGCATCTGTCATAAGCCCTTAATGTAATGGGGGAAGTAATTAGTTTGGGGGATCCTAGTTTTTTCCAAACTGATTTTGACATAATACAAGTTGATTCCCCCTCGAAGTATGATGTTCCAAATGGTGATTTGGATTTGGAAAGAAACTATAGATGGGAGTCACAGTGTAGCGTTGTCCAAATCAAAATCCATCAACCGCAAATCGGAAGGGTCGATTGTACCTAATACAGAAAGTAGGGCTTTCCATTGGGTTGGACAGGTTTGTAGAGCCTCCTTTACTGACATGGCTGAAGGGGACTGCGCTAAGCCATCAAAAATGTTATAACTAGTCGCTTCCTTTGATTTATGGGTTTCACAATGTAATGGCCCTTTAATCACTTTCAGAATGGGTTCAATGGGGGCCCATGGTATTATCAAAGGTGACATAGCAGTAGTGTTAGATGGTGTGGAAGGATTGGTTTATGGAGGGGCCCCATAGTCGCAGTTTTGTGTTTGATGATCCCGCAATGTAAATGTCCCACTTAGTTGGTGTTGTATCCTCCTCATTTTTTTGTTAGTATTCATGTTGTAGAGGAGGCTTGTTTTGTATAGAAGGATACATTGGAGACTTTGGAAAGCAAAAAAAGATTAAAAGGAAAAATAAAAAGAAGGAAAGGGAGGAAGGGATGAGGAATGTGGGCCTCCACCGCATTTCACATCAAATGGTTAAATAAAAAACACCTGTCAGGAAGATCATCGTCCATCTCAAAGCCTCCCGCTCTCGGTGGGACTCTGGTGGGGTAACGATCATGGAAATTAAGTGAAAGCTTACCCCCAAAAAGTCAAAGTAAAAAAGGTAAGTGGGGTAGATCGATGGCTAGGATTAATTCTGGGTGGTTGAACCCCATTCCCAACCCCATTGACACACCCTACCGAAGGGTGGGGACCAGGCATGTCACCCAGCGTTCCAGCAGAGCAGCAACGTCAGCAAGCAATCATGAACCACTGCAGAGTAAATCACCCCCTTTCACTCCTCACCCAACCTCAATCACGACGCGTGTTACGCCATGTCAACTCCTATTTTTTCCCAGACACACCCCTCTGTAAAGTGACCATTTCCATTTGAATTCCTCAATTTTATGTAGTTCTTCCCTTGCATATGCCATTCATTCGATCTACATTCCATCCCAAAGTCTTGCACCCACGGCATCCAACCGTCTTCATTTAACAGGTAACATGTAATCTCATGTCCATGGAATGTTAGTGGCATGATTAAAATTAATGATTATGCACTTAAAGCCCCCAAGTCTCATGAGGCGAAAGCATCAAGCCACATCAAGCCCCTTATGGACACAAAAGCAGAAATTCACGACCATTTCTACACCCACCACCTTTCAGAGCTCCGCTTTGACCTATATAGTAGCTACGTAAACAAGGAAGACCCTTTTTGAGTCATCGAATCAAGGTTATACTACCTTATTGTCCCAACAATCTATCCCTTCCCAAAATTTGTATCCTGTCTTATGGCCACCTATGTCAAGGAGAAGAATTGTTGCTTCTCGTACACAGGGGAGAAGATTCTAGAAGTTACCCCAGAATTAATCCAGAACACTTTTATCTACCCCAAATCCCCAACCTTAGAGAAGCTCACTGAGACCACCCTCATTTCCAGTTAAAATGGACTCTCAGTCGCAAAAATACAAGCCCTTTTCTAGCAAATTGCAGCCTCGAATTCCCAATTGTCCACAAGTTCAAAGACATTCTCTATCTCCCTATTCTTAGAAGTTGTGCAACCCATATTAGCCACCATTTTGTTTTTACTAAGAGAGGATGAGATTTTTAATGTCACTAAGGTAGCCCTAGGGTTCTTACACACCATGATGAAGCCTGGTATCATTCTTGATATACCTTCATTCCTTGCTGAAGTTGTAAAGTTTCAAATCAACTACTTTTACCTTACCTCTTATTTCAGGTACTTCTCCACATTGGTCTACCTTTTCCTATATACTCATGTGGAGTAATTTGAATAATTAATCTTATGCATTATAGACTCCAATAAACAAAGAAAAATTGTGGTTGACTCAGATGATGCCCTGAAGAAGAAACCCAATAATGAGGGATTTTCCCAGTTTATTTCCACTTTCATGTCCACTGCATATAAAATAATAACCAATGTCTCTCCTCCTAGAGTATTTCCTTTGCATAGAGAGATCCTTCAACTTAGCAAAGATACCATGGTAGGTGATTGGTTCTTGTTTAAAGACTACATTGAAATCAAGGTCTATGGGTCTGAACTACCTCCTTATCAATTGCCTATGTTTATGCCCATGAGGATATTTTCTCTAGGATTCATTAGGCATAGCTTAAATCTTGACCAAATCCACTTTGTCCCTGCCAAGAAAGGTTATATATTCAAGCTTCCAAGAATTGTGGGCCCCTTTGTTGTAAACTTCAAGCAAGACTTCTAGCAAGTAGAATAAATGCTAAAGGAATTTAACTTTAGATAGGAGAAGTTTGACACTATCATCCTGATCTGGAATTTATCCAGGATAAAGAATGAAAGGTAACAGACTCATGTGCATGGATGTGCCTATGTTACTTATGCAACGGATCGATAATATTGCTAGAATACATAGACATTGAGGCAATCAGATAAAACATAACAGTCAAACATGTAAACAAAACAAGTTTAATAAGGAGTTCACCCAGTGCTCCTAGGCTACGTCTCCTGGTGCAGCCTTTCAGTGGTGGCCTCCCTATTATGTTTTCAAGCAGAGTTTTTACAACAGCGAGCTCGATTCGAGACTCACTAAACAGAAGGAAGTCAGTAGGAATGGAGTGCACAGACTCTCCTTACTGAAACTCAACCTCTGAGGGTCATAGTAGTATGACAGGCCTATATCGAGGAGCTTGCTTGAACCTCTCAAGCCTTCAATGGAGTACATAGACTCTCTGACTCTCTTTGGCTTTGTCTAGCTCGATGTTGCCTTCAGGTCAGCTCGGCTTCTACTCTCTATTCTTTGCTATTAGCTTCTTGCGTCTCTGTATGTGCCCGTTCTCTGCTTCTATCAGTTCATGGCTTTAAAGCCAGTCTGCTCTTTGACTACTCATTTCTGCTTCCCGACCTTATGGTTTCCTTACCTATGTCCGTTCGAATTCCTCTGCTCTACATCATCATCACTGGGTAACGCCCCGCAAGGAAGTGGCCACCTGTTTTGCTAACGAACTGGGTTTCAGATTCCCTGAATCATACTCGAATGGATGTTAAATCTGTTTGCTTCAAGATCACCCGCGAATAAAAATCATTTGCCAACTCATCATCCACATCGGACGTCAAATCCCTGTCATCTTGCTTTTTGACCTGTCAAATCTGGTCAGTCATCGGGACGCATCTCCACCATCGATCTGGACCCCCCAGATCCTACGGTTGTCCTTAATATCGGGCAGACAAGTCGCACGACGTTTACCATCTGATGCACGCAGTTTTTCTCTCTTCTACCGGACACGTATCGCTCGATGTGTGCCATCGGGTGGGACTCAGTCAAAACTGCTTACCGCCTCGAAGCCTTTCGATATCCTACCGGTTGTGGGGAATCTGTGCTACGAAACCAAAATAGTTACTTTTCCGAGTTTTATAGCGTTTCGGGTCCAAGCGTTTCAAGTGTTTCCTTCACTGAGGGGGACGCCCTGCGATACACGATTAAATCCACCTTTGTTTCCCGAATTAGCCTCTAGTTTTGCAAGTTTTATGCCTTTGCGCTTTACCATGGGCCAACGGTCTGCGCACTCGACCGAGGGTCCTCGTTGCTCCGCTCTGGCCACAACTACAATTGTTATGAGGATTCCTTCTGATAGCTTCGATCTTTTGTAGGACTTGAATATTTTAGCATAATTTGAAATAATCATGAAAACTTAGAGAGTTTTTAGGATCTGATTTGGATCACGACCTTCCCACTGAAAAAGCTTTTGGACCACCAAAAGTTGGTTTTCTTTCAAGCATCCATAAAGTGAGGGTATTGCTTCCTTGCTTGCTCAATTTCTATCCATTTCACACTGCTTGGATTTGAACCTTTGAGTCTGATCCTGAGGTACTCAATGTCACCTCTGCGTGTAGTTCTTACCTTCCTCTCCAGAACTGCATCTTCCTACAACTCATTAAGATATTCAGGTAACATATCATGAATAGAAGGCAATTGATTCTGCTCTTAAGGATCTTCAATTAATGAAGGTTCAAATAGTCTCAAGATGTTTGCATTAACAATTGAGTAGATGTGCATGTAAGCTAGCAAATCAAGGCAAAAAGCATTCTTGCCAATTTTCTCAAGTATCTTGAAAGGTCCATACCTTATTGGCTTTAGCTTCTTACCTTCACCTTGCATTCTATCTTTGCTGATATACAGCCAGACTTGGTCACCAACTTGGAAACTATGCTCCATCTGATGCTTGTCATGCCTTGCCTTGTACATGGTTTGGCTCTTTTCTAGCTGTTCTGGTACTGCTTGATGAATCTCTTGGATTTGTTCGATGAACTTGGTTTCCTTGTCCACATCACTATGTCCATCAACTGCTATGTCTTTACCAAAATAAAAAATCCAAGGGAGACCTTGGTGTGAAACCAAAACAGGTATCAAAAGGAGATCTATGTGTAGAAGAATGTTTAGCTCGGTTGTAAGCATGTTGCACATAACATAAATGTTCATCCCAAAGTTTGGGATGCTTGTTGCAATAGCCTCTAAGCAACTGGATCACTTTCCTGTTGACCACTTATGTTTGGCCATCTGTTTGCGGATTTTCTTCAGCCTGGTGTCCATCAATTCCCACAAGCTTGACCAAAATTTCCCAAAAAATTGGGTATCTCGATCAGATATTATGGAAGTGGGTAATCCAAAATGAACCTGTTAGCGCTCGAATCTGGCCTCAGGCTGAAGAAGGCAAAATCCAAGGCAACATCAAACCACTTAGCCTCATAGCTAGCCCTACGAGGACAGGAGAGGGCTCTCTCCGGGTCTATCTTGGCAAAGATCTTCAAAGGGCAGAGATAACCAATAAAGAACACTGATTTTAGACTAGTAAACTGATAGAGAAGGTTTGATTTCAGATTTTTAGGGTTTTGGTGGAAAACAGGGGGAAAGCAATTTTGGGTGCGGGGATGGGACACAGCTTTTGCAGAGGTCTTTTTGGGGCAAGGTAGGAGACTGTCTTGATGCCTTTGAAAGAGTTGGGTGGATAGGAATGACTGGTGAGGAGATAAGGAGAGCAAGAAATCACCATGAGTTCTTAAACAGATGAAAACATTGATATTAAGCAAACTTAAAGGCAGAGCATAGCAATCATGAATTCTACCTTATCACTTCATTTGCCTAATTTGCAGAAGGAAAAGTGAGAAAATGATACACATAATAAAACTTACAAGTACATAAGAGAAGCACACCATCAACACAAGTAACCACAGGAATCCCAAAGAGGGCTGCAAAACCCTGGTCTTTCCTTTACCAAAATTACAGAGATACAAAGTGTAATACAATAGAAGCTTACCCCTCAAGAGTCCAACCATGAAAATGACTAAGAAAATACATAATATAGGCAAGCTAACACCTTTCCTTGTCTCTAGGGGTCGAGCTCATCCTTCTAGGAGCTGTTTCAACCAATTCTAAACTGAGCACTAAAATCTAGGCAGTCAAAACAACTTGCCTCTATAAGCTAGGAAACCAATTCATTCATTAAATTTTTGACTTTTTATGAATGAATCTTCTAGAAGATATAAATAAGTGCCATGACATCATAAAATTACATCAATTACATCAAGGAGGATGAAAAATCACTCCAAAAAGTCAAAACTAGTCAAATCTGCGTTTTGCTGAGCTGTAGGTGAAAATCTGGCAAATTTCCCTGATGCGTAGCGCCCCAATTCTCTACGCGTAGCGCGCCTTTGAGCCAACTTTGGAGGCACTTCCCAGCATCCAAATGAGGCAAACGTAGGCTTGTTGGAAAGTTCTGGATGTCTACTTTCCAACCCATGTGGAATTTCTCAATTTGGTGTCCATTTGTCCCTCCAAAATTGCAATCTCCCAAGACTGCTTCCTGTGTGTCCAAAAAGTGGCAGAAAGTCATTTTTTGCATGTTTTTTGACCTTCTGAGGGCTCAAAACCTGATGAAATGTCTTGGAAATTGCTGAGAAAGTGTAATTTGTCATGAAAAATCCAAAAATGCTGAGTTTTTGAGAAATGGACTTGCCCATCTTCAGGGTAGCGCGCGGCGCGCTACGCGTTGAGGGCAAAAACCTGTTTTTAATACAAAAATTTCAAAATTGACAAAAACTTCTCCAAATTTTTTGAAATTTGAGCTGGGGGTGTCTCATCAAGTACCATGCTCCTTTAAAGAGGCTTTGGCCAAAATTTGGAGTGGATCGGGCATTTTTCTCCGTTTTAGTGCTTTGCTCAACCTCCTTGGATCTAGCGATTGTATTTTTGACATTTCTCTAAAACCATGACACCTGTGTAAAAAGTGAAGGAGGTTTTTCTTCCTTGGCATGTTGTGGACAAAAACCTCTCTCAGTTTTCCCAAATTCATCTTTGATTGCTCAGAAACATCATGTGAGTAAAACCTATCCCGATGTGTGAAACAAGGGATTTTGTCGAAATGAAGCGAAATGAAGGGGATAAGAGGCTTCTAAATTCTTGGGGAAATTTTTGGAAGTAGGGAGGGATGTTAGGAAGCAGGGGAAAGTGGAATCGTGGAGATCGAGTGAGGGGAAGGGGTCCAAAAGGGCAAAACACAGGCCCAACCTAGAAAATTGCCAGGTTGTAGCAAGAAACTAGGGTTTGTGAAAAAATGAGGAATTTGGGGAATCTCAGTGATGGGAAGTGTTTGATAAGGTACATGAAAGATAGGGGAAGGTGTATGAACATCTGGTTTTGCTAATGATTTGACCATCCAAGAGAAATTAGCTTTCAAAACCCTAGGAGAGGGAAATGACCTTGCCTAGGCGCAACCGAAGCATGAACAAGGTGTAAAATGACTCATTAGACACTGACATGAGAATGAAAACCCTATGAATGATGATAGACTCAGTAGAATGATGACATAGATTGGCATTTGGGAAATTTTGAAAAGAGTGAAAGCAAACCCTAGACCTAATACCTAGTGACCAAATTTTGCTTGAAAATTCTTTGAAATGACAAAATTTGACCTTGACACTCTGAGACCACTTTGTAAGAGCATATTTGATCACTGGAGGAAGGCTGGAAAGACTGACACTAACAGAACCCATACATGCTAAAAGAACAACTTTGTAGTTTGTTCAGCTGTAATCTGTTTGTTACAAGGTATCAAAATACACATTTTGCTGAACCTATCCACAACAACATATAAATAGTCATGACCTTTCCTAGATTTAGGCAGTCCTCCAACAAAGTCCATGGAAACACTTTCCCAAGGATGAGAAGGAACTGGTAGTGGAGTGTACAAGCCTAGTTTTCTATTGTTGGGCTTGCTTTTAGCACACATGGTACACCCTCTTACATATCTAGAAACTGTCTCATTCATTTTCAGCCAATAACAAAATCTTTGCAGCGATGCAACCGTTTTACTTACACCAAAGTGACCTGATATTAGAGAAGTGTGTGCTTCTCGAATTATCTTTACTCGTTCTTTGTGGAATGCATAGCTTCCCACAATGATACAAGAGTTGGTCCTTAACATGATAATCCAATTCTTCTACTTGTTTGCCTTGACTTAAAGTTTCATATACATCTTTAAAATCTATATCTTGAGCATATTGTTCGATGTAGCTCTCATGCAATACTGAATTATGCTTAAGTATAGCAGATGCATTTATAATTGGTCTAGATAACATATCTGCAACTTTATTGTGTATGTCCTTTTTATATTTAATGACTAAATGAAACTGTTGTAGAAAACCCATCCATCTATAGTGTCTTGACTGCTGCAACTTAGTTTGGGAGTGTAGATATTGAAGTGGTTGATGATTAGTATGTATAACTGTCTCTTTGCCCATTAAGTAATGTTTCCACTTTTTCACACTCTGTACTAATGCATACAATTCTTTATCATATGTAGGATAGTTAACTACTGCAAAATTAAATGTCTCAGAATGATAACATATGGGTTTACCGTGCTGCATCAACACTGCTCCCATGGCATAGCCACTAGCATCTATTTCAATCTCAAATGGTCTTTGAAGATTGGGAAATGCTAGTACTGGTGTTGTACTAATCTTTTCTTTCAAGGTGTCGAAGGCTTTCTGTGTTTGCCTCCCCACTAAAACACCTTGTTCAATCCTGTTAAAGCATGTAAGGGAGCTACAATTAAGGAAAAGTTAGAAATAAACTTTCTCCAATATTGTGCTGCTCCTAAGAAGCTTCTAACCTCTGTAGTAGATTTCGGTTTAGGCCAGTTTATAATGACTACAACCTTAGAGGGATCTATCTTCAATTCACCACCCCCTACTATATGTCCCAAATAATTCAAAGATGTTTTGCCAAATTCACATTTTGAGTGTTTAACATAAAGTTTTTCTCTTTCAAAACATCTAGAGTCTGATTAACATGCTTTAAATGTTCCTCCCACGTTTTGCTAAATATAAGAATGTCATCCAGATATACAATAACAAAATCATCAAGAAAAGGTCTGAGTACATCATTCATTACTCTCATGAAAGTAGCAGGAGCATTAGTTAAGCCAAAAGGCATAATCAGCCACTCATACAATCCTTGCTTTGTTTTGAAAGCAGTCTTCCGTGCATCTTGCTCTACAACTATGACATGATGATAGCCACTATGTAAGTCTAACTTGGAAAAATAAACAGCTTCTTTTAACTGATGTAATAGATCATCTATGCGAGGAAGGGGATAACGATTTTTTATCGTTATCTTATTCAATGCTCGTTAATCAATGCACATTCTCCACGAGCCATCTTTCTTTTTCACCAAAATGATTGGAGACCCACATGGTGATGTGCTAGGTCTGATGAACCCCTTCTTAAGCAACTCCTATACTTGCCTCTTGATTTCTGCATTCTCTAAAGCGGACAACCTGTACATTCTGATGTTAGACAATGGAGCATCTTGCTGCAAATTGATATCATGCACTATTTCCTTTTTGAGTGGCAAACCTTTAGGTTATTGAAACAATACATCACATTCTGAAACAACTTTTTCTAAATTAGCTTGTTTTTTAGCATCACAGCCCTCAAATACATTGGTTATATCAGGTTTCTTTTCCTTTAAACCATAAGTAAAAATTGTTTGCATGAATTTACAATTCGTTTCATCTGCCCTGAGTTTATGAGAGTATAATTATTCTTGAGCTTATGAGCTCTTACAATATATTCGATTCCATCTTTAACGAGTAGAGACTTGTTCTCAGCTCTATAGAAAATAGTTTTTCTGTCATACAAGTAAGGACTTCCTAAAACAATTCCACATATGTCCAAAGGAACTATATCTAACTCAACCTCATCTACAAATGCTGACCCAAAAGTAAACTTAAGTTTAAATTGTCTAGTCACTTGTAGCTTTGCTTTATCACATAGCCAACCTAATGGATATGGTTTCTTGTGAGGTGTGGTTAGTAATCCCAACTTCTTTACAATTGCTTCAGAAATTAAATTTACTTGTGAGCCACTATCAAACAAAGTATCAATCTTTTGATGCTTGGAAATAACTCGAATATGAAAAAGCTCAGGTCTTTTTCTCTCATTTTCTTCATTATCAGTAGATTGTCCAGAATTACTAGTAGATGCTTCATAATTTTTACCTTTTATACCTGTGGCTGCGATTGTCGCTTCATCTCCTGAGTCTGACCCCAAATTTTTTTGAATAGCTACAACAGTCTTCTTCTTCTTGCCCTCGAACTTCTTAGGTTTCAACTCCGGATACAGAATACAGCAGTGTTCATCATCATGTCCATCCTTCTTACAGTGAGTGCATGAGGAGTTGCTCTTTTGTACAATGTTTGACTTCCTCTCTTTCCATTTCTATTTTATTTTCTCCTTATTTTTGCTTACAGTGGGTTGGGATGATCCCCCAACTTCTAGGTTCCCATTCTTACCTCTAGCTTCTAGATGCGTAGCCTAAACGGATGCCTCATCTATGCTAGTGGGATTAAACATGAGGATAGTGTGCCTCATGTCGCTATGTAGACCACCTATGTACTTCAACAGAGTCTCAGGTGAGTCTAAAGAAATTCCTAGAATCAAATATATTTTCCTAAATTCTTGAGTGTAACCTTGTACACTTTTTCCCTTTTAGTTGTCGAAGAGTTTTTTAGCTCATCATGGCTTGCTGCATGTAGGCTAGTGGATATAATTGCTTTTTAATTGCAGAAACAAATTCACTCCAGACAGAAAGAATCTTACCATGTTTCTTCATGTCAACTTGTGTCCTACCTTCCCACCATACCAAGGCAGTGCCTGTTACAGGGAAAAGTGTCTATATAGAACTGCTCTATCCCACTAAGGTGTGACAGCTGCCTTAGAAACAAACAAAGAAAAGCTACTTTCGTTTTTTCCTTTATGAATTATAGATAGAGAGGAACAGAAAGACCAACCTCTGTCTTGCGCTAATCTCCTGATTTGATTCCCCTCTTCTTTGATAGTCTTTAGCTACCTGCTGCCTTACACGCCTAGCTTCAAAAAGTACCTGTAAGATCACAGAAGCATAGCACTATACAAAGACATGGATCTATAATCATAAACAATCTAGGATTAAATGTAAATTGACCATACAAATGTAGCAAGCATCAATGACACAAGAGAATGGAGGAAAACTTGAATAGCTTTTATTGATAAACAAGAAAGAGCCAAAAGGAGTTACAACCAGTTGTTCTGACCCAGCATCAACCTCCCAGCAAAGAAGCCCCTCTTCACCTCAAACAAAGCTTAGATCACCCAAAAATCTGATGTTTGTCTCAAGAAACCAACAACGATTCCTTACAATATGCAAAATTCCAGCCTCTGGATCTCTGGGATGAGGGATCCATATATAGATGTCTATAATGGAGATGAGTCAGCTCATGATTTGATTAGTGTCTTCTCTCTGATAGTTCTTGCTTCCACTTGGAGATTGATGATATCTTACTCATCCTTGGTCGAATTCAGTGAGGCAAGTGTCATAGGAGAAGTTTCTGGAAGCTTCCATTGCCTCTCCACCTCGCGGAATGACACTGCCATTTGTCATTTCTCGCCCATCGCACCCCACAGAAGGGATTTTTGAAATGCAACGCACCCACACAGTGTATTTAGGTGAGATGCAATGCACTTAGCCAGTAGAGCAGCTGAAATGATCCTGTTTTGACCAATTCTGAGCAGTTTTTCATGGAGAACTTCTGGGAGAAGTTGTAATCTGTTGACCTTGTTCCTTTAGGGGTTAGAACAACACTTTTAGGGACTTAGGAGCCCTTGATTTATGGAAATTTCATGCTTGGGGTTGTAGGGCCCAAAAATGTCTATAACAGTGCCCCCAAGGCGTAGGCTGGCCAGCTGAATCTTACTCTTGTTTGAGTCAATACTCTGCACTCTGCAATAAACATCAATCTGTCTGATCCAATTATCCAGCTTCTCTGCATTCAACTCTCCATCATATATTTGTAAGTCATATTTAACATATAATTTAATCAAAGATGTCTTCTTTTTATGTTCAAGGCTTTTAGGAGGCGTGAGGAATTTTTCTTCTTTCCCTTTGCCTTTGGAGTGGTCATGGAGGAGAGATTCTTCTACTCCTTTGTCTTGTTTGGAGCTTGATGCATCTTCATCTCTATGTTTCTTATAGTCCCTATACATTTCCTCCACCATGGATTTCAGGGTCATAAAACTATCCATGAACTGGGGGTCTGATTCCAAGGGATTTTCTTTTGACATTTTCCTCTTAGAATAGACTCTTCCAATTTCTGGGTTAGTTTCAGCCAATTCTCCTTCTCCTAATTTAAGCTTTGATCTAGTTAGAATTCAACAAAAAAATCCAGCACAAGATTTTCTAATCTTAGTAACTCTAAGCTCTGATACCACTTGATCTGGAATTTATCCAGGATAAAGAATGAAAGGTATTACAGACTCATGTGCATGGATGTGACTATGTTACTTATGCAATGGATCGATAAGATTGCTAGAATACATATACATTGAGGAAATCAGAGAAAACATAACAGTCAAACATGTAAATAAAACAAGTTTAATAAGGAGTTCACCCAATGCTCCTAGGCTACGTCTCCTGGTCCAGCCTTTCAGTGGTGGCCTCCCTATTATGTTTTCAAGCAGAGTTTTTACAATAGCGAGCTCGATTCGAGACTCACTAAACAGAATGAAGTCAGTAGGAATGGAGTGCACAGACTCTCCTTACTGAAACTCGACCTCTGAGGGTCACATTAGTATGACAGGCCTATACCGAGGACCTTGCTCGAACCTCTCAAGCCTTCAATGGAGTACACAGACTCTGTGACTCTCTCTAGCTCTGTCTGGCTCGATGCTGCCTTCAGGTCAGCTTGGCTTCTACTCTCTATTCTCTGCTATTAGCTTCTTGCATCTCTGTATGTGCCTGTTCTCTGCTTCTGTCAGCTCATGGCTTTAAAACCAGTCTTCTTTTTGACTGCTCGTTTTTGTTTCCTGGCCTTCTAGTTTCCTTTCCTCTGTCCATTCGAATTCCTCTGCTCTGCATCATCATCACTGGGTAACGCCTCGCAGGGAGGTGGTCACCTGTTTTGCTAATGAACTGGGTGTTAGATTCCCTGAATCATACTCGAATAGTCATTAAATCTGTTTGCTTCAAGATCACCCGCGAATACGAATTGTTTGCCAACTCATCATCCATGTCGGACGTCAAATCCCTGTCATCTTGCTTTTCAACCTGTCAAATCCGGTCAGTCATCAGGACGCATCTCCACCATCGATCTGGACCCCCCAAATCCTACAATCGTCCTTCATATCAGGCGGACAAGTCACACGATGTTTACCCATCCGATGCGGGCGGTTTTTCTCTCTCTTCAGCCGAACGTGTGTCACTCGATGTGTGGCATCGAGCGGGACTCAGTCAAAAATTCTTACCACCTTGAAGCCTTCCGATATCCTGTTGGTTTTGGGGAGTCCGTGCTACGGAACCGAAACAGTTACTTTTCTGAGTTTTATAGCATTTTTAGGTCCGAGCGTTTCAGGGCTTTCCTTCACTAAGGGGGGAGCCCTGCGATATGCGATTAGCACTAGCGCTAATCACGTATCAGAATCCACCTCTGTTTCCTAAATTAGCCTCCATTTTTTCCAGTTTTGTGCCTTTGCGCTTTACCATGGGCCAGCAGTCTACATGCTCAACCGAGGGTCCTCATTGCTCCGCTCTGGCCACAACTACAATTGTTATGAGGATTCCTTCTGATAGCTTCGATCTTTTCTAGGACTTGAATCTTTTAGCATAATTTGAAACAGACATGAAAACTTAGAGAGTTTTTAGGATCCAATTCGGATCACATCCCCATGGTGTTATATGAAAAAGAAAGAGAGAAATAAATTCATATGTTTATGGCCAACCTAAGCTAGAATGGAAGGCTAATATAGATTCTTGGCCTATTAATACAAATATGGAGATTAAGACACCAACCACAAAGGAGAAGACTCAAAGAGAAATTTAGATGGAGTTGGAGATATAGTGATGGAGGATGCAACATCAACCAAAAAAATAAAAACTCCAGGAGCATAATGATGTAGAGATTGAGATCAAATTGACCGAGAGGGATTTGGGCCAGCCAGGTTTTAAAGGGATCTTGCAAGATCCTCAAAAAGTTTCCACCTCGAGTTCCACTAAGGTATAAATTCTTGTCTCTTGGGGGAGCACATCAGAAGCATTCCCTAAATGGGAGGAAGGAAAAATGACAGAAGAGAAAAACAAGAAGATCAGGAAGGAAATTCTATCACATCTAGCTTATCACTCAATCCCATATCAGACCAGGCTATTAGCTGCCATGGACCTGGAAAGGAATCATATGAAATTCTCATTGTATCATCCTTTAGTGCAGTCCCTCCCATCTGGACCATGATTTAGGACTATACATTTGTTTTTGGATATGGCTAGTGTCCCCTTACAGGATAAAATAAATTTTCATAGGTAGGCAGGAGAGATGATTTATATTGAACTGAGCAAAGGGGCATTAACTATCAACAAGGCCAAGTTGTTGGAGAAATTTTCCACCAAAATAATGCAAGAAAAATCTAATTCAAGAGACCATAATTTGCAGAATTAAGGATTCAAGGAGCCGATTATTAAATTGGTGGTAGACAAAAATGATAAAGCTTCCATAGATGCCATTATTCAAGTCTCACAATTTGAGATCTAGTCATTGAGGCAACAACTTAAAATTCCTACATCAAAACATGTATAGACAAAGGAGTTGTCATATGTACAAAGTGAGAAGGAAATTATAGCCAAAGAGTTTTTAGATATAAATAATGAGGTGGTGTCCCTCAAACTGAAGGTTACAGAGCTTCAACAAAGAATTTATTCTCACATCTATGTCTTGATTGTGCTAGACAATCCACAAAATCCTATAAAGAAATTGACAAAGGCTCTCACTGATTTTCAGCTATTAGAGAGCGAGCTCAAGAAAATATATATTGACTTGTAAAACACTAAGTACATGCTTACAAACAAGAGAAATGACTAGAGTCCACCTAGGAAAGTGTGGATCAAATCAATAATAAATTTCAGGTTGCACAAGATGAAATCAAAATGCTGAAAAACAAGTTGAAAGGTAACATGTCCCTCATTGAAGCTAGGAAACTAATATGGGATGATATCATTTCTGAAATAAATAAGATATGGGAGCACATGAAATTATTTCCTGAACAAAAAGCTGCAGTCAAGACCATCTAATTCTTCGTCCTATTATCCAAGGATGAGTATACTAAAAATGCTAAGAATGCAAAGACATTCACCAGGTACCTCAATGAGAAATTAGTTGATGACCTGAGAGCAATTGATATAATTGGCAGGAAAGCAACGGTCATTGAAACTACTAAAACGATACAAATAAAGGTAGCAAGGGATAGGGCTAAGGAATGTGTGAATGATTTGATTGAGCTAGTAGTTTCATTCAATTCAAGTTTTGATCAAAGAACTAGGGAAGGGTTGCCTAGTTGTTGGGACTTTCAAGGGATCCAAATTCCATGGGATCAGTATGAGTAGTTGTTAGTTGAGGCCAAAATCAAGGTGGATTCCTCACATGGAAAGGTAGCCACTCTCAAGGGCAGGATTGTAATTAACTAGCTACAAAGAGATTTTCAACTACTCTGGCTGGTGAAAAGCCTATTTGCTG
This sequence comes from Pinus tabuliformis, assembly GCA_031772625.1. Taxonomy (NCBI): domain Eukaryota; kingdom Viridiplantae; phylum Streptophyta; class Pinopsida; order Pinales; family Pinaceae; genus Pinus; species Pinus tabuliformis. Next base: position 130,636,928 of record CM062806.1, read on the forward strand.
CCAAACCTAATTACATTGAGCTTACAAATTTGAGGATGGCCTACAATGCACTCATTCACACTCCTTCATCGGACCCATCATTGTGGAAAAAATGTGATCAGTTCATCAATCCACCACAGGTTAATACAACGGAGCCTGGGTCCACCTCAAGAGGTCAAAAAAGTAAAAGAATAAAAATATTTTGATCCTGGAATCATGGCATTTTCATGTCATTTCTGATTTTTTTGTAAATATTTCATTTTCAATAAGAGAATCAAATTTGTTATGTAATAATTAGGATAGGTAGACAAGTTGCACTCTTGCATAGCTGAATAGTTAGACAGTTGTAGCATTCCAATACATTTTTGTAAACTGTTATTGTTTTGATTCTCCCTATAAAAGGGAAGAAAGACTCATTAGTAGGGGTTCAATTTTTCTATTCCATAGATTGTAATTGTTATGAAAATTCTAAAAGTTTTGGACCCATGAAATGTATATCATTTTGAATATTAATGAAGAAGTTTCCTGGTGATTCCAAGCATTGATATGTGTAGTATGTGTTTCTATCTCTATTTATCATTTCATATGTGTTTCTTTCCTCTAAGAAATTGTGTAATTGTAGTCGTTGGATTCAATCTTAAGTTACATATTTACCTAAGTTAGGATATGGAAACAGTATCTGTAATCTATGGGATTGAAGACCTTAAAATGCACTCCATGATTTTTGCATTTCATCTCTTCAGTTTATTGCATTATTCTATTGGAATTTAGTGCATAGGATTATGTGTTCAGCCCTCTGCACTTAGTTTATTTTCTTGTATTTCCTCTTTCACCTATATTACAACAATCAATGAAACTACATCCTTTGTGTGTAGGTCACCAGATTTAAGCATTAACTCTTTGGGATGACATATTGTCTATGTATAAATTGAATTTGTCTCTCAATAAGGTAATTGAACATGATTTATTTCTTTTATATCTAGCTCTTTAGTAGAACATATTTATATTTAAGACACATTAATATGTCCTAGGTATTGACCTCTCCTCAACCCGGAGGTTGTCTCTAGGAACCACAACATCTTCTGGCATCGTTTTTGGGGAACGAATCAAAATATATTTGCCTGGGTATAAATTAGTGCATTCCTTTGTTTGGTGAGCAAAGGAAGTGTGGGTTGAGCTTTCTCACCTAGCAGAGTCTTTAGACTATAATCCTGGCTTGTGAGAGGCCTCACACTCATTTTAATACCTCCCAACAAAAAAATCCTCCTGTCCTTGACCCAGAAATAATTACCTCTAAGAGAATATGGAAATAAATAACCCCTGGAACTAGAGATCCAATTTTTTTGCCCTAGATATTTCAGATTTTAATTCTGAGAGATCTGAGAAAAAATCTCCTGAAACCTTTTCTAGGGTTTTGGACTTCTCATAGGAACATTTTCCACCACCTAGTTTTAGTTTTTCAGAAACTAAGTCTGAAGGGGTCTCTGTCAGTTTCGATCCTTTCACATTTCATACTTTCCCTAAAGTTGAAGAAGTTAAAGATATTCTCATTTCTAGCACATCTCAAACTTCCATATTTATTTCACACCCAATCTCAGTTTTTGTTGTTCATTATTCCCCTCACCAAGTACTGTAGTAAATCTTATTCAACATCCCATACAAAATAGGGTTGTCCCTGACTTTTTTTCTCAACAAATATGCCCCTCTAAATCTGCAACAGCCTATGAATGCAATGCCTCAATACTATCTCGAGCTTCTACTTATATTCACTGGGGAAGATGATATCACTACCTAAAAACATATTGAAATATTTTGTGCATTTACAGAAAAATTAAACATTGGACATCTAGATGTGGTGTTGAGATTATTTGTTTAGTCTTTAGATGGGGAGGCTAGAAAATCGTTCAATACCTTTCCTAACAATTCAATCAACACTTCGGAGGAATTAAAGAACATATTTATGCATAAACAAGGTGAGAAGAATGAAAATGGATACTTTATGACTGAATTTAATGCAATAAAGAAAAGACCAAATGAAGATGTCACCAAGTTTATAAAAATATTTAACAAATTGTGTAACAATTTGCCTACTAATATTAAACCCCCACAGGTAGCAGCTAAGGTTGTGTTTATTGGAGCCTTTGAATTAGATTATGGGTTTACTCTAAGAGAAAGGAAATCCCTCACACTGGACCAGATCCAGACTGATTTTTTGGAGGTAGAAGCGAACTTTGCATCAATAGGGAAGTTGAAGGGAAAAGTAGAGCATAGTGATAGGAGAAAGGGGAAGGAGGAAGTCAATTTCTCTGGTCAAGAAAAGGACATTCAAGACCAAAAGTTGGATGAGATGAATAAGTTAATTAGAAACCTCTCAAATAAGTTAGTAAAGTTAGAATTGGAGAAAAAACCCTCCTAGGAAAATACAACAATAGAAATTTCAATCCCCAATATAGGAGACCTCCATTACAACTTATACAAAGAGAGAGGAAAGTCCATCAAGACTAAGTACAACCTCCATTGTATATAAAAGCTGACCCTGAGGAAGGTATTGAAGATGCACTTCATGTTCAGGAAAACAAATTCTCAACTCTGTCAGAAGAGGAGTGTGAAATAGAAGCACCGGGAGGAGAGGAGGATGATCCAGATGTTCATTTGGATAAAGAAGAAATAGGTGCTTACTGTAAGAAGTTTTTAGATTTCATGCAAGAAGAGTTGCAAAGGAGATATGACTTGAGATCTAGAAAAAGATCTCAGACACAAGACCAAAATGAAGAACCTTCCCAACCTGCCACCCCCAAACAAAATGATAAAGGGAAACAACTTGTTAGGTCTGATCCAACAACCAAAGGAGAAATCTCCTATTGCACCCATTCTAAGCCTGAATCTACAAATATAGAGAAACAACTTGGGAAAACCCTGGGAATGCATCAAGTAAATAAATAAATAGTTAAGAAAGCAAAAATAGAGAAGATTACCTTTGCCTTTAGTTTACAAAGGGAGTTGGAGAAAATGAAGATATATGTCCCTTTAACTGAATTGTTGAAATATCTTGCCTGTAAAAGAAAAATTTATGATTTTATGGATGTGTCTCATGTAACCCCAACACAAGACAATTTGAATTTGCAGTAGGAGAGGCATGTGGTCATGTTTGGTCGACATGTGGAGGAGAAAGACCTTTCCACACCTTCATTCTATGTTACATTAGTGATTCATGATTTTCTATTGCGCAATTGTACGCCTGATTCAGGGGCTTCTCATAATCTAATGTCATTGTCTGTCATGAAGTAGTTAGGCCTACAAATAACAAAGACATATAAGGACTTATATTCATTTCATTCCAAAAAATTAAAATGTCTTGGGATGTGTTAGCGCTTGAATTTGGCCTTAGGCTGAAAAAGACAAAATCCAAGGCAACATCAAACCACTTAGCCTCGTAGCTAGCCCTACGGGGATAGGAGAGGGCTCTCTCCGGGTCTATCTCGGCAAAAGGTCTTCAAAGGACTGAGATGACCAATAAACAACACTGATTTTAGGCTAGTAAACTGATGGGGAAAGTTTGATTTTAAATTTTTAGGGTTTTGTTGGAAAACTGAGCACGGCAATTTTGGGTGCGGGGATGAGACACAGTTTTTGCAGAGGTCTTTATGGGGCAAGGTAGGAGATTGTCTTGATGCCTTTGAAATAAGTGAATGGATGGATATGACTGGTGAGGAGCTAAGGAGAGCAAGAAACCATCGAGAGTTCTCCTTAAACAGATGAAAACATTGATATTAAGCAAACTTAAAGGCAGAGCATAGAAACCATGAATTCTACCTTAACACTTCATTTACTTAATTTGCAGAAGAGAAGAGTAGGAAAATGATACACGCAACAAACTTAAAAGTACATGAGAGAAACACACCATCAACACAAATAACCACAGGAATCCAAAATAGTGCTGCAAAACCCTGGTCTTTCCTTTGCCAAAATTGCAGAGATACAAAGTATAAAACAGCCTAAGCTTATCCCTCAAGAGTACAACCATGAAAATGACTAAGAAGATACATAATATAGGCAAGCTAACACATTTCCTTGCCTCTAGGGGTCGAGCTCATCATCCTAGGAGCTGTTTCAACCAATTCTAAACTAAGCACTACAATCTAGGCAATCAAAACAACTTGCCTCTATAAGCTAGGAAACCAATTCATTCATTAATTTTTTGCCATTTTATGAATGAATCTTCTAGAATAGGTAAAAAAGTGTCATGTCAACATGAAATTACATAAATTACATCAAGGAGGATGAAAAATCCCACCAAAAAGTCAAAACTGGTCAAATGCTGCGTTTTCCTGAGCTGAAGGTGCAAAACTGGCAAATTTCCCAACGCGTAGCGCGCCATTTCTCAACGCGTAGCGCACCTTTCAGCCCACTTTTGGGGCACTTCCCGGCATCCAAATGAGGCACAAGTGGGCTTTTTGGAAAGGTCTGGATGTCTACTCTCCAGCCCAAGTAGAATTTCTCAATTTGGTGGCCATTTTCCCCTCCAAAAATGCAATCTCCCAAGACTGCTTCCTGTGTGTCCAAAAAGTGGCAGAAGGTCATTTTTTGCTTGTTTTTTGACCTTTTGAGGGCCCAAACCTCAATGAAATGTCTTGACAGTGGTTGAGCAAGTGTAATTTGTCATGAAAAATCCAAAAATGCTGAGTTTTTGTGAAATGGACCTCCCCAACTTAAGGGTAGCGCGTGGCGCGCTACGCATTGAGGGCAAAAACCTGTTTTTCGCAAAAAAAATTCAAAATTGACCAAAATTGCTCCAAATTTTCTGAATTTTGAGCTGGAGGTGTATCATTGAGCACCATGCTCCTTCAAGGTGGCTTCAGCCAAAATCTGAAGTGTATTGGGCCTTTTCCTCCATTTTAGTGCCTTGGTCAAGCGTGCTTTGAGTACCTTCATTTTTGCTTTGCACACATGCATGCGGGCCCAATAATGATTCTTCATGTGGCGGAGCATGTCTTTGTCCCTGTTTGCCTTGGCTAGCAACTTCTCTAAATGAGTGTTCACCCAAATGAGCATAGACCCTTGCTTAATAGGTGTCAAATCACCGGGTCTCTTGCGAGCCAAGTTCCAGTCTTCTCGAATCCTCCGCAACTCATCAAGAGTGTGTTCATCCTCCAACTGCTTTTTGCGCTGCTCTAAGTATGTGATTGTCCAATTTTCCTTTTCCAACTTTTGCTGCAACAAGTCATTTTCAGCCTTTTGTTGCTGAATGATCTCCTTAAGCTCTAAGCTAGGAGAACTGATATCAAGGTCAACAATATCTATGTCTGGATCACCTGATGGCCCCTCATCAATCTTGGGCTGCTTTCCTCTCTCTTGTACCTGTGCTGCTATCGAAAGCGAGGCCCCTTCCACCTGATGTGGAGATAACACTCGCCGTGCAAATGCAAATAAGGCCCTGTGGCCTCTCTGGTATGTAACCCATGCTGGAGTGCTGACATGCTCGGGCTCTGGAATGTTAAAATGATGTGAAGGCCCTCCCTCATCATGGACAATCTCGGGAGGTGGTTGTGGCGTTGTGAAAAGATCACGAGAAATAAAATCTTCCCAAGTAATGCCCTGCTAAAACTGAGTACAAACCATGGACATGAAGCCTACCTGTGTTTTAACTGAGTTAGAGGAGGATTTGCACACTTGCCGGCGAATTTCTGAGCAAAAATCCCAACACGTAGCGCACCTCACCCAATGCGTAGCGCGCCCCTGACGCGTAGCGCACGTGCAAATTTGCACTGAGAAAAGCGGCCTAATGCGTAGCACGCCCCTGACGCGTAGCGCGCCTGGTCCAACACGTAGCGCGACTTTCAGATGCTTTTTGGAGGCCTTCCCGGTGTCCAAATTGGGCATAGGATAGCTCTTTGGAAATTTCTTTGAGTCTACTTTCCAACCCAACTAGAATTTTTCAATTTGGAGTTCATTTTCCCTGTCAAAAATCAAATCTCCCAAGACTGGTCAAAATGTGCCAAATGAGGCTGCCTCAAGGCAGAGTGCTGTTGCAGTCAACTTTTGAATGCCTTCCTCAACTCCAAATTGAGTTCATGATAGCTCATTGGAAATCTCTTTGTGTCTAGTTATCATTTGACTCATCAAGAAAGTCATTTGGCCAACCAAGCTAGGAGAAAACTTGATTTTCCCAAGGTCACTTCAGAGGTGCCTTCAATTCTCCTGAGGCAACGATATTTTTGACATTTCTCTAAAACCATGACACCTGTGTAAAAAGTGAAGGATTTTTTTCTTCTTTGGCATGTTGTGAACAAAAACCTCTCTCCATTTTCCAAAATTCATCTTTTATTGCTCTGAAACATCTTTTGAGTGAAACTTATCCCGATGTGTGAAACAAGGAATTTTGTGGAAATGAAGTGAAATGAAGGGGATGAGGGGCTTTTAAATTCTTGGGGAAATTTTGGGAAGTAGGGAGGGATGTTAGGAAGCAGGGGAAAGTGGAATCGTGGAGATCGAGTGAGGGGAAGGGGTCCAAAAGGGCAAAACACAGGCCCAACCTAGAAAATTGCCAGGTTGTAGCAAGAAACTAGGGTTTGTGGAAAAATGAGGAATTTGGGGAATCTCAGTGATGGGAAGCATTTGATAAGGTACTTTAAGGATAGGGGAAGGTGTATGAACATCAGGATACAAGTTTTGCTAATGATTTGACCATCCAAGAGAAATTAGCTTTCAAAACCCTAGGAGAGGGAAATGACCTTGCCTAGGCGCAACTGAAGCATGAACAAGGTGTAAAATGACTCATTAGACACTGACATGATAATGAAAACCCTATGAATGATGATAGAATCAGCAGAATGATGACATGGATTGGCATTTGGGCAATTTTGAAAGGAGTGAAAGCAAACCCTAGACCTAATGCCTAGTGACCAAATTTTGCTTGAAGACTCACTGAAATGACAAAATTTGACCTTGACACTCTGAGACCACTTTGTAAGAGCATATTTGATCACTAGAGGAAGGCTGGAAAGACTGACACTAACAGGATGATCAAGGACTTGGTGGTTAATTTGGCTCAAATCCCTGTGAAAAGTGTGGTAATGGATATTGTGGTTGCAGACATTCCTGCAAGATTTGGTATGCTTCTTTCTAGATCATGGGGAATGAAACTTGGAGGATCCATCAAACTTGACCTCACATATGCCACTATTCCAATGTTTAGTGGAGAAGAGTGTAGGTTGTACAAAGAATCTAGATTGGTAAAACTATCACTAGGGTAGATAATTCCAATAATTCTCCAGTACATGGCCAAGAAAAATATATTTCATGTCTTCTGTTGGAAATGGATGATAAAATTATGGAGGAAACTCAAGTGGAAATTCCCTCATAAGTGAAAAAGAAAGAAACAAGAGCTTACTATATTTGGAAATTATATTTTGATGGACCCCACTCTAAGGAAGGAAATGGAGCAGTTGTGTTGTTGATATCTCCAGAAGGTAACCTCATACCTCCATCCTATAAATTAGAATTTGACACTATAAATAATATTGCATAATATGAAGCAATGGTGTTGGGCTTGCAAGCTGCTAGAAATTTCAAAATTGAATGTTTTACAGCTTTTGGAGATTCTTGTCTAGTTAGAAAAAAAATTAAGTATGAGTTCCAAAAAAAACACCCCAGGTTAAAATCCTATAAGAACGAGGTGTGTGACCCGATTGAGAATTTCTTCTTGGCATTTAACATTCAATTTCTACCCAACGAACGAAACATAATGGTTGATTCCCTAGAAACAAGAGTTAGCACTTTCAAGACACGACTGAATCCCCTACTCAGGTATGAAGTTGAGATTAGGCATAGACCCTCAGTGCTAGGCAATGTGAAATATTGATAGGTATTTGAAGATGAATATCATATTAAACGCTTTATGGAGGTAATTGGAAAATTTTCCAACTCTGTAATAGACCAGGAAGGTGAAGATATAAATGAAATTGAAGGAGTTGAGTAGCATGTGCCTTGGGAGGAATCTATGGCCGGGCATAAAATTTTGCAGTTGAAGGGAAACATAATCCCAAAGGGGTTGGTTCCATTGGAAATATTGTTTGATGCTAATGATGTGGTAGTCAAACCAGCCAAGAAGGAGCATGAGGAGGATACAAAGGACTGTAACATTGGCACAGAACAAAAACCTAAACTAGTTAAATTGGCAAAGAAGATCCCCGAAGAGTATAAAAAATGGCATCTTGATTTTTTCAAAGAGTGTGATGATATCTTTGCCTAGTCCTATGATGATTTAAAAACCTATGATACTAGCATCATTCAACATAAAATTCCTTTGAAATCAGGAATTAAACCTCACAAACAAAAGCTTAGGAAAATTAATCCCCTGCTTCTCCCCTTGATAGAGAAAGAAGTCATGAAAATGCTCCAAGCTAAGATCATTATGCCTCTGAGATACTCAAATTGGGTGGAAAATCTAGTTCATGTCAGGAAGAAAAATGGGGAGATCAGATTGTGTGTGGACTTGAAGAATCTAAACATGGCTTCTTTGTAGGATAACTACCCTTTTCCCAAGACGGATTATATTTTACAAAAAGTGGTAGGGTCATCAAGGTTGTCCATGATTGATGAGTTCTCTAGATATAACCAGAGTGTTATGCATACTGTTGATCATAATAAGATTGCCTTCACCACACCTTGGGGAACATTCAAGTATGCCAGAATGCTTTTTGGCCTCATGAATGTCGGTGCCACTTTTCAGAGGGCAATGGATATAGCTTTTGTTGGGGAGAAGGATAAATTTGTGGTCATTTACCTAGATGACATAACAATTTTCTCAAAGTATGATGAGGAACACTTGCAACATACATTTGAGAAATGCAGGAAGTATGGCTTGTCCCTAAACCCAAAGAAGTCTCAATTTTCCCTCAGAGAAGGAAAACTGTTGGGGCATATAGTCTCAAGAGAAGGAGTGAATATTGACCCTAAAAGGGTAGAAGCAATTAGTAGCATCCCTTTTCCAAGGAACAAAAAGGAGATACAAATTTTCTTAGGTAGGATAAATTTCTTGAGGAGGTTTATGCCCAATTATGCTGAGATTGTGAGGGAAATCACAGACATGTTGAAGAAAGATAGAGAGGTCAAATGGACTCTAGAAGCATGAGAATCATTCTCCATAATCAAAAGGGCCTTTGGAGAGGCTCCAATCTTGGCTAGCCCCGATTATCAAAATCCATTTCTTATCTTTTATTTTGCATCCCCTAACACTGTTGTAGTTGTCTTATTGCATAAAAATGAAGAAGAGAAAGAACAACCAGTTGCATTTTTTAGCCAAGTATTGAGGGATGCAAAACTGAAATATGATATTTTGGAAAAATAGGCCTATGCTCTGGTCAAGGCCTTGAAGGATTTATGGCCTTACATTTTGCAATCTAGGATAATTGCCTATGTCCCTACAACTGTTGTTAAGGAAATTCTCACACGGGGTGACAATGAGGGCAAGAGAGGCAAATGGATAGCCAAAATCCAGGAGTATGACATGGATATTAAGCCCACCAAACTAATAAGAGGACAGGGATTGGCTAAGATCTTGTTAGAAGAAATTGGCAAGCATTAGATATAAACTCACTAGCTGAAAATTCAGACTTAAAGAGGCAAGATAAATAGGAAAATACAAAAGGAGGAGCACATAAAATTGCAATGAAATATTTGATTTCTGAGTGGTATAAATTTATTGTCCATTAATTATTGTTTATTGAATTCTCGGCTAAATTTGGAAGATATAATTATAGATATCTAAGGTTACAAGCATAAAAAAATTGTTACCTCAAATGGTCAATTGTATTGGAAAGACCTGTGGGAATTTTATTACTTTGTTTGGTTGAAGGATAAGTCCCCAAAATAATAGATGAGTTTCATGGATGTGTTTGTGGGGGAAATATAGTTGGAAAACAATATCTCATAAGATTTTGAAGACTAGCTTCTATTGGCCTAAGTTTTTTGGTGATGTGCATGATCTAGTGAAGGCTTGCAAAGAGTACCAAATCTTTGTTGAAAAATAGAAATTGATACCCCTACCTTTAATACTTGTTTCTATGGAGGAACCATTTAGACAATGGGGGTTATATTTTATTGGGGAAATCTATCTACCATCCAGTGGGCAGCATAAGTGGATTCTTACATCAACAAACTATTTCACCAAGTGGTTAGAAGCAATTCCTGCTAAGAATGCAACAAACATAGTAGTCATCAAGTTCATGGAGGAAAATATCTTAGCCAGGTTTGGTTGTCCGAGGAAAATAATTACTGATAATGCTCAAGTGTTTAAGTCTACCAAGTTTATTAGCTTTTGTTAGAATTATAACATCATTTTAGGGTATTCCACCACTTATTATCCACAAGGAAATGGATTGGAAGAATCATCCAATAAGACCTTGGTCAGAATTATCAAGAAGATCATAGAAAAAAACTAGAAGAATTGGGATTCTCAACTTAAGTTTGCACTGTGGGAAAATAGAGTCACTACCAAGAGATCAACTGGTAAGTCTCCATTTGAGCTAGTGTATGGGACTTCAACACTTTTTCCTACTCAATTGGCCATGCCAGTGGCAAAACTGATCCAGGATGCAGAGGAGGAGCCTAATTCCTTGACCACGAGGATTAATCAGTTGGTAGAATTGCATGAGAATAGGGAGAAAGTGAATCATAATCTAATCAAGTACCAGGAAAAAATGAAAGCTATGTTTGAAAAAAAGGCTAAGAATAAAAATTTTCAGCCAGGATACCTTGTATTCAGATGGGATGTCAAGAAAGAGGACAAAGGAAAGCATGGGAAATTTGACCCTTTGTGGTTTGGACCTTTCAGGATCACTAAAGCCAAAGGGAATAATACCTTTCTATTGGAGAATATTGATGGTGAGTTGTTGAGCTTCTTATAAATGGGTAGTACATCAAGCATTATTTTCAACAGTGAAAAAATCTATCTATTTTCATTTTAAATTATTGATGAACCATTATAGATACCAGAGTATTTTGTTTGTTTTTTTAGTTATGTATTATATATATATATAGTTTAAATCCATGCCCAAGTTGAAGGCACTAATTTGTAGGTTCACATTGCCTTTCCAAAAAGACATTGTCCCCAGTTAAAGCCAATGATGTATCCTCCTCATTTTCTTGTTAGTATTCATGTTGCAAAGGAGGCTTGTTTTGTATACAGGGAGACATTGGAGACTATGGAAAGAAAAAGAAGACTAAAAAGGAAAAAGTAAAAGAAGGAAAGGGAGAAAGGGCAATGGAATGTGGGCCTCCCCTACATTTCACATCAAAGGGTTAAATAATGAACACATGTTGAACGGATCATCGTCTATCCATAAGTACCCGCTCCCAGTGGGACTTCAGCAGGGTAACGAGCGCAACAATTAAGTCAGCGTTCCCCCGGAAAGTTGAAGTAAAAAATGTAAGTAGGGCATAGAGATGTTGGGATTAGATCCACCCCATCAAGGCACACCGCTAGAGGGTGGGGACTAGGCATGCCACCCATTGTGCCAACAGAGCAACAAAGACAATAAGCGAGTGCAGATCACTCCAGAGAAAATCACCCCCCTCTCACTTCTTTCCCAATCTGATCACGTCGCGTGTCACGCCACATCAACTCCCAGTTTTTCCCACCCACACCCCTCCATAAAGTGACCATTACCATTTGAATTCCTCTATTTTATGTAGTTCTTCCCTTTGCAAACATTGTTCATTCGACCTACAGTCCAGCCCAGACTCCTCCTCACATGCACAACGTCAAGTTGTCTTCATGTAATAGGTAACTCATAATATCTTTTCCTTAGAATGTTAATATCATGATTAAAATGAAGAATATTACGCCTAAAACCCCCAAGTCCCTAGAGGTGAAACCCTCAGGCCACAGAAGCAAAAATGTATGACCCTTTTTGCCCCCACCATCTGTCAGACCTCCGCTCTGACATGTACAGTAGCTACCTGAACAAGGAAGACCCTTTTGAGTTGTTGAATCAGGGTTATACTACCATATCATCCCAACGGTCTATCTCTTCCCAGAGTTTGTATCCTGGCTTATGACCATCTATTTTAAGGAGAATTATTGTTTTTTCTCATCTGTGTTGGCATTATGGCTAATGTGTTGCCCTTGATGGCAACCTACTTGACAAAGATGTATTTGATGTCAACATTGTGATAATATGATGATTGTGGAACTCATGTAGATTGGTACAGATGCTATGGACAGAGTGTTGGCATTATGAGACAAGTATTGTCCTTGATGGCAAACCACACTGATGACAAATCATAGTGCAGAAGATCAGCAGCAAGGAATTGATGATCAGACTATAAGAAGAAGAGAAAATTCATATATGCAGGTTCATCAAGCCCAAGTCGCGTGTACACGCTGGTTGGCTTCAGTAAAAGCGCGTGTATGTGGAAAACTTATTTTTGGTCCGTGGCGGTTATTCCTTGGAAGTTGTGCCTATGGTTTCGGACCATGGTGTCTCGACGGACGTGTCGATCCCTAGTTTTGAGGATGATGGTATTGGATTTCTATGGTTTTGGCTCTTGGTATTGAACAAGGCCTAAGGCTATATAAGGAGAAGGAAATCATTAGGCAAGGGCATCCGAAAAGTCTTGAATATCTGATGAAGTATTAGATCCAGTATGCAGGTTATTGGTTGATGATGTATTGCTTGATCTGAGCTAAGGAGAGATCTCATCGGTTGATGGAGAACAAGATCTAAGGAGAGATCGGGATCAAATGGTTTGAAATGAACTATCTTTATATGGTTGATTATGCGTGTTTCTAGATCTGCATACTGACGCAATGTTATATTCTGGGTATAACTGATATCTGGTACAGCTGCAAGTTATGAAAAGTTATTTTTAGATCTGTACGCAGGTTGTCTTCGGTAAAACCGCGTGTATACGTGGGTTGCCTTCATTGAAGTAGCGTATATCTTTTGAAGCATGATTTTTGGGTTTGCAGTTGGGTCTGACTGATATTACAGAGTTCTGTAGTCTGCTCTATGTTCTGGTGACAGGTGTTGACAGGGTTTCAGTGGTTCAGTGATTCAAAGATTGATGATGCTAGTATTGGTTGTTTTATGCTTCAATGATTTGTGAATGAATCATAGTCTTCAGATTGTAATGTTGTGCTTCAGGAATATCCAGTCTGAAAATTGATGAAAAGTGGTACCTGAAGGAAAGAAGATTGTAGGCCAGCACCTACGTACTAGTATCTTAGCTAGTACAAGAGCAAAGGGGGTTGGAGCTCCCTTCCAAGGAAGTTTGGAGAACGAGAGAAGGTTGAAGCCTTCTCCAGGTTGTAGCCTGCGTACTGGTATAAGGCTGCACCAGTACAAAAGATTGTAAACTGAAGTTCTTATTAAAGAAAGATAGAGACGACTTGCAGCAGGTGGTTTTCACCCACATTGGGTTTCCACCTTATATCATGGTGTTCATGTGTGTGGCTTTTGTGTGATGATCTGTTCTATTATACTGCATCTGTTTACTCTTAATATGGTGAATAATGACCTGATGCACTTAACTGAAGATAAACTAACTGAATTATAAGTTTTCTGGTTATACGCTGTTTTCTTTAGACACAGTAGCGTGTACACGCAGGTTCACTTAACTGAAGTAGCGTATATGTTTCTGAGCATTGAAAAAGTTTTATTGATCTGATAATACTGATTCACCCCCCCGCTCAGTATTATTTCCAACAATTGGTATCAGAGCAGGTCCTTCAGAGAAGCTTGATCGCTTGAAGGTAGATCGTTCATCATGAGCAACTACGAGAGAGAAGCATCAATCAGGCCACCGGTTTTTGATGGGACAAACTTCAATTATTGGAAGGTAAGAGTTACTGCCTATCTTCAATCTCTTGGTACAGAAGTTTGGGACATTGTAGAAACAGGCTACGCTTTTCCTTCAGCTACTCCTACAGATGCAGCCGAGAAAAAGAAGTATGAAACAAATGTGAAAGCAGTCAGTACCCTATTAGGATGTATATCCCAAACGGAATTCATGAAGGTAATGCACTACAAATCCGCAAAAGAGATATGGGACAAAATTGTCACGAGCTATGAAGGTGATGAACAGGTAAAGCGTGCTAAACTTCAAACTCTCAGGATTCAGTATGAGACTCTCAAGATGTATAATGATGAAAGTGTGGCTAACTATTTTCTTCGGGTAGATGAGATCGTTAATTGTATGAAAAATTTGGGTGAAGAAATAAAAGAGGCTATAGTGGTTGAAAAGGTTCTAAGATCATTGTCCCCCAAGTTTGAATCTAAAGTATCTGCAATAGAAGAAAAGGAAAATCTACGAATTCTTACTATGTCTCAGCTACATGGAATTCTAACTGCTTATGAAATGAGAAAGGGAGGTCCATCAGACAGAAGAGAAGCTGCTTTCAAGGCATCAGGCAAAGAAGATTATTATGAAGCAAGCCACGTCCCAGAACAAGAGGAAGAAGAATCAAATTTTGTCAGAAATCTTCAAAGGGGTTCTGGAAGGTTCAGAGGTAAGTTACCTTTTAAATGCTTTGCTTGTGGAAGAGTAGGTCATTATGCTGCAAAATGTCCTTATAAGGATAAAGGAAAGGAACCTGCTAGATGGAACAAGAAACATAGTGCAAATAAGAAAAGTTACTACACTCATGAAGATAGTGATGGTCTATCGAATAGTGATGAAGATGAACGAGGTAATGAATATAAGTTGTTAATGGCATTTGAAGATGATGATTATATGGATGCTATAGATGTGGATAACCTTTATAATGAAATTACTAGACTCAAGAGATGTATAGAAGAAAAGAATATAATCATTGATACTCTACAATTTCAAATTGATGAAAAGGAAAAACATCTTGAAAAACTAGAAGGTGAAATTGTTGGTCTTAGAAAAGAGATTGAGAAAACAAAAGCTATTAATCTTAAATTTGTTAAAGGATCTGAAACCTTGGATGAGATTATCAATGTGCAGCGATCTCCTCTGATCAAGACAGGTCTTGGATATAATGGAGAAACATCTCAAGCCTCTACCTCTAAAAGTTATCTTGATGCAGCAAGAAGAAGCGAGCAAAGGCCAAATAAAAGTAATCAGGTGAATCAGGGACAGTTTACCTCAAGAACAAATAAAGACCATCAAGAAATTTGGGGACAAACTGCCTTAAGGACAAACAGAAGCTACAATCAGCCACAGGTAAAATCTTCCCAATTTGCTCCAAGAATAAATAGAAGCTACAATCGGTTGGATGATAGATCTGGTTATCACAGAATTTTCTTTAATGGCCAATGCTTTTCTTGCCATAACTTCGGTCACAAAGCAGCTCAATGTGTTGCCTACAAGACAATCATGACTAGAGAGCAAGGGAGAATGACTGAAACCATGAAAAGGACTTATAACAACTTTTCGGTTCTTGAAAATGAAGTTGAATGCTCTATTTGTAATAACTTTGGTCATGAAGACTCTGAATGCAGGAGCAGGTTCCGGAAGACAATTCAGAAGGAGAAAAACTCAAATGTCAGAACATGGAGAATAAAGGAACCACAACCAGAAAGATGTGGGATAGCCTTTTATGCAGAAGGTCAAGAAAGTCTATGGTACATTGACAGCGGATGTTCGAAGCATATGACAGGGGACAAAGAAAAGCTTGAGTCATATACCGCATTAGAAAAGGGGAAGAAAGTTTCCTTTGGAAACGATATCTCTGCAGCCATAAAGGGAAAAGGTGTGGCTCCATTGAAAGAGAAGGTCAAAGCCGGAAATGTTTTGTATGTTGATGGATTGAAGCATAATCTTCTGAGTGTCAGTCAGATGTGCGACCAAGGAACAGAGGTAATATTTAGATCAAATGGATGTTGTGTTCGTGATCTTGATACAGGTAAAACAGTGATCAAAGGAAGAAGGACTCCAAATAATCTATACATATTTGAAGAAGGACCACAACAATGCTATTTGAGAAAGGATGATGAACACTGGCTATGGCATCAAAGGTTGGGGCATCTAAGCTTTTCACAGATAAGGAAAGCATGCAAATATCAGGCAGTTCGTGGTCTTCCAGATATCAAAATTCCAGACAACACTATATGCAAATCTTGTCAGTTTGGAAAGCAAAGCAGAACTAACTTTCCAGAGAAGGAAGGATCAGCTAGCATGCCTCTTGAGCTAGTACATACAGATACATGTGGTCCATTCAGAAAAAGAACACCTCGAGGAGAAGAATACTTGATATTATTCATTGACGATTTCTCCAGGTTTGTCTGGTTAGGACTTATGAAGCATAAAGATGAAGCATTCGAAAAATTCAAATCCTTCAAAGCCTTGGTTGAAAATGAATCAGGACACAAAATTAAGTGCCTCAGATCTAACAGAGGTGGGGAGTTTACCTCAAACGAATTTTTCGATTTCTGTGAAGAACATGGGATAAGAAGAGAATTCTCTACAGCTAGAACTCCTCAGCAAAATGGGGTGGTGGAAAGAATGAACAGAACAATCCAACAAATGGCTCGTGCTATGCTTGATGAATCAGGTACTCCCGCAACTTTCTGGGGTGAAGCTGCACATGCTGCGGTTATTATTCTTAACAAAACAAATGTTCGAGTAAACAGCACTCAAACACCTCATGAGCTCTGGAGTGGTGAGACTCCTTCGGTGAAGCACTTCAAAATATTTGGGAGCAAATGTTATATTAAGAATACTGATGAGCAACTTGGCAAACTTGAACCAAGAGCAGATGAAGGCATTCTTCTTGGGTATTCTCCATATAGCAAATCATACAAGTGCTACAATAAAAGACTTGGCAGAATTGTTGACAGCATTGATGTAGTGGTTGATGAGAAGGGATATATTCCTAGGCAAGTTCATCATGAAGACATTGAAGAAGATGAAGGCTACACTCAAAGGCATAATGATGAAGAAGAAGAACCTCAAGAAGAACCAGAGGAGCAGGCAAGAATAGAATAGAAGACTCCATCCAGATATGTTCAAAAGAATCATCCAGAATCTCAGATTGTGGGGCAGAAAGAAGCAGGAATACAAACAAGAAGAAGAATTGCAGAAGCTTCAAGCTATTTGGCATTACTCTCTTCCACTGAACCACAAAATGTGAAAGAGGCATGCAAGGATGAATGTTGGGTCAAAGCAATGGATGAAGAACTTGAGCAGATCGAAAAGAACAACACTTGGGAACTGGTTCCTAGACCAAAAGATAAGAATGTCATAGGGACAAAATGGGTCTTCAAGAATAAATTGAATGAAAATGGAGAAGTAATTAGAAACAAGGCCAGACTTGTTTGTAAAGGGTATGCGCAGCAAGAAGGGATAGATTTTGAAGAGACCTTTGCTCCTGTAGCAAGACTTGAGGCCATCTGAATGTTCCTTGCTCTCTCAAGCTTTCAAAACTTCAAGGTATTTCAAATGGACGTGAAATCAGCCTTTCTGAATGGAGACTTAGAAGAAGAAGTATATGTTGAGCAGCCAGATGGTTTCATTCTTGGGAATGATCCAAACCTTGTATGCAAATTAAAAAAGGCTCTCTATGGTCTCAAACAAGCTCCAAGGGCTTGGTACTATCGATTGGACAAATATCTTCACCAACAAGGCTTTTCAAAAGGATCAGCAGATAGCAATCTCTATATAAAAATTGAAAATAACAAATTGCTAATACTTGTTGTTTATGTAGATGATATTATCTTTGGCAGCAATGAAGAGACTATGAGTCAAAACTTTGCCTTGGTTATGCAGAAAGAATTCGAAATGTCACTACTTGGAGAATTGACATACTTTCTTGGATTACAAATCCAACAAAATGAAGGAGGCATCTTCTTGTCTCAAACCAAGTACCTCAAGCAGATCTTGAAGAAGTATGGCATGGAAGATTCAAAGCCAGTATGTACACCCATGGTTACAGGTTGCAGCCTCAGTGCAAATGATGAATCAGCAGCAGTTCATCAACCAACTTATAGATCCATGATTGGGAGTTTGCTTTATTTGACAGGTACCCGACCAGACATCATGCATGCAGTCGGAATAGTTGGGAGATTTCAGGCAAATCCAAAGGAGACTCATCTTCAGGCAGTGAAGAGAATCTTCAAATATCTTCAAGGGACACAAAATTATGGATTATGGTATCCTAGAGATACAGATCTCACACTTCATGCTTATACAGATGCAGATTGGGCCGGAAGCGTGGATGACAGGAAGAGCACAAGTGGTGGTGCATTCTTTATGGGCTCCAGATTAGTATCTTGGTTCAGCAAGAAACAAAGTTTGATTGCCTTATCTACAGCTGAAGCAGAATATGTGGCTGCGGCATCTTGTTGCACACAACTTCTTTGGATGATGCAGACCTTGCAGGATTTTCAAATCACTTGCACTTCACCAGTCTCTATCTTATGTGATAATACAAGTGCAATCAGCGTTTCAAAGAATCCAGTCATGCACTCAAAGACCAAGCACATACCAATCAAGTACCATTTTCTTCGGGAACAAGTGCTTGAGCAGAAGGTCAAGTTGGAGTATGTTCCCTCTAAGGAACAAGTTGCTGATATTCTCACAAAACCACTGCCCAGGGAAACTTTTGAATATCTCAGACAAAAGCTGGGAGTAGTTGATGCTTCATCTTGCTGTTGAAGCTTGTCTGTTCTATAGAAAATTTGGTATACGCAAGTTACGTAAGGGATATCCGTGTATATACGCCGATTTATGCTGGGAAAGTCGCGTGTACGGTGTACGCGTGTTGCAGAAAGCATATCCGCGTGCATACGCCGTTTTCTGCAGGAGAAGTCGCGTATATGGAGTTCTGAACAGCAAGGGCAGACTCTGGTCGGAGAAGGTCTGAGATGGGTATGCCAGAATTCTTCAGGCACAGGTTCAGGGGGAGCAGCAGGCACAGGTTCAGGGGGAGCAGATTAAAGTCTCATAAAGCATTGTTGGCATTTAAATGCTTTTGGTTCGAGTACACAACTGTTGTTAATTTCAGGAGAAGGAGCTCAGAAGGAAATCTTGGCTGCTGATATAAAAGATGTTTATCAGATACTGCTGGTGTCTTTCAGAAGTCTTGGTCTAGATTTGTTGTCTCTATGTCATATTTCTTTATAGTGTCAAGGTCATGTAACGGCCTATGATTTCCCCACTATGCCTGGGATGGATGAATGATGTAATGTTATTGGTTATTATATTTTTGTTGTATCTCCTCTTGGTTGGGAGTATGGATGCATGCATTGCGTCTTTTGGTGATAGGAAGGTCCTTTATAATGTATAAGTCTTGGTTCGTTTGAAGAACATCTTTTGCAGATCTTGCCTACAGTCAGGGGGAGCATGTTCAGCACAGCAGAGCAGAGAGATCAACATGTACTCAGGGGGAGCACAGCCCTTTGCCCTTGATGACAAAGGGGGAGAATAATTCTAAGGATCTTGGGGTTGCCATCAAGTCCAAAGGGGGAGATTGTTGGCATTATGAGACAAGTATTGTCCTTGATGGCAAACCACACTGATGGCAAATCATAGTGCAGAAGATCAGCAGCAAGGAATTGATGATCAGACTATAAGAAGAAGAGAAAATTCATATACGCAGGTTCATCAAGCCCAAGTCGCGTGTACACGCTGGTTGGCTTCAGTAAAAGCGCGTGTATGTGGAAAACTTATTTTTGGTCCGTGGCGGTTATTCCTTGGAAGTTGTGCCTATGGTTTCGGATCATGGTGTCTCGACGGACGTGTCGATCCCTAGTTTTGAGGATGATGGTATTGGATTTCTATGGTTTTGGCTCTTGGTATTGAACAAGGCCTAAGGCTATATAAGGAGAAGGAAATAATTAGGCAAGGGCATCCGAAAAGTCTTGAATATCTGATGAAGTATTAGATCCAGTATGCAGGTTATTGGTTGATGATGTATTGCTTGATCTGAGCTAAGGAGAGATCTCATCGGTTGATGGAGAACAAGATCTAAAGAGAGATCGGGATCAAATGGTTTGAAATGAACTATCTTTATATGGTTGATTATGCGTGTTTCTAGATCTGCATACTGACGCAATGTTATATTCTGGGTATAACTGATATCTGGTACAGCTGCAAGTTATGAAAAGTTATTTTTAGATCTGTACGCAGGTTGTCTTCGGTAAAACTGCGTGTATACGCGGGTTGCCTTCATTGAAGTAGCGTATATCTTTTGAAGCATGATTTTTGGGTTTGCAGTTGGGTCTGACTAATATTACAGAGTTCTGTAGTCTGCTCTGTGTTCTGGTGACAGGTGTTGACAGGGTTTTAGTGGTTCAGTGATTCAAAGATTGATGATGCTAGTATTGGTTGTTTTATGCTTCAATGATTTGTGAATGAATCATAGTCTTCAGATTGTAATGTTGTGCTTCAGGAATATCCAGTCTGAAAATTGATGAAAAGTGGTACCTGAAGGAAAGAAGATTGTAGGCCAGCACCTACGTACTAGTATCTTAGCTAGTACAAGAGCAAAGGGGGTTGGAGCTCCCTTCCAAGGAAGTTTGGAGAACGAGAGAAGGTTGAAGCCTTCTGCAGGTTGTAGCCTGCGTACTGGTATAAGGCTGCACCAGTACAAAAGATTGTAAACTGAAGTTCTTATTAAAGAAAGATAGAGACGACTTGCAGCGGGTGGTTTTCACCCACATTGGGTTTCCACCTTATATCATGGTGTTCATGTGTGTGGCTTTTGTGTGATGATCTGTTCTATTATACTGCATCTGTTTACTCTTAATATGGTGAATAATGACCTGATGCACTTAACTGAAGATAAACTAACTGAATTATAAGTTTTCTGGTTATACGTTGTCTTCTTTAGACACAGTAGCGTGTACACTTCACTTAACTGAAGTAGCGTATATGTTTCTGAGCATTGAAAAAGTTTTATTGATCTGATAATACTGATTCACCCCCCCCCCCCCTCTCAGTATTATTTCCAACACAGAGAAATGACAGTTCAGTGAGAGATGGATGAAAAAAGTGAAGTTTGAGAAAGTATAGGTAGTTCCTGTGAAGAAGGGTCATGTACATATGCTGGTCCTACGAGTAAAATTCATGTACATAATCCGAACCATGGAAATATGGGTACCAGGGGTCATTACCATGGTCTTTTCCCATAGTAATTGAAGTGGTAATGTTTATTTGATCCCGTCAAAGAATACTAATGACATTACCAAGGGATTTACTTGTGGTATTCACTAAGGCAAAAACTATATAAGGAGATGGAGATCAAGGTGTTGGGTGTGCAAGTTATGGATTATTCATGTGTGATTTGATCTAAAAGAGGTATGCACCAGGAAGCAAGGAGATGGCTCAAATCTGATAGATCTGAAAGTATAGTGAAGACTAATGAATACACTTGCTCGATCTACTTATGGTTGTGTAGTTAATAATGCTAGATCTGTGGTTATAATGATGGTATGATATGAATGTGCTTATAGTAATATGTGATCTTGACAATGAAGGTTGTTGAATGTGAGTTGTGTTTGCAGCAAAGGTATGCTTCAGTAATTTAAGTTTTGTACGCTAGTTTTCTTCTGAATAATTGTGTACATACAGGGATATGTTTCTGTTGAGTCACTCATATATTCTAAGATTTGTTTTTCAATATGTTGAGATATGTAAGTGGGTGTTGCACATTATAAGAGTGTATATATGCAGGTTTGTTGAATAATAGTCGCGTATATATTCAGATTTATATTTGGTTAGGGTTTGCAGTGCTACTTGATGATAACAATTTGTGAATTATGTTGTATTTGTTGTCATCTATCAATGCGGTATTTTTGTATATGACAATATTAATTGGATTGATTGTGCATTGATTTGATCTAGTTATAATGGTTGGATTAGATTGGTTTGCTTCAATATTCAATTGGTTTACAGTGCTTCAATGATTCAGATTTTGAGATTCAATATTTCAGTTTGGTATTGAGCATAATGTTGGGTGTGGGTCTAGCTTGAAAATATGATGAAAGGTGGCCTACAATTTGTTATGTTTATTTGAGACAGGTGGATCCAGTGTGAAACATTCTGAAACCTAGTCCACAAGGTGTTGAGGTTTGCAACCTTCAGTGAGGGAATATGAGCTTTCTTCTGGTAGGAGTCGATAAACAAGATTATGGGGTTGTAGCTCCCTTCCAGTGGGTGTTGGAGAATGAGTTTGGGTTTTAACCTCCTACAGGAGGATGCCTTCATGACAGTAAGAGTCTGGGCCAGAAAAAAAATGTAATAAAGATTTCATTTATATAATAAAAAAGAAGAAAAAGATGACGACGTCAGTGGTTTTCTCCCACATTGGGTTTCCACATAAAATCATGGTGTTCATATGTGTTGATGTGTTGCTTATGTGTTGTGATTTATCTAATATTTACTACATACAAAATGACTGATGAAATTAATAATGAACTGGTTAAAGATAAACATCTGATGGATCACATGAAAAATTAGTTACCTGGATATACGTTGTTTACATTCACTAGAGTCGCGTACACAGATGAGTTGCATAAAGAAAAGTAGCATACAAGATTCAGAATATGAAATGAAAAATTAAAATGAATTAAAAATACCGATTCACCCTCCCCCTATCTCAGTATTTTTCCTAACAATTGGTATCATAGCAGGTCCCTCATAAGAAGCTTGACCGCTTCAAGAGAGATCTATCAATGTGAGAAGTCAAGAGGTACTATCTTCTATCAGGCCACCTTAGTTTAATGGAACTAACTTTGTATTTTGAAAAGTAAGAATGAGAGAATATTTGCAGGCACTAGGAGTTTATGTATGGGAAATTGTTGAAGGTGGATATCAATAACCATGCTCCATTCCCACAGATAAAGCAGGGAAGAAACAATATGAGATCAATGCAAAGGTTGTAAATGCTATCTTGGGAAGTTTGGCTGGGTTTGAGCTCATGAAATTCATGTAGTTGAACCCCGCAAAGGCAATATGGAATAATCTTGTCCAAATCTATGAAGGTGACACTAAGGTAAAAAGCGTTAAACTTCAAACATATAGAAATCAGTATGAGACACTTAGAATGCATGATGATGAAAGCATTGCAAGATTTTTCCTAAGAGTAGATGAGATTGTTAAATCAATGAAAAATCTTGGTGATGAAATAAAGGATGCTATTGTTGTTGAAAATATTTTGAGATCACTAACCCCAAATTTCGATTCCAAAGTCTCTACCATCGAATAAATGCAGGATTTGAAGAACCTTACCCTTTAACAGCTCCATGGGATATTGACTTCCTTTAAGATGAGAAAAGAGGGTACATCAGGTATTAGAGAAGAAGCAATCAAATCCACATACAAAGGGAAATAAAAATAAAATCCCAAAGAAACAAGCTACATTTCAGATGAGGAAAAAATAAATTTCGTAAGAAAGTTGTAAGTGGAAATTAGTAAATTTAAAAGTAAGCTTCCCTTTAAATGTTTTGATTGTGGAAGAGTAGGTCACTATGCATCCAAATTTCCATATAAATATAATCATGATAAGAAATAAAAATGAAATGATGTTGACAAGAAAAAATTCAAAAATAAGTTTTTTTTCCAAGAAAAGTTTTTATTCTAATGAAGATAGACAAAGCACATCCGATGATAAAGAAGATTCAGATTCAGACTCTAATATTTGTTACCAAATACTTATGGGTCTTGAAGATCAATCAACTAATGAATCAGATAGTTTTGAAGAAGATGATTTAATGAAAGCATTGAAAGAAAATGATAGACTTAGGAGTGCAAACAAAGAGTTGGAAACTAAAAAAAGAAGTATGTTCAAGGAAATAAACATGTTAAGGATGCAATTGGAGGAAACCAATAGAAGAACATAAATCTTAGCAAAAAAACTTCAAGAAAAGGAAAAGCATTGTGAAAAATTAGAATCAAAAGTTGTGAATCTAAGGGAAGATTATAAGAAAGTCAAATGGGTAATCGTATCTGAATCTCTAGAGAAGATTATCAATGAGCAACACTCTCCTCTAATCAAGACAAACATTGGATACAACCACATGGCTTCAAATTCACAGTGTAATGACAAGAATAGACAACATAAAGTTTGTCAAAAGAAAACTAATTCAAGTCACGGAGTTTGAAAGAAAATATCCTAGATTAAAGTCATGATCAATCCCTAGGCATAAAGGATGGTTTGATGGATATTGTTTTTCTTGTAACTCATTTTGGCATAAGGACAATGATTGCAGGTCAAGCTTATGGAATGAGAGAAGAAGGTGGGATAAGTTCCACAAGTTCGAGCACGTGATTAGAAATTTCAAATAGATTTGGAAGAAGAAATAACATCAGACGGATACATAGGGAAGATTGTCCCTACTATAGTCCATTTCTCTTTAAAAACATACTTCTAACAATGACTGCAGAAGTGAATGTGAGGTACATAATATCATAAGGAATAGGTGATGATTATCTAGTCCATAGGATGAGTGGTGTATGATCTCAGAGTGAGCTATGCATGTGTATCTTAATTCCCTATGTTTTTTTAATATTATTTTGGTGATATGTATATTACAGACATTGCATCTAATGAAGTAATAGTGAATAGAAACTGACATGTCATGTGTTGGCTTGATGGGCCCTGACCCAGGTTCAGCATTAGTCAGCCAAGCAAATCCCTACACTACTGGCCCTTTCGGCATCAGCCTACAGAGCGCGGACCGAAGTCTCACCTGAATCAGTATGGGGGGATGCAAGAACCAAGTTTCTGCACCCTGAGATGGTCGTGATGTCAATCTATACTTTTTGATCCTGCCTTCATGTAGATTGATAAGCTTTTAGGGCTTATCGATGTTCCTTCTCTTCTGTCCTTCAGTACCTCCATGAAGGTACCCAACTGATCTTCGCGTAGCCCTAACTTGAGGTCCAGGCACTTACGCGCCTCTTGTGACTATGTTACTATATAAGTTCCCAAGTTATCTTAAATGTTACCTAATATACCATGCATTATAGCTACCTTTGTGTAATCCTTTATTCTTTCTTGCGTTCAATTAACAAATATAATCAAATACATTCGCGCATTAAATAAGCATTATAATGTAAACCCAGATCGTATCATAATATAATCAGATGCATTAAACAAAGACAAAATACACAGTGATTTGCAGAATACTTCTCTTTATTGATATCTCAAGTTTAGTATAGACTCTATCCACCCTGCGCACACAACTACAGGGGCCCACGCACTCAGTTGCGGACTTCCACCCTAGGCCTCTGCGCACTCAGTTGCAGAGCCTCTACCTATGCTAAGACCCGAGAACACTTAGAAATTCTTACCCAAAACTCTTCTCCTCCTCCTCTTAGACTCTTCTAAGACTCCCCTTTTATACAATCCCATGGTCCATGGACCATGGGTAGATCTTGACATCCGACATGAGACTTTACAAAACAAGGGCGGACAACCTTTTGACATCTTCGCGCTCAACGACCACAAGTGGAGACTTTACATCTTTATTACAAAATTTGGGCCTTCTGCCCCAAAAATGGCTCTTGGGGGAACCCGTTCCCAACAGGCCCCCAACACAAACATGGTGACTTGCCCTCGAGGCACTCTGCAGGCGCGAAGATCTTGGCACGAAGAACCCCACATCAACCTGTATGACTGCTACCTCAGCGGTGCACTGCATGGTCACCTGCTTTATTTCCTCGATGAACTGCTCCATTGCTGACCCTACATTGTCAGCCTAAAGCTTCTGTTGAGTCTCTTGTAGACTAGCTAGCTTTCCTTCAATGGAAGCCATGATCAAGTAGGCATCGTCCAACCAAGGCTTCAAGCACGCCTTCAGTACTGCCTCCTTGTGTTGAGCTGCATCTACCTGCTCCTTCAATGCCTTGGCCTCCTCCAACTTCGTGAGTCTCTGTGTGAGGGCAACAGTATGCGTTGTCCCTTTTACCTCATTATAGTGTTGTTGCTACTCTCACACCTCTGTTTCTAGCCTCCGCATAGTAGGGTCTTCTTGTAGGCTGGTTAGTACTTCAAATGACTGTTCAAAAAGCATTGTGTAGTCTGCCACTGCACTTCCTACTGCTACTATTACCTCTGTTATAGCAGTTGTGTGCTGCTCCTTGACTTTCAGCGGAGTTGAAGGCTCGGCCCTTAACTACAATTCTACAATTTGGAGGTTCAACTCCAACTGAACCTATGTCAATTCTGTGCGGGCGTCGCACACCCCCATAGCGAGTTTGCCAATGCGCACATCTACTAGCTCATCCGCAGGAATGGCCAACTCCGGGACCATTTAGCATGCTTCCTCCACGACCTAGACTATTCTCTTATTCTTATCGGTTACATCGTTTGCAATGGCGACAGAAGAATCTCGTCGTACGACCATTTGAGTATTGTTGATCTTATGTTCGCTGATCACCTGCAAAGTGCATTGTTCGTGGGCTCTCAGTTCCGCGATCATCCCATCTTGTAGTAGGTGGAGCGCCTCGCTGGGAAGCACTGCCAAGTTCAGCCCTACTCCCTTGAGTGCGCTGACAACGGGCCTATCAGCTTCAGTCTCTATCGACAGTACTCCATCTGGCAGCACTATGGCTCGAGAGTCCTTCGCACGCAGCATCCCAGTGGCTTCTGAAGTACCAATGGCCAAATTGGTGGATATTGCGCCAGTCTGTGATGCCGAATCTGCATCTCTCACGTATTCACCTGAATGGCCCCTAATGCTTGTTTTTATTGCTGCTAAAACTTTTGTAGCAGTTCCGTGGTGGCATTTCGCACTGTATCTCTAATGTTGTTCAAATCCCCCTCTTTTAGGGTGATCAGGTGCATGGACGTCTTGCTGGCCTTGGACTTCTTCCGCAGCCCTACTTTTTCTTGTCCCCTTAGATGCTTGATACGGAATGGAGGCATCTGTGGGTCCGCTCCTCCCTACTCTGTCTATACGTCCTCTTCTTCCTCTTCTTCTGTGGAGGGCAACTTTTCTTTGTTAGAGCTGTGCTCCCATCCTCCTGTCTATCTGCCTGTCTCCTGTGTGGCAGCGCGGTCTACCTTAGTCTTATCCTTGGCCTCCTTTCTCCTTTTCTCAGCCAGCTACTCCGTCTTGAGCTTGGCTTCATCCTTCTTCCACTGCACGAATATCTTGTTGGATCCCGTCATTAAGTCCGATGTAGTGTGTCATTCTGTCGGCCAGCTGTCAATAACCGCTTGGATTGCATCATTCATTGTCAAGTAGGGCAAGGCATTCCACTTTTGTTCAGGGTCCTTCCACGCCCTTATGGATACATGGTGGAAATCAACCTTAAATTCCGCATATGGTTGCAATTTATCAAAGACAATAGGCGACAACCGCGGCTTGCAATTGATGGCCATGTGCACATTCATCTCCATCAAGATCCAAAAGATCTTGTTGTCCTTGATCCACTGAGGATCCTTAGTCGACCATAACAGAGTGTACTCCGTGGCCTCAGGCAGGTCCAGTGTGACCAAGGGAAATTGGATTTCTTCGGGTAGCTCCAAGGTTACCAACAGGATGGACAGCAAGAGCCACGCATAATGGAAGGTCTTGCTGAGATCATGCGCCTTGCATAAGTTCGCGAGGAACTCAATGCAAAGGTAGCGTGCCCAATTAAACTGAACCCCCTCCACGCATTGGGCCTCTAGAGCTACAACAAGCATCGATACTTCATCAGAGAGACACTTCCGCATGACCTTCCCTGCCAATATTTGTGTGGCCACTTTGACAGCAGGTTTGGAAGTACTTGTAATCACATAGCCACGCAGCTTCTTTACTAACCCAAACTTCTTCTTCATGGCCTCTGCGAGGGCCACTTCACCCGCCTTTCCACCAAACATCATAGCCGAATTCTCACCTAAATATGGTAGCCTTGTGATTCTGTGGTTCAGTCTATCAGTGATGGGTATTGGCTCCTCCAGCCACAGACACCCATCATGTACCAAGCACAACAGCTGCATGAGTACCAACAAGGTAATGGGTGTGCGGTTGTAGTGCGGCACCCATAGTAGGTTGATCAGGCCTACCTTATCCATGTCTTTGAGCCACTTCTGCGGTTCCAACGCGATCATCCCGGTGGTCTTATGGAGGATGTGATGCATCAGCTGGTCTGTCGCCAAGTGAGGGAATCGCTCAGTGTCAGCTAAGTTCCAATCCTCCAATTTCAACATTGGAATCCGCCCCAAGCACGGTCCTTCAAAAACAATCTTTTCTGGTAGCAGAGGTGTGTACAAGGTGACCTTGCTCTCGTCAATGTCCTTAGGCACCTTGGCCTTGCCCCTGCGCAGAGGGACGTACTTAGGAAATTTAGTAATGGGGTCAAACCCCTCAACTTCAACGTCCTCCGTTTCTATCCCAAGATCCTCATCATCCATTGGGATATCCTCAATTTCTTCCTCCTCCGGTTCTAGGTTAATGGTTTTTCCCTTTTCTTGAGCAATGGGCTTATCCTTTGGCGGGTTTCTCCTAGGTGACGTGTGCACTGGTGGTGTTGCGGACTGCTTTCATTTCTTTCCTTTCATGCCTTCCTAGGTTTGGGTAGGCCTTGGTTTAGGTGACCATGGAAACTTGGGTATCTCTGCAACCTCCAGGGCAGTTCCCTCTGCTTCCGTAGCAACCTATGGCACAGCCCTTTCGGCTATCACTGCTTCCCCAATATCTACAGTTTCTGTCGGTGTCAACATGACACTATTCAACAGTTCTTGTGTCTCCTTTGGCAATTGCCCAAACTTTGAACTCGCTATTAAAGCTTCAAATAATTCACGGTTCATAGGCGTCTGAGAGCTCAACAACTCAATGCTCAAAATGCTAAGTGTTCTTTGTTGGGTAGCCACATGTAATTTATAAGCGATTTTGAATTCAAATCAGACCGTTCCCCACAAAATTGGTTCATTAATGCTAGATTGGTGGAAGATTTTCAAGGATCTTGCCCATAAATTTTGTCTTAAATGCAGCCCCCCGCTTCATTTGGTTGTTTTTTCGTCGTCAAATCATGAACAGTGACTTTAATGGTCAATTTCTAGCTGACCTACACGCTTGTGTGGTCTCTATGACATTTCCTCATTCCACGCAGTTTCTTCATCACGCAATCCCCCAACCTGGTTAGTGTAGTTTATAGTCTCGTGCCTCCTTTCAGCTTCCTGGAGCACTAAGACTGTGCTTCCTTCATATAGTCACCTAGCCGGATCACCAGTGTATGGCTTCAATCGACTACCATTCACCTTTCCTAGGAAGGGATCCCCATTTAACTTAACCAACTGAATTGCTCCACCGTCGATAATCTCTTTGATGACATAGGGCCCCAGCCAGTGCATCCTAAATTTCCCTGGAAATTTATCAAACTTGTTGTCATATAGCAAAACCAGATCATTTACCTTGAAGTTGTGTAGTTTAATGTGACGATTATGCCATGCCTTTTCGTGCTCCTTTTGAACTTGTTGATGAAATCCAGCTAGAAATCAATCCTCCTAAAGCTCTGCTAACTGCGTGAGCCTCTCTTCCAAAGCTCTACGGTTCGCCATTCCTGTGAGTGCCACTATGCACAGACTAGGTACAGTGTATTCCATTGGCATCACAGCTTCTACGCCATACACAAGTCTAAAAGGCGTTTGCCCAGTCAAATTCTTGCAAGTCGTTCTGTAGGCCATTGCACCACTGGTACACGCACATCCCAATCACTTCTCTGAGCATTGCAGACCTTTGTCAGTGCGTTCTCTGGTATTTTATTGAATGCTTCCACCATCCCATTGGCCTACGGGTGATAAGGTGTGCTCTTCTGATGATACACCTGAAATTCTTTTGTCAACGCGTTGATTATTTCATTAAGGAAGTGCGGACCGTGATTGCTCATCAAGATCTTTAGACAACCAAATTTTGTCAATACGTATTCAAAAAGAAACTTCGCTATTGTCGTGCTGGTACAGTCTTTCACAGGCTGCGCCTCTACCCACTTGGTCAAGTACTCTGTCGCAATGATGATGTATCGCGCACCTGTTTTCTTTCCTAGAGGTTGAATTGGTCCCACAAATTCAATCGCCCATTTCTCAAACAGTTGTAATGTCACCTGCAGTATCAACGCAGTTCATCCCTCCACGATGGCCTGCCAATCCTTTGACATTCATCACAGGCCCTACAATATGCTTTCGCATCCTTGTGCAGAGTTGGCCACCACAATCCAGCACGCAAAACCTTTTGTGTTGTCGCTTTTCCCGCATAATATCCTCCTGCAACTCCTCCATGAGCCTCCGCAAGGATGATGCTTCACTCAAAGTCAAGTACATAACATCACAATATTTCGTTCAACCCCATTTTGTACAAATGTCCTACAATGACAAAGAAATATGTTGCGTGCACTACTAACTCCTTCTTCTGTTGGCTTGTATACCCTTCTGGAGTAGTCCCCATTGTCAGGAATTGTATGATATCTTCAAATTGATTGTCCATGATGCGTACTGCAAAGAGTTGCATGTCAGGCAGTCCTTCCTCCAAATTGGTGGGCTCCTATCCCGTTTCTATGCGCAACAGATGATCTGGTCTCGCGTTCAATCATCCAGGCTTCAAAATAACTTCAAAATCATACTCCTAGAATAATAACAACCACCTGCAGATCTTCCCCCCCAACAAAGGCTTATTAACTAGGTATTTTAATGTAGAATGATCCGTATACATCTTAAAATGTCCACCCAGCAACTAGTGCCTAAAATTTTGGAGTGCGTATACCATGGCTAGTCCTTCGTGCTCTGTAGTGGAATAGCTCTTCTCAGCCTAGGACAAATTTTTGCTCACGAATGCTATAGGATGGTCTAATTCCCCCTCTCCCGCCTATGTCAGCACGGCCCCCATCACAACATGCATATTAAATTCCTTCTTCCAGTCCAGAAAGGCTAGGATTGGTGCGGTGACCATTTTCTCTTTCAGCACGTCCAAGCTCTTCTGGAATTCATCACTCCAACAGAATGTAGCATCCTTTTTCAACAACTTCTCCATGGGCACAGTGATCTGAGCATAGATATTGATGAACTTCCTATAGTATCCGGTATGCCCTTGGGTTGCACACAGCTATTTCACATTCCTTGGCACCTCCAAGTTGATTATCATCACGATCTTCGTGGGGTCTACCATCAATCCCTGTCTGCACACCACATGCCCTAGCAGGATCCCAAAAGGGACACAAAACAGATGCTTCTTCAGATTGAGCGTGATCTGGTATCTTCAACACATATCTATCATTAAGCGCAGACTTGCCACATGACGCTTGACCAATCCAAACATTGTCCAATTGTCAAAGTACACCTCTAGGAACTTATGAATGAAGTCTTTGAATGTCACAATGACTACGCGTGAAAATATTGTTGGCACATTCTTCAGCCCAAAAGGCATTACAGTATACTGAAAACATCTCCATTCCATCACAAAGGTCGTATTGCTTCTATCTTCAAGTGTGATTTTGATTTGATGATACCTAGAGAACCCATCAGTGAAAGAGTATGCTTCTTGGCCACCTAAATTATCCAAGACTTCATCAGTGAACGAGGTCAAGAAGGGTTCATGCACACAAGCATCATTTAGCTTTTGGAGATCCACGCATATCCTTATTTCTTCTTTCTGTTTCTTTTCCTGAACCACTATTGGGCTTACCCAATCGGATTCTTCTACTAGTTCAATAACTCCTACCGCGAGCATCATATCCAACTCAACGCGAACCCTTTCCTTATACTTATGATTAAGGCAGTAAAGTCTTTGTTTTATAGGCTTTGCGTCCAATTTCATGGTGATCTTCATGAAACCCATGTCTCCTATTATCCCTTTTAGATTAGAAAAGTTTGTGGGGAACAAATCTTGATATTCGCAGAGGAGCTCAACGACCTTGTCTACTGTCGCATCATGCCAATAGTCCCCAATATTTGCGAATTTTGGTTTTGCCTTGTGCCAATGTTGACCTGCCTAGTTTTCAATGACACGGTTATGTCAGGATCCTCTACCCGCAGACCTTCAACCTCGCGGTGACCTTTAGTTTCAGAAATATTAACTTTTCGGGGATCCTCATCTTCTTCTTCAATGATTATGTTATAGCATTCTAGTGCATGGTTGAGCTGGTTAGTCCAATCAGGTTGGATCAGGTCCAAAGGATCTTGTGGTGTCCTAAAGATCACTGCTTTAACCTCCTGTAGTGCCACGTCAATACAGTCAAACCCATCCTCAAAGCCGAATGTCATTAAAAATCCTTGGGGCAGGATGTCCCATTCTTCAGTGCCATGATGGAGCTTGGTTTCCAAATACCAATTCATTGGTATGGCGCCCAAGGTATGACAAAACATATGCACCCATTCAAGCTGGGGCTCCGCACCATAAGCCTTATTCCATTTAGCTAGGTGATCGCGCAGGTCATCTCTTCCATCATACTTATCTGTCATCCACGCTAATTACAATTACAATTCAATAATAAATTAGTAAAATGAAAATATTCAACAAATAGTAATGATTTTAATCCATTATAATTAAAATAAATTATAACCTTAATAAGATACAATTTAATAAGATTTTAGAATTCAATATTAACAACAATCTAACATTAAACAAATTTCAAAATTAACCATTTATGAATCATATAAATTTCAAAACCTTTTAATAACTAAAACATAATTAAAACATAATTAAAACAACAAAATATAAAATTAAACAATTAAAATTATAATCCCTAATATCTGTCAGCAATGCATCTCTTACATCTATTTATTAAACTGAATAATAAGACCAGTTTTCCACTAATTCTTTTACATCCTGAAGATGAACCATCGTTGATGGTTCAAAGCATCGATCAACAAGTAACCTAATGCAATGAATCTGGAATATGATCTACACAAATTCATATTAGCTTCACGGATTTTACACTTCAATATTTGATCTAACTCCCAAGGGGTCTCACCTGGTTTCATCGTGATTTCCTTGAATCCCACAATCGACTGCGCTTCAGACATAGGCCTACTGAATTCTTTATTCAGTGTGGTTTTGGATCTCTCCCATCGTAGCTGCCTGGTTGTCATTAGAGTACTTGATGTACCAGGTTAGCGCGTGATCCTGCAAAGCACTGACCAACATAGCCTTCTTCATGTGATCATCTGCAATGCCCTGAGCTTTCCATATAGCCTTTATGACAAACCAAAATTGGTCTGGGTCCTCATTCCCTACACCCTTGAATACAGGTATGTTTACGGAATTCACCATATTGAACAATGGAGGTGGTGGTGGTGTGGGTGATGGGGTGAGTGGTGGAGGCGAGGATGGAGGTGGTCTAGATGAATGTGATGAGGGTGGAGGTAGTGTAGGTATTTGCAGGAAACCTTGTCTTATCAACTCAATAGTGCTCAGGGGAGAAATCTGTGATGTTCCTTTGTCATCACTTAAAGGAGGTCCAATCAGTGGGCTATACTTAGGACCTTTTCTTCCTCCATCCCTGAAAGGTTTTCCACTTCACGTAGCTCCAAACATCAAGGTAACCACATAACCCATTGTTCACACAAGAGCATCTTAATCCAAGTATTCAGTGATTTTAAATACTTACCTCGTGGTCCTTTGAAGAAGCGGCGCTCTGCTTCGTTGTAACTGACAGAGGTATCGACCGTGAACTCTGTCACAAATCCTCCTATGATGCGGTCGAGCCAATGGTCGACAGCACGCGCAATCTTATCTTCAGAAGCTTCCAAACTCCTTACTAGCTCCGGTGTCCAAACAATCGGCTTGTCAAGCCTCCACCTTCCTTAACCATATGCTAACTTTGCGATCCACTCATATAACTCAATCAGGAAGGAACAAAAGAAGATTTCATGTATTTATGTGTACAGGTATTTGTCCAACCACTGTTCTTTCGTCAATTGCGGATTCTTGTTTTCTTGCGCCACGAATTCATGGATCTTTCTATCCAACCAGGTTTCAATTTCTTCCTAGTTGGATTCAAATGATATGACATCACACATATCTCATGTAGATCTCGGTCCTAGCAATGGAACCATTTGTTGGCTTGATGGGCCTTGACCCAGGTTCATCGTTAGTTAGCCAAGCAAATCCCTACACTACTGGCCCTTTCGGCATCAGCCCATGGAGCGTGGATTGAAGTCTCACCCGAAGTAGTATGGGGGGATGCAGGAACCAAGTTTTTGCACCCTAAGATGGTCGTGATGTCGATCTATACTTTTTGATCCTGCCTTCATGCAAATCGATAAGCTTTTATGGCTTATCGATGTTCCTTCTCTTCCATCCTTCAGTACCTCCACGAAGGTACCCAACTGATCTTCGTGCAGCCCTAACCCAAGGTCCAAGCACTTACATGCCTCTTGTGACTACGTTATTGTATAAGTTCCCAGGTAATATTAGGTGTTACCTAATCTACCATGCATTTATAGTTACCTTTGCGTAATCCTTTATTCTTCCTTGTGTTCAATTAATAGATATAATCGAATACCTTCACACATTAAATAAGCATTATAATGTAAACCCAGATTGTATCATAATATAATCAGATGCATTAAACAGAGAGAAAATACACAGCGATTTGCAGAATACTTCTCTTTATTGATATCTCAAGTTCAGTACAGACTCTATCCACCCTGCACACACAACTACAAGGGTCCACGCAATCACCTGTGGACTTCCACCCTAGGCCTTTGTGCACTCAACTGTAGAGCCTCTACCTACACTAAGACTCAAGAACACTTAGAAATTATTTGTTATGAAACCAGCTCAAGAAAAAGATAGAAAAGATAGATCAACGCCTTATAATTCAGCCTCTTCGAGGGGGCAACCTCCTTTACATTACATAAATGAACAATTCTTGGATGATTCAAATGACAAAACCTCCTTTCTATATATAGGAGTATAAGGAGTCACAATATAACCCAGCCGACCTAACAATAATAATATAAAGCCACAAAAATAACAATAGAGGGATTCTATGGGGCATAGTAATAACAATATGGGGATAATAGGGGCACACCAATATTAATAAGGGGTACAACTACAATAATAATGGGGTAATCACTAGTATTATAGGGACCCAACATGCCCCTCTCCTTCAAAAAAGTGTTGTTCTCAACGCTTGAGGAGTTCTAGATGCTTCTGTATAAAATTCTCATCCTCCCATGTGGAATCTTCAGCAGATAAGTTCTTCCACTTGATAAGATACTCCGAAATTGATCAATTTCGTAGCTGTCGAGTTCTTGTTTCTGTGACTGCTTCCAGTTCCAATATATTTTTTCCTTCCTCGTCAAGTTCTGGCAATATTGTTTGAACTGGGAGCTTGTCGCCTATAACCTTCTTTAAACATGAAACATGGAAACTGGGTGCAATCGAGAAGCTGCAGGAAGCTCCAATTTGTATGCCATAGTACCAATCTTTTGCAACACCTTGTATGGACCATAATAATTTGGTGATAATTTATTATCCTTCTTAGCTTGCTTGAGGGACATTTGCTTATATGGTTGTAGCTGTAGGAATACCCAATCACCTACATCAAAACTTCTTTCGCTACGATGTTGATCTGCCTGTTGTTTCATTCTATTCTGTGCCAACACGAGGTTATCCTTTAAGAGTTGGAGGACTTGTTGTTGATGTTTGATGTGATGTTCCACTGCTTGAACCTTAGAATTTTCTCTTAAATATGATGTGATGGATGGTGGCTGATACCCATAAAGTGCCATAAATGGGGTCATTTTTGTTGCTGTATGGAAGGAAGTGTTATACCACCATTCAGCTAGAGGCAACCATTTGACCCATTGTGTCTGTTTATCAGATACAAAGCAACAAAGATATCCTTCCAAACATTTGTTTACTATTTCAGTTTTCCCATCAGATTGAGGATGATAAGATGAGCTATGAGCTAACTGAGTACCAAGACAAGAAAATAATTTTGTCCAAAAATTTCCAGTGAAAATGGGATCTCTGTCACTTACAATAATCTTTGGGTTTCCATGTAGCTTTTGAATTGTTTCCATAAATGCAGTAGAAACTGTACTGGCTTTAAATGGATGTGATAATGCACAAAAGTGTGCATACTTGGTAAGTCTGTCAACTACCACCATGATGACACTCTTTCCCTCAGACTTGGGTAAACTTGTGATAAAATCCATTGAAACCTCCTCCCAACGTTTGCTTGGAATGGATAAAGGTTGTAATAGACCCGGTGTCTTAATTGTTTCAACTTTATTTTGTTGGCAAACCAAACATTCCGCCACAAACTTTTGAATATCTGATTTAAGGCCATCCAAAAAAAATTCCTTCTTAACCCTGTGGTAAGTTTTTTAAAATCCTGAGTGCCCTCCTAAGGGAGAAGTGTGCAATTCCATAAGAATCTTTTGTTTTAGCTGGGAATTCTTACAGAGGTATAAGCAATCTTTGTACCATAAAAAATCATTTTGCCAGCTAAATGTATCAGACACACTGGAATATTGTTGTAACTTTCGAATAAGTGCCCACACTTCTTCATCATTCTTCCATTCCTCCCTTGCTTCGTTTATCCAATCTGGTTGGATAATAGAAATGGCGCACAACAATGCTTCCACATCCTCATCCTTTTTGAGAGTGCATCTGCCACCACATTTTGCTTCCCTTTTTTGTAGATGATTTCAAAGTCATAACCCAACATCTTTGTGACTCACTTTTGTTGCTCTTCAGAGGATAATCTTTGTTCTAAA
This sequence comes from Pinus tabuliformis, assembly GCA_031772625.1. Classification (NCBI taxonomy): domain Eukaryota; kingdom Viridiplantae; phylum Streptophyta; class Pinopsida; order Pinales; family Pinaceae; genus Pinus; species Pinus tabuliformis. Next base: position 130,673,532 of record CM062806.1, read on the forward strand.
AAGTATTTAAGGCTATCATGATCCGTTTTTACCTTGAAGTGTCTTCCCATTAGGTAGGGTCGCCATTTCTTAAGTGCATGGAGTATTGCCAACATTTCCTTCTCATAAATAGCTTTGTGTAAAAACTTTCCCTTGATTGGACGACTTTCAAAAGCAATGGGTCTTTCATCTTGCATTAAAACAGCACCAATTCCATTTCTTGAAGCATCACATTCCACAATAAAGGTTTTTGTGAAGTCCGGTGTAGCTAAGACCAGTGCTTGGCACATTGCCTCTTTAAGATGTTCGAATGCCTTTGTTGCTTCTGGAGTCCATGAAAATGCATCTTTCTTCAATAATGTTGTTAGAGGTGCTGCTATTCTCACATAATTCTTAACAAACTTGCGATAATACCCTGTCAACCCGAGAAATCCTCGCAGATGCTTTATGGATGTGGGAATTTTCCATTCTTAATGGCTTTAATTTTGCTAGGGTCTACCTTAACTCCTTCATGAGATACAATATGACCCAGATATTCCACCTCTTGTACTCCAAAGAAACATTTGGATCTTTTTGCATATAATTGTTTCTCCTCCAATAGTTGTAGCACCCTGTCAACATGTTCAACATGATCCTTCCAAGACTTGTTGTAGATTAGTATATCATCAAAAAATACTAACACAAATTTTCTAAGGAATGGTTTGAAAATTGAATTCATCAAACCTTGAAATGTTGAAGGTGCATTGGTAAGGCCCAAAGGCATGACCAAAAATTCATAATGACCTTCATGAGTTCTAAATGTTGTTTTCGGAATGTCTTCAGTCTTCATTCTGATTTGATGATATCTTGAACGAAGATCCAACTTGGTGAAGTAAATTGATCCATGCAATTCATCCAGTAATTCATTAATTACAGGAATGGGAAACTTATCTTTAATAGTGAGCTTGTTGAGCTCCCTATAATCCGGACACATGCGCCATGATCCATCCTTCTTGTGCACCAATACTACTGGAGCAGAGAAAGAACTTTGACTCGGTTGAATTATACCAGCCTCTAGCATTTCTGCAACCATACGTTCAATTTCACTCTTTTGGGCATAGGGATATTTGTACGGCCTGAAGTTTGGAGGAACACTTCCTGGAATCAGATGAATAGCATGATCATGATCACGAATAGGTGGGAGACCTTTTGGAGTCTCAAATACCTTGGAATGATTGTCCAAGACTTTTTGGAGATCTGGAGAAATAGATGATTCCAATGTGGAAACATCTAGTGAACATAATTATGCAATTACACCTCTTTGTTCCTTTTTAGAAGCTTTGTCATACCGTTAGAGTTGATTATCTTTCCTGGTTTCCCTGCAATACCCCTTAATTCAACTTCCTTTCCTTCCATAGAAAATTTCATGAAAAGTTCTTGAAAATTAAAAGCTATTGTACCCAAGGATTGTAGCCATTGGACTCCTAGTACAACCTCAGCACCTCCCATTGGAATGGAAAGCATTGGGCTAGTCAATACATATTCTCCCATGGATAGCTTGATATTATGGCATTTTCCCGAGCAATTTGTTGTTCCTCCATTTGCAACCATCACTTGACACTCTGGTGCTGGATATAAGAAGCAACTCAATTCTTTTGCTACCTTACAATGAATAAAATTGTGGGTACTTCCTGAATCAATCTATTATCACTTAGGTTGTTCCCCAAAAGCTGTGAGAAAAGGGAATACGGCTGAGGTAACCACTAACCAATCTTTTAGATGCAGATTCTAGCCAATCTGCAGCCAAAGAGGGATCTCTCTCTATATGATTTAGCTTTGTTTTGCTGTATGTTAGGCTAGTTATGAAGTATAAGTATTTGTTTGATTTTTTGGATGGTGAATTTTCAATAGAACAGGGGTGCAAAGTATGAGAAGTTCAGACCATTGGATTAATGGAGTCAATGAAAATAAATTTATGGGTATGGTTTCTTTGACAGAAGGAGGGACAACAGAGCAAGATAATTAATCATGGAACAATTTTCAAGCTGGAATCAGGTGAAATGGAGTCAGGGGATGAAAGGAAATTAAGAATCTTTCATCATGCTAACAGAGGGAAAGTGGGTAAATATTACCAAGGAGCAATTAAGAATTCCTTAAGTATATTAAGGGTGTAAGAACCAGGGAAACAGGAGTAGTTAAGAATTCCTGCCTATGCTAGTCCTGAAGAAAACATAAAAATGACAGGAATTGAACACAGAGTACAGTTAAGTAAATTCAGAGCTATTCTTTTTTCCTGCAATTTAGAGTATGATATGTAAATGATATATAAAACATAGAAACAATACAACATGAGTTAGAAAAGGCTTATTGATCCATGAAACAATTCAAGAATTCTGCAACATGGGCTTCTGCCATCAATTTTGTAACCAGAGAGTTCATCAGCAAAGCATTCCAGCAATCTTTATTCAGAATAGTTCTCAAATTTACAGCGCAGTTCCATATTGATATTCACCAACCCCTAATACTTATATTGGGGAGGTATTTGTACAAAAATGTTTCCAAAATATCTCAAAGAGATAATATCTTGCAATAACTTCTTTCACGTACTCTACAGAAGGAATAAATGCTCTTGGGAACAGAGAGAAATGAATGCAGAAGTAAGAAATGTTGTGCTGGCGGTTTTGTTGGTGAGATGCATTGATTATTTGCTCAGCGAGTCAGCCGATGGATATTTAGTGAAACTCCACGCTGCTGGAATTGCTTCCCTCGGTGCTTTGATTGCGCTTTGACTGACTGCCCAACGCGATTTTTTATCTGCTCTTTCCTTCACTTTATAACATTTGTGGCGTTCTGGGAATATAAACAAAACTTTTAGATCTGCCTACAAAATTTCCAGCATACTCTGCCACCATTTGTCATCTGGTAATTGGTGTCTGCACATTTTAATTAGAGTTTCATCTACATCTGTGTACCTGAAGAAAGTAAGCTGGAATGTGAAAAAATGCCTCACTTCATGTTCAATAAAAAACATATTTTCCAAATTGTCATATAGACTCTGTCCAGATGGGAGTGCCTTTTCTGCTGCAGAACTTGATGATGTTGTGGCCTGGCTATCCACATATGTATTTAACCTATGTACATAGGCTGCATGTGTCATTAGTCTATAGTCATTAGTTAACAAACTGGGCAGACCCTTTTCCTCCAAAGCTGTAAACTTTTGTGTAAAAGCATTTATTTCCATTTGCATCTCCTGGCACTTCCTTTCCAGATTTTGTATGAAATTCCTCATGGTCAGGACCCTTTTAATTATTAAAATAGCGCCTGTCCTGTCCCTGATATCCAGTTTTGCCAAATCTTCTTTGGTGTGGGTGTTCAAGAAATGTATTAGCCTATTGGCATGTTCGGGCATGTTTCCCAATGAATCCCTGACCCTTTGAATTTCTTCTTGAGCTGCTACCACCAAATCAATCTGCTCATGAATTATCTGTATTGGTTTCCACATATCAGTGATGGATTGGCCAATGTTGGCCCATAAAATGCACCTAATTTCTGCCAGAAGTTTGTCTAATAAGAGGTCCTTTTCCAATGCCTTTACTTTGTTTTCCAATGCTTTCACCTCCCTTGTTTTTTCTGCTACAGTCATCTTGGATTTATCATAACTTACTTCCAATTTTGCCAATTGCTCTTTGGCACCTTTTAATTCTGACACCTGGAGTCTTAGATCCTCCATGGCCTTTATCAGTTCTTTAGTAGTCATGGTAGTGCTGCTGCCTGCTGCTGTTGTTGTTGAAGTACTTGGTTGTGTTGATGTTGGGACAGTATGAGGGACTGCTGTTGTAATTATAGGAGGAGCAATTGTAACTATTGGGGTTGTTTGAGATGGCTGAGAGGCCAACTCTCCCTATTTTCCTTGTAGTGCTTCCTCCAATTCCTTCTCTGTTTCTGCCAACCTTTAATTCATTTTCATCAGTAGGTCCATTGTATCTTCCTGTGATTTTTGTTCAACAATCTCTGTAGTTTTGGGATGCATGGTAATGGGAAGCTTGAGCTGTTTCCTGAGAGCTGCAATATCTTCTTCCTTCCTTTTTATTAATGCTTGGATGCCTTTGGGATCCTTGGGATCATGTCCCAGCTCTATGATAATCTCTTCTAAGGATTTAATTCTATTATCCTTAGCCAAAGAGGAAGCCTTTTCCAATTCCAATTGGGCAGAAGTATTATTTAAAGAATTCTGCAATTTGTGGGCCAGCAATGCCTTATTTACCAATGTGGAGTATACCATTTCCCCGGTTTGCTTATGTAATTCAATTTGGTCCATTGGTTGGATATCCTTGGATAATACTTCTAGATTAGTCCTGATGTAATCAGCAGCTGACTGCGGCTGCAGCATTTTGGGCTTGAAGTGATTCAGGATCATCTTTCCTTCTTGGATGTCATACGCTGACATTAACCTTTGTTGATTTGTGCGGGCCACCTTCAGCAAGTGATTATAAAGTTAAATTCTTATTATCTCATTCTTTGCCTTTATTTCAGTGAATTTTCCCTTAATGTCTAAGCCTTGCTTTCCTTGTGATCTGGTAGAAGAAAATTCCACACTGTGTTGTCTTCCAATCTCCTGCCTTTGTGAACTGGCCGAGGTTTCTATGACCGGAGATGTATCCTGGTTGACCACTCTTTCTTCCCTTGGACTGTCTGTGATCTCCTGAATAAATTCCTCCTCTGATAGGGGGTTCAATCTCTACCTTTTCTCCCCTGGTTGCTCTTCTGGACAGTTGATCGGTGTGTCTTCTTTCCTATCTCTTTTCTTGCCTCTTTCCTCATTTAGAGGAGTTTGTAGTATAGGGATTTCTGGGGCCTTTGTTTGTGCTGGGGGGACCTGCCCTTGCCCTTGTTCCTTTGATGTAGCTGGATGGTATGTCATTATATCTTGCTCTGAACCTATTACCTCCTTGCCTTTTGTTGACCCTGTGCTGGCTTTTTGTGTGGGCTACTGAGAAGTCCCGGACAAAGATGTATCACCTCCTATGTGCTGGGGCTGCTTGAAGGGTACCTGCCCAAAAGATTCCAAGTCAAGTGTTTTTTCAAGCTCTTTCATGGCTTTTTCCAATTTCTCTTCCTCAATAATCTCTTCTACTAATGTGCCTTCTACCCATTCTTGTTGGTTTGCATACTGTTGAATTTCAGGGATTTGGTGGTGAACATATGTTGTAAGCTTGTTTTTCACTTTTCTCTAACTTATGAAATGCTCGGGGTCATAAGGTGCCCAATAAAAACTTTGTTTCAACTTAAGTTGCTCCCCTAAAATCTTATCAGCCTCTTCCCAGGCTTCCCTTTTATTGAAGATAAAAGGGCCCAATTGATTTCTTATTTTGAGCTGTGCCTTTTCCTAGCACCATCGAAATGAGTCAAATATGAACTAATAAATTGCCTGAAGTATTCCAGGGCAAATAGTCTCATAGGCACATACTTTGGCAGCTTGTAGGGGCATAATTCACAACAATATATCCGGATCTCTGTGTGATTCTGGTAAAAGTACCATTCACCTATACTGTAGTCTTTTGAGAGATGTAGAATTTTTTGCATTTCAGCAGAGAGCCTGGCAGGAGGAGTTGTAACCAATAAAGAAGTGGCTGGATGTATGAACAGGTCAATGAACTCACAATAAGTATATGGAGAGTTATGGACTACATGGAATACTGAGGTCTAGAATATCACAGACCTCCTTTCTCCTTTGAGATCCAACTTCCTAAGAGGAATTTGAAAACCATCAGGTTGATTATACAACGGCAAATGGTATATGTATGATGTGTATTTGAACACTCTTTCTCTGTCCAGGCTCATGAATTTCTCATGGATTTTATTAGCTATGAAGGTGGCAAAATCATATTGGACAGTAGGGGGTTGTCCTGGAGTAAATATGGACATCAAAAATAAGGTTGTCTCATCAATATACTCACTGGTTTTGAATCCTAAGATGTAGGATATCATGTCTACAATGAATCTCCCTGCTTCATTGAACCAAGAATGCAGATAAGGAGGAGGTTGCTAGGGCTGGAAATTTGGTTTCATGAATAATTGGGCTATCCTGGTTATCTCTGAACTGGGCAGTTTGGCACCTTGGTCAAGCAAGAATCCCATGCAGAGAGGGGCCAGAGGATGAGTTGGCTTAAAGAGCAGCATCTCATTTATGGATTCAGGGGTAATGTGAAATAAGACAGCCCCAGATGGAGCCAAAAATGCTCTTTGAGTGGGGTCATAATTGGCACAGAACAAATGGATGATATCAGGGGGCACATTTACTGAAGGGAGGTAGTAGATGGGCATGTTGGACTCCCAAATTCCATAGACATCAGTATTGCTGTGATAACTATTTCTAATTTCACAAACTTCTTGGAGGTGAGGCTTGTCACCAATCATATCATTAATTTCGAAATCTCTGTCAGCAAGGGGCAACCATTCCAATTCTTTGTGTGGTGCATTCAGGGGGGCAACATTCAGGGCCACTAGAGCCTCCATTATTCAATATTTTGTGATATTTGAATCTAAAATTTGGGCTTTATCTAACAACAGTAGGTAAAATGACAATTTTCGGGAGGTTTCTCAGAGAATTTTACAGGCCGAGACCGGTTTGAATTTAGCTTGTTGGGCGAATTTGCAGTGGGAGACAGGATTCAATGGATTTGTTGGAAAAAATGGGTAAAACAACGACTATGGTTTACGAGTTTGAAGGCAGCACAACGTTCCTAATTCAAATTTGGGTGCTCCGAGAAAATTTACAGAGAAAACTTGGAAAAAACAGGGTTTAGGAGGAGAACTCGGGTAAATACGTATTTAATGGACGCCCTGTGCAAAATGTAGGTGGCAGACCGAGCTAAGGGGCCGCGATGTGGACTGAATTTCTCTGGTGACGGACTGTGCAGTTGAAATTATGCTTCGGACGTAAAAAACCATGCAGAGGTTGGGCAGTAGAAACAAAGAAAAACAAACAAAACACGAAAATTTAGGCCTTTTTAACAAAATTTTGATTTTGGCGAGTTTTTGGCGCACTTTGGTCGAGTGATGTTAGCATGACGTAATCTTTGTCATGTAGCGGGGGTATGGAAGCTGAATTGGCACTGACGTGGCGGACATGGCGGACGATACAGTGGTGAGGTGGTAGAGGACGTGGGTGCTGACGTGGGCGACGACGTCAGTTGCGGGAAGCGGGGGCGGTATATGGTATTATAGCACCGCTTTTCGACAACAGCGGTTTTGGGCGGAGGGGACGCGATAAAACGAGGCGGCGGCACGTGGATTGTGTACGGCGGTAAAACCGCCATTTTTCTGGAGGTTATCGATCGGTCATCGGAGGGGTTCCGATATCGACGTGGATCGTCCGATGGGAAAGCCCGGATCAGACGGTTGATGAATGGGTGGAGTTGGCGGAAGCGTATGGTGTGGTGGCCCACGTTAATTTTTAACGTTTTATAATGTTGGGCAGTGTATTGAAACTTTGGTTAAGTGTTCGGGCGCTGTTATTTATTCAAACGGATGTTAGATAAAACCCAGTATTATATGTGCGCGCGGGGAAGGGTTGTCCACAAGATTCCGAATAAACCTTGGACCCCCTTAAAACCTTAGCATATGGCTATACATAAGCCCGGGACGGGATATCTAAGAATTTGGGGGTTTTGTGTATTTTTACATAGTATGGGAGGGGAAATATTATGTAGGAGCTATATAATAGTGTTAATAGGTTAAAATGAGAAGTATTTATAGACCAAAAGCACTAAGTAAAAGGTGAAACTTAGGCTTAGGGGAGTGAAAGGTCTCCAAGTTATGAATTTGGAAAACTTAATAGAATGGAACAAAAGTATTTTTACACAAGAAATTTGGCTTCCCTTGCCCAAGTAAACACAAAGTTTTACTTAGTATTTCTCATAAAATGAAGTAAGCTAGGAGCACTGAGCAGATCTCAATGTCCTTGAGGGGATGTTAGTAAGTGTTCTTGGAGGAATGAGAGGGGAAATTAGTGATGCTTCAACTGTTTTGCAGCCACCTTGCCATGGTACTTGTGATATCCATGAGATAGATCATATTCAAAAAGACAAAACTGCTCATAAACTTGCTTCTGCAACATCAAAACTGCCTACCCAGCCTAATACACCTAACATTTTTTCTTCTTTTTCCTTGGGTGCATTTGAACTAGCAAACCCTTTCTCTCTTGTTTTCTTTTAACTGCCCTCCTATCTAAGTTTGCCCTTATCTCTTCCAGGGGCTCAGATTCAGCTGTTGAGCACCCTTGCTTCTCTACCTAACTACATATCTGCCAAGCTTAAACTGTTTGGACAGATCTTATTCTCTAATGCTAAAACAAGAAATTTAAACATGGACTGGCTAAGATTGAGTTGTTTGGCCATCCATCAGGTGTAACAGAAGTCACTGATTGCACAATTTGAACTTCTTTGCAAAAAATAGGATATTAGTGGCATTTTGACTAGCACATTTTCCTGGTCTTTTCTTTGGGGTTCATTTTCTTTCTTTCTTGACCACTTCATTATTTTTGCCCTTTTATTTTTCTTTTAGGGCATACCCTCTTTTTATTTTTATTTTTTTTTATTTTTGGAAAATATGGAACCTTTGCAGCATGGAAAGGATGATCATATTTGGCATTTCAACAGTCAATCATGAAATATGACACCTATTGGTATAGGAACCTACAGTGGCTCCACTTGGGGATGGCTTTTCCGGGCGAAAAGCCAAGAACAGCAGGTCAGATGGCCTTACATTCAACTCTTGTTGCAATCTGAAACTTTTCCTTTGTTGTAAATAACCAAACTGTATCTCTATATAACATATACACCCCTTTTGTAAGCTGGTTTGAATAATTACAGCTCTGTCTTTGATAGTTTGTCTGAATATTGTCATTATTTTTATAGCTCCTAAGTCTTCTTCTTCAAGTCTTCTGATAAACTGAAAAGGTACTACAAAAGGTGGTAGAATTCCTTGCCTTTTTCTCAAAACTTGCTGCATCTTATTCCCTATCTTGTTGCTGTAATAAAGCTGTAGAAAATAGACACTATTATGCACAAAATACAGTCCTAATATATCAACAAAGTGGATCAAAATAATGCTTGAGCATCCGCCCATTGACTGGCCCATCTTTTGCTTCTGTATCATCCAGGCTTCTCAAAAATTATGTGTTGTTTCCTTGTACAGCGTGAATAACAAAGGGTCCTTTCCATAGGAAGTCAAACTTCCCATGTTTTCCTTTGTCTTCCCTCCTTGAATCCCATTTTAGCACTTTGTCTCCTATGAAAAAATCCTCTGCCTTTCTCCTCTTGTCAAAAATATTCTTTAGTTTCTCTTGTAGAATCTGAGATCTTTGATACACTTCTTCTCTGGTCTGTTGTAAATGAATTGTTTGATTGATTCTCCTTTGAATATCATTGGGTTCTTCCTGTATTTCATGCAGCAATTTTATCACAGGGATTCCCAAGGATGAATGGAATACAGCCTCCATGCCATAAACCAACTCATAGGGGCTTGTTCCAATGGATCTCTTTGTAGTCAACCTGTCTGCCCAAAGTGCATTGACAAGCTTTTTATGCCAGTTTTTCTTGTTTTCCTCCAATACTTTCTTTATGATATTGATCAAGCTTTTATTGGATGATTCAACTAAACCATTACCTTGAGGGTAATAAGCTGTGGAATGGCCTAAGGTAATGTGGTATTTGTGGCAAAAATTGATCATTCTTTTAGATTTAAAGGCAGCAGCATTGTCAGTTATTATCTTTTCCGGACAGCCAAATCTGAACAGGATATTGGTTTCTAGGAATTGCATGATGATTGAGTCATTGGCTTATCTACAAGGGATGGCTTCTATCCACTTGGTAAAATAATCTGTGGCAGTTAAAATCCACTTATGCTGGCCAGATGAGGGAGGGTGAATTTAACCAATGAAATCTAAACCCCATTGTTGAAATGGTCTCTCAGTGGAAATGGGTTTTAGGGGTAAAGGTAAAAGCTTACTCTTGCCTTCAAAGATTTGACATTTATGGCAAGAAACTAAAAAATTCTTTAAATCAGGAAACAGGGAGGGCCAATAAAAACCAACTCTTAAGATTTTATCAGTTGTTGAATTCTAATACAAATGTCCACCACAGTCCCCTGCATGAAATTCTTTAAGCACTTTGTCAGTTTCATCCTTTGTTAAGCAATTCAGCAAAATGCCTTCATGATTTTTCCAAAATAAAACATTGTCTAGAATACAAAACTTTGAAGCTTTCATTTAAAGAAATCTCTTTTTAGTTCTGGACAACCCTGGAGGAGCCTGCAGGTTTAACAATACATAGGCTATATCAACATACCAAGGTGATTGTAAAAAGGCTTGATTGATCTGTGGAGTCGTCATCTCCTGTTCGTTATCCAATTCATTGATGTCAAGGGCTTGAAAATTGGTTTCAGTCATCAATTTAGCTAATCCTTGTCCTTTATTAGCTTTGTTGGTTTAATTTCAATATCATATTCCAAAATGTTAGCTATCCATTTCCTTCTCTTGCCTTCAAGTCCCTCTTGAGTTAGAATGTCTTTGACCATGGCATTTGGGACATAAGCTATTACATGAGAGTATAAGATATAAACTCTGAAATCCTTGATGGCCTTTACAAGGGCATAAGCTTGTTTTTCCATGATCTGATATTTTAAAGGTGCATCTCTAAGTGCTTTGCTAAAAAAGCAATGGGCTTCTCACATCCTTGATCATCCTTTTGCAATAGGACAGCAGCAATAGTATGCTCAGATGCAAAGGAAAAGATTATGAAGTCTCTATCAAATTTCGGGCTTGTGAGGACCGTGTTTTGGTTAAAGCTATTTTGATTTGCTCAAAGGCTTGTTTAGCTTCTATTGTCCACTTTACTTTGGAATCTTTCTTCAGCATGTTATTCAACAATCTTATCAGTTCAGCCAAGTTGGGTATGAATCTTCTTAGAAAATTGATCTTTCCTGAGAAATCTTGAAGTTCTCTGATATTCCTAGGGTGAGGAACTTGTAGGATAGCTTGTATTCTGTCCGGGTCAATTCTATTGCCATCTTTTGAGATTATGTGACCTAACAGTTTGCCTTCTTCTAGGCCAAACAATGATTTCTTTGGGTTAAGTGATATGCCATACTTTCTACAAATTAAGAACACCTGTCTTAAATGTTCTAAATGTTCTTGATCTGATTTGGAAAAAGCAGTGAGGTCATCAAGATATATGACCAGAAAATCATGGATCTCTTTTGCAAAGGCTATGTCCATTGCTCGTTGAAATGTTGCCCCTGCATTCTTAAGACCAAAAGGCATTTTTACATACTTGAAAGTTCCCCAAGGCGTTGTAAAGGCAGTTTTATCTTGATCATCAGGGTGAACTAGGATCTGATTAAAGCCTGAGAATCCATCTAACAGTGAAATTCTGGAAGCTCCCACTACCCTTTGTAAAATGTGATCCATCTTGGGTAAGGGGTAGTGGTCTTTGAGAGAAACTTTATTCAGATTTCTCAAGTCTACACACAGCCTTATCTCTCCCGTTTTCTTCATAATGGGCACTAGATTTGAAATCCATTCTGAAAATCTAATGGGTGCAATTATTCCAGCTTTGTACATTCTTTTGACTTCCTTTTCGATGAGAGGAAGGAGTAGAGGATTAACCCTTCTAAGTTTTTGTTTAAAAGGTTTTTGATCTTATTTTAAAGGAATTGTATGCTGGATCACAGAAGTATCATAGGACTCGAGGTCTTCATAGCTCCACGCAAAAACATCTTGAAATTCTTTAAACAATTCAATGTATTTTAGTTTTTGGTCAGGAGGCAAGGCTTTGGATAATTTTATCATTTTAGGCTTCTGTTTTGTGCCTATATTATAGTCCTCAGTTTCTTCGTTCAAAGGCTGCATTTTTGGCTTTCTTGGAATATCATTTGAATCAAAAATATCTTCCAGAGGAGTCAAGCCTGTGGGCAAAAAATTATCCTTTAACTCAATTACTTCCGACTCTCCCTCAGCAATTTCATCAAAGTCCATTTGCTTCAGCTCTTGTAAACTTTTGCTGGTAAAGATTGTTGGATGCAAAATCTGATTTGTTGTTTCAGCTGATATATTAGTTTCTATTTTGTCTATTTGTTGTTCTTCACAAATTGTGCTTGTATCTATGTTTGTGCTTGAAAATTCCTCTTTGAAAGTCAAGAAATTATTGATTTGAGTGTCATTGTCAAATACTTGCCAGTTTTTAACATTGTCTGGAACAGCAGGTCTGTGTTTAATTTCAGCAGTAAAATGATGGTTAGGCTCAAATGGCAGCTTACAAGTGCTGTAAAATGTTGCCAAACTATGAGCGTGTAAATTGTGGTTCCTTGAGATTTTGGTAAGCTGTTATTCTATAAAAGGTATTGAGTATTTCAATTGTTGCCCCTCTATAAGCTCTTAGCCTGAGATCATTTGTAACAAAGTTTCCTTTCATCTGCTGGATAATCAGATCAGAATCTCCCAAAGTTGAAATCCTAGCTGCCCCTAGACTTTTAATCAATTTGAGACCTAGCAAAGGGGCCTCATATTCAGCCATGTTATTTGTACATCTAAAATTCAACCTATATGCATGTCCTTCAGCATGATCGTTTTGCATATTATGTACCCAAACCCATGCCCCTGCTCCTAGTTTATTTACTGATCCATCAAACTCTAAGTACCATAAAAGTTCTTGATTACAACTAGCATTAGGAGTTTTGAAAACTTGCTCAGTGGGCAGATCTGGATTTTGTAACTCATATGGTTTGCCTTATGTGTGTGTTACATCAATCACTTCAACAATTTCTAGATCTTGAGCAGTGGATTGTTCATTAATGCTTCTTCCTTATGCTGATTCTAGAAGCTTGTGATCAGTTTTGGGACACATTTCAGCATTGTATAAGATGAACGAATCCATATCAGAATGCATGGAGTAAATGGGGAAATTTTGGGGTTTCTCATCACTGCTGACCACATATTTCATCAAAGTTTCCCAGTACAGCCTCTTTGGCTGGCCAAAGACTGAAATGGTAGCATATGACATGTCTAGCTACAAAGATCCTTGGAGCTTCGCACCCCAAGATCTGGACAAAAGAATTCCATACTTTGGTGGGATATCAGCTACCACTACATCCATTAAAATAGTCTTGGCAGGGTATTTTACTAGAGATACACACAAATCTTTGATTAGGCCTAGACACCTGACCTGGCAAGAATCAAATGAACACAAGTCTTTATATGGCCTTGTGATATCGAGGTCCAATCTTTCCATCACAGACTTAGGCATTAGATTATGAGAAGCCCCTGAATCAAACATTGCATTATGTAGTACTTTGTCATGAATGTTTAGGCTTACATAGAATGGAGGGACTCCTCCATCTATTGTTTTACCATTTACTTCAAGGCCAAAAATCAATTCTGGTTGGTCATCTAAGACATTCACTATGTCTCTATTCTCTTATATTTGAAGTGACCTACTGATTTGTTCTCTATAAACCTCATGTTTAGCCAATTCGGAAAATGGAATGGCTATTTTTAACTTGCCAATTTCAGTTTCCAGGTTGAAAGGTTTTTCCAATTGAATTTTTGCATTCTGGGCAACAAGATTTTCCTTTTCTACTGTGTTTTCAGTGGTTTTTCCTCTATCAGGAGTGCTGTTATGAACTGCATCTGCTTTGAAGTCAATTTCAGGAGATCTGTTTGCATTTTCTTTTGGAGGGAAGAAGGTGGATGGCTGATTGTTTGATGGCTATGAATCTGATATGTCCTCAACCGTGGGCTCTTCAGGGTTGAGGTTTGTTTTAGCAGGGAGTTCTGTAGGGGAAGTTTTATCCTTTGCTTTTTTAGGCTGCTTGGTATCTTTCAGCTTGTTGGGTTCAGGAAAATCTATCGTTCTACTTCTCATTTTGTATTGTTTATGAACCTCATAGACAGCTGCATCATACCCCTCTCTGAAATCAAATGATTCTCCGGATTTGGTTTGAAATTGGTTGAAAGTATGAGCCTCTTGGTCATATTGGATTATAAATATTTGTTTTTCACTGTTTAGACCCATTAGGTTGATTTGAGTATCCTCTGTTGGCTCACTAGAGATTGAAGCTTCAGCATAGTTTTCTCGGAACGGAGGTCTGATGTTCTGGTCAGGACCAGCCTTCCCGGTGTTAGGATTTGATTTTTCCTGAAGTTTGGATTTCTTGTGGTGTTACTTGGTTTACCTTCCCAAGAAGATTTCCTTTCAATGGTTTCCACTCTATCACCCAATCTATTCATTCCTTTCATAATTGCATCTAGTTTTTGCTCAAATGCAGAAGGCTCTTCTTTGAAGGGAGTCCTTCTTTCAGCTCTAGCTCGTGCTCTTTTAGAGATCAGATTGGCCTCTACACTAACAGCTATGCTCTGCATGTCTTCTAAGCTTGGAGGAGCTCTTTCCCTTAGCTGATATGCCATGTCGGAATCAAATCCATCAAGGAATTTGATCAAGGCTAAGTCAGGTGGAGGTCTAAGGTTTTGAGGAATAGAATTGTACACATTATTGAATCTGGCACAGTAGTCTTGGATAGTTTCTTGTGGGCCTCTTTTCAAGCTTTCATATTCAGATAGGATATGTAATGGTTCCTTCTTCTTTTCCCATCTGTTCAAAAAGGTTTGATAAAGGGCATCTGGATCAGCAATTGTGTTTACAGCGAGTGCCCTAAACTAGGTCCTTACATCACCTGTTAGGATTTGGACAAAAATTTTCATTCTGACATCATTATCATCAATTTCATAGTTCTCAAAATAATCCATCATTTTCTTAGTGTGTTTTTGGGTTGTGTAGGTGCCAGTACGATCAAAATAGGTGATTTTGCTTTGATAATCTTGAGGCATAGCCCCTGGATTTGCAGGCAACTGCAAAGGAGCATATCGGTTTGCCATATTTGCAGGTATAAATGGGACAGCTAGAAGCACATGGATAACAGTTGAGATAAGTGTTGTGGATGGGGGAGTGGAAAAGATGCTTTGAAGTGATGATGGTAAACTAGAAGAAGCTGCAGCAACAGTAGAAAGGACTGCTGCTTTTCCGTGAGTAAGCTCAGATTGGGTAAGGTTTTGCCTAAGTGTATCAAGGTTTAAATCAGCAGAATTTTCTAGACTTTCTTGTCTTCTAAGATTTTTAGAGATCAAGTTAGGATTTTCAAAAATAGCTGGAGGATTCGGATTTGGATTTGATCTAGTGTAATGGGTTTTCTTCTTTGGAGCCAGCTTCTAAATCTGTTTTTGGGTTTTTTCTAGAAGTTTTTTTAAGAATACAAGTTTTGAAGATATCTTTCTAGGAAATTACGAATTATAAGAACTTTGAAATTTCCTGAAGATTCCTAAAAAAAGAAACTGATCGAATTTTTGAGAGAGGTGTTTAAAGCCTAAAGCTAGAATGGAGATAGACTGAAGCAGCTTTTATTTACTCCTGAACTGCACAGCAAAATAGTTTCAAAGGCTGCCTGGCTAACTTCAGGCTCCATCTGTAGCTTTAGAAACTATACAGCAGTAACAAACGGTCATTTAGCTCCCCAGTGGAGTCGCCAATGATGTTATCACTCAGGTTGTTCCCCAAAAGCTGTGAGAAAAGGGAATACGGCCGAGGTAAACACTGACCAATCTTTTAGATGCAAATTCTAGCCAATCTGCAACCAGAGAGGGCTCTCTCTATATGATTTAGCCTTTTTTTGTTGTATGTTAGGCTAGTTATGAAGTACAAGTATTTGTTTGATTTTTTGGATGGTGAATTTTCAATAGAACAGGGTGCAAAGTATGAGAAGTTCAGACCATTGGGTTAATGGAGTCAATGAAAATAAATTTCTGGGTATGGTTTCTTTGACAAAAGGAGGGACTACAGAGCAAGATAATTAATCATGGAACAATTTTCAAGCTGGAATCAGGTGAAATGGAGTCAGGGGATGAAAGGCAATTAAGAATCTTTCATCATGCTAACAGAGGGAAAGTGGGTAAATATTACCAAGGAGTAGTTAAGAATTCCTTAATTATATTCAGGGTGTAAGAACCAGGGAAACAGGAGCAGTTAAGAATTCCTGCCTATGCTAGTCTTGAGGAAAACATAAAAATGACAGGAATTGAACACAAAGTACAGTTAAGTAAATTCTGAGCTATTCTTTTTTCCTGCAATTTAGAGTATGATACGTAAATGATATATAAAACATAGAAACAGTACAACATGAGTTAGAAAAGACTTATTGATCCATGAAACAATTCAATAATTTTGCAACATGGGCTTCTGCCATCAATTTGTAACCAGAGAGTTCATCAGCAAAGCATTCCAGCAATCTTTATTCAGAAGAGTTCTCAAATTTACAGCGCAGTTCCAGATTGATATTCACCAACCCCTAATACTTATAGTGGGGAGGTATTTGTACAAAAATGTTTCCAAAATATCTCAAAGAGATAATATCTTGCAATAACTTCTTTCACCTACTCTGCAGAAGGAATAAATGCTCTTGGGAACAGAGAGAAATGAATGCAGAAGTAAGAAATGTTGTGCTCGCGGTTTTGTTGGTGAGATGCATTGATTATTTGCTCAGCGAGTCGGCCGATGGATATTTAGTGAAACTCCGTGCTGCTGGCGTTGCTTCCCTGGGTGCTTTGATTGCGCTTTGACTGAGTGCCCAACGCGATTTTTTATCTGCTCTTTCCTTCACTTTATAACATCTGTAGCGTTCTGGGAATATAAACAAAACTTGTATATCTGCCTACAAAATTTCCACCATACTCTGCCACCGTTTGTCATATGCTAATTGGTGTCTGCACATTTTAATTAGAGTTTCATCTACATCTGTGTACCTGAAGAAAGTAGGCTGGAATGTGAAAAGATGCCTCACTTCATGTTCAATAAAAAACATATTTTCCAAATTGTCATATAGACTCTGTCCAGATGGGAGTGCCTTTTCTCCTGCAGAACTTCATGATGTTGTGGCCTGGCTATCCACATATGTATTTAACCTGTGTACATAGGCTGCATGTGTCATTAGTCTATAGTCATCAGTTAACAAACTGGGCAGACCCTTTTCCTCCAAAGCTGTAAACTTTTGTGTAAAAGCATTTATTTCCATTTGCATCTCCTGGCACTTCCTTTCTAGATTTTGTATGAAATTCCTCATGGTTATGACCCTTTTAATTATTAAAATAGTGCCTGTCATGTCCCTGATATCCAGTTTTGCCAAATCTTCTTTGGTGTGGGTGTTCAAGAAATGTATTAGCCTATTGGCATGTTCGGGCATGTTTCCCAATGAATCCCTGACCCTTTGAATTTCTTCTTGAGCTGCTGCCACCAAATCAATCTGCTCATGAATTATCTGTATTGATTTCCACATATCAGTGATGGATTGGCCAATGTTGGCCCATAAAATGCTCCTAATTTCTACCAGAAGTTTGTCTAATAAGAGGTCCTTTTCCAATGCCTTTACTTTGTTTTCCAATGCTTTCACCTCCCTTGTTTTTTCTGCTACAGTCATCTTGGATTTATCATAACTTACTTCCAATTTTGCCAATTGCTCTTTGGCACCTTTTAATTCTGACACCTGGAGTCTTAGATCCTCCATGGCCTTTATCAGTTCTTCAGTAGTCATGGTAGTGTTGTTGCCTGCTGTTGTTGTTTTTGAAGTACTTGGTTGTGTTGATGTTGGGACAGTAGGAGCGACTGTTGTTGTAATTTTAGGAGGAGCAGTTGTAACTATTGGGGCTGTTTGAGATGGCTGAGAGGCCAACTCTCCCTATTTTCCTTGTAGTGCTTCCTCCAATTCCTTCTCTGTTTCTGCCAACCTTTCATTCATTTTCATCAGTAGGTCCATTGTATCTTCCTATGATTTTTGTTCAACAATCTCTGTAGTTTTGGGATGCATGGTAATGGGAAGCTTAAGCTGTTTCCTGAGAGCTGCAATATCTTCTTCCTTCATTTTTATTAATGCTTGGATGCCTTTGGGATCCTTGGGATCATGTCCCAACTCTATGATAATCTCTTCTAAGGATTTAATTCTATTATCCTTAGCCAAAGAGGAAGCCTTTTCTAATTCCAATTGGGCAGAACTATTATTTAAAGAATTCTGCAATTTGTGGGCCAGCAATGCCTTATTTACCAATGTGGAGTATACAATTTCCCCGGTTTGCTTATGTAATTCAATTTGGTCCATTGGCTGGATATCCTTGGCTAATACTTCTAGATTGGTCCTGATGTAATCAGCAGCTGACTGTGGCTGCAGCATTTTGGGCTTGAAGTGATTCAGGATCATCTTTCCTTCTTGGATGTCATACGCTGACATTAACCTTTGTTGATTTGTGCGGGCCACCTTCAGCAAGTGATTATAAAGTTAAATTCTTATTAGCTCATTATTTGCCTTTATTTCAGTGAATGTTCCCTTAATGTCTGAGCCTTGCTTGCCTTGTGATCTGGTAGAAGAAAATTCCACACTGTGTTGTCTTCCAATCTCCTGCCTGTGTGAACTGGCCGAGGTTTCTATGACCGGAGATGTATCCTGGCTGACCACTCTTTCTTCCCTTGGACTGTCTGTGATCTCCTGAATAAATTCCTCCTCTAATAGGGGGTTGAATCTCTGCCTTTTCTCCCCTGGTTGCTTTTCCGGACAGCTGATCGGTGTGTCTTCTTTCCTATCTCTTTTCTTGCCTCTTTCCTCATTTAGAGGAGTTTGTAGTATAGGTATTTCTGGGGCCTTTGTTTGTGCTGGGGGGACCTGCCCTTGGCCTTGTTCCTTTGATGTAGCTGGATGGTCTGTCATTATATCTTGCTCTGAACCTATTACCTCCTTGCCTTTTTGTCACACGGAATCTGTCAAGGGTGCGGACACGACTGACCTTCCTAGAAGTCTAAGACATTCTAATGACAAACAAGACAAAATGGAGTGATCTTTCTCTAAATACACCTTTTACAACATGAAAACTACAAGTGTTTAGGCTTACCTTATTCCAAAACGCTGTTGTTGAAGTCCGTTCTTGATGATCCGGATGAGCTCCTCCTTCAAGTCAATTCCTGCAACCACAAACAATCAAACAATTACCAAGCACTTGCATTTCATATAATAAAACATATATTCGACATGCAGACCAAGGAACACATGAAATAACTCATTAACACAAGCTATTGAGAAAAATAAACCAGTTTGTATTAATAACGAAACAAAGAAACTCTTACAACCTGGCCTTGGTGTTGTGCAAGTTCCTCCCAGGGTCCATCAAGGGTTTTCCTCTACTTTGACAAAGCTCACCCTCTCCCAAGTAGAATCAAGTGAAGACAATCTCTCCTCACAAAGGTTCTAATGGAAGACCTAAATCCTGCAGCATTTACCCAAAGAAAATGTATAGCTCCAACCTCCTCTCCCTCTGGCTCAATGTCTTTATTTATAGTGCTGTAAAGAGGTTATTCAGGTCCACTATCAATGGGATCATCCCCCTCTATGGGTGGGATAGCTCCCTTATTGATGGGATAAGTTCCCCCTTAATAGAGATACATGAACCAACTGGAGGCGCATCCATTTCATCAAACCGACCTCTAGAATGTTCTAGAAGTAACCACAAGTAACTTTTTCAAGATAAAACTCGCGCATTTTGCCTTTTACAGAGGGACGCACCTGTCCCTTAACATACAGAGCATCCATGGACGCAGATTTTGTGAACATGGTCAGCGTCCCCGCAGGTAAGGCTAGAGAGAACCTGCGACCCCAGAGATAAACATAGTTTTTACAAGACTTTCTCTCTTCTTTGAGTTTGAGATGGATAACAGAGGCATGAGACTTGCCTAAGAGGGTAGCATGACTGTTGATTTGAGCCATACTAACTGTAAGTAGTCAAGGTGACATTTTTTAGTGTAACAGATTGCCCCCTAAAGTGCGAAGCCTGGAATAGAATAGGGTTTTGTAATTCTAGGAAGGGTGAAGCGCTTTATCATTTCAAGGATTGCCTTGTGGATGGCCTGGTTGGAACCTGCAATTTTCAACACAAAATACATGGATAAGATTATATCATCACTGAGGTAGGCATTCCCATACTCAGATTCAAAACTTTAACTAATGGACTAACTATTCTGATACAGGAATGATCTTGCAGTACATCATTTTTATAGACTTTTGTAGACACAGTATGGACGCAGCCATCTGTTTATGATTAGTCTACATAGATAATGAATACAAAACTCCTCGCAGCCTGGATGGTAGAAACTAGATCCAGGGTCTTCACTTCTACTTCCCGAATTGGTACGATTCTAGCCATGTGATTAAATGATTTGATGTCGAACATGTTAGAAAACACTTGATTACCAGTCGATGATGTAAACTGTTAACAAGCGTGAGAGAAACCACCAGTAATGTCAATGGTTCTCAAAGTACCAAGCACAACCCGTGAAATGTGAATAGATGTTTTGGTGTCGAACACTTCACGGAATCCTCTGATCGAAAGTCAATGATGTAAACTGACGTCAAAGGCGAGAAACCTGCCATTGATGCATGCAGACTTCAAGGTACTGTCGATTCCTAAGTCATCTTTCTAGATAATGTGTCGATGTCGATAGAAAGCGACCCGTTGCAGGCAAGACCGCAACACGAAATCATTGTTCAAGTTGAAGAAATGTTGCTGTAAGGACTGACTCAGGGATGGTCAAATGGATGACAAGTATTTTGCAGATGAAAGTTTTTGCTTGCAGACCTCTTGAACACATAACGACACAACAGATGGCTTGGTGACGTATAACTCAAAGTTAACCCCTGGAACCCGGTTAAAGACTTTCAAAGTGATTTGGTCAACTGTGAGGTAAAAGATTTCCCAACCCAGGTGAATGAAAAGTGTCGTGTTCAAGAGCGGTAATAAAGTTTCTTCTGAGACAAAAGGTGACAAATAGGTTCATTCTTCTCTTTTTTCCCCCACCATTTCTGGCAAGTACCTCTTTATTTTTAACAAGCTTGAGGAGGATAACATATGCTTGATTATAAGCTCATCCTTCGGACGAGTCCAACCTAGTTTAAATTCGAACCCTAGGAAGGAGCGGTTCGTTCCTGTTTGTAATTGAACAGGTCCTCTACTGTAAAAGTTTAACGAGCCCAGTATAGGAGAAACTCGGCGTTTTTCAATTTTAGAGAGTCTGAAAAAACTAAAGGAGACTCCACGTTGAACTTTTTCGTACATTTGTGTACCTCAAGCCCGAAAAAGTATAAAATAATACCTGGGGGAACCGCTTGATCTTGCGACCAAGGAGTACTTTCATAATAGTGTCGTCGACCTGAAAAGTAAAAAGCGATCAAGGACACGTCGTTTTATTTCCTTATCGAGTTTGAAACGACAAAAACCCGACAATCTTTTCCTGATTTTACGGTCAGAAAAGAGCTAAAAGGGGACCGTCTTTTAATTCCGTTTTAACGAGTGTAAAAGAAACGCTCGGCAATCTTTTCATGTTTTAAGAGTCTGAAAAGGGCTTAAAAGAGAACTCCAAGGTTTCACTTTTTCGTAAGTTTTAACGAGTTCGAAAAAGGGATAAAAATGTACTCATGGTTTTCACTTTTTCGTAAATTTTAATGAGTTCGAAAAAGGGATAAAAATATACTCATATGACCGACTTTCAATTTAATTTACGAGCAGGAAAAGACGGAAAGAACTCGGCATTTTCCTTTGTTTTACGAGAATGAAAAATAGCAAAATAATCTCAGGATTTTCATGAGTTTAACGAGTCTTGAAAATAACTGAAATTGACTCGAGATAGGTTTCATTTTTACAAAAGCTTGAAACAGATAAAAACTATGCTTCAAATTAGTTTCATTTTTACACAAGCTTGAAACAGAGATAAAACTGTGCTTGATGCCCCCTAAGCATAACTGTTAGAGCGCATGCCCCCCCCCAGCTTCATTTCATTCAACTAAGGTGGATGAAATGAAGGTTCAAGTACGAGATCATTTGAAGGACTTGACCTAAAACTGTAAGAAAATTATGCAAAAAAACTGAAATAACTAACCTAAATATACAACCTAACATCTATGAGGTCTAGTCAAACTCTCGACTCAATTAGAGGAGGATTTGTTTCATTTTTTAACGAGCTTGACACAGGAAAAGAACTATGCTCGGATTCAGTTTCATGTTTATGCAAGCTTGAAACGAAAAACTATGCTTGTTATAAGTTCACATGCCCCCAGCATAATGATGCAAATCAAGGTACATGCCCCCCAAGCTTCATTGCATTCAATGAGGTGGATGGAATGAAGCTTTACTTTCAAAATCTTGGAAAGACTCGTGGGAGTTGTTTCATTTTTTAGTGAGCTTGACACAAGACAAGGAACTATGCTCATAACTACTTTCTACAATCTACCTAACAAAAAACTATACTCTAAAAAACCTTGATTCATTTTTTAACGAGCTTGACACAAGACAAGGAACTGTGCTCTAAAAACCTTGATTCATTTTTTAATGAGCTTGACACAAGACAAGGAACTATGCTCTAAAAAACCTTGATTCATTTTTTAATGAGCTTGACACAAGACAAGGAACTATGCTCTAAAATCCTTGATTCATTTTTTAATGAGCTTGACACAAGACAAGGAACTATGCTCTAAAAAACCTTGATTCATTTTTTAATGAGCTTGACACAAGACAAGGAACTATGCTCATAACTACTTTCTACAATCTACCTAACAAAAAACTATACTCTAAAAAACCTTGATTCATTTTTTAACGAGCTTGACACAAGACAAGGAACTGTGCTCTAAAAACCTTGATTCATTTTTTAATGAGCTTGACACAAGACAAGGAACTATGCTCTAAAAAACCTTGATTCATTTTTTAATGAGCTTGACACAAGACAAGGAACTATGCTCTAAAATCCTTGATTCATTTTTTAATGAGCTTGACACAAGACAAGGAACTATGCTCTATAATCTACCTATTTAACCTACCCTTGTTTCATTTTTTAATGAGCTTGACACAAGACAAGGAACTATGCTCAAGACTCCTTGTTTCATTTTTTAACGAGCTTGACACAAGACAAGGAACTATGCTCAAAAAGTTCGCATGCCCCCAGCATAATGATGCAAAGCAAGGTACATGCCCCCCAGGCTTCATTGCATTCAACCGGCTGGATGAAATGAAGGTTTACTTTCAATATTTAACTTGAAAAGGGAGTTGTTTCATTTTTAAGGAGGTTGACACAAGAAAAGAACTATCCTCATACCTGATTCATTTTTTAACGAGGTTGACTCAGTAACAGGAACTATCCTCAAACCTGATTCATTTTTTAACGAGGTTGACTCAGTAACAGGAACTATCCTCATACACACTTACTTTCGACAATCTACCTACATATCCTAAAACCTACCTGATTCATTTTTTAATGAGGTTGACTCAGTAAAAGAACTATCCTCATCAACTGATTCATTTTTTAACGAGGTTGAGAGAGGAACAAACTATCCTCGTCCCTTGATCATGGCTTCCAACTGGAAGAAAGACATGTCAATGGACACACCTTGATCATGGCTTCCAAAAGGTCTTCATCCGAAGGAAGAATAGCTCTCTGGAAGGAACGCATGTCAAGGGACTCAAAAGGGATAAGAACATCGTGTTCAAGTAATCCCATAGAGTTTTCCATGTCAATTACCGGATCTAAATCAACAGTGAGAGGCTCACTTACATCGGTAACTGAAAACATGGGACCGGTTGCCACATAATTAACCCGTGGCAGGGTAGATACCACTTTAGAATCAGGAACATTTAGGGGTGTCATATTATTGGTAGTTGAAACAAGACTAGGGAACGAAAGCTGGTCTACAGTCACAATACTGCCATTGTGAGGGAAAGACATCACGCGAAAGAGTGTCGATACGACAGCTTTCATTGCATAAACATAGTCTCGCCCAAGGAGTAAATTGAAATCCAAGGGACCTCGAACTACCATAAGATCAATACAGACATTTTTTCCTTCCAAGGTAATAGAAAACTTAGGAAGAATCCCTAAAGGTTCACTGATGGTTCGGTTAAAAGCTTTCAGATTCTGCGTAATAGGCGCAAGCTGAGGGGAACCCAAAGCATTCCAAACAGTTGAGGATAAAAGACTAACAGAAGCACCTTCATCTACCTGAGTACGATGTATGTCCCTACCACCAGCCTTGACAATGATTTGGAAAGGGATGGAGGAAGGAAGACGAGGTTCTGTCAGTCTATTCCAATCAAAGGAAAAGACCTCAGTATTTGGAGGGGGTTCTGTAGAAACAGGTGAAATGCCCCCCGGCATAGAAGAATCCGATGTAACAAGAAGAACATCAGCGGTATGAAATTGACTCTCGAAAGGGAGAGTGTGATCGACCGAATGTGAAATGGAATCGACCACTTGATCAACTAACGGATCATCAACCTGAGTGACATGAGTTTCACTCTCCAATGGGAGAGTGTGATCGACTGTACTTGAATTTAAATCAATCACTCCGTCAGTTGACGGTAGGTTGGGAGAAAGTTTACGGTAACCAGTTGGAAATTCTTGCTGTGGAACAGTAAGTTTTTCCAACAATGTTGAGGCTTCATCCATGTGAGGGCAAATGTGAGTTTGATGACTCCCTTTGCATAACTTACAAGGAAACCTAACTTTACCCTTTTTCCCAGGAACCTGACTATCACTGGTTAATGGATCAACGGAAAGTTGATGAGATTTTTCTGACCATACTTCCAAGACCTTTGGAATACCAGGGCAATTGACAAGGAAGTGGTCACCCTTACAAAGCCTGCAAGGGTATTTGGGTTTACGATGCATGTCGGAATTTTCCTCAACACAACTAACACTTACAGCCATGGTTGGTTGGTTGACTTCTTTCTTATCTTGCTTCTTCTTCTTCTTCTTCTTCTTCCCTTTCTTCTTCTTCTTAGCCTCCTGGTTACTAGCATCAAGGCTTTTACCAGGCGAAGAGGAAGAAATGGAGGAAGAAAAATTAGGCGAAGAAGGTAAAGGGTCAACAGAAGGTTGGTGATGTTGAGATGGTGAACTCTGTTGAGGTGAAGCATCCGGTTGAGATGGAACAATTGGAGTATTTTGGGCCAACGAAGTTGAAAATAACCATATCGGTAAACCTATTGTAAATCCAGGTAATGACAAAGTAGCCATATAAGGAGGACCAACATTTCCAAAGTAAGGAAAAGTACTAGGATTCTCATTAGGAGGGGTTCCTAGGTTGATAAATTCCGGAACATTTGCCATTATATTCAACTTCAGTGAATTTTATTAACAATTTAAAACTAAAATTAACAATTCACAATTCACACTTAACAACTAAAATTCACAATTCACACCTATGGTCTCTAAAAGTAAAAACAAACAAATTAACACGCGCTATCAAATCTAGGAGTCAAACCACACACAAACAGTAAGCTCTCCGGACCGAAAACACTAGTTGGTGATGAAGCCCAACCTCGCAGAATTCAGTACAGAAATGGCGGGTGGAACAGTTACCCCGGCAACCTGCTTAATGAATAGACTGGCACAAGTTCCTCCACTTTAACCGTCTCGAAGTGAAGTGAACCCCCCGGAAAATCCAAGTGAGTATAACCGACGTCTGCTCCAGGTACAGTGGGACCTTCCCTCCACCGTCACCTCGGTAGAACCCTAAAGATTATGGTCACTAAGGTCACCAACAGTAACAAATACACCTGGGGGAACAGTCTAAACTCCGACAGCACGCAAGGGCAGAGTAGCAAGCTCAATCCCCTTACCGGCTCCTTGACAACAATCCAAGGTTTACCGATAAGTGACCCCTGGCTCCTCGACAATGGTTAATCCGAGGTTTACCGTTTGTAATACGTACTATCTGGCGTCGTTCCCAACGAGGGGGAATGATCCCCTCACTGGTTCGGACACGAGCTCGTGCTTCTCCTTTAAGAGGAGCTTTCCCAGAGTGCAATTGAAACAATTGGATTTATTCTACTCAAGATAAACTATCTGTTTGGTTTTGTAGTCTTGGAGAGTTAAGTACTCACCTACTCCAAGACCCTAGCCTAAGCTATGTTGGTGTTTCAGAGCCCTAGAAATGTAAAAATTACTAGATGAATTTTAATTAAGCGCTGTGTTATTAAGGCTGTTATTACTCAAATGGGTAAATGGAGATGAAACCAATGGTGTTATGACCCGACTCAACTGAATGCAATCGAATATGATAATGCAATCCTTTCAATTCGATGAATCCTAACTAGAGTAAGGAGAGAGTTTCCATTCACTTCCAACAATGCAAAAAATTGATCATTAAGAGAAAATTTAACAAATTCTCTAATGCACTAATTTCATCAAGAAAAACTAATGCAAATCAATTCCAAACCAATTTTTATTTTTATTTTTGTGTAAATTCAAATCAAAGAAAGCTGATCTAAATCTACGATTGATTTTTCAGAATGTAAACTATGCAATTGTAATCTATGCACAATTCACATGAAAAGTATGCAAATGTAATCTATGCACATTTTTCATTCATATTCTGAAACTGAGAACTCTAATTATGCAAATGTGATCTATGCAAGAGAATTCTCAAACACAAGATGATTCTAATGTAATCTAAGAACCAATCAAGTGCAAGTCGAGAAAATTGGGTGAGAGTTCCAAAGATCAAAACATAAAAACACTCAAAGGCGATTAACACTCATACACAATTTAGCCCCCCCCGGCGAATGAGGGGGAAATTTTTTTGCAAAAACAAAAGCAAAAAGATGCAAAATTGTGAAAAGACTGAGAGAAACCTCCAAGTAATGACCAAAGGAAAATAAATCAAGAATTTCTCAAGAAAGAGACTCAAAACACCCAATTGATGAAAGCTAAGAGCAGGAACAAGCTTAGGTGAAGATTCTGGACAAGGGACTAATGAATCTGGGCAGAAAAAACTAAGAAAAAACAAAATCTAAAAGCAATTAAAGCAAAAATGGAGTTTTCCTAATTTTTTACAGGAAGATGCAGGCAACCCGTTAGAACAGGCGCGGGCCCGCTCTGTGCAAACGGCAAAAGTGCGTCCAGGGACGCACTGTGCAGCACTCAGAGGGTGCGTCCGTCTGAAAAACTCAAGAAAAACCAAAATAAAACTAATCCTAAGCTAACCCACCCAGAGACAGAATCACAGAGCCAAAACCAGAAAAATAAACCAATTTTCTCAAAGCAAAGTTCACATAAAGGAAAAGACTTTTCTCATCAATGGAATCTATCCCCAGCGGAGTCGCCAATTTGTCACACGGAATCTGTCAAGGGTGCGGACACGACTGACCTTCCTAGAAGTCTAAGACATTCTAATGACAAACAAGACAAAATGGAGTGATCTTTCTCTAAATACACCTTTTACAACATGAAAACTACAAGTGTTTAGGCTTACCTTATTCCAAAACGCTGTTGTTGAAGTCCGTTCTTGACGATCCGGATGAGCTCCTCCTTCAAGTCAATTCCTGCAACCACAAACAATCAAACAATTACCAAGCACTTGCATTTCATATAATAAAACATATATTCGACATGCAGACCAAGGAACACATGAAATAACTCATTAACACAAGCTATTGAGAAAAATAAACCAGTTTGTATTAATAACGAAACAAAGAAACTCTTACAACCTGGCCTTGGTGTTGTGCAAGTTCCTCCCAGGGTCCATCAAGGGTTTTCCTCTACTTTGACAAAGCTCACCCTCTCCCAAGTAGAATCAAGTGAAGACAATCTCTCCTCACAAAGGTTCTAATGGAAGACCTAAATCCTGCAGCATTTACCCAAAGAAAATGTATAGCTCCAACCTCCTCTCCCTCTGGCTCAATGTCTTTATTTATAGTGCTGTAAAGAGGTTATTCAGGTCCACTATCAATGGGATCATCCCCCTCTATGGGTGGGATAGCTCCCTTATTGATGGGATAAGTTCCCCCTTAATAGAGATACATGAACCAACTGGAGGCGCATCCATTTCATCAAACCGACCTCTAGAATGTTCTAGAAGTAACCACAAGTAACTTTTTCAAGATAAAACTCGCGCATTTTGCCTTTTACAGAGGGACGCACCTGTCCCTTAACATACAGAGCGTCCATGGACGCAGATTTTGTGAACATGGTCAGCGTCCCCGCAGGTAAGGCTAGAGAGAACCTGCGACCCCAGAGATAAACATAGTTTTTACAAGACTTTCTCTCTTCTTTGAGTTTGAGATGGATAACAGAGGCATGAGACTTGCCTAAGAGGGTAGCATGACTGTTGATTTGAGCCATACTAACTGTAAGTAGTCAAGGTGACATTTTTTAGTGTAACACTTTTGCTGACCCTGTGCTGGCTTTTTGTGTGGGCTACTGAGAAGTCCCGGCAAAAGATGTATCACCTCCTGTGTGCTGGGGCTGCTTGAAGGGTACCTGCCCAAAAGATTCCAGGTCAAGTGTTTTTTCAAGCTCTTTCATGGATTTTTCCAATTTCTCTTCCTCAGTAATCTCTTCTACTAATGTGCCTTCTACCCATTCTTGTTGGTTTGCATACTGTTGAATTTCAGGGATTTGGTGGTGAACATATGTTGTAAGCTTGTTTTTCACTTCTCTAACTTATGAAATGCTCAGGATCATAAGGTGCCCAATAAAAACTTTGTTTCAACTTAAGTTGCTCCCCTAAAATCTTATCAGCCTCTTCCCAGGCTTCCCTTTTATTGAAGATAAAAGGGCCCAATTGATTTCTTATTTTGAGCTGTGCCTTTTTCCTAGCACCATCGAAATGAGTCAATCTGAACTAATAAATTGCCTGAAGTATTCCAGGGAAAATAGTCTTATAGGCACATACTTTGGCAGCTTGTAGGGGCATAATTCACAACCATATATCCGGATCTCTGTGTGATTCTGGTAAAAGTACCATTCACCTATACTGTAGTCTTTTGAGAGATGTAGAATTTTTGCATTTCAGCAGAGAGCCTGGCAGGAGGAGTTGCAACCAATAAAGAAGTGGTTGGATGTATGAACAGGTCAATGAACTCACAATAAGTATATGGAGATTTATGGACTACATGGAATACTGAGGTCTAGAATATCACAAACCTCCTTTCTCCTTTGAGATCCAACTTTCTAAGAGGAATTTGAAAACCATCAGGTTGATTATACAGAAGCAAATGGTATATGTATGATGTGTATTTGAACACTCTTTCTCTGTCCAGGCTCATGAATTTCTCATGAATTTTATTAGCTATGAAGGTGGCAAAATCATATTGGACAGCAGGGGGTTGTCCTGGAGTAAATATGGACATCAAAAATAAGGTTGTCTCATCAATATACTCACTGGTTTTGAATCCTAAGATGTAGGATATCATGTCTACAATGAATCTCCCTGCTTCATTGAACCAAGAATGTAGATAAGGAGGAGGTTGTTGGGGCTGGAAATTTGGTTTCATGAATAATTGGGCTATCCTGGTTATCTCTGAACTAGGCAGTTTGGCACCTTGGTCAAGCAAGAATCCCATGGAGAGAGGGGCCAGAGGATGAGTTGGCTTAAAGAGCAGCATCTCATTTATGGATTCAGGGGTAATGTGAAATAAGACAGCACCAGATGGAGCCAAAAATGCTCTTTGAGTGGGGTCATAATTGGCACAACACAAATGGATGATATCAGGGAGCACATTTACTGAAGGGAGGTAGTAGATGGGCATGTTGGACTCCCAAATTCCATGGACATCAGTATTGTTGTGATAACTATTTCTAATTTCAAAAACTTCTTGGAGGTGAGGCTTGTCACCAATCATATCATTAATTTGGAAATCTCTGTCAGCAAGGGGCAACCATTCCAATTCTTTGTGTGGTGCATTCAGGGGGGCAACATTCAGGGCCACTAGAGCCTCCATTATTCAATCTTTTGTGATATTTGAATCGAAAATTTGGGCTTTATGTAACAATAGTAGGTAAAAT
Organism: Pinus tabuliformis; assembly: GCA_031772625.1. Lineage (NCBI taxonomy): Eukaryota > Viridiplantae > Streptophyta > Pinopsida > Pinales > Pinaceae > Pinus > Pinus tabuliformis. Next base: position 130,703,402 of record CM062806.1, read on the forward strand.
GACAATTTTCGGGAGGTTTCTCAGAGAATTTTACAGGCCGGGACCGGTTTGAACTTGGCTTGTTGGGCGAATTTGCAGTGGGAGACAGGATTCAATGGATTTGTTGGAAAAAATGGGTAAAACAATGACTATGGTTTACGAGTTTGAAGGCAGCACAGTGTTCCTAATTCGAATTTGGGTGCTCCGAGAAAATTTACAGAGAAAACTTGGAAAAAACAGGGTTTATGAGGAGAACTCGGGTACATACATGTTTAATGGATGCCCTGTGCAAAATGTAGGTGGCAGACCGAGCTAAGGGGCCGCGATGTGGACTGAATTTCTCTGGTGACGGACTGTGCAGTTGAAATTATGCTTCGGACGTAAAAAACCATGCAGAGGTTGGGCAGTAGAAACAAAGAAAGACAAACAAAACACGAAAATTTAGGCCTTTTAAAGAAAATTTTGATTTTGGCGGGTTTTTGGCGCACTTTGGTCGAGTAACGTTAGCATGACGTAATCTTTGTCGTGTAGCGGGGGTATGGAAGCTGACTTGGCACTGACGTGGCGGACATGGCGGATGATACAGTGGTGAGGTGGCAGAGGACGTGGGTGCTGACGTGGGCAACGACGTCAGCAGCGGGAAGCGGGGGTGGCATATGGTATTATCACATCACTTTTCGACAACAGCAGTTTTGGGCGGAGGGGACGCGATAAAACGAGGCGGCGGCACGTGGATTGTGTACGGCGGTAAAACCGCTGCTTTTCTGGAGGCTATCGTTCGGTCATCGGAGGGGTTCAGAAATTGACGTGGATCGTCCGATGGGAAAGCCCGGATCAGACGATTGATGAATGGGTGGAGTTGGTGTAAGCGTATGGTGTGGTGGCCCACGTTAATTTTTAACGTTTTATAATGTCGGGCAGTGTATTGAAACTTTGGTTAAGTGTTCGGGCGCTGTTATTTATTCAACCGGATGTTAGATAAAACCCAGTATTATATGCGCGCGCGGGGAAGTGTTGTCCACAAGATTTCGAATAAACCTTGGACCCCCTTAAAACCTTAGCATATGGCTATACATAAGCCCGGGGCGGGATATCTAAGAATTTGGGGGTTTTGTGTATTTTTACATAGTATGGGAGGGGAAATATTATGTAGGAGCTATATAATAGTGTTAATAGGTTAAAATGAGAAGTATTTATAGACCAAAAGCACTAAGTAAAAGGTGAAACTTAGGCTTAGGGAGTGAAAGGTCTCCAAGTTATGAATTTGGAAAACTTAATAGAATGGAACAAAGTATTTTTACACAAGAAATGTGGCTTCCCTTGCCCAAGTAAACACAAAGTTTTACTTAGTATTTCTCATAAAATGAAGTAAGCTAGGAGCACTGAGCAGATCTCAATGTCCTTGAGGGGATGTTAGTAAGTGTTCTTGGAGGAATGAGAGGGGAAATTAGTGATGCTTCAACTGTTTTGCAGCCACCTTGCCATGGTACTTGTGATATCCATGAGATAGATCATATTCAAAAAGACAAAAATGCTCATAAACTTGCTTCTGCAACATCAAAACTGCCTACCCAGCTAATACACCTAACATTTTTTCTTCTTTTTCCTTGGGTGCATTTGAACTAGCAAACCCTTTCTCTCTTGTTTTCTTTTAACTGCCCTCCTATCTAAGTTTGCCCTTATCTCTTCCAAGGGCTCAGATTCAGTTGTTGAGCACCCTTGCTTCTCTACCTAACTACTTATCTGCCAAGCTTAAACTGTTTGGACATATCTTATTCTCTAATGCTAAAACAAGAAATTTAAACATGGACTGGCTAAGATTGAGTTGTTTGGCCATCCATCAGGTGTAACAGAAGTCATTGATTGCACAATTTGAACTTCTTTGCAAAAAATAGGATATTAGTGGCATTTTGACTAGCACACTTTCCTGGTCTTTTCTTTGGGGTTCATTTTCTTTCTTTCTTGACCACTTCATTTTTTTTGCCCTTTGATTTTTCTTTTAGGGCATACCCTCTTTTTATTTTTATTTTTTTTATTTTTGGAAAATATGGAACCTTTGCAGCATGGAAAAGATGATCATATTTGGCATTTCAACAGTCAATCATGAAATATGACACCTATTGGTATAGGAACCTAACAGTGGCTCCACTTGGGGATGGCCTTTCCGGGTGAAAAGCCAAGAACAGCAGGTCAGATGGCCTTACATTCAACTCTTGTTGCAATCTGAAACTTTTCCTTTGTTGTAAATAACCAAACTGTATCTCTATAACATATACACCCCTTTTGTAAGCTGGTTTGAATAATTACAGCTCTGTCTTTGATAGTTTGTCTCAATATTGTCATTATTTTTATAGCTCCTAAGTCTTCTTCTTCAAGTCTTTTGATAAATTGAAAAGGTACTACAAAAGGTGGCAGAATTCCTTGCGTTTTTCTCAAAACTTGCTGCATCTTATTCCCTATCTTGTTGTTGTAATAAAGCTGTAGAAAATAGACACTATTATGTACAAAATACAGTCCTAATATATCAACAAAGTGGATCAAAATAATGCTTGAGCATCCGCCCATTGACTGGCCCATCTTTTGCTTCTGTATCATCCAGGCTTCTCAAAAAGTGTGTGTTGTTTCCTTGTACAACGTGAATAACAAAGGGTCCTTTCCATAGGAAGTCAAACTTCCCACGTTTTCCTTTCTCTTCCCTCCTTGAATCCCATTTTAGCACTTTGTCTCCTATGAAAAAATCCTCTGCCTTTGTCCTCTTGTCAAAAATATTCTTCAGTTTCTCTTGTAGAATCTGAGATCTTTGATACACTTCTTCTCTGGTCTGCTGTAAATGAATTGTTTGATTGATTCTCCTTTGAATATCATTGGGTTCTGCCTGTATTTCTTGCAGCAATTTTATCACAGGGATTCCCAAGGATGAAGGGAATACAGCCTCCATGCCATAAACCAACTCATAGGGGCTTGTTCCAATGGATCTCTTTGTAGTCAACCTGTCTGCCCAAAGTGCATTGACAAGCTTTTTATGCCAGTTTTTCTTGTTTTCCTCCAATACTTTCTTTATGATATTGATCAAGCTTTTATTGGATGATTCAGCTAAACCATTACCTTGAGGGTAATAAGCTGTGGAATGGCCTAAGGTAATGTGGTATTTGTGGCAAAAATTGATCATTCTTTTGGATTTAAAGGCAGCAGCATTGTCAGTTATTATATTTTCCGGACAGCCAAATCTGAACAGGATATTGGTTTCTAGGAATTGCATGATGATTGAGTCATTGGCTTATCTACAAGGGATGGCTTCTATCCACTTGGTAAAATAATCTGTGGCAGTTAAAATCCACTTATGTTGGCCAGATGAGGGAGGGTGAATTTAACCAATGAAATCTAAACCCCATTGTTGAAATGGTCTCTCAGTGGAAATGGGTTTTAGGGGTAAAGGTAAAAGCTTTCTTTTGCCTTCAAAGATTTGACATTTATGGAAAGAAACTAAAAATTTCTTTAAATCAGGAAACAGGGAGGGCCAATAAAAACCAGCTCTTAAGATTTTATCAGTTGTTGAATTCTAATACAAATGTTTACCACAGTCCCCTGCATGAAATTCTTTAAGCACTTTGTCAGTTTCATCCTTTGTTAAGCAATTCAGCAAAATGCCTTCATGATTTTTCCAAAATAAAACATCGTCTAGAATACAAAACTTTGAAGCTTTCATTTTGAGAAATATCTTTTTAGTTCTGGACAACCCTGGAGGAGCCTGCAGGTTTAACAATACATAGGCTATATCAGCATACCAAGGTGATTGTAAAAAGGCTTGATTGATCTGTGGAGTCGCCATCTCCTGTTCATTATCCAGTTCATTGATGTCAAGGGCTTGAAAATTGGTTTCAGTCATCAATTTAGCTAATCCTTGTCCTTTATTAGCTTTGTTGGTTTAATTTCAATATCATATTCCAAAATGTTAGCTATCCATTTGCTTCTCTTGCCTTCAAGTCCCTCTTGAGTTAGAATGTCTTTGACCATGGCATTTGGGACATAAGCTATTACATGAGAGTATAAGATATAAACTCTGAAATCCTTGATGGCCTTTACAAGGGCATAAGCTTGTTTTTCCATGATCTGATATTTTAAAGGTGCATCTCTAAGTGCTTTGCTGAAAAAAGCAATGGGCTTCTCACATCCTTGATCATCCTTTTGCAATAGGACAACAGCAATAGTATGCTCAGATGCAAAGGAAAAGATTATGAAGTCTCTATCAAATTTCGGGCTTGTGAGGACCGGTGTTTTGGTTAAAGCTATTTTGATTTGCTCAAAGGCTTGTTTAGCTTCTATTGTCCACTTTACTTTGGAATCTTTCTTCAGCATGTTATTCAACAATCTTATCAGTTCAGCCAAGTTGGGTATGAATCTTCTTAGAAAATTGATCTTTCCTGAGAAATCTTGAAGTTCTCTGATATTCCTAGGGTGAGGAACTTGTAGGATAGCTTGTATTCTGTCCGGGTCAATTCTAATGCCATCTTTTGAGATTATGTGACCTAACAGTTTGCCTTCTTCTAGGCCAAACAATGATTTCTTTGGGTTAAGTGATATGCCATACGGTTTGCAAATTAAGAACACCTGTCTTAAATGTTCTAAATGTTCTTGATCTAATTTGGAAAAAGCAGTGAGGTCATCAAGATATATGACCAGAAAATCATGGATCTCTTTTGCAAAGGCTATGTCCATTGCTCGTTGAAATGTTTCCCCTGCATTCTTAAGACCAAAAGGAATTTTTACATACTTGAAAGTTCCCCAAGGCGTTGTAAAGGCAATTTTATCTTGATCATCAGGGTGAACTAGGATCTCATTAAAGCGTGAGAATCCATCTAACAGTGAAATTCTGGAAGCTCCCACTGCCCTTTGTAAAATGTGATCCATCTTGGGTAAGGGGTAGTGGTCTTTGAGAGAAACTTTATTCAGATTTCTCAAGTCTACACACAGTCTTATCTCTCATGTTTTCTTCATAATGGGCACTAGATTTGAAATCCATTCTGAAAACCTAATGGGTGCAATTATTCCAGCTTCGTACATTCTTTTGACTTCCTTTTCGATGAGAGGAAGGAGTAGAGGATTAACCCTTCTAAGTTTTTGTTTAAAAGGTTTCTTATCTTATTTTAAAGGAATTGTATGCTGGATCACAGAAGTATCATAGGACTTGAGGTCTTCATAGCTCCACGCAAAAACATCTTGAAATTCTTTAAACAATTCAATGTATTTCAGTTTTTGGTCAGGAGGCAAGGCTTTGGATAATTTCATCATTTTAGGCTTCTGTTCTGTGCCTATATTACAGTCCACAATTTCTGCGTTCAAAGGCTGCATTTTTGGCTTTCTTGGAATATCATTTGAATCAAAAATATCTTCCAGAGGAGTCAAGCCTGTGGGCAAAAAATTATCCTTTAACTCAATTACTTCCGACTATCCCTCAGCAATTTCATCAAAGTCCATTTGCTTCAGCTCTTGTAAATTTTTGCTGGTAAAGATTGTTGGATGCAAAATCTGATTTGTTGTTTCGGCTGATATATTAGTTTCTATTTTGTCTATTTGTTGTTCTTCACAAATGGTGCTTGTATCTATGTTTGTGCTTGAAAATTCCTCTTTCAAAGTCAAGAAATTATTGATTTGAGTGTCATTGTCAAATACTTGCCAATTTTTAACATCGTCTGGAACAGCAGGTCTGTGTTTAATTTCAGCAGTAAAATGATGGTTAGGCTCAAATGGCAGCTTACAAGTGCTGGAAAATGTTGCCAAACTATGAGCGTGTAAATTGTGGTTCCTTTAGATTTTGGTAAGCTGTGATTCTAGAAAGGTATTGAGTATTTCAATTGTTGCCCCTCTATAAACTCTTAGCCTGAGATCATTTGTAACAAATTTTCCTTTCATCTGCTGGATAATCAGATCAAAATCTCCCAAAATTGAAATCCTAGCTGCCCCTAGACTTTTAATCAATTTGAGACCTAGCAAAAGGGCCTCATATTCAACCATGTTATTTGTACATCTAAAATTCAGCCTATATGCATGTCCTTCAGCATGATCGTTTTGCATATTATGTACCCAAACCCCTGCCCCTGCTCCTAGTTTATCTATTGATCCATCAAACTCTAAGTACCATAAGAGTTCTTGATTACAACTAGCATTAGGAGTTTTGAAAACTTGCTCAGTGGGCAGATCTGGATTTTGTAACTCATATGGTTTGCCTTATGTGTGTGTTACATCAATCACTTCAACAATTTCTAGATCTTGAGCAGTGGATTGTTCATTAACGCTTCTTCCTTATGTTGATTCTAGAAGCTTGTGATCAATTTTGGGACACATTTCAGCATTGTATAAGATGAACATATCCATATCAGAATGCATGGAGTAAATGGGGAAATTTTGGGGTTTCTCTTCACTGCTGACCACATATTTCATCAAAGTTTCCCAGTACAGCCTCTTTGGCTGGCCAAAGACTGAAATGGTAGCATAAGGCATGTCTAGCTACAAAGATCCTTGGAGCTTCAGACACCAAGATCTGGACAAAAGCATTCCATACTTTGGTGGGATATCAGCTACCACTACATCCATTAAAATAGTCTTGGCAGGGTATTGTACTAGAGCTACACATAAATCTTTGATTAGGCCTAGACACCTGACCTGGCTAGAATCAAATGAAAACAAGTCTTTATATGGCCTTGTGATATCCAGGTCCAATCTTTCCATCACAGACTTAGGCATTAGATTATGAGAAGCTCATGAATCAAACATTGCATTATGTAGTACTTTGTCATGAATGTTTAGGCTTACATAGAATGGAGGGACTCCTCCATCTATTGTTTTACCATTTACTTCAAGGCCAAAAATCAATTCTGGTTGGTCATCTAAGACATTCACTACGTCTCTATTCTCTGATATTTGAAGTGACCTACTGATTTGTTTTCTATAAATCTCATGTTTAGCCAATTCGGAAAATGGAATGGCTATTTTTAACTTGCCAATTTCAGTTTCCAGGTTGAAAGGTTTTTCCAATTGAATTTTTGCATTCTGGGAAACAAGATTTTCCTTTTCTACTGTGTTTTCAGTGGTTTTTCCTCTATCAGGAGTGTTGTTATGAACTGCATCTGCTTTGAAGTCAATTTCAGGAGATCTGTTTGTGTTTTCTTTTGGAGGGAAGAAGGTGGATGGCTGATTGTTTGACGGCTGTGAATCTGATATGTCCTCAACCGTGGGCTCTTCAGGGTTGAGGTTTGTTTTAGCAGGGAGTTCTATAGGGGAAGTTTTATCCTTTGCTTTTTTAGGCTGCTTGGTATCTTTCGGCTTGTTGGGTTCAGGAAAATCTATCGTTCTACTTCTCATTTTGTATTTTTTATGAAGCTCATAGACAGCTGCATCATACCCCTCTCTGAAATCAAATGATTCTCCGATTTGGTTTGAAATTGGTTGAAAGTATGAGCCTCTTGGTCATATTGGGTTAAAAAGATTTGTTGTTCACTGTTTAGACCCATTAGGTTGATTTGAGTATCCTCTGTTGGCTCACTAGAGGTTGAAGCTTCAGCATAGTTTTCTTGGAACGGAGGTCTGATGTTCTGGTAAGGACCAGCCTTCCCGGTGTTAGGATTTGATTTTTCCTGAAGTTTGGATTTCTTGTGGTGTTACTTGGTTTACCTTCCCAAGAAGATTTCCTTTCAATGGTTTCCACTCTATCACCCAATCTATTCATTCCTTTGATAATTGCATCTAGTTTTAGCTCAAATGCAGAAGGCTCTTCTTTGAAGGGAGCCCTTCTTTCAGCTCTAGCTCGTGCTCTTTTAGAGATCAGATTGGCCTCTACACTAACAGTTATGCTCTACATGTCTTCTAAGCTTGGAGGAGCTCTTTCCCTTAGCTGATATGCCATGTCGGAATCAAATCCATCAAGGAATTTGACCAAGGCTAAGTCAGGTGGAGGTCTAAGGTTTTGAGGAATAGCATTGTACACATTATTGAATCTGGCACAGTAGTCTTGGATAGTTTCTTGTGGGCCTCTTTTCAAGCTTTCATATTCAGATAGGATATGTAATGGGTCCTTCTTCTTTTCCCATCTGTTCAAAAAGGTTTGATAAAGGGCATCTGGATCAGCAATTGTGTTTACAGCGAGTGCCCTAAACTAGGTCCTTACATCACCTGTTAGGATTTGGACAAAAATTTTCATTCTGACATCATTATCATCAATTTCATAGTTCTAAAAATAATCCATCATTTTCTTAGTATGTTTTTGGGTTGTGTAGGTGCCAGTACCATCAAAATAGGTGATTTTTCTTTGATAATCTTGAGGCATAGCCCCTGGATTTGCAAGCAACTGCAGAGGAGCATATCGGTTTGCCATATTTGCAGGTATAAATGGGACAGCTGGAAGCACAGGGATAACAGTTGAGATAAGTGTTGTGGATGGGGGAGTGGAAAAGATGCTTTGAAGTGATGATGGTGGACTAGAAGAAGTTGCAGCAACAGTAGAAAGTATTGATGCTTTTCCGTGAGTAAGCTCAGATTTGGTAAGGTTTTTCCTAAGTGTATCAAGGTTTAAATCAGCAGAATTTTCTAGACTTTCTTGTCTTCTAAGATTTTTAGAGATCAAGTTAGGATTTTCAAAAATAGCTGGAGGATTCGGATTTGGATTTGATCTAGTGTAACGGGTTTTCTTCTTTGGAGCCAGCTTCTAAATCTGTTTTTGGGTTTTTTATAGAATTTTTTTTAAGAATACAAGTTTTGAAGATATCTTTCTAGGAAATTATGAATTATAAGAACTTTGAAATTTCTTGAAGATTCCTAAAAAAGGAAACTGATCGAATTTTTGAGACAGCTGTTTAAAGCCTAAAGCTAGAATGGAGATAGACTGAAGCAGCTTTTATTTACTCCTGAACTGCACAGCAAAACAGTTTCAAAGGCTGCCTGGCTAACTTCAGGCTCCATCTGTAGCTTTAGAAACTATACAGCAGTAACAAACGGTCATTTAGCTCCCCAGTGGAGTCGCCAATGATGTTATCACTCAGGTTGTTCCCCAAAAGCTGTGAGAAAATGGAATACGACCGAGGTAAACACTGACCAATCTTTTAGATGCAAATTCTAGCCAATCTGCAACCAGAGAGGGCTCTCTCTATATGATTTAGCTTTGTTTTGCTGTATGTTAGGCTAGTTATGAAGTACAAGTATTTGTTTGATTTTTTGGATGGTGAATTTTCAATAGAACAGGGGTGCAAAGTATGAGAAGTTCAGACCATTGGGTTAATGGAGTCAATGAAAATAAATTTCTGGGTATGGTTTCTTTGACAAAAGGAGGGACTACAAAGCAAGATAATTAATCATGGAACAATTTTCAAGCTGGAATCAGGTGAAATGGAGTCAGGGGATGAAAGGCAATTAAGAATCTTTCATCATGCTAACAGAGGGAAAGTGGGTAAATATTACCAAGGAGCAGTTAAGAATTCCTTAATTATATTCAGGGTGTAAGAACCAGGGAAACAGGAGCAGTTAAGAATTCCTGCCTATGCTAGTCTTGAAGAAAACATAAAAATGACAGGAATTGAACACAGAGTACAGTTAAGTAAATTCTGAGCTATTCTTTTTTCCTGCAATTTAGAGTATGATATGTAAATGATATATAAAACATAGAAACAATACAACATGAGTTAGAAACGACTTATTGATCCATGAAACAATTCAAGAATTCTGCAACATGGGCTTCTGCCATCAATTTTGTAACCAGAGAGTTCATCAACAAAGCATTCCAGCAATCTTTATTCAGAAGAGTTCTCAATTTTACAGCGCAGTCCCAGATTGATATTCACCAACCCCTAGTACTTAGATTGGGGAGGTATTTGTACAAAAATGTTTCCAAAATATCTCAAAGAGATAATATCTTGCAATAACTTCTTTCACCTACTCTACAGAAGGAATAAATGCTCTTGGGAACAGAGAGAAATGAATGCAGAAGTAAGAAATGTTGTGCTGACCGTTTTGTTGGTGAGATGCATTGATTATTTGCTCAGCAAGTCGGCCGATGGATATTTAGTGAAACTCTGCGCTGCTGGCGTTGCTTTCCTGGGTGCTTTGATTGCGCTTTGCTCGACTTCCCAGCACGATTTTTTATCTGTTCTTTCCTTCACTTTATAACATATGTAGCGTTCTGGGAATATAAACAAAACTTTTATATCTGCTTACAAAATTTCCAGCATACTCTACCACCATTTGTCATCTGGTAATTGGTGTCTGCGCATTTTAATTAGAGTTTCATCTGCATCTGTGTACCTGAGGAAAGTAGGCTGGAATGTGAAAAGATTCCTCACTTCATGTTCAATAAAAGACAGATTTTCCAAATTGTCATATAGGCTCTGTCCAGATGGGAGTGCCTTTTCTCCTGCAGAACTTGATGATGCTGTGGCCTGGCTATCCACATATGTATTTAACCTGTGTACATAGGCTGCATGTGTCATTAGTCTATAGTCATCAGTTAACAAACTGGGCAGACCCTTTTCCTCCAAAGCTGTAAACTTCTGTGTGAAAGCATTTATCTCCATTTGCATCTCCTGGCACTTCCTTTCCAGATTTTGTATGAAATTCCTCATGGTCAGGACCCTTTTAATTATTAAAATAGTGCCTGTCCTGTCCCTGATATCCAGTTTTTCCAGATCTTCTTTGGTGTGGGTGTTCAAGAAATGTATTAGCCTATTGGCCTGTTCAGGCATGTTTCCCAATGAATCCCTGACCCTTTGAATTTCTTCTTGAGCTGCTGCCACCAAATCAATCTGCTCATGGATTATCTGTATTAATTTCCACATATCAGTGATGGATTGGCCAATGTTGGCCCATAAAATGCTCCTAATTTCTGCCAGAGGTTTGTCTAATAATAGGTCCTTTTCCAATGCCTTTACTTTGTTTTCCAATGCTTTCACCTCCCTTGTTTTTTTTGCTACAGTCATCTTGGATTTATCATAACTTACTTCCAATTTTGCCAATTCCTCTTTTGCACCTTTTAATTCTGACACCTGGAGTCTTAGATCCTCCATGGCCTTTATCAGTTCTTCAGTAGTCATGGTAGTGCTGCTGCCTGCTGCTGTTTTTGTTGAAGTACTTGGTTTTGTTGATGCCGGGACAGTAGGAGGGACTGCTGTTGTAATTATAGGAGGAGTAGCTGTAACTATTGGGGCTGTTTGAGATGGCTAAGAGGCCAACTCTCCCTGTTTTCCTTGTAGTGCTTCCTCCAATGCCTTCTTTGTTTCTGCCAACCTTCCATTCATTTTCATCAGTAGGTCCATTGTATCTTCCTATGATTTTTGTTCAACAATCTCTGTAGTTTTGGGATGCATGGTAATGGGTAGCTTGAGCTGTTTCCTGAGAGCTGCAATATCTTATTCCTTCTTTTTTATTAATGCTTGGATGCCTTTGGGATCCTTTGGATCATGTCCCAGCTCTATGATAATCTCTTCTAAGGATTTAATTCTATTATCCTTAGCCAAAGAGGAAGCCTTTTCCAATTCCAATTGGGCAGAAGTATTATTTAAATAATTCTGCAATTTGTGGGCCAGCAATGCCTTATTTTCCAATGTGGAGTATACCATTTCCCCGGTTTGCTTATGTAATTCAATTTGGTCCATTGGTTGGATATCCTTGGTTAATACTTCTAGATTGGTCCTGAGGTAATCAGCAGCTGACTGTGGCTGCAACATTTTGGGCTTGAAGTGACTCAGGATCATCTTTCCTTCTTGGATGTCATACGCTGACATTAACCTTTGTTGATTTGTGGGGGCCATCTTCAGCAAGTGATTATAAAGTTGAATTCTTATTGGCTCATTCTTTGCCTTTATTTCAGTGAATGTTCTCTTAATGTCTGAGCCTTGCTTGCCTTGTGATCTGGTAGAAGAAAATTCCACACTGTGTTGTCTTCCAATCTCCTGCCTGTGTGAACTGGCCGAGGTTTCTGTGACCGGAGATGTATCCTGGCTGACCACTCTTTCTTCCCTTGGACTGTCTGTGATCTCCTGAATAAATTCCTCCTCTGATAGGGGGTTCAATCTCTGCCTTTTCTCCCCTGGTTGCTCTTCCGGACCGCTGATCGGTGTGTCTTCTTTCCTATCTCTTTTCTTGCCTCTTTCCTCATTTAGAGAAATTTGTAGTATAGGGATTTCTGGGGCCTTTTTTTGTGCTGGGGGGACCTGCCCTTGGCCTTGTTCCTTTGATGTAGCTAGCTGGTCTGTCATTATATCTTGCTCTGAACCTTACCTCCTTGCCTTTTGATGACCCGGTGCTGGCTTTTTGTGTGGGTTGCTGAGAAGTCCCGGCAAAAGATGTATCACCTCCTATGTGTTAGGGCTGCTTGAAGGGTACCTGCCCAAAAGAGTCCAGGTCAAGTGTTTTTTCAAGCTCTTTCATGGCTTTTTCCAATTTCTCTTCCTCAGAAATCTCTTCTATTAATGTGCCTTCTAACCATTCTTGTTGGTTTGCATACTGTTGAATTTTAGGGATTTGGTGGTGAACATATGTTGTAAGATTGTTTTTCACTTTTCTATAACTTATGAAATGCTCAGGGTCATAAGGTGCCCAATATAAACTTTGTTTCAACTTAAGTTGCTCCCCTAAAATCTTATCAACCTCTTCCCAGGCTTCCCTTTTATTGAAGATAAAAGGGCCCAATTGATTTCTTATTTTGAGCTGTGCCTTTTTCCTAGTACCATGGAAATGAGTCAAATTTGAACTAATAAATTGCCTGAAGTATTCCAGGGCAAATAGTCTCATAGGCACATACTTTGGCAGCTTGTAGAGGCATAATTCACAACCATATATCCGGATCTCTATGTGATTCTGGTAAAAGTACGAGTCACCTATACTGTAGTCTTTTGAGAGATGTAGAATTTTCTGCATTTCAGCAGAGAGCCTGGCAGGAGGAGTTGTAACCAATAAAGAAGTGGTTGGATGTATGAACAGGTCAATGAACTCACAATAAGTATATGGAGAGTTATGGACTACATGGAATACCGAGGTCTAGAATATCACAGACCTCCTTTCTCCTTTGAGATCCAACTTTCTAAGAGGAATTTGAAAACCATCAGGTTGATTATACAGTAGCAAATGGTATATGTATGATGTGTATTTGAGCACTCTTTCTCTGTCCAGGCTCATGAATTTCTCATGGATTTTATTACCTATGAAGGTGGAAAAATCATATTGGGTAGCAAGGGGTTGTCCTGGAGTAAATATGGACATCAAAACTAAGGTTGTCTCATAAATATACTCATTGGTTTTGAAACCTAAGATGTAGGATATCATGTCTACAATGAATCTCCCTGCTTCATTGAACCAAGAATGCAGATAAGGAGGAGGTTGCTGGGGCTGGCAATTTGGTTTCATGAATAATTGGGCTATCCTGGTTATCTCTGAACTAGGCAGTTTGGCACCTTGGTCAAGCAAGAATCCCATGGAGAGAGGGGCCAGAGGCTGAGTTGGCTTAAAGTGCAGCATCTCATTTATGGATTCAGGGGTAATGTGAAATAAGACAGCCCTAGATGGAGCCAAAACTGCTCTTTGAGTGGGGTCATAATTGGCACATCACAAATGGATGATATCAGGGAGCACATTTACTGAAGGGAGGTAGTAGATGGGCATGTTCGACTCCCAAATTCCATAGACATCAGTATTGTTGTGATAACTATTTCTAATTTCACAAACTTCTTGGAGGTGAGGCTTGTCACCAATCATATCATTAATTTGGAAATCTCTGTCAGCAAGGGGCAACCATTCCAATTCTTTGTGTGGTGCATTCAGGGGGGCAACATTCATGGCCACTAGAGCCTCCATTATTCAATCTTTTGTGATATTTGAATCTAAAATTTGGGCTTTATGTAACAACAATAGGTAAAATGACAGTTTTCGGGAGGTTTCTCAGAGAATTTTACAGGCCGAGACCAGTTTGAATTTAGCTTGTTGGGCGAATTTGCAGTGGGAGACAGGATTCAATGGATTTGTTGGAAAAAATGGGTAAAACAACGACTATGGTTTACGAGTTTGAAGGCAGCACAATGTTCCTAATTCAAATTTGGGTGCTCCGAGAAAATTTACAGAGAAAACTTGGAAAAAACAGGGTTTAGGAGGAGAACTCGGGTAAATACCTGTTTAATGGACGCCCTGTGCAAAATGTAGGTGGCAGACTGAGCTGAGGGGCCGCGCTGTGGACTGAATTTCTCTGGGTGACGGACTGTGCAGTTGAAATTCATGCCTTTTTAACGAAAAATTGATTTTGGCAGGTTTTTGGCGCGCTTTGGTTGAGTGACGTCAGTATGACGTAATCTTTGTCGTGTAGCGGGGGTACGGAAGCTGACTTGGCACTGACATGGCGGACATGGCGGATGATACAGTGGTGAGGTGGCAAAGGACGTGAGTGCTGACGTGGGTGACGACGTTAGTGGCGGGAAGCGGGGGCGATATATGGTATTATCGCACCACTTTTCGACAACGGCGCTTTTGGGCGGAGGGGATGCGATAAAACGAGGTGGTGACACGTGGATTGTGTACGGCGGTAAAACCACCATTTTCCCGAAGGCTATCGTTCGGTCATCGGAGGGGTTCCGATATCGACGTGGATCGTCCAATGGGAAAGCCCGGATCGGACGGTTGATGAATGGGTGGAGTTGGCGGAAGCATATAGTGTGGTGGCCCACATTAATTTTTAACGTTTTATAATGTTCAGGCAGTGTATTGAAACTTTGGTTAAGTGTTCGGGCGCGATTATTTATTCAACCGGATGTTAAATAAAACCCAGTATTATATGCGCGTGCGGGGAAGGGTTGTCCACAAGGTTTCGGATAAACCTTGGACCCCCTTAAAACCTTAGCATATGGCTATACATAAGCCTGGGGTGGGATATCTAAGAATTTTGGGGTTTTATGTATTTTTACATAGTATGGGAGGGGAAATATTATGTAGGAGCTATATAATAGTGTTAATAGGTTAAAATGAGAAGTATTTATAGACCAAAAGCACTAAGTAAAAGGTGAAACTTAGGCTTAGGGGAGTGAAAGGTCTCCAGGTTATGAATTTGGAAAACTTAATAGAATGGAACAAAAGCATTTTTACACAAGAAATGTGGCTTCCCTTGCCCAAGTAAACACAAAGTTTTACTTAGTATTTCTCATAAAATGAAGTAAGCTAGGAGCACTGAGCAGATCTCAATGTCCTTGAGGGGATGTTAGTATGTGTTATTGGAGGAATGAGAGGGGAAATTAGTGATGCTTTAACTGTTTTGCAGCCACCTTGCCATGTTACTTGTGATATCCATGAGATAGATCATATTCAAAAAGACAAAACTGCTCATAAACTTGCTTCTGCAACATCAAAACTGCCTACCCAGCCTAATACACCTAATGTTTTTTCTTCTTTTTCCTTGGGTGCATTTGAACTAGCAAACCCTTTCTCTCTCGTTTTCTTTTAACTACCCTCCTATCTAAGTTTGCCCTTATCTCTTCCAGGGGCTCAGATTCAGCTGTTGAGCACCCTTGCTTCTCTACCTAACTACTTATCTGCCAAGCTTAAACTGTTTGTACAGATCTTATTCTCTAATGCTAAAACAAGAAATTTAAACATGGACTGGCCAAGATTGAGTTGTTTGGCCATCCATCAGGTGTGACAGAAGTCACTGATTGCACAATTTGAACTTCTTTGCAAAAAATAGGATAGTAGTGGCATTTTGACTAGCACACTTTCCTGGTCTTTTCGTTGGGGTTCATTTTCTTTCTTTCTTGACCACTTCATTCTTTTTGCCCTTTGATTTTTCTTTTAGGGCATACCCTCTTTTTATTTTATAATTTTTTGATTTTTGGAAAATATGGAACCTTTTCAGCATGGAAAGGATGATCATATTTGGCATTTCAACAGTCAATCATGAAATATGACACCTATTGTTATAGGAACCTAACACAATCAACACTATTACCTTTTTCTTCTTGATTTGTCCTTCTATCTTGATGGTTTGAGGAGTGCTAATTCCCGCCAATGCATTACAAGATATGGTCGGATTCATTTCTTCTTTATCTAGCCTTTGTTCATGGAGTATATCCTCTTCTTTTGACCTTTCTTGCTCGTTTTCTTCTTCCTCTTCACAATCTATGTAGAATAATTTATTCTCAACACACGTATGACCTTTAGTGTATTTGTTATCACAACTGTAAGAAATCCCTTTTGCTCTTTTTTCTTCCAATTGTTGTGGTGTCAACCTTATAGGTTGTGGAAGACTAGGGGCAACAACACTTCCATCTTTATAGTTGTGAGTGGTGTGCTTCTTGGTTGCCATAATTTTGCTTTCTATTTTTCTTGCTAACTTGAATGCCTTCTCTAATGAATCAGGTTCCCAAAGGCGAACATCATGTTGGATATTATCCTTTAAATTCCCTATGAACACATCAATCCTATGCTCCTCTGGAATATTTTTTACCCTTATGTTCAATTTTTGGAACTCCTCAATGTGCTCCATTATTGAACCCTTTTGTTTGAGACTTATCAATTGGCTAAAAAAAGTGTTGCTTTTTGTATCCTCATAATGTGTTGTCAATTCTTCCGTAAAAATTTCCCAAGTGATAATTTGTTTACGAGAGAAAAGCCATTGATACCATACAAATTGATTTGGTTCCAAATATAAAGTTGCAATACGTACCTTTTGTGTGTTTTGCACATTATTGAGATCAAAAAATTGCTCCATCTGTAATATCCATGTTGCGGGATCCTTGCCATCAAATTTCCTCATATCGATTTTTGGAATATGGTGGTTCTTCGATTCAACATTAGGGTCTATGGAATCATGATTAACATTTCTTTTGTTCTCATCATGAGTTTCCTTTGCTACCCTTTCACCATTAGTGACCATTTCTTGTAGCAACTTATTCATATTTATCTTCAATTCTTCCATGTTTGTCTTCAAATCTGTCTTCCAATCGTCCATCTTAGCTTCCATGCCATTCATCTTAGCTTCCACGCCCTTTATCTTAGATTCCATGCCATTTATCTTAGCTTCTATTAGATTTTGTGAGACTGACATTTGTTGCACTTGGTCTTGTAATTTTGATATATCATGTAGCATTTCTTCCTCTTCTTCATGAGTCATGCTACTGCTTTCAGGTTGCTTACTAGGTGTTCGCATTTTCTTTCCTCTGTGCATCAGTTACCGATAAGAATTCTCTACTATGCCCTTTGAATTCCTTCAAAATAAATTTTCAAACCAAGCTTAAGCAAAAATTTAAAAAAATCTACACATCTTTTTTCACTTTGTAGGAGTTCGATATTGCCTCTGATGTATCTTTGTAATTTCTGATCATCTAGTTCTGAAATTGCGACCTGTAGTAGCCCTCTGTGTCCTCTTTTCAATGCCACCAGTCTGATCCCAATTGGATTCTCCATGGAAGAGTTATGTCAAATCTCCCACAGTGACTTGATTATAGACTAGTTCAGTAGAGCGAACTTGTACGATGTGCCACATGTCCCTTTTTCGACCTTTGGCTCTGAAAAAGATATAAAAGAAACTAAACTCTGTCCTCTTTCTTTATCTTCTTACGAAATTTCAATCTGATGCTCAGAGAGAAAGTTATGACGATTTTCCCCAGGTCACCTGTTTGGAATGTAATTCAAGAGTCTGTAGAAAGACCAACTTCCTCATATCATATCTCTGCCAATATAGCGCGAAGAGCTCTAAAATTTGGACCCAAGATTCAGCGCGAAGTCTTCTCAAATGGGTTTTTTTTTAGATTCTGAAACATCATAGAAAAAAAGTTCTAGTGAAAATGCCACGATGACCTGTTTGGAGCAGCGAAACCCTAGAATCCAAAGCTCTGATACCAAATGTTATGAAACCATCTCAAGAAAAAGATAGAAAAGATAGATCAACGCCTTATAATTCAGCCTCTTCGAGGGGGCAACCTCCTTTACATTACATAAATGAACGATTCTTGGATGATTCAAATGACAAAACCTCCTTTCTATATATAGGAGTATAAGGAGTCACAATATAACCTAGCCGACCTAACAATAATAATATAAAGCCACAAAAATAACAATAGAGGGATTCTATGGGGCATAGTAATAACAATATGGGGATAATAGGGGCATAGTAATATTAATAAGGGGTACAACTACAATAGTAATGGGGTAATCACTAGTATTATAGGGACCCAACATTCTTACCCAAAACTTTTCTCCTCCTCCTCTTAGGCTCTTCTAAGACTCCCTTTTTATACAATCCCATGGTCCACAAACCATGGGTAGATCTATATAGCCGAAATAAGACTTTAAAAAACAAGGGCGGACAACCCTTTGACATCTTTGCGCTCCGCGACCACAAAATGCAGAGACTTTACATATTTCGTACAAAATTTGGGCCTTCTACCCAAAAACATGGGCTTTTAGCCCAAAAACTGGCTCTTGGGGAACATGTTCCCAACATCATGTTCAGGGGGAGTTGTGGTTATGAAAAATCAACATTTTACATTCTGTATGTGTTCTTCATGAAGGACAATCGCATGGATACTATGACTTAGACAACTATGTATGGTTTCATGTGGTGATAAATGAATGGCATAGATTCAGGGGGAGATTCTCATATGCTTCCATCCATTAATATTGGCTTTCTAGTTCTAATATTGATTTGTCACAGTCTATTGATAATTCCCATATGTTGCTTAGAATAAATTGGTTCATGAGTTGTTGCAAAATGTTATTGTCATTGTTGAAATAGTTCGTTGGTGCATTTATTGGTCAATGAGATGGATATAATGTGATCAGAATTGATGGTGAAAAGTTGGCACAGGTTCAAGGGGAGCATCTGTTATGCTTCTATTGATTCATTGTTCATGTTATGGTCTTCTTAAGTACTCATTTCTTGCATGGTGTTGCCTATGATGAGTACATGATTATTACTATTGTCTATTGAAAACACATGTTGTTGTCACTATGTCATGAGCTATTAATGATGCGTGAATTGAATGTGGTGAAGTTATGGATGATGTTTATATGTTGCTTGAGTTTCACTTGGTGAAGTTGTGAATGGTGTGCTAATCCTACTTGATACACTTAATGAGGAAGATTTGTATGTTGAAGATGTTGGTGATGTTGTTAATCAGTTCTATGATTTGTGATGCTTGAGGTACTCCTTGTCTGCACTTGGATGTGTGTATATGCTACCTATGGTGTTGTGGTTCAAGATTTTGATTTTGTTGCTTGAGGATTGTGGCTCTTCCTATATATGGAGAGAGTGTGTTAAACTTGATGACATAAGGTCGAGGGGATGAGTTGTTGGTAGAGATTTATTGCACTATCTTATGCTTTGACATATTTTCTTGATGATGCTTGGAAGCACTTCACATTTGGTCACATATTGATGATATTGGAGAAATTGATGCTACATTGACTTATCTTACAAGTTGAGGATATTCATGTTGTTGTCTATGTTGCTGCTATCAGATGTTTATGTGTATTCCTATATGGTGCATAATGGTTGTTGATTACTATCATGATCTTGCTACCACATTGTTGAGGTCCCTGTTTTTGGTTATAAGTGTCATATATGTCTCTTGATGTAAAGTTTATGTAAAGACCCATTTTTTAAACCATTGTAAAATTCAGTTATGCATGGGCCATTGGGATCAAATCATGCTATGTATGCAATCCCATTATTTTAGGACATTAATGTAAACTTTGGGTCCAATATGTCAACCTAATATGTTGGGTGTCTGATGTCATCATAAGTCATTGGTGATAGGAAAGGTCATATTTGGTTGAGTCATAGAGTCTTGTACTCTATTGAATATATTCAGAAGGTTCAACATATGCTTAGGGGGAGCATGATCAATATGCATATTTCAAGATTCATATTCAACAGATCAAACCTACAACAATGAGCACTACAAGGGGAGTACTTCATTCAGCCTAAATTAGGCCTTTCCCCTTGATGTCAAAGGGCGAGAGAACCTTGGTGTTTGTTTGGAGAGAAGATTGTGTTTGAAGAGAAGATTTGGTGTGTGTAGGTGTTTGCAGGTGGTGTCCAAACACCAAAATGGTTTCCATCTAGTCCAAAGGGGGAGATTGTTGGAATTATGGCTAATGTGTTGTCCTTCATGGAAACCTACTTGACAAAGATGTACTTAATGTCAACATTATGATAATATGATGATTGTGGAACTCATGCAGATTGGTATAGATGTTATGGATAGAGAAATGACAGTTCAGTGACAGATGGATGACAAAAGTGAAGTTTGAGAAAGTATACACAGTTCCTATGAAGAAGGTTCACATACATACGCAGGTCTTGTGAGTAAAATTCACGTACATAATCCGAACCATGGAAATCTGGATACCAAGGGTCATTACCATGGTATTTTCCCATAGTAATTTAAGCGACAACATTTATTTGATCTCGTCAAAGAATACTAATGACATTACCAAAGGATTTACCTAAGGTATTGGATAAGGCAAAAACTATATAAGGATATGGATGTCATGGTGTTGGGTGTGCAAGTTATGGGTTATTCATGTGTGATTTGATCTGAAAGAGGTATGCACCGGGAAGTAAAGAGATGGTTCATGTTTGAAAGTATAGTGAAGACTAATGAATACATTTTCTTGATCTACTTATGGTTGTGTAGTTAATAATGTTAGATATGTGGTTATAATGATGGTATGATCTGAATGTGCTTACAATAATATGTGATCTTGACAGTGAACATTGTGGAATGTGAGTTGTGTTTGTAGCGAAGGTATGCTTCAATAATTTAAGATTTGTACAATGGTTTTCTTATGAATAGTTGCATACATACACATATCTGTTTTTGTTCAGTCGCATATATATTCTGAGATTTGATTTTCAGTATGTTGAGATTTGTATGCAGGTGTTGCACATTATAAGAGAATATATACACGGGTTTGTTGAATAATGGTTGTGTATATATTCTGAGTTATATTTGGTCATGGTTTGCAATGCTGCTTGATGATAATAGTTGATGAGTTCTGTTGTATTTATTGTCATATGTCAATGATGTATTTTTGTATCTGGCAATATTAATTAGATTGGTTGTGCATTGATTTGAGCTGGTTACAATGGTTGGTTTAGACTAGTTTTCTTTAGTATTCAATTGGTTTACAATGCTTTAGTGATTCATATTTTGAGATTTAGTATTTCATTTTGGTATTGTGCATAATGTTGGGTGTGGGTCCAATTTGAAAATATGATGAAAGGTGGCTTACATGTTTTGATGTTTATTTGAGACAGATGGATCCAATGTGAAACATTCTGAAACGTAGTCCACAAGGTGCTAAGGGCTGCATCCTTCGGTGAGGGGGTAGGAACTCCCTTCTGGTAGGAGCCGGTAAATGAGATTGGGGGGTTGTAGCTCCCTTCCAGTGGGTGTTGGAGAACAAGAGGAGGTTGTAGCCTCCTACAATTGGGTGCTTATGTGCTGGTAAGAGTCTGTGCCAATATAAAATTTAAGGGAGATTTTCTTTATATAAAAAAGAAAGAAGACAAAGACGACGACATCGATGGTTTTATCCCACATTGGGTTTCCACCTAAAATCATAGTGTTCATATGTGTTGCTTATGTGTTGTGATTCATATGTTCTTTATTGCATACTAAATGACGGATGAAATTAATAATGCACTAGTTAAATATAAACATCTGATTGATCACATGAAAAATTATTTATCTGGATATATGCAGTTTTCATTCACTAGAGTCGCGTACACACGCAGGTTGCATAAAGAACAATAGCATATAGAATTTAGAATATGAAATGAAAATTTAAAGTGAATTACAAATATTGATTCACCCCCCCCCCCCAAGTATTTTTCCCAACGATTGGTATTAGAGCAGGTCCCTCAGAAGAAGCTCGATTGCTTAAAGGGAGATCTATCAATATGAGTAGTCAAGAGGGAGTATCTTCTATTAGACCACCTTTGCTTAATGCAACTAAATTTGTAATTTGGAAATTCAGATTGAGAGCATATTTGCAGGCACTAGGTGCTAATGTATGGGTAATTGTTGAAGGTGGATATCAATACCTAGGCTCCATTCCCACAGATAATGAAGAGAAGAAACAATATGAGATTAATGCAAATGTTGTAAATGTTATCTTGGGAAGTTTGGTTGAGTCTGAGTTCATGAAATTCATGCAGCTGAACACTGCAAAGGAAATATGGGATAAGATTTTCCAAAGCTATGAAGGTGACATTAAGGTAAAACGTGCTAAACTTCAAACATATAGAATTCAGTATGAGAATCTTAGCATGCATGTTGATGAAATCATTGCAAGCTTTTTACTTACAGTACAAGATTTTTAACTCAATGAAAAATATCAGTGATGAAATAAAGGATGTTATTGTTGTTGAAAATATTTTGAGATCACTAACCCCAAAGTTTGATTCCAAAGTCTTTGCCATTGAAGCAATGCAGAATTTGAAGAACCTTACCCTTGAACAAATCCATGGGATCTTGACAGCCTTTGACATGAGAAAAGGGGGTACATTAGGTATTAGAGAAGTAGAATTCAAAGACACATACAAAGGGAAAGAAAAATAAAAGGTCAAAGACACAAGCTACATTTCAGATGACGAAGAAACAAATTTCGTAAGAAAGTTGCAAGTGGGAACTGGTAAATTCAAAGGTAAGCTTCCCTTTAAATGTTTTGCTTGTGGAAGAGTAGGTCACTATGCATCCAAATTTCCATATAAAGAAAATCATGATAAGAAATAAAAAGGAAATGATGATGACAAGAAAAATGCCAAATATAAGTTTTCTTCCAAGAAAAGTTTTTTATTCTAATGAAGATAGTAAAAGCACATTTGATGATCAAGAAGATTCAAATTCTAATTCTAATAGTTGTTACCAAATACTTATGGCTCTTAAAGATCAATCAACTAATGAATCAGATGGTTGTGAAAAATATGATTTAATGAAAGCATTGAAAGAAAATGATAGAATTAAGAGTGCAAACAAAGAATTGGAAACAAAAGAAAGAAGTATGATCAAGGAAATAAGCGTTTTAAGGATGAAATTGGAGGCAACCAATAGAAGAACAAAAATATTAGCAAAGTAACTTCAAGAAAAGCAAAAACATTGTGAAAAATTAGAATCAGAAGTTGTGACTCTATGGAAAGATTATGGGAAAGTCGAAAATGGGTAATGGCATTTGAATCTCTAGAGAAGATTATCAATTAATAGTTCTCCCCTCTAATCAATACATGCATTGGATAAAACCACATGGCTTTGGATTCACATTGTAATGACAAGAACAACCATCATAAAATTTGTCAAAAGAAAACTAATTCAAGTCACACATTTGAAAGGAAATCTCCTAGATCAAATTCAAGATCAGTCCCTAGGAATAAAGGATTATTTCATGGATATTATTTTTCTTGTAACTCATTTGGGCATAAGGTAATTGATTGCAGGCTAAGCATATGGAATAAAATCAAAAGGTGGGATAAGTTCCACAAGTTTGAGCACATGATTAGAAATTGCAAACAAATTTGGAAGAAGAAAGAACATTAGTGAGAGATGTAGGGAATATTGTCCCTGCTGTAGTCCATTACTCTTAAAAAGCATACTTCTAACAATGGCTACAAAAGTGAATGTGAGGTACATTACCTCATAAGGAATAGGTGATTATTATCAGGTCCACATGATCAATGGTGTATGATCTCAGTAGGAGTTATGCATGTGTATCTTAATTTCCTATGTTGTTTTGATATTATTTTGGTGATATGTGTATTACTGGCATTGCATCTGATGAAGTAACAGTGAATAGAAACATACATGTCATATTCAGTGGGAGCTGTGATTATGAAAAATAAACATTTTACATTTTGTACACGCTCTTCAAGAAGGACAATCGCATGGATACACGGTTTATGACTTAGACAATTGCGTACGGTTTCTTGTGGTGATAAATGAAAGGCACAGATTCAAGGGGAGCTTCTCATATGCTTCCATCAGTTATTATTGACTTTCTGGTTCTGATATTGATTTGCTACAGTCTATTGATAATGCCCATATGTTGCTTAGAATAATATTGGTTCATGAGTTGTTACAAAATGTTATTGTTGTTGTTGAAATAGTTTGTTGGTGAATTTGTTAGTTGATGACATGGATATAATGTGATCAGAATTTATGGTGAAAAGTTGGTACAAGTTTAGAGGGAGCATTTTCTATGCTTCTAATGATTCATCGTTCACATTATGGTCCTCTTAAGTAGTCCTTGTTTGCATGGTGTTGCCTATGATGAGTACATGGTTATTATTGATATCTATTGAAAACACATGTTGTTGTCCTTATGTCATGAGCTATCAATGATGAATGAATTGAATGTGGTGAAGTTATGGATGATGTCTATATGTTTCTTGAGTTTCACTTGGTGAAGTTGTTAATGGTGTGTTCATCCTACTTGATACACTTAATGAGGAAGATTTGTATGCTGAAGATGTTGGTGATGTTTCCGATTAGTCCTATGATTTGTGATGTTTGAGGTACTCCTTATCTGCACATTGGTTCATGTATATGCTACCTATGGTATTTTGGTTCAAGAGATTGATATTGTTGCTTGAGGATTGTGACTCTTCGTATATATGGAGAGTGTGTGTTGACCTTGATGACATAAGGTCAAGGGGATGAGTTGTTGACAAAGATTTATTGCACTATCTTATGTTTTTGTCATATTTGATTGATGATGTTTGGAAGCACTGCACATTTGGTTACATATTGATGATACTGGAGAAATTGATGCTACACTATCTTATCTTACATGTTGAGGATATTCATGTTGGTGTCTATGTTGTTGTTATTAGATGTTAATGTTGCAGATTCCTATATGGTGCATGGTGGTTGTTGATGACTATCATGATCTTGCTACCTCATCTTTGAGGTCCCTGTTTTTGGTTATATGTGTCATATATGTCTCTTGATGTAAATTTCATGTAAATACCCATGTTGTAAATCATTGTAAAATTCAGTCATATATGGGCCATTGGGATCAAGTCATATTATGTATGTAATCCCATTATCTTGGGACATTGATGTAAAATTTGGGTCCAATATGTAAACCCAATATGTTAGTTGTTTGATTTCATCATATTTCATTAGTGATAGGAAAGGTAATATTTGGTTGATTCATAAAGTCTTGTACCCTATTGAATATCTTCAGAAGGTTCAGCATATGCTCAGGCGGAGAATGGAAAATATGCAAATTTCATGATTCATATTTAATATATCAAACCTACAGCAATCATAACTACAATGGAAGTACTTCATTCAGCCTAGATCAACACTTTTCTCTTGATGTCAAAGGGGGAGAGAAGCTTGGCGCTTGTTTAGAGAGAAGATTGTGTTTGTAGAGAAGACTTGGTGTGTCCAGGTGTTTGCAAGCGATGTCTAAACACCAAAATGGTTTCCATCAAGTCCAAAGTGGAGGATTGTTGGAATTATGGTTAATGTGTTGTCCTTGATGGAAACCTACTTGAAAAATATGTACTTGATGTCACATTATGATAATATGATGATTGTGGAACTCATGCAGATTAGTACAAATGCTATGGGTGGAGAAATGGTAATTCAGTGATAGATGGACGACAAATGTGAAGTTTGAGAAAGTATATGTGGTTCCTATGAATAAAGATCACATACATACGCAAGTCCTATGAGTAAAAGTCATGTACATAATTTGAACTATGGAAATATAGATACAAGGGGTCATTACCATGGTATTTTCCCATAGAAATTGAAGTGGCAATGTTTATTTAATCCCCTCAAAGAATACTAACGACATTACTAAGGGATTTACTTGAGGTATTGGCTAAGGCATAAACTATATAAGGAGATGGAGCTCAAGGTGTTGGGTGTGCAAGTTATAAGTTATTCATGTGTGATTTGATTTGAAAGAGGTATGCACTAGGAAGTAAGGAGATGGCTCAGATCTGATAGATTTGAAAGTATAGTGAAGACTAATGACAACACTTTCTTGATGTACTTATGGTTGTGTAGTTAATAATGCTAGATCTCTAGTTATAATGATGGTATGATATGAATGTGCTTATAGAAATATGAGATCTTGAGAGTGAAGGTTGTGGAATGTGAGTTGTGCTTGCAGTGAAGGTATGCTTCAGTAATTTAATATTTGTACATTAGTTTTCTTCTGAATAGTCAATTACATACGAATATATGTTTATTTTGATTCGCATATATATTCTAAGATTTGTTTTTTAGTATTTTGAGATATGTATGTGGGTGTTTCACATTATAAGAGTGTATATACACAGGTTAGTTGAATAACAATCACATATATATTATGAGTTATATTTGGTCAAGGTTTGCAGTGTTGCTTGATGATATCATTTGATAAGTTTTGTTGTATTTTTTGTTGTCTGTCAATGATGTCTTTTTGTATATGGCGGTATTAATTGGATTGGTTGTGCATTGATTTGAGCTAGTTACAATGGTTAGATTACACTGGTTTGCTTCCGTATTCAATTGGTTTACAATTCTTTACTGATTCATATTTTGAGATTTAGTATCTCATTTTGGTATTGAGCATAATGTTGGATGTGGGTCCAGTTTTAAAATATGATGAAAGGTGGCCAACAAGTTTTGATGTTTATTTGAAACACATGCATCCAATGTGAAACATTATGAAACATGGTCCACAAGGTGCTTAAGGTTGTAGCATTCAGTGACATGGTAGGATCTCCCTTCCAGTAGGAGCCAGTAAATTAGATCAGGGGGTTGTAGCTCCCTCCTAGTGGGTGCTAGAGAAAAAGTGGATGTTGTAGCCTCCTACAGGTGGGTGCCTTTGTGCTAGTAAGAGTCTGTGCCGGTACAAAATGTAATGAATATTTTCTTTATATAATAACAAAGAAGATAGAAAAGACGACAACAGTGGTTTTCTCCCACATTGGGTTTCCACATAAAATCTTGGTGTTCATATGTGTTGATGTGTTGCTTGTGTTGTGATTTATCTACTCTTACTGCATACTAAATGAACGATGAAATTAATAATGCACTGGTTAAAGATAATCATCTGATGGATCACATGAATAATTAGTTATCTAGATATACCTGGTTTTCATTCACTAGAGTCACGTACACACATGGGTTTCATAAATAATAATAGCATGCATAATTTAGAATATTAAATGAAAAGTTAAAGTGAATTAAAAATATTGATTCACCCCCCTGCTCTCAGTATTTTCCTAACAGTCTGTAGGGGATAAGATTCTAGAAGTTACCCCAGAATTAATCCAGAATCCTTTTTATCTACCCCAAATCCCCAAACCTAAAGAAGTTCCCTAATACCACCCTTGTTTCCAATTACAATAGAATCTTAGTCGCAGAAAAACAAACCCTATTCCAATAGATTGTAGCCCCGAACACCCAATTGTCCACAAGTTCATAAACATTCTCTATCTCCCTATTCTCAGAAGTTGTACAACCCATCTTGGCCACTATTTTGTTGTTACTAGGAGAGGATGAGACTAACAATGTCACTAAGGCATCCCTAGGGTTCTTACACACCATGATGAAGCCTGGCATCATTCTTGACATACCTTCATTCATTGTTAAATCTATAAAGTTTCAATTCAACCACTTTTACCTTACCTCTTATTTCAGGTACTACTCCACATTGGTCTACCTTTTCTTGTATACTCACATGGAGGAATTTGAATACTTAGGTTTAAGTATTATAGACTCCAATAAACAAAGAAAATATGTGGTTGACTGGAACAGTGCCTTGAAGAAGAAACCCAGTAATGAGGAATTTTCCCAGATTATTTCCACTTTCATGCCCACTGCATATAAAATAATAAAAAATGTTCCTCCTCCTATATTCTTTCCTCAACAGAGAGAGATTCTTCAGCTTAGTAAATATACCATCGTAGATGATTGGTTCTTGTCTTAAGACTACACTAAAATTAGGGTCTATGGGCCTCAACTTCCTCCTTATCAATTGCATGTGTTTATGCCCATGAGGATCTTTGCTCTAGATTTAACCAGACAAAGCTTAAATGCTGACCATTTCCACTTTGTCCCTACCAAGAAAGGTTATATATACAAGCTTCCAAGAACTATGGGCCCCTTTGTTGTGAACTTCAAGCAAGCCTTCTAGCAAGTAGAAGTAATGCTAAAGTAATTTAACATTGAGATAGGAGAAGTTTGACACTATGATCCCCATAGTGTTATATCAAAAAGAAGGAGAGAAATAAATGCATCTAATTATGAGTGTGAATCAAAACCTTAGCTAGAATGGAAGTTTAATATAGATTCCTAGCCTATTAATACAGATATGGATATTGAGAAACCATCCACAAAGTATAAGGTGTCAGAGTCGGTCTGGTCATCCCTCCATCAGAGATCATTTCTCTTATTGCATTTCATTTTTAGGTGTCTCATTCAGCTCTTCTAGTTGCATTCCATTAGGGTCATACCAATGTCTGACGGAAGGGTCTCTTCACCTGTTTCCCTCATGGTTGTACCTGCTGGGTTGGTAAAAATTTCTCAAAGATCATCAAATTTGATTTCAGTCATTTACAATCATAGATGGTGTTTTGGTCAAAAAAGAGTCTTTCAGTTTCTAGGTCTAGGGTTTGGTCTTCAAAATGTCAAATAATGCCCACAGGTCATGAGGATGTCTTCAATAAGTTTTCATTTCAAATATTTTCATCGTCATATTGCTGGACTATGACTTTTCTTCAAAACTTTGTTTTGAAGGAAATTCGTCATTTCGTTTTGTAATAAATCGCCATGTAATTGTCAAATTTTTTTCAGTTGTTGAATTCTCCAAGCGTAGCCTTGGTCTTCCTTTGTCAATACATGCCACTACCCCTGTAAAAATAGCCAAAAGAAAAACATCATTCAAGCCAAAAAAATCAAGGAGGAAACAAAAAGACAGAGTTGTATTAATTGTGAAAAAAGTGCCAAGTCAAAACATTACAAAGTGGGTTTGTGAGAAACAAAAATCAAATCCATCACTATAAGATATTCTCATTGTTTTGAAACATCCATTTGCATCCAAGAGATCAAAGAAGGTCGAAGTTTAGTGGTGAGAGGGCGAAACTGTAATTTTCCAAGCCAAAACTGAGTTTAGAGTGTGCGCGACGCACTAGGCAGAAGGCGCGGCGCACTGGGAGCAAACGTGCAGTGCATTTTTTAACGAGTGTGGTGCACTGGGAAGGCACGGCGCATTGGGAAAGCTACGCGGCGCATATAGCTGAGCGGCCCGAAAAGTTCCAGAATGGCCTCCAAACGCCAAAAACGTACAAATTTCCTTTGTTTCAAGTAGGTTGAGCTCCAATTCTCATGTTCATCAAATTTTGGTAGTTATGCTATGATGGTTGATGTGTTGAGTGTCTAAACAAATGATCAAACCCTATCATCTTAAATTCCTCAAATAAAAGTTGCTGCCTAGGGTTTCAACAACTGTTTGCCACCAAGTTTATTCTCTTTCCATCATTTTCTTTTCTCCCTTATTCCATTTTCCCCTGATTTCATTGTTCCCTATCCCCTAAAATTACTAAACCCCTATCCCAAATTCCCTTTCCCAAACTTCTAAATGTAAAACCCTAAACCCTATTCCCACACATAAAACCCAAACCCTCTCCCATATTTCCCTAAAAAAATCTATCCCAATAGCCCCTAATCCCTCACTATTTTCTTCTCTCCTAACAGTCCCTGTTTCACTGTTTTCCCCTTGGTGGCAGAGGTTAGGCACATTACTAAAGAGCAGCCCAACACAGTTTTCATACATCAGCAATCAGTTTTCTCCAAGGAATTTTGTACAGCAGTTATGGCATCCGAGCATTCATCTAATTATGAAGTGGAAACCCAAAGTGACTCAGCCATGGAGGAACATGCACCCCGTAGGCCTCATAGAGGTGGTAGACATATCAAATAAGAACCAATCACCCTCACTGAATTACAGGCCTGCCCTCTAGCCATATTTTGTTTTCAGCATCAATCATGTTATGAGTTTTGTGAGAAGGTGGCTAATGTTCAATTTCATCATGAGTTGGCTCATCTATTTGTACTGCATTTACATGGAGATCAGGTTACTTTGGCTGGTGTCACCTTCACACTTACACCAGAATCTATCTCACTGGCAACCAACATACCAAACATTGGAGAACCATGGAACAAGAGGAAGAAGATTGATCGGCAGCATTATGAGCCATATATTAAAACCGGTTTCTTGAGGCAGCTCAAAAGAGTGTTTCCATTCCGATATCTTAAAGATGAATATGCTCCACTAATGAAATTAAACATGAAGTATTTCAACTGTGAGGGACGGTTCTCTCGTTTATATGCTTATCACATAAGGTTTCTCATGCATTTCACCCGGGTACGGATGATGAACATTCCTTATTTCATATGCCGGAACATAGAGAGGATGACCACCCTTGTGCAACACAAAACCCCTCAGCAGCAACTTAACAGTGTTTATCATTTTGCTCTTATCAAGATTTTGGTGGTTCATCAGCTTGGGATTGTAGGGCATCACGTGAGTTTTTCAGAGCTTTACAGGGACCATCAGAGGTTAAGCGTGAGACAGGTGGACCTTCTCATCAGTATGAGCGCCATGAGACCATTAGTGTGTCGGTATTCATCACATATCAGAGGGGCACTAAACATTTGTTTGTAGCAGCGAAGCAAGTGTTATCTCCACCCGGTGTGGAAGGGGCCTCGCTTTTGACATCAGCGCCATAGGTACAGGAAAAAGGCAAGAGGCCAATGCACGACGAGGTGCCTTCAGGTGAACGAGAGACCGACTTCATTCTCATTCATGATGATGATACAGATATGAGCCCGGAAAGTGCCAAACTTAGAGATATCATCCAGGAGCAGCAGACAGAGATCAAAGCCTTGTCCCTCGACCTGGAGAGGGCTAAGTGGAATATTAAATACTTGGAGCTTGAAGATCAACAGGCGATTATGGAATTACAAAACATCAGGGAGAGTCGTCAAGCTGCACAAAGGAGGAGGATTGAACTCACTACATTGGAGCAAGAGATTAATGATGATCAGGAGTCTTGGCTTGAAAGAGTCAACATCCACTTAGAGGGACTACTGGACAAGGCCTATAGGGACAAAGCATTGCTGAGACACATGGATTTCCATTACATGGCACGGAACAAGGTTTGCAAAGCACGAATAAAAAATCTAAAGGCAAAATTAAAGAAGGCAATAAGGAAGCAAAAGAGGCAAAAGGAGCATGATCGTCTTTGGATATTGGCCGAAGACTATTTAGCCCAGCATGACACTCGATAGAGAAGGTCCAGCCCAAATTTCAAGAAATTTGGAGCAATTTTTGACATTTTGAAATTTTTTGCACTAAAAAACAGGTTTTGTCTCCCTATGCGTTGCGCCACATGGCGCTCGCTTTTGCTAGAGGGCTCCAAATCCAAAAAAAATTGCATTTTTTGATTTGGCATGATAAATTATGGTTTCTTGTGCATGGCCAAGAAATTTGGGCAGGTTTTGAGTCCTCAAGGGGCCAAAAACACTCAAAAAATGACCTCACTGCCCCTATTTTGACACACAGGAAGCAGTCTTGGGAGATTGAAGTTTTGGAGGGGCAAATGACATCCAAATTCAGAAATTCCACTTGGGTTGGAAAGTAGACAGGCAGGGATTTCCAAAAAGCTATCTTGGGATCAATTTGGACTTCAGGAAGGGCCTCAAATTCAGCTCCAAAGTGGCGCGATGCATAGAGAATCAAGCGCGGCGCATAGAGGATTTTTGCCTATTTTTCACTGTTCAGCTCAGAAATTCACCCAGTTTTGACCAGTTTTGCTTTTTGATGTTACTCTTGATCTTTCATGATGTAATTTGATAACCATGATGTAATATTGGCACATTTTTACTTGTTCTAGAGGATTCATTCACTAAAAAGTGAAAATTAAATGAATGAATCAGTTTCCTAGCATATAGGGGTAAGTTGTTTGACTACCTAGATTTTAGTTCCTTGTTTAGAATTGGTTCAAACAGCTCCTAGAATGATGAGCTCGACCCCTAGAGGCATGGGAAGGAGTTAGGCTTGTCTATATCATGTAATTTCTCAGTCATTTTCAGGGTTGGATACTTGGGATTGCTTGGCACTCTATTGTACATTTCATTTCTGCAATTTTGGCAAAGGAAAGACCAGGGTTTTACAACACTTGTTGGGATCCATGTGGCTCTGTGTTTTGATGGTGTTTTTCTCTATGTATTTGTAAGTTCATTGATGTTTATGTGTATCATTTTCCCTTCTCTTGTCTTCTGCAATTAAACAAATGAGTGATTAAGGTAGAATTCATTAGACTGTTATACTCTGCCTTGATATTTTGTTTAATTCTACATGTTTTCATCTGTTTGAGGAAGACTCTTGAGACTTTCTTGCCCTCCTTAGCCCCTCACTGGTCTGATCCATCCATTCATTCAATCCAAAGCATCAAAACTACTGCCTATCTTGCCCCTACCTGAAATCTGCCAAAATCTGGCCTCATCCCGGACCCAAAATTTGCCTTTCCCAAGTTCCAACAAAACCCCCAAGAACTCAAAACAAATCTTTGTAATTCATACCTAGCCTAAAATTAGTTTATATTTCAGTCATCTCAAGCCCCATAGGTCATCTTTCACTGAGATTGACCCGGAGAGAGCCTTCTCCTGTCCTCGTAGGGCTAGCTACGAGGTTGAGCATGGTTTGATGTGGACCTAGAACCTTGTCTTTTCAGCCTGAGGCAAATCTAGGCTCTAACATGAGGCTCAGAAGAGAAATGTAGATGAATCTGGAGATACAGTGATGAGGATGCAACATCAACTAAAAAATCCAAACTCTAAGAGCAGAACGATGAAGAGATTGAGGTCAAACTGACTGAGAGGAATCTAGGCCAGCCAGGTTTCAAGTGCTCTTGGAATATCCTCAATAAGATGCCACCTCTAGTTCCACTGAGGTAGCGATTATTGGCTCTTTGAGGAGCACATCAGTAACAAGCCCTAAATGGGAGGAAGGACATATATGACAGAAGAGAAAAACAAGAAGATTAGGGAGGAATGCTATCACAACTAGTATCTCACTTAGTACCATATCATACTAGGCTATTGGCAGCCACGGACCTGGAAAGGAATCAGATGAAATTCTCATTGTATCATCCTTCAGTGCAATCCCTCCCATCTAGATCACAATTTAGGATTATAGATCTATTATTAGATATCGCTAGTGTCCCCTTGCAGGACAAAATAAATTTTCACAGGCAGGCAGGAGAGATGATTTATAGTGAACTAAGCAAAGGAGCCTTGACTATTAGCAACGTTGAGAAGCTATTGGAGAAATTTTCCTCCAAATAAAGCAGGAAAAAGCTAATTCAAGAGCCCTTCATTTGTAGAATGAAGCCTTCAAGGAGATTCTTATTAAACTTGGTGGTAGACCCAAATGATAAAGCTGCCATAAATTCCATTATTCAAGGCTCAAAATATGAGATCCAATCATTGAGGCGGTATCTTAAAATGTATGCATCAGAACATGTACAGACAAAGGAGTTGGCCCAGGTAGAAAGTGAGTATAAATTATGGCCAAAGAGTTGATAGAGACAAATAATGAGGTGGTGACCCTCAAATTGAAGGTTACAAAGCTTCAACAGATAATTGACTCTCACATCTGTGTTGTGATTGTGGAAAACAATCCACAAAATCCTACAAAGTAGTTGAGCAAGGCTCTCATTGATTTTCAGCTATCAAAGAGCAAGCTCAAGAAAATATAGATTGACTTAGACAACACCAAGTACATTCTTGCAAACAAGGAGAAATAGCTCGAGTCCACACATGAAAGTGTGGATAAAATCAATAATGAATTCCAGGTGGCACAGGATGAAATCAAAGCGCTAAAAAACAAGTTGAAAGGTAATATGTCCCTCATTAAAGCTAGGCAACTAATATGGGACTATATCATTTCTGAAATGAAGAAGATATGGGAGCACATGAATTAGTTGCAGAATAAAAAACCGCACTCAATACCATATAATTCTTCATCTTGTCATCCAAGGATGAGAATGCTAAAAATGTCAACACTGCAGAGAAATTCATCGGGTTCCTCAATGAGAAATCAATTGATGACCTAAGAGCAATAGATATCATTGACATGACAACGATGGTTATTGAAATTACTAAAATGATACACAGAAAGGTAGCAAGGGATAGGGTTGAGGAATGTGTGAATGATTTGGCTAATATGGTAGCTGCATTCAATTCAAATTTTGATCAGATAACTAGGGAAAGGTTGCCTAGTTGTTGAGACTTTCAAGGGAACTTGCTTCCATGGGAGCAATATGAGAAACTATTAGTTGAGGCCAAAATCAAGGTGGATTTCTCACATGAAAAGATAGCCACTCTCAAGGATAGGACTATAGTTAATTATCTGCAAAGTTATTTTCAACTGTTATGTCTGGTGAAAACCCTATCTATTGCCAAACCTAAGTACATTGAGCTTACAAATTTGAGGATGGCCTACAATGCACTCATTTACACTCCTTCACTAGACCCAAAATTGTGGCAAAAATGTGATTAGTTCATCAATCCACTACAGGTTCGAACAATGGATCCAAGATCCACTTCAAGAGGTCAAAGAAGTCAACAATAAAGATATTTCATGGCATTTTCATGCCATTTCTGAAATTTTTGTAAATATTTCATTTTCAAGAAGAGAATCAAATATGTTATGTAATAATTAGGACAACTAAACAAGTTGCACGCTTGCACAGATGAATAGTTAGACAGTTGTAGAATTCCATGATATTTTGCAAATTGTTCTTATTTTGATTCTCCCTATAAAGAGGAAAGAAAGACTTATTAGTAGGGGTTCAATTTTTTTGTTCCAAAGGCTGTAATTGTTCTGCAAACAAGTTTTGGATCCATGAAATATATATCATTTTGAAGATTAATGAAGATTTTCTTAGTGATTCCAAGCATTGAGATGTGTAGTATGTGTTTCTATCTATGTTTCTCACTTCATACGTGATTCTTTCCTCTCATAAATTATGTAATTGCAGCTATTGGATTCAATATTAAGTTACAGATTTACCTAAGTTAACATATGTCAAATGGTACATGTAATGTGTGGGATTGAAGACCTTAAAATGCGCTCCATGATTTCTGCATTTCATCTCTTCAATTTAATCCACTATTCTTCTGGGATTTAGCACATAGGATTCTGTGTTCAACCCTTTTCACTTAATTTGTTTTCTTGTTAAGCCGTAAGGCGTTTCCATTTGAAATGAATTACCCCAGGTGCTGCTGTGTCCTATTGTTGACCGTAGATTTATGATGTTAGACGATGGAATGAAGTGTGATCGTTGATCTGGAACACTGAAAGGTTAATGAAGAAGCAGAACGGACCCACCGCCAGCGAGCCATTCGTTTTAGCGGCTCGTTTCGCAGCTGATATGGGCTTGTTATAATCATGGTGCAGCGAACAGACACCCGAAAAAGATACCGCACTGTATACTTAACGGAGACCGGCTACCTTGCCCTGTGCAAACCTACCGGTGCATGATCTACACCAAAATGCCCAAAGATCTACCATCCCTGCTGCTTTACCCATATAAATCTCACGATAGCTCGATTTTTATGTCTGTGCTGCCGCGCCCTTTGCTCAAGTGAATGAATTTGTTGCAGGATTCCAATCCGAGTCTCTGCTCAGCTGTGTTCATTTCTTCACTGCAACGCTAATTCCATTTGGAACTCGCAGCTCATCCTCAGTCAGGTCATTTGGCTCCTTTCTTGGGTAAGAAATGTGAGAAATCCGTGGAAATTCCAATCATTGCCTCATTCTTGAAATTGCTTACCTACAATCCATTAGTACGAATAAACTTATAACGAGGCAAATAGCGGAACCAATCGCTATTGTAGAAAGCCGTTCGTAAGCCATGCGAAATATGTTGTCAACCCGGTATCCGGAGACTGTTATCATATTGAAGGTCAGGATAAAAATCACAACGCCGTAATCGTATTTGCGCTTTATTTTGGGGAAAAACCGAAGGTATGTTGCAGATGCCCCTGTAAAAAAAATTATGGTAAGAACGATATCTAAAGTAAAATGTCCAAGCTTTTTTAATTTAATTTGGCCATGCCTACCGATATCACGAGGATTTTTTTTTTTACGGAATCTGGTTAAAGAATTAAAAAAATCAGTTTGAATAGGATTTTTTTTTACGGAATCTGGTTAAAGAATTTAAAAAATCAGTTTAATAGTTTTTAAGCGGTGGAAATAGATTCTGCACCCTCCCAAATTTATTTTAGACCTTTAAAATTTTGTTAATCTTATCAAAAATTTTATTATTTTCAGAGATACCAAAATTTCTATTATTTTCATATTATTGTAAATTTTAAAAATATATTTTAAAAAACAATGTTAGATAGATGCCTGTTAAAATAATAATTAGTTTAATCTCACCCCGTAAATTCCTAAATATTCTTGGAAGTTACTTCTTTTTACAGGTGTATCATACAATTTTTTAATTTTCAAAAAACAGGTTCAGCACATCATCAAACCTAGAATGAAACACGAAGCAGCGATAAGAATGGGTTCTCCTACTGTCCCGGCCCTTTGGGCTACCCATCCAACCAATATACCAAGAGATCCTGCGAGCACTGTCCCGATTCCTCTATTCAAGCCCTTAATAAGAGTGGCACCTGCACAAGGATATTTCACAAGAAATCTTATACTCGCACGCATATCCAATCAAAAATATTAGGTCATATCTTACGATTACCTTTGGTTTTAACAAAATTGTTCAACCTATTGAGATGAGGACATTTTAAGTCCAATTTTATAAAGCCAAAAGATCTAAACATGGACGCATCTGCATTTATAATTACATTAACGTATAAAAGAAAAAACACAAAACAGTAATTCTGAACCGGAACAAAGGTTTGTTGAAGTTCGATAGTATTAATTCAAGGATTTGCATCGATTAAACTAATTGATCGAATAATCAACGAAAAGTGTTAGCAATTACCTGCAGTAAACTCAAAAACCACCACAACGGTCATGATAGCCCAGATGGCATTATTACCCACACCATTAAATAAAGGCTCCATGAGATAGAACAGAGATACCACTGACAGTGCAAGCCCGTCTTTCCCCATCTTCCATACTCTTCTAAAAAAATCCTTCAGAACGAGCTTCCAGATTGGAATTTTGTTTGATCTTGTAAATATATTGGGCTTCCAGACTCTTCTAAAAAAATCCTTCAGAACGAGCTTCCAGATTGGAATTTTGTTTGATCTTGTAAGTATATTGGGCTCCTCAGCAAAATTACTTTCAGAATTTTCTGCTCTGCTACTTTCAATGTTGATGTTACACTCGCTGGACTTTTGATCCGCCATTGACAAACCAGAAGGACAATCCTTGATACAATAGAACTTGGGGTCCTAAACTTATATATAAACTATTGTCAAGTGCAATGCATCACAGCGATTCGAATTGATCAGAAAAAGATTCAGCACCAGCAATTCTATGAAGCTTGTCTGAATATTCGAGAGACGATTTGCTTTGAAAGTATTTTGAGTGCAGAGTTTCTTATATAGAATCCATTTAGTGGCTTTAGAAATTTGGCCACTTAAAAGATTATTTATGTCCACTAAGGCATAGTGGGATAGCACTGTGTACGTTGTTTGCATAATTTGTAATACCGAAAGCGCACTTTGCAGCATGTGGGTCATGCCGAAATGGATCCCCAGGCCAAATTTCAGAAGTGGATTTCATTTCGGCAGTTTACTATCAAATTTCTTGTCACCATTTGACAAAATTACTGCGCTACAGTGAGTTAAATTTCTCTAATCCGGGCATAAATTTAAGAGCATCGGAGCCACGGCTGCTGACATTGATAACGGGTACTCGAACTGTTACTGATTAGTTTTAGGGCACGAATGTTTCCTTAAAATTTGGTAATTTCAACCATCCATATTTGCAATCCCCAACTATGAAGGTTAATGTGATCTCTACACACAGTAACAAATGGGGCAACTAATCAATTTACTTCAGGAAGTTGTTGCCTACTGGATTCCGTTTAAGGTTACCAGAATGAAAGCGATTTGAGTGCTCTTTATCAAGGTCCTTGCTTATTGCTCCGGTAATTGTTCTTGTTTGAATGTTTCACATCCGTGCACCATAGTGCTCCAGTAATTGATAAATTTACTTGTGAATTTGCTAAACACGGGATGATCACGACACCTAAAAAAAGGTGTGAATTTGCTAAACACGGGATGATCACGACACCTAAAAAAAGGTGATCATGCATTGAAATAATTATTTTTATGTACGTTATAATCAAAATATCTGAATCCTGGACTCTTATACGGCAATCTAACGGTTGTCATTTGAACGCAGTCAATCTTGAATTTGGCATCCGAAACACGCGCGCTCATTGTTAGTACAATTATTTTGTTTTATTGAAATAAACGTACACCTGACGAACATGCAGTCTTAGTGCTCTTAGTTGATGTAAGCGTCATGTTTAGTTCCACATAATATCAAAACAGATGGCCAAGGATTCTCATAGAAAGTGGAGAGCATTCGACACAGTTGAGAGGGAGCGGCCGACATTCTATCTTATTTTCAAATGAAAACACCAAATGTCAATCGAAGCAACGGTTGAATTCATTGCAGATACGTCATATCATGTCGTTCGGATTCTCCTTTACGCTTGAATTCTCTCGAAATAACTGGCAAACATTTTCGTGGCTGTTCTCTAACGGTTTGATGGTAGATGTTTTCACTATTCTTCTCGGCCAATTATTTTTTTATTTTGATTGAAATTATGGGAAATTTTCATGGAACACTAAGTTTAAGTGATGTAATTATCCGAATAGAGTAGTTTTTTTCTCCCTAAAAGTGGTGAATTTATTTATATATTTATTAATATAATTATATTAAAAATATTAATCTGCTTATTGAAAGATTCATAAATATAATAAAAATAATTATTGTAATATTAAGAATGTTTTATTAATGTACATATTTATTTTATTAATTATTTATAAAAAGATTATGAGTCAATTTTAATTGGACGGAAAAAAAGAATTACATATTTTACTGTAAAATGGATGATTTTACTAAATAAAATTTGCTTATATTAATTTCCCTATCTAATTAGAATATGAACTTATTAGAATTGAATAATTTCAATTCCTTAGAAAATTGGTGAGCTGCCAGCCAGTTGACACGAATCTAATTTAATTTGAGAAAAGAAAAAGAATTACACATCTTATTGTAAAATATACCATTTTGCTCGATAAATTTTGCTTATACATTAATTTCCCTAGAATATAAACATATTAGAATTGGAATAATCTCAGATCTCTAGGAAATTGGTGGCAGCGGCTGCAGAAATATAATTTTATTAATGTACATATTTATTTTACTAATTATGTATAAAAAGTTTGTGAGTCAATTTTAACTTGAGGAAAAAAGGAGTTACACATCTTATTGTAAAATGGACCATTTTGCTAAATAAAATTTTCTTATATATTAATTTTCCCCTCTAATTAGAATATGAGTTTATTAGAATTTGAATAATCTCAAATTCATAGAAAATTGGTGAGCTGCAAGTCACTTGGCACAAATCCAATTTAACTTGAGAAAATAAAAAGAATTGCACATCTTATTGTAAAATATTAATTTCCATAGAATATAAACATATTAAAATTGGAACAATCTCATAAAATCAATACAAAACATTAAGATGAACATATTTCCCAAAAATTAATCTAAAAATCAATTAAAAATCTTTTAAAAATTCAACACATCTTCCTCACCTTAAATTGAAATAATTTTATCTCCAAATTCTATAAAAATAAATAAATAAATAAAATCATTTACATAGCTTTCTAATTTTCTGCGGCTATTAAATTTGTAAATTTTCATTCAAATAATGGGGCCACAATTTCAATAAACGGGGGCAATATAATTACAGTACACACCGCACTAACAGCTGCGAATGCGTGATACATGAGAAAACCTCATCTATTTCTACATGAACTCTATCATCTTTGGGAACCAGCGAATGTTAAAATTATTATTGTTTGGAGTTGCGCTTACATTCAAAGATAGATGTGAGAAAAAGTTGAATCGTGAAACTTGTATTTCACTAAAGATGCCAAACCAATAGCAATGTAAGAAGATTATCTAATACAAATCATGCTTCCGATTTAGATGTAGTGGGACACATCCCACTACAATGTGTACTTATCCAAACAAACTGATAGTGGTTTGGTGTTGTACTTTCTCCACTATTTCAGGTTTATATTATGATTTATGTGATATCACACGTCGTCATAAAATTGTCACATATTAAGGTAGTTACAAAATTTTGGAAACTCTAATATTTACGCCGTAAGGCGTTCCCTTTGGAATCAACTCCCTTCCTTGATTACGTGTCATTTTGTGCACCATACGATTAGATGTTAGACGATTACACAAATTTCAAGCGTTAGATCAATGGCAAGGGGAAGAGACACGGGCAGAATGGAGTGGTCACTGTGATTTGAATTCATGGTTATTACCAATCGCAGATTCTGCGCATACCTCTGCAATGCCCTTGATGCCCTTCGTTTCCGCGGAGTTTCGACCTTTAAATTGCAGACCAACTTTGGTGGCCCCCCTTCCCGTTTCTTGTACAGGCAGGAACAAACGAAGGTGAGCCAATCTCAGTTTCAGTCCCACCTTTTCCCTCCTTCCCAACTATTCTTCCAATGGCAGGAACAGTTGCAGTATTTGAACGCCCGCCCTCCTGCCGGGCAGATATCTGCGGAGGACGGCAGGAGATTGCTGAGATTCATCCGGTTGGAGGAT
Organism: Pinus tabuliformis; assembly: GCA_031772625.1. Taxonomy (NCBI): domain Eukaryota; kingdom Viridiplantae; phylum Streptophyta; class Pinopsida; order Pinales; family Pinaceae; genus Pinus; species Pinus tabuliformis. The sequence continues at coordinate 130,744,253 of CM062806.1, forward strand.
GCCAAAAAAAGAATACAGTGGATTCACGACGACCGCATTTCATATGACGAGCTGCTGCGAGTTTACGTGGAGTCGTTGGAGGGGACTTTAGAGGAAGAAGCGAAAGGAATAGCGAAGCTACTTGACGAATCGGGCCATGTTCTTGTATTGAAAAAGACTGTCTATTTTCGTCCTTACAAGGTATATCTAAATTAGAGCTTCTTTAGCATCTCTGAGGCTCCGGATTCACTGATTTGGGATTTTTAGTTGTGGTTTCACTGATATTCTTTTTTCTTTGGTGTGGTTTCAGATAGCAAGAGCTTTCGAGAAGATCATGCCTACGCCCCTTGCAACAAAGAGCCATCCTTACAAGGAAGAGCTGGAGAGACTGGAGAAAGAAAAGGAGGAGATTGATCAGAAAGCTCAGAGTCATGCCATGACAGAATTACGGTTGGGGTTGGGGTTTTTTGGACTTCAGACAGCGGGTTTAATGAGGTTGACATTCTGGAAAGTGTCATGGGATGTGATGGAGCCCATTTGCTTCTTTCTTACATCAATTTACTTCATGGCTGGATATGTATTTTTCCTGAACACATCCAGAAATCCTTCATTCCAGAGCTTCTTCAGCATTCGCTTCGGTGCCACGCAGAGAACACTGATGAAGAAAATGAATTTTTGACATAGAACGCTTTAGAGAACTCCGGAGGTTATCCAGGCCTGGGTTGAAGCCCCCTTATTGTCGCAGGCGTCTCTGTAACTATGATGATATCTAAGATCCCTAACTCTGTAATTTTTTTAGCATTTTCATGCTGACGATTTGTTTAGAATTATTTGGAAATGCTATGAAATGGATTGGTTCACCAGAATAGTGGATATGGGTTACATTGTTACTGCTTGATTATTGAATGATTAGTTCTGCACTGTAAGACTGTTTGCGCTATTGAAATACCAGACAACCTTTATGCTAGAATTGTTATCTTATTATTTGAACAAAAAGGAAGTTTAAAAAAATATATATATAAAATGTAAAAAATTAAAAAACCTTAGTGATCTACTAAAATTTTGGGCAAAAATATTCCCATAACATTACAGTGTCTCCCCATAACATTTCAGTGATAAGAAAGCAGAAATCGTGCCAGCTTGGATGGTAATTAAAGATGGAACCACCGGAGCAATTTTTTGGCAAAAATATGCAAAATCTTGGGCCCTAAAAGTCTTCCCATAACATTACAGTGTCTCCCCATAACATTTTAGTGATAACAAAGTAGAACTCGTGCCATCTTGGATGATCATTAAAGATGGAACCACCGGAAGCAGTTTTTTGGCAAAAATATGCAAAATCTTGGAGGAAGCCGGAAGAACAACATAGTCTTTGAGGAAAATGGAAGAGCAGCAAGCAGAAAATATCAACAGTTTCCCAGAATGGAACAAAAGATTAGAAGAATTTAACAAAATGCCACATCTAATAAAAATAAGATGGGACAAATTCTGGAATAACAACAAGAAAAACGAACCAAATGATACTAATGATAAGTACTACAGAAGAAAGTATAAGAAAAAATGAGGCGAAAGAAAAAGTGTGGACATAGTTATCTCCCCCTAAAAATATGGACGATCCGAGGACAATGGGCCTGTGACTGAAGCATCTGAATCAGATAATCGGTCAATAGGTGATAAGTGAATGGTGTTATTTCATATTATTGCATGGTATATTAGTTGTTGGTTGAAGACTGGTTGGCATATCAGCTCATAAATTAAAAATGCAATATTATTTAGTTCTGGGTTATTTGCATTGGTGAAAGGTGCTTCTTGTCATTGTATGGTATATATCAGAATTGTATCTTTGGCTGAAATCTAATATTAAGGTTGTTTTCAGAGATTAGGCTTTCACCTTAGGCTTTTAGATATTAGGCCTTCACCTGTGTAAGGGGCATTTAGGGACATGAAAAGAACTAAAAGAATTTTTCTCTGCTGTTTTAATTTTCAGTTGCAGATATGCCATCTCTTCATGGATTTTGTGATTGATGGTATCAGGTTGTAGATAGTTTGTGTGCTATGGTGGGTATATGTTTTCGCAGTGGCATTCTCCTCTGTACATTGTTGGATGAATTTGCTATTTCATATGTTACGGATTGAATCTTCTTGTTTGGGCTTTTGGACGAGTTTTTAATATTTATTTGATGTGTAATGAGTTTTGAACCCTAACACCCAACTTAATATAATAAAGTAACCTATTTTAGCATGGACCCCAACTCAGCATTAACACAATACAGTAATTCATTTTAACATGGATTTCCAACTCTGTATTAATAGGGGTAACGTCGGGGTTCCAAGTTTGCATCAACATATACTGACTATTGCAGCCTATAGATGCACCATAAAACAAGTTACAACAAATATAAAGCAGAAGAGTGTTTTGCCTTCACACAACTGCTGTGTAAACATCCATCCAAAAAACCATGCCAAGCCCCAGACATCCATACAAGTTGAAAAGAAATAGGGCTTTTTGATAACGCAGTAAAGCTCAAGAAAAAAAATACTACCATATATTTCTATATTTTCAGTCAATACATGGTAATATAAAATTCAGGCTTCAACAAATAATTTGGGCCTTGGATCTTCAAACAATACACTCTAAGCTTATTTATCCAACTTCGTTTTTTTCTTGAATCAGGTGGCAGTAACACTAAGCTACATTGAGTTAACAACAACAGAATTTTAAATTGAGTAACACACATTCCAAGTTAGCCCAAGGCCTTGTGCAGCAATTATCCCCGAATTACCCCTTTCTAACAAGAGGCAAACAAATAATCATGTTTATCAGGGATAGCAAATGCAGGAAATACATCAACTAAAACATGCAAGATGAATATACTGAATGTTAGATTTTTTGTTAATCTTCACATATCCTCTGGACCTGCATCTCCTAGAAAGCAAGGTTTTGTCTTACTGTCTATGTAAGGACAGCTGAATAGTACTTTAGGAAGGTTAACTGACCCTTGCTTTATGAATAGCCCTTTAGGAAGAAAAAATCATTTTAGCCTTTATCTATAGAGAAGTATTGAATACATTTAATTAAATAATAAAAAAATATATAATGAGGCAAAAAAAACTGTCACAAAAAAAGAAAGACAGAGGAGAATTCAACAGAGAAGACAACATGATAATCAAGGAACAACTTGAATAGATAAATTGTAGTCACACTCTGTAAGTGTGGGAGAATTCAAGATAATGTAAGGTTGACTCATGCATTTTATTTCCAAAGCACTGCAATTCTCTATCGTATATTTTTCTCTCTAATATTTGTCCACTGTGAATACATCATTTTTTCTGGTAAAATTAAAATATTTCAGTGGATGGTATGTCTTTTATTTGCTATACATTCATGCCTTAATCAATAAATTTGATTCCAATTGCTGAGCACTCTAGTGTTGCGAACAGAAGCTCAATATCTCTCTTTGATCACTAGAATTTTTTCCAATATTTGATACCAAAGCTAATGGTCTGTTCATAAGGAAGGTCAGACTTTAATTTTCAGGTTGGTTACCTATTTGAAAAAGAACAAGCAATACAACAAACACCCATGCAAATTAGAAGTCTCAAAGTACACCAGAACCATGGCTGTAGCTAGCTTGACTTTCTTCTTTGTCTAAAACAGATCTGGTTGTACAATTTAACAACATGGGATTTCATCTGGAAGCTGCAAATGGGAATTCCATTATTGAACAAGATCATTTAGCATTCTGGAAGAAGATGAAGTCAAACATACCATATGAACTGCTAGAATCAACAAATGGGAAACTAATAATCACAGGACTCTTACTTGTAGCATTTTGAGAATTAATGATCAAATGACTCACATCAGCAGTGCCAAAACACCAAAACTGTGAGATTTGTCTGAGGGAACTTCACCAAATAAAGAGGAGGCTCCTAATATGTAGCCAAACACAACAATCAATTGAAATTCAAGATGTTTAACATTTATGAATATCAAGCTGTCATCCTAAGATATAGCTGAGGAAGATTTCACAAATAAAGATGACAACATAAGATGTGGCCAACAACACCAATCACTTCAAAAAATTGTTAGAAATGCTAGCACCTGTTGAGGCACCAATTCAAAATGTACATGCAATCATCGCCTTGCTTGCATTACTAGCCTAATCTTATGACAGTCTAGTCACTTCATTTGACATAGAACCCAAATCGCCATAATAATGCAAGAGAAGACATGAAAGAAATATTCAAGGTTGATAACAAAAAACACAGTTTTCTTTCAGCAAGTAGGAACAAGAAGTTCGAGAAAAAGGTTGTTGATCTGACACGAAAATGAGATTCACTTGCAATTATATTTTTTGTTGCTAAAATAGCAAGGTATAATTCATTTATTGTAGAAAGCAATGGCACCACACCAAAGGAGCATTGGAAAGTGTTTTCAGTTGAAAAGGAGGATAAAGCAAATGTGGCAACATACTTCAGGTAGTCTGAGCCTACTTCTTACATCAATGCTCCACCGGTTGGCGCCCTTGCATTTTTCCGTGGTCATCCTTCCTAGCAAGCATGTGAAAATTAATGTGCACCAAATTCCTCTCACAGAATTGAATATATTTGTACTCAAAATCTCACCCCAATGAAAAGCCCAAATAAACCATGCACCTGGCAAAGTGCACAGGCAAGCACAGTGGATGCAGGAAGCTTGCAATGGTGGTGGTTTAGGATTATCTGATTTTCATGGCCTCCATGGCTAAGTGGGTAGTACACAATCAAGCACACTGGATGCAGGAGCTTGAGTTTGCAATTGTAATGGCGATGGTTTATTGTTTTTTTTTTTCAACTAAAAAAATTGTGTTTGGAGCAGTTTTCAGATATATATAATTTTGCTTGAGATTGGACCGCGTTTGGAGCAATTTTCAGATATATATAATTTTGTTTGAGATTAGACCTCCCTACTTAACTATTAACCATTAAACCACGTCCTAAAAACTATTTAAGATGTCTGGATGGCTAAGTGGTTCGTTATAAATTTGGTAACTGATTACAATGCAATGGGAAAACACCTTCAGTGTCGCTTGAACCTGCGCCCAAATGGAGACCTTGAATGTATATGTTTCGCAAGACGCTGGGAGATGCCAATGCAGACAATTTATAGCAGCACGAGGTGGGATTCGTATGCATGGGTCTTCCGGGCACCTGCCAAAATGGTGGACGTCATTGTTCACAGAGTATAATTTACCTTATGCCTAGGGAATAGCCTGCGGGGATTCAACACCGCGAGCGGACCTGCGAGGTGAGCAAGCACTGTGAGCAGGAGAAACGAATGCTCGAGAGGGCCTGTTCCGGTTGTGCTAATGGAGCAAATGAATGTTTGGTGCAAGGGATCGTTTGAAATTGTGCGGGTGTTGGTTGCCAAAATGGTGGATGTCATTGTTCACAGAGTATAATTTACCTTGCGCCTGGGGCACAGCCTGCTGGGATTCAACACCGCGAGCGGACCTGCGAGGTGAGCAAGCACCATGAGCAGGAGAAACGAATGCTCGAGAGGACCTGTTCCGGTTGTGCGAATGGGTCAAATCAGCAAGCACTGTGAGCGGGAGAAATGAATGCTCGAGAGGACCTGTTCCGGTTGTGCAAATGAATGTTTGGCGCGAGGGCTCGTTTGAAATTGCGCGGGTGTTGGTTGCCAGCGCAGCGGGTGCCAGCTCGGAGGTGGTGGGTCAAAGAAGCGTTAGTTTGTGTCATATGTTATTGATGGCTTTACATAGTGTTATATGTTATCCATTGCCTTACGGCGTTTTCTTTGCAACGTCTGATGCAAATGCTAGTATTTCCTCTTTCACCTATACTACAACAATCAATGAAACTACATTCTCTGTGTGTAGGGCTCTAGATCTAAGCATTAACTCTTTGGGATGACATATTGTCTATGTATAAATTGAATTTGGCTCTGAGTAGGGTAATTGAAACAGATTTATTCATTTTATATGTAGCTCTTGAGCGGAACATATTTTTCTTTAAGACACATTAAGATGTCCTAGAAACAAACCTCTCCTCAACTTGGAGGTTATCTCTAGGAACCACAACAGTTGGGTCATTAGAATTTCCCCCAGTTGGATTTTGGTAGGGGGGAGGTGCGGTCTTGTGTTGCATGGCCACATCTTCCTGGTGAGGGAAAGGATTCTGCATTAATGCAAGTTGTTGAATCGTTACATCCTACCCCCTAGCCTCTCTCATTCATTTCAACTCTAGGAGTTGAGGACAATGATCGGTGTAATGCCCATATTCCCCACAAATAGTGCATGCATGGTTGGTCCTCAGACTAGCATTCTTGTTCGACTTTTGTAGGTTGTTGGTACCCTGACTTTAGGTTTGCTTTCGATTGAGGGGATTTCCCCAAGTTGGTGCACGAAGAAGTTGGTTTTTTCCCCCTGCCTAGGTTCCCCTTTTTGTTTGTTCTTTCCTTTCTTCTTGTTGGTGTTTGGAGGATTAGCAGTGTTGAGGCTTTTAAAAGCCTGTTCTTGTTGAAGGAAAGAAGGTTGCACAAAATTAACCCTTGTGTTAGGCTAAGGTGGGGGTTAAGTTGTTGAGGTGTAGGAAAAGGTAAATAAGGATACCCTTGTCATGGGTTGGTGTAAGGGGTTTAGGAAGTTGACACAGTCTCTACGATGCATGGAGGATACTTGCCAACCTACGTCGGAGGATATTGGTTGCCCTGAATGCTAGGGTATTGGTTACTCTGTATCGTAGGGTATCAGTTACCTTGTGTGGGCATATTTTGAGAGTGTACAGGATGATTGGGATAATATCTTGTGTTGGTTAGAATTTGGGCTATGGGTGGACCCCCAAATGATTAGAAATGGGGTGGTCCACTGTACATGTTTCCGAACTATTGGAACATGTTTACAGGTTGATTTTGGGAAATGGTTCCAATAAAACTATCTGCAGCATTTGATGCTCCTGGTTTATCTTGTCTAAATGAGTGTAATCAGGGTGCATTAGGGAGTATGGAGTAAAGGTACCCTGAATGAGTGTAAATGAGCTCAAACTGTTGAGATTTATCGATAGCTTCTTCCTCTGTTTAAGGCATGGTTGTACCCACATCTTTAGCAAATTCTAGTAGAAGTTAAAGGCATGATCACATCAAATAGCACTGAAATTGTTTCTCCAAGAAGAAACCATAAACACCTGTAACAATCTCGGGTTAAAAGTTCATGTAATAAAGTATAATAAACATAAAAGAATAAGGCCAAAGTCACAGGACACATATTCCAAGCTGAATGTTGGGGAAAAACATCCTAGTGGTTTTCACTTCGGTTTATTTATGGCTAAAGAAATTGGAAAAGGCATTAACAAAGGCAAAGAGGAATTAATTTGCATTTAATTATGGAAATAAAGGAAAACGGGAGAAAAGGGAGATGAAAGGTCATAAATTTTCATGAGAGGGAAAATGAAGTAAAATGAAGAATTAGAGGCTTAAATAATAAAAAGGCATCAGAGAATCAGTTGACAGCTTGTTCCTAGTTTTGGAACATGTGTAGCAAAGGAAAGAGAATAGGCACTTGGACAAGCAAGCAAAGGAAGGACAAGGAAAGCAAGGAGAAGGTTGGATCAACAACTTCAACATAAGGATTTGCAGGTAACAGGTTGCATGTGTGATTTCCTAGTTGAGATGTGAATGCATGGTACATGCATTGGTTCATTTGGTTCATTTGCTGTCATTGGCATGGGTTTTGCTAGGTTTAACATTTAGAATTTTTCAGTAGATTCAACAGCACATGTGATATACTAAAACACAAGAAAAGAATCTACTCTACTCTTCTCATCCGAAATAAAAAATGATCAATAAAAACAATAAACAGAAAGAGGAAGAATATCAATCGCACATAACACAATATTTCTCTGGGGAAAGCAACTGCCCAAAACCCTAGCTATCTATATTGCATTAACCATAGAATCTCAGAAGAAAATACAATGCTTGTTCACACTGAAACAATCCCTGCACAAGTATGATCTAGCCCTCTGCCTCACAAGCTAGCTCAAGCCAACGCTTAGCCAATTCTGTTGCCTGCCAAGCCCCTACTTCCTTGCGCAACTCCTGAGAGAATTAGCCCATATTTAATTGGGAAATCCTTCCTCCATAACTGCGCAATCCAAACATAGGTCCTCAACTGATTGCATGCACCATATGTACAACTCGAAAAGTTATACAACTGATAGTACAATGTCCTTGCACTCTAGTCTCAACTCAGTCTTCCTCTGAACTGACATGCATGATTTATTTATGAGTGAATCTTCAGTTAACTGGTGTGGTATTGGTGATGCAATACTCCACTACTATACCTCTACTAGTTCCTCCAACAATTAGAACTAGTTTAACTGACTATAACTCAGTTAGACTGTGTTATCTAATTACAACTCCAAAGAACTCAACCTAGGCCCCTAAAATTTAGAGATCACTCTACATGACTCTAGATAGACTTCCAACTCGAAATTCCTAAGTCAATTAAGTCAATTTAACTTAATTAACTATTACAAATTGTTATGAGAATATAATTACAATTTTAATTCACAATTTAATTCAAGGAAAAAATTAAATTGGAATTTCTTGTTGCTATTTTTAACATGACAATGGTTCAAGCCTTGCTTGAATAGCCATGGGGTGATGGGATTGTTTCTTGGTTAAGCTTTGGATTTTGGAAGCTTTTGGAACTGAGTGAGGTGGTCTCAGGAAAATTCCCAAGGGTTGGGGGTGGAGGTGGTTTAATCTCTGGGAAGCCCTCAACAGGTGGGTGGAGACAGGAAAATTACTCAAGGTAATGGTGAAGAAACTCTGAGGCATCCATGCTTGTTTGGGCTTCGTGATCTCTTGACCGGTTTTGGAAAGGTCATGGTAGCCTAAGGGTGGAGGTGGTTTAATCTCTGGGAATCCATGGTTGTTTATGTCTTGAGATCCCACATTCATTCTTGTAACATGGCATGAGGGTGATTGGCTCAAAGAAATATTTGGTTCAGCCAAATCTATGGTCAAGTGGTACATGGAAGTCCTTGACTTGGTTGGATTTTGCATAAGTTAATAAGAGTTATTATCCTATTGTAATATATGAGTATTTGTACATGTTATTATGGTGATTGATAGTTCTTCTATCATGGTTAATAATTTGGTTATATGATCATTATAAGCATGGATTGTAATGTGCTCTAACTATGACTTGTTTGAGATTTGATAAGTTTTTGATGGTTAATGAATGCATGGGCTAACAAGTGTTATTGCAACTATTATGAGAGGGCATTAGACCTTCTTGGTGATTCTCAAATAAGTTTCAAACTCCTATGATCAAATATGCATTCATGACCTGTAGCTTACATGTTCACCATATGTTTGACAAAATGATTGTCATGGTTAGGATTGGTTAGGTCAAGTTCTTGTTCAAGTTTTGTATGAATAGCATTGTCATTATCTCATTTATAATTCTGAGAAGTTATAGGTAGTTTTGGGTAGTGGTCTGGAGGCTGGCCTGGAAAGGTGGCTCAGATCTTGGGACCACACCTCTGAACTGGAGATTTTTGGCTATGACTACACCCTTGCAGGTTTGTGGATGTGGTTGTGGGCCCAAGTTATGGAAAATTAGCTTCAACTTAGGGTTTGGTCACATGGGGTAGTTATTTGGTCCCTGAGTGTCCCGTGTTCCTTGAGGGATGACTGTGAGTTGTCAGTTGTCTGCCTCATTTCCATAACTGAAACTTGGAGGTCAAGTCATGTCATAGTAACTGTTTGTCTCATGTTTACCCTGGCATACCGATGAAATTGGGTAAATGTGGGGTGGCGTGTTATAGGGTAGTACTAGAGCATGGTTAAAACACTTGGACTAGATGGGCTAGATGCATGTTGTTATGCATGCATTTCCATGGTTAAGGTTGTCGTGCATGAGGTCATTATATGCAGTTTATGTCATCATAATGTTATTGGTATGTTATGATGTTGATATGTTGGCTGAGATGGAGTAGGAGATGCAGATTATTAGAGTGAGGTTGCAACACTGGAACTCAGGGTAAAATCATATCGTCACACATGTTTGTATGTTTGGCATGCAAGTATGATGGTTAATGGTTGTTTTATGCATTATGGCTATATGCATGTCAATCATTTTGTTGCTATTGTGATTACTTGTGTGATAGATGCTAGTTTATCGATGCAGTCATATGCACATGCGTCAGATAGTCATGAATGATAGTAACTTGTTTTTATATGAATTGCAATCATATGCATGGTGATTATGGTCATTGTAGCTAAGATCTTGATGTTACATGTATCGTGCTAATCTGGATTGGCCTGTGCAGATGGTTATGGTTATGATATTCAGGTATGAGTCGATATACTTGTGATATTGTGTCGTACTAATCTGGATTGACTTGTGCAGATGTGATAGCCTCCCCTGAGATACATTGAGGTATGAGTTTGATTATGTCGTCTATTTGGTTTATCTAACATGGTATGTTTACATGTTATCTGAATGTTTGATTAATTGCATGATATGAGTATGTGTCTATAAGATTGCATGAAGGAATGATCTTGTTTTAAGATGATTGTACAAACACAACATGTACTCAGACAGTTGATATGCACTAGAGTGCGAAGTGGGTGCTAGTTGTAGTATTATGACTAATGATTGTGAGTTGATTATTGATTATGACATGTTTGTTAGTCTTGGTAAAGGCTGATTTCAAATTAATAGACATGATGTATTGATCTTTGGAACATGTGACTAACATGTGTGAACAATTGTAGGACAACATGCTTGGCATTAGCGTGACAAGGTAACAATTGATTTGTTTACATAAATAATAAATGGTTGATGTGATAGCATATAATAATACTCAATTGTAGCAAGGAATAAGGTAAAAGGAAATAATTGGGTGAGAATTCCTTTGGCTATGTTTGGAAACCACAATTCTAAACGAATGAGTTCTTTGCATGAATACAAGAAGTCTTCTTAACCTTGATTTTATTTGACAATATGTGGATATGTGTTATATTCATGAACATGTAATTGACGGGTATAACAGTTGGTTTCCAGTTATGGCTAGATTTGTCAAGGAATTGGAGTCCCTTGAGAGGTGATATATGTATGAATTCAGTTACAGGGCAGCGTCTTGGCTACAACAAGGTAAGGTAACAAGTATATTGTTACCTTTATTTATGCATTGATAATTATGTGTTTATGGTAGTATGATGTAGTGGATCGCATGGAAAAAGAGACTGCCAAGAAATCTTGAAGAGGCTCGGGTTGAGATTTCCCTTCGAAGAATTGGAACCCATGGAGTTGATTCATGGTGTTTGTTGTTAGTTTTGTGCCTTCGGTATTTTGTGATTTGTTTGCACTTGATTTGTGGTTTTGATTGTGTCTGGTGCATGGTCATGCCACTTTGTTTGTGGTGTCATATTGCTACTAGTTTTCCATGGTTTTCTTCTTATTTGTTTCTTGTATTTCCTTTTATGTTTTAAGGGTCTTGGGTATTAGTTAGGGAAATAGGAAAGTTAATGAAGTTCGGGGAGATTTGAATGAAGCCCAACAAGTAATGTAAGACTTGAATGAAGCTCGGTGCATGTATAAGGGAAACTTAAGGAAAGAGTATGACAACTAGTTAGATTGGTTGGGTCCATTGAGGTAAATGGACGATGGAAGAACAATAATGAAAAATGTAATAGGAAAGGTAAAGTAAGCAGTAGATTGCATGGCAAAAGAGACTACCAAGAAATCTTGAAGAAGGCTCGGGTTGAGATTTCCCTTCGAAGCATTGGGAACCCATGGAGTTGATCCATGGTGTTTTTTGCTAGTTTTGTGCCTTTAGTATTTTGTGATTTGTTTGCACTTGATTTATGGTTTTGATTGTGTCTAGTGCATGGTCATGCCACTTTGTTTGTGGTGTCATATTGCTACTGGTTTTCCATGGATTTCTTCTTATTTGTTTCTTGTATTTCCTTTTATGTTTTAAGGGTCTTGGGTATTAGTTAGGGAAAGAGGAAAGTTAATGAAGCTCATGGAGAGTTGAATGAAGCCCAACAAGTGATGTAAGACACGCATGAAGCTCGGTGCATGTATAATGGAAACTTAAGGAAAGAGTATGACAACTAGTTGGATTGGTTGGGTCCATTGAGGTAAATGGACGATGGAAGAACAATCATGATAAATGTAACAGAAAAGGTAAAGTAAATGGATTTGAGGCGTCAGATGCCTTGAATATGTTGGGAAATGTTGTTCTCAATGTTGTACATAATGTGCACAAATAAAGGGAGTTCTCTTAACCTTGACCTTATGACATCTGGTAATTGCGTTTTGATTATGATTATGTTGATGTCTATATATGTGTATATATATATGTATGTATGTCATTGTTTGATAGGGTCGTTAGGGATCATGATTGATTTATGCTAATGTTTATATGTATATATGTATGTATATGCGTTGTTGTCTAACAGGATCGTCGGGGATCATGCTTGTGGAGGAATGATTGCTTATGTAGGTGATTGACATGAAGAGGTTCTTGGTTTATGAGGAATCAAGTGGGCATAGTAGCCCTAACAAATTTACGATGTTAGCATCATGTGGATATGAATTGATATTATGAGCTTATACTATGTCTATGTCTATGCCACAACATGTAAAGTTGAAGGATACATCATCAGAATGAAAGCAGTGCGATCTATGACATGCTGAGACAAGCATGGATAGTGGAAAGACACTAAAAGCAAGGTTGCTTGTTAGAGACAGTGTAGTCACTAGATGTGCCATACTACTATTGTGTACATGTGGTGCATGTGGTGTTGTGTACATGTTATACATGTTGTGTTGTGTACATGTTGTACATGTGGTGTTGTGAACACATTGTGCAGGTGGTGTTGTGTACATGTGGTGCTATGTACATGTTGTGCATATGGTGCTATGTACATGTGGTGTTGTGTGCATGTGGTGTTGTGTACATGTCATGCATATGGTGTTGTGGACATGTGGTGATGTGTACATGTTGTGAATGTGGTGCTATTATGTACATGTGGTGTTGTGTACACATTGTGCAAGTGGTGTTGTGTACACGTTGTGCAGGTGGTGTTGCGTACATGTGGTATTGTGCACATGTCATAGATGTTGTGTTCAGTATATGTGGTATTGTGTTATGGGTATTATGTAGTCATTGTGTCACGACATGTGTATTCATTGCATCGTATGGTGTGTATATATAGTATTGTGTTGTACACCAGGTGTAGGTGTATGTGTGGTGTTGTACACTAGGTGTAGGTGTATGTGTTGTATTGTACACAGAGTGTAAGTGTATGTGTCGTGTCTTACACTAGGTGTAGTTGTATGTGTTGTGTTGAACATTGTGTATGTGTATGCATTATACAGTGTGATGGAACATGTAGGTATGGAATTGTTTGGGCCCTTGTTGTTGCAATTGAGTGTTGAGGCAATTTAGTCTCTAGATGCCCTTGTTTTTTCTATTGAGGGTTGAGGTAGTTTAGTCTGTGGATGCCCTTGTTGTGTCTATTGAGGGTTGAGGTGGTTTAGTAACTAGATGCCCTTGTTGTTGCTATTGAAGGTTGAGGCAGTTTAGTGTAGAGATACCCTTGTTGCTATTGAGGGTAGAGGCGGTTTAGTCTTGAGATACCCTTGTTGCTGATATTGAGGGAGGAGGAAGTTTAGTCTTTGGATTCCCTTGTTTCTTTAAGGAGAAGAGAAGGCATTGTGTGCTTGCTAGATTTGGCAACAGATCTAGTGTGTGTACGAGATTGAAGAGAAGAGAAGGCATTGAGTGATTGTCGGGTTTGGAAACCGATTCAGTGTGTGTACGGAAAGCATAAAGAACAAAGGCATAAGAAAAGAACCATTTGAAAGATAAGTATCAATATTTTGTTTCAGTTTTAAATATGCATGAGATCTATGACTCTGATTTATGATGGTTGCATGTGAATTATGATTTTGATTTATGATGGTTGCATTTTGAGCTAACCAGATGTGATATGTTATACATGATGATTTGATCAAAGAGCTAGTTTGACTTGTTGTGACAGGGAGTAAACAAAATTTCAAGTGTACCTTATTGATGGGACACCAATGAGGTATGATTTGAAGTTATTGCAATTCCTTTTTAGTCTAATGGCAAATATGTGTTTGGTGTAGTAAAGCAGGAAATGCTCGATTGGGTGGTTGATATTGATTGCAAGAATTAGTAGCAACAACAAAAAGGAATTGGAACAGGAAGCAATATGTTGGTAAAGCATTTAGGAGTAGGGACATTGTGGGACATTGGTACCCAATAATGTCCATTGATTTACATGAGCATGCTATGACCCATATGATGGTTTTGAGGCAGGGATATGCCTTGGTTTTTAGATCTTCCGATGTGAGGAAACCTTGCCAAGGGATGGATTTCCAAGGAAAGGGATGTTGGGGAACTTGGAAGGTGAGTGACTACATGAAAGGGGGTGACTGGATTTCTCGAGGGACTATGTAGCGGAGAAGGGAGGGCTGGAAAATGAATTTTTTTTTGCCATTAGCATTGCTATATGGAATCAGAAACACATTGGGAGTGTGCCACAGAACAATGAGTCAGTAACTTCTCACTTCGAGAACAAGAAGTGAGAGGATTGTAGCACTGGACATTGGTTGCAGGTTTGAATTTGGCAGTGGATTCTAGACTTCCAGGGAAGGAGGTGAATTTTGGTATTATTTTGAGGGTGGAGGTGTGAGCCTATGGATTCCCTTGTTGCTGATGCATATCTCATATCCTTTCATTTGTTGGTTAAAACAAATGTACATATGTGTATATTATTGTCAATATTGTATCGAGCTGGATTCATAAAGCTCCATAGACATTATGATTATTTGCTTGTTGAAGCAAATATTCATAAGTATACATGGTTGTTATTGTAAATATGAGAATGGGTTGTGTTATAAAGCTCCAGTTTGTCATGTTTTCAACAATGGTTATTGTAAATACTGCAACAAGTTTGGTTATAAAGCTCCATGGGCAATATGTTTTTTTCCAGCGGTTTATTGGTCTTAGGTGCCATAGAACACCGAGGACGATGTTCCTCCAAGGGGGAGGGGTTTGTAACAACCCCGGGTTAAAAGTTCATGTAATAAAGTATAATAAAGGCAAAAGAATAAGACCAAAGTCATGGGACACGTATTCCAAGCTTAATGTTGGGAAAAAACATCCTAGTGGGTGTCACTTTGGTTTATTTATGGCTAAAGAAATTAACGAAGGCATTGACAAAGGCAAAGAGGAATTAATTGACATTTAATTATGGAAATAAAGGAAAATAGGAGAAAAGGGAGATGAAGGGTCACAAATTTGCATGAGAGGGAAATTGAAGGAAAAATGAAGGAAAATGAAGAAATTAGAGGCATCGATAATAAAAAGGCATCAACGAATCAATTGACAAATTTTGCCCAGTTTTAGAACATGTGTAGCAAAGGAAAGAGAACAAGCACTTGGACAAGCAAGCAAAGGAGGGACAAGGAAAGCAAGGAGAAGGTTTGATCAACAACTTCAATAGGAGGATTTTGTAGGTAACAAGTTGCATGTGTGATTTCCTAGCTAAGGTGTGAATGCATGGCACATGCATTGGTTCATTTGGTTCATTTGTTGTCATTGACATGTGTTTTTCTGGGTTTGACAATGGTTTTAACCTTGCCTTGCCATTTCCTGGATAGCCATGGAGTGATGGGATTCCTTTCTTAGTTAATATTTGGATTGCTGGAAGGTTTTGGAACCGAGTGAGGTGGTCTCAAGAAAATTCCCAAGGGTTGGGGATGGAGGTGGTTTAATCTCCGGGAAGCCCTCGATAGGTGGGTGGAGACAAGAAAATTCCTCAAGGTAATGGTGAAGAAACTTTGAGGCATCCAAGCTTGTTTGGGCTTTGTGATCTCTTGACCGGTTTTGGTGAGATCGTGGTAGCCTAAGGGTGGAGGTGGTTTAATCTCCGGGAAGCCCTGGTTGTTTATGTCTTGAGATCCCACATTCATGCTTGGAATATGGGACAAGGGTGATTGATTGGAAGAAAGATTTAGTTCAACCCAATCTATGGTTGGGTGGTACATGGAAGTCCCTAACTTGGTTGGCTTTTGCATAAGTTAATAAGAGCTATTTTACTATTGTAATCTATGAGAACTTGTACTTGTTATTATGGTGATTTGATGGTTGTTTTGTCATGGTTAATAATCTAGTTATATGCTGGTTATAAGCATGGATTTTAATGTGCTCTAGCTATGACTTGTTTAGGATTTGATAAGTATTTGATGGTTAATGAATACATGGGCTACCAAGTGTTAATGCAGCTATTATGAGAAGGCATTATACCTTCTTGGTGATTCTCAGATAAGTTTCAGAATCATATGATAAGATATGTATTCATGACCTGTAGCTTACATGTTCACCATATGTTTGATGAAATGACTATCATGGTTAGACCTGGTTAGGTCAAGTTCTTGTTCGCGTATTGTATGAATAGAATTTTCATTATGTCATTTATAATTCTAAGAAGTTACACGCAATTCTGGGCAGTGATATGGAGGCTAGCTTGGAAAGGTGGCTCAAATCTTGGGACCACACCCTCCGAATTGGAGATTTTGGGCTATAACCGCACCCTTGCAGACTCGTGCACGCGGTTGGAGGGCCATAACCTCACCCTTGCAGGCTTGTACATGCAATTGTGGGCCCAAGTTAGGGAAAATTAACTTCATCTCAGGGTTTGGTCACCTAGGATGGTTTTTTGGTCCTTGAGTGTCCTGTAAGCCTTGAGGGATGATTATGAGTTGTCAGTTTTCAGCCCCACTTCCATAACTGAAGCTTGGAGGTCGGGTCATGTCATAGTAACTCTTCGTCTCATGTTTACCTTAGGAGGCCAGTGAAATTGGGTAAATGTGGGGTGGCATGTGTTATCAGGATAAGTGTCTATTCAGAACGACTCTATCCCACTAAGGTGTGACAGTTACCTTAGAAACAGACAGAGAAAACTACTTTTGTATTCTTCTTTATGAACTATAAACAAAGAGGAATAGGATGAACCAACCTGTGTCTTGCGCTAGTCCTTTGATCCAATCTCTCTCTTCTTTGACAGCTTCCAACTACCTGCTTCCTTACTTGCCCAGCTTCACCAAGTTCCTGTAAGATCACAGAAGAAGAAAACTACACAAAGACATGGATTTATATTCATAAATAGCTTAGGATCAGATTTAAGCTAAACATACAAATGTAACAAGCATCAATGATACACAAGCATGTAGGAGAAACTCAAATAGTTTTATTGATATAACAAGAAGATCCAGGAGGAGTTACAACCGATGATTCCTGATCCAGCATCAACCTCCTAGCAAAGAAGCCCCTCTTCACCTCCAACAAAGCATAAATCACCCAATACTCTAATATCTATCTCAAAACCAACAGCAATTCTTTGCAATGTACAATATTCCAGCCTCCTGGATCTCTTGGATGAGGGATCCATATATAGATGTATGCAAGGAGGATGAGTCAGCTCATGAATTGATTAGTGGCTTCTCTCTGTCAGTTCTTGCTTCCACTTGGAGACTGAGAGCCTCTTACTCATCCCTGGTCGAATTCAGTGAGGCAAGTGTCATTGGAGAAGATTCTGGAAGCTTCCATTGTCTCTCCACCTCGTGGAATGACTCTGCCACTTGTCATTTCCCACTCAACGCACCCTGGTAGTGCATTTAGGTGCATTGCAACGCACCTAGCTAGTGGACTTAGGTGCTTTGCAACGCACTTGGCTAGTGGAGCAGCTGAAATGATCCTGATTTGACTAGTTCTGAGCAGTTTCTGGTGGAGAACTTCTGGGAGAAGCTGTAATTTGTTGACCTTGTTCCTTTAGGAGTTAGAACAACACTTTTAGGGACTTAGGAGCCCTTGGTTTATGGACATTTCATGCTTAGAGCTGTAAGGCACAAAAATGTCTATAACAGTTGCCCCCTAAAGTATGAGGCCATTTATCGGGTGAAATGCTTTATTAGGAGGATCCGAAGTTCTTTCAATGCTGGGAGGAGACCTGTAATAAGATACAATACAATACATTATCTTCATATTATTTTCATGATCTAGCTGAGGCGGGCATTCCCATGCTCAGCTTTATAAATTCATTTTCATGTACATAGGACAGACAATCGTCTGATGGTAGACTGATGATTCTGATAGAGCCATCATCCTTTTGGTAGGATGATTATCTGTGTTGCAATGCTGTACATTTCAATGTCTTTATTTTCCTGAATATATATCGCAGCTCGGATGGATGAAACTAGATCCGGGGTCTTCAATCTCATCCGATCTTCACTCGAAGTACAAGTCGATCCATGTGAGAAATGTTTTGAAGTCGAACATGGAAAGACATCGCTTGATTACCAGTCAATGATGTGAACTGTTAACAAGCACGAGAGGAATCACCGATAATGATAATGACCCTCAAGGTAATGCAGTACAATTCACGTGGTGTGAATAAAGGACTTGGCGTCGAACACCACGCAAAATATTTCGGTCGAAGGTCATTAATGTATACCTGTCGCCGGAAGTGAGAAACTTGCCATTGAGGCATGCAAGCTTCAAAGTACTGAATGGGGTGTTCCTAGATCAACTTCTTGGATAATGAGCTGATGTCGACAAGAAGTGATCCGTCAAAGGAGGGCCTTAATGAATCCCACATCAATGACACGGAACGGAGCAAATGATTTTGATGGAGGTGAAAACGATCTGATGATATATGGTTCAGGGTGGCGGTCGTGAAAGAATGAAGTATGATGTATGGTAGTGGATGGGACACAGGTGACTTCTCTGGATGACTTCTCTTGAACATGTTGGCGACACTTATGTGATGGATTGGTAGAATTTACCCCAAATGTGGATGGTATGGTGAGACCATGGCGATGTGACCGGTGAATGAAACAACCCAACCCGACTCAGGCACAGAGCGGAAGTGTCATGTTCAAGAGCGACTTGCTACCAATAAAGTTTCTTTGAGTTTTCTTCCCAATTTTTCCCCAGTCATTGCTGACCAGTACCTCTTTATTTTTGTCAAGCTTGAGGAGGATAACATATGCTTGTTCTATAATTTGCCCTTCGGGCAAACCCATCGCTATGTTTTAACGAGCCTAGCGATAGTGAAACTTGTTCTCGTCTAAAGACAAGTTTGTCGCTATTAATCTTTTTAACGAGTCTAATGACAAAGATAACTCGGTCCTTTTCATTTTTAGAGAGTCTGAAAAGGTACGTAAAGGTAACTCCGAAATTCCTTTTTCATCATCTAATCCCTTAAGTCCGAAAAAGTATAAAACAATACAGAAGGGATGGATTTTCGATCGTTTTAACGAGCCGAACAAAACAAGCGCTCGATCTTTTTGTGCAATAATCCCTCAGGTCCAAAAAGATTAAAATCTAGAGGAGGGATAGCACTTCCGGTCGCTTTAACGAGCTGGAAGGCCAAAACTCGGCAATCTTTTCATATTTTACGAGTCAGTTGAAAAGAGCTTAAAGAAGACTCGTCTTTTGAGGAACGAGTGATAAAATGGGTAGCAGCTGATTCCAGGTAAGGTTTGGAATTTTCCAATCACGGCAGTGTCACAAGGATGGCTAGTGAAATCACTCTTTGCAGCTGTTCCTCAAAATGGGTAAACAATCAAATGGAGGTGAATGATCGGCCAATGGAAAAGTGGAGGTGACGGTGCAAACACGACCAAGGCTTTAATGGCTGAAATGTTTCATTCACGGTGGTTATTTACCGGGGGGATAGTTCATTTTTTAACGAGCTTAAATGCGGGTGGAAACATTTGCTCATGTCTTATGTTTATTTTTTAACGAGCTTGAACTATGTGCTAAAACTGCTCGATTAGATGGTCTTGTTTTGATTTTTACCATAGATAGCTTTGTCCTTCCAAAGATCGTACTGTATTTTCAACTGCTTCATCAAACTAGTTAGAAATGAATAATATTTGCTTGAAAACGAGATTAAAACGCTAATATTTTACTTCGAACTACGTAAAAGTAATTAAAAAGTGTTTTTTACCTCTCATTTTACCATTTCATTTGAACTTGGTTTGTTGGAGCTTTGGAGGTGTTTTCCCCCTTGATTTTCATCAGTTGATTTCGGGAGATTCTGTGGAAGATTCTCGGCGCCGTCTGGACCAGGTAGGAGCTAAACCTGGGCTCTTTCATTTCATGGTTTCCATTTTGTATTTTGTGGCTTATTCCCTGCTTTTCTGAGCCCCTGGGGTTTGAGGGATTCGTTGTGCCATCAACGCACCCTCAGTGCATCGAAACCTGCATTGAATGCTGGTCTGTATGAAGGCAGTTTGACATTCAACGCACCTAGATCACTGCTGCAGGTGCGTTGGGCACAGAAAGGGAATTTGTTGCACAATTTTTCATGGAATTTTTGCCTGTTTCTCACCAAAATCAGGACCTAACTCCTTTCTTGTTTGTTTTTCAGAGGTCTTGGAGCAAGATGCCACTGATGCAGCCGCAGTACATTGCACTTGACTTACCTTCTCCTACCGAACCACGTATGCAGAGATGGGTTGACCATATGTCTAGGCATGCTGCCCAATCTCGGATTTCATTTTCTGATACCTTCTTCAGGTGGTTTGATCGTCAGGAGATGGTTTATGCCGAGTATCCATATGCTGGCATGGACTTCCGGGGTGATCCAGATTTAGTACTGCCGGATGGCGAGCAGTGGGGTGCTATTGGTAAAATCTCTGACCATATTTCTATTTACTGCTTTTGTTTATAATGTCATTGTGCTTTGTTCTATCAAGACTCTAATCAAACTCATGTGTACATGCAGATGTTGGTCCTGTTCGTCCAGTAGTTCGCCTGAGAGTACCAGTTGCTGCCCCAGCAGGAGAGGCCGTCGGAAGGGCTATTCTTCGCGACCTCGATGTGGCCGAGACTCTCACAGCTTTGCAGGAGCAGGTTGAGGGCCTCACTCTTGGTATACCAGATGTGAGGACTGACGAGCTACCTTTGCGGTTATAGCGGCATACTACTGGTGTGCCTAGACGATGGACTCGTCTCCTACGCATGATCGCACAGGCTGTGACTTGCTATCACGAGCATCATTAGACTAGGGTGCCCCCTAGCATTTTGAGTTTTTGGGTCGCGTGACCGATTTTGTCTTGGTTACAGAACATTATATGTAAACCATAAACAGCTATATATATTTTTGATTTTCGGAGTTTTATTCTGGTTGAGTTATATGATCCACATGTAAAACATTGATGATGTGTTTCCTTTTATAAATGTTGTAAATGTCTATTTAACACATAGTTTGCTAGTGAGTCGGTTAATGTGTTTAAGTTTCTGGAAATATGTTGGTATTGAATAAGATCAAATTGTCTTTCCAAAATCTTAACCCTTAGGAAAATGCGATAAATAGTTGGGTTTCGGACGGAATATGTACCATTGAGTTGTAGTATTACGAGCTGTGAGTCTAGCCTGACGATTAGTCGGCGTATACCATGAGTGATGGCATCAGAGAGAAGTTCTATCAACACGCTATATTCAGCGATATTGTTCGTTGATCGACCAATACATACACCTCTGAAACTTACTAACTCGCCGTTTGGATCAAAAATGGCCCAGGCTGCGGAGGACAGGTTCTGCGAACTACGACTCGCTCCGTCGGCATATCCAACACATGGCTCCAATGGGTTTGACATCTGCAATAAATGTAAAAAGGTGGATTACTCGACCAAAACAAACACTTTAGCGAAAACAAAAATATAACAAAAGCATATTGGTTACTACTACGCGTAGTAACGCTTGAGGTACAACCCATTACGAGGTTGCGCCAGTGGAATTCCGTCGTAATCCATCAACTCGTAGGCTCCCTTTGCTAACACCCGCTTAACAATATAGGGGCCCATCCATAAAGACTTAAATTTACCTGCTCCCAATTTATCGGATTCTTGGTCGTAAAGCAAGACCAAGTCACCTTCTGAGAAGACACGGGGTTTGACATTTTTGTCGAACTGCGCCTTGACTCGTTTCTTATGGGCTTCGTTAGCCAACGCGGCGTCACGACGGGTTTCATCCAATTGGATTAATTCCAAGAAACGAGCCTCTTCTTTTGAAGTTCCGGGGAGGAGATCAATTGCGAGTTTGAGAGACGAGATTTCACATTGGACAAGTAAGACTGCTTCCAGGCCATATACCAGTTGGAAGGGTGTGAACCCAGTTGCATTCCTTACCGATGTTCGGTAAGCCCACGAAGCTGAGTACAGGATTAGGTGCCATCTTCTTTTGTGAACTCTGATCATCCTTTGCAGCATGCGTTTCAGGACCTTGTTGATTGCTTCAACTTGTCCGTTGGCCTGCGGATAATATGGAGTAGAGCTGTCGTGAGACAACCCTAGTTTGGCAGCTAATTCAACCATCATGTGATTGCGAAAATGCGATCCATGATCTGTGACTATAGCCTGTGGTACGCCGAATCTGGCGACTACATGATTGAAAAAGAAAAGGGCAGCTGTTTCACCAGTATTATCTAATGTAGGCATCGCCTCGACCCATTTGGTAAAATAGTCAACTGCGACTATGATATACCCATGCCCCCCGATCGAGGTGGGGTTACATGTCATGAAATCGATGCCCCATTTGGCGAATGGCCCAAAAGCAACTATTGGCTGTAGAGGTGCGGGTGGTCTTCTGGTTTTGCTATCAAAAATTTGACAAGCATGGCAACTTCTGACTGCGGTTATGCAATCTTTGAACATTGTTGGCCAGAAGTATCCTGCTCGTAAGATTTTTTGTGCTGTAGCATATCCAGATTGATACCCCCCACACGCGCCTGAATGACACTCATTCAGGACTTTTTCGGCCTCCTCATGGGTGAGGCACCTTCTCAGAACCGTATCAATACCACGACGGTAAAGTGTATCACCGACGATCATGTAGTCTTTTGCTTGGTATCTAATACGTTTTTGTTCAGAGTGGGTGGTGTTTGGCCTAAATTTTTGGGTTTGGAGATAAATGATTATATCCCCATACCATTCATTGCTTGTAGATATCAGAAACAAACTTTCATCCATGATTGATTCTTCGGATGTTTCATCGTTGGACGACGATGGGAGATCGCATAATAATTCTGCGAAAACTAGAGCTTTCTTTGACTTGGATTTTACAAATTCCAGATCAAACTCTTGAAGGATTGCTATCCATTTTGAATATTTGCCCCCCAGCAACTGTCGCGACAATATATAAGTCATGGGGTTGCAATCTGACAGAATGGTAGTCTTCCGAAAGAGGACATAGTGTCGAAATATTTGTATCGCTTGAACAGCTACAAGCGCTAGCTTTTCAACATAAGAATATTTGCTTTCTATATCATTTAAGTTTTTACTTAAATAATAAATAGGATGTTCAATTCCATCGACTTCTTGAACTAAAACCATTGCGATGGTCGTATCTACTGCAGCCAGATACAGGTTAAAATCTCTTTGATAATCAGGGGCGTACATTAATGATGCTTTCATTAGGGAATCTTTTAAAGCGTCAAAGGAAGCTTGCGCTACCTGATCCCAGATAAAGGGTACCTCCTTTTTCAAGAGACGAGTATAACCTTTAGCAAGTTCAACGTAATTTGGAATGAACCTCCTCAGAAAGTTTGCTTTCCCTTGGAGTTTCTGAATCTGAAGCAAATTCGAAGGTGGAGGCAAATTTATGATTGCCTGGACCTTACACGGTCGAGACGAATCCCATCCTTGGAGACTACAAAGCCAAGTAAACGACCAGAACTGACGCAAAATACACATTTGTGCGGATTGAGTCGTATCTTGTAGTGTCGGCAACGTAGAAATATCGCTCTTAAATGCTGCAGATGATCAGTCCGCTTTCACGAATGAGACGGAAGGTCGTCGAGGTATGGTTGAACGATGTTTTTGATGTCATGGAAGGCATAATTCATTGCCCTCTGAAATGTCGCCCCTGCATTCTTTAAAGCAAAGGGTAATTTTCGATATGCGAATGTGCCCCATGGACAAATGAATGCAGTCTTTGACTGGTCCTGTGGGCGGATATTTATTTGATTATACCCGGAGAATCCATCCATGAATGAAAATATTTCGCATCCGGCGCATTCATCAATTATCTGGTCGATGAAGGGTGTAGGGTAGTTGTCTTTTGGACAAGCTTGATTTACATCCCTATAATCGACGCACACTCTAATTGTCCCTTGTTTTTTCATAACAGGGACAATATTCGATACCCAATCGGTTAGCGGAACCGGGTAGATGAAACCAGCATGGAGAAGTTTTTCAACTTCTGCCTTAATGGCAACGGCTTTATTGGGGTGCACCTGCCTTAGCCGTTGTCGTACTGGTTTGAAATCTGGATACATCTTAATTTCGTGTTCAACGATACTCGAGTCGATGCCTGGCATTTCACTGTATGAACAAGCAAAGACATCTCTGAATTCACGAAAAAGAGCGTTATATATTTCCAGCTCTGAAGGAGAACAACATTTGCTGACATAAATTTTCTCTACAACATCTGTTTTGGTCGAGATATTTATGGCTATAGTCTCTTCAATGTTGGACAAGTTTCGCTCGGAATCCACCGTATTTACAGTATTTGATAGAAAATCAACTACTGAAGGATGGTAAAGGTCATTTTGAGCATCTTCTTCATAATTCGGAAGAAGCGAATGATGGGAATCATTCCATGGTGCTCCTTCAATTACCATAGCTTGGAGAATTCCTTCGTCGGTGCTATGCACTTGCGACCAAGGATCTGAAGGAGTACCATATTCTCTAGACCTATCCATCCAAACGCTTGATGAGCGTTGATTTGGGTTTGCCTCCCATGCTAGAAACATTGATTGCTATAATATTTCCATTGGGCTCGGGGGCAAAACCATTGCATGATCCATGTTGATATCGTTTTTTGAGATCTTTGTAGAAGATATCATGTTGCAGGTTCCTATTGATGCTACTTCCGCCAGATTAATTGGAGGTGGAAGAGCGAAAGTTCCCATTAGTATAGGATCTTTTAGTAGGCCTACTCCGATATTCTGAAGCGAATGGGGGCTTCCATGGATCATGGGAATGCTTCCTGTAACCTGAGAACCATTGGGGAGGAAGTTTTGTTGGTCGACGATTGTAATCCCTCCTTGAAAGGGAAATGCAATCTTTCTAAAATAGGTCGACACAACAGCTGCCATGGCATATATCCATGGTCGTCCCAGTAGGATGTTGTAATCAAGATTCCCATCGATGACTTCAACATCTATTTCTACTGTTTTCCCTCCTAGTTCAACTTTCAAGTTATTTAGGATACCGTACGGGGTATATGTCCTTCCGTCGAATGCTTTTAATGTTGTCGCAGATCGCAACAAGGTTGGAGATCCTAAAGTTTTCCAACAACTCATCGACATAATACATGTGGATGCCCCCTCATCAATAATCGTTCGGTGAACAGTTTTGTTGAGGGCTTTCACTTGAACAAGGAAAGCTAATTGAGCTGGTAACTGAGGATCGTACCCTTTGTGGTCGAAGGATACAAGATTGGAATCCTTTGGATCAATCCCACCAATGGCCGATAATAAAGCCTGCCTTTGGGATGGGAAATTTTGTAGTACTTCAAGAGTCGACATAGCGGATGGCGATTGGGCCAAATCTTCCACTATGTTATAATGCTGCGCTGCTCTAGCGCGGGGATTAAATGTCGACTTGTGTACTACTCCCTTTGGCGGTTTTATCGTCAATTCAGGGATGGTGGGTGGTACAACTTTTGTTGAAGTTGTTGTCGAACTACTTGGTTGATATTTATCCTTGTTGTTCGACAGCTGCGGATTCCCGTAATCTTTGTTCCTTGTCGAAATCAAAGCATCATTCTGCTGTTTTGAAATCGACAACATTAGCACTTGAGACGGGGAAGCATTTCCACTTTCAACCAGATTCGTTCCTGGGTTTGGAAACGGATCAGTTAACACTGCTGAGGTTTTCGAACTTTTAAAGAATCTCTTAAGCTCAGCTTTGTATGGACATTCTTTTGTCCAATGATCCTCATCGCATATATGACACCCTGCAGGGGGTTTCCTTTGCCCAGAAGGGTTTGCAGAAGGTTTTTCAGGAGATGACTCATCCTGTTTCTTCTTCTTCCCTTTGCCTTTCTTCTTGCTTCCTGGTTGTTTGGTTTCTTTGCCCTTATCTGTCGATACAGCATTTACTTCCGAAGCAAGAAGTTCGTCTTTTTCATTTTGACCTGAAATCTTACGGGCTTTCTTGGATGTAGCCTTTGTCGATTTCGTGTCTGTCGTGCCAATCACGCCATCGCCGGCATGAGAGTCATTGTTCGATTTAGGAGGAGGAGGAATTGAGAATTCCGGTCTAGGGGCGTCAGGTATTTTGTCGTAGAGCGTGCCGGACTGAGTGTAAATCAAGTCCAGATATTGTGCACGAGCGATCACTTGCTCTTCCGTTACGACTCCCCCCTTTTCCACATCTTCCGTGATGGAAGGCAGTAATGACTTGATAAACCATTCAGCTAATAGCTGATCGGGAACGTACGTTTTTACCATCCTACGACGATGTCTCCACTCATGTATATGATCAGATATGTGAGTGGCCGTTGTCTGTTTGAAGTTGGTAAGCAGTTCTGTTCCCGTTTCATACCTTATTGGTAATTGAAAATGGGTTAAAAAGGTTGTGGCTAAGGTACTGAAGTTGTCGAACGAAGCTCTTTGCAATTCAATGTACCATTTTGCCGCTGGACCCGTTAACGTCCTCTGAAAGAGGTGAAGTCTTATCGAATCATCATTTAGGGTGTTTGATGAACACCATAGATGAAAGGTCATCACGTGATTCAATGGATCTTCACCCGGATTTCCATTAAATTTAGGAATATCTGATGGAAGTTTATGCGGAATCGCTGGCCACCAAGGGGCGTAAGAAATTGGATCGTTTGTTAACCGGTTTAAATCAGGTAACTCTAAAGTTGCCACGAATGGTAATTGTTGATTTAGGTTAGGTGAAGCATACCCAGGATACGATGGAATCGCCTGAGCAGTTGGTCTTTGCACACCGGCATAATGCATTTGTTGCTGGTATGTTTGGTAAGGTTGGTGGACTTGACCATTATAAAATGGTTGATTTTGACCGTTTTGAATGTACGACTGTCCACTGTTCGCAAAGATCTGCTGCTCAGCACCTTGGTATACTTGTTGGAATTGTGGTTGTTGGTATTGCACCAGCCACGGTTGTGAAGCCATGTGCTGTTGCCCGATACTAACCGTTTGACCAAGGTGAGGGGTAATTGTACCCGTCTGGACCTGTGTCGACCCACTAGTCGACGATTGTGGTTGAGTTGCAGGGTCAAGGGGCTGTTGCATTACAACCTGAGAAACTTGAGGTTGGCATACAACAGGCAGCGCTTGAACTTGCGACACCGTCACAATAGCTGGCGTAGTCGGTATGTTCGACATAGGTACGCATTGTTGCATTGAATACACAACTCTTGGTTGTTGAGGTAGTATAGGTACCCAACCACTTGAAGTAATTCCAGTATAACCTGAATGCTGTTGTGAACTCCTGTATGGATATCCTCCCGGAGGGGATAATGACAGGGCATACTGCCCCCCATACGGTGGTAATCCATAACTCAAGGGAATTGTTTGCCCTTGGGGACCGGACTGCCCAAATTGACCTCCAAATGGATCAATTTGTTGAGACTCAACATAAGAGTTTCCGGATATAATTATGGATGAACAAACAGGAACGGACCAGACTATCGAAATAGCCCCTGGGTGGGCTCCTTCTAGCGGTTGTGAGCTAGTCGGGACAGATGGTATGCCGGCGAACATTGTCGGAGTGACAACAGGGAGTTCTGCCGTCGCTGTGTCAGAAGACACAGTCCTAGATGTTGACGGTTGTTCAGACATTTGTAGTCTATCCAAAAGATTACCTAGCGATTCTACAGGAACTTCCGCTGGTGGTAGACTAACTTCTGATGTCGAAGGATATAGAGTGATCCCGACTCCAAAGTGCGTTGGAGTACTTGTTTGAGGATCTTCTACAATTTCTTCTATCGCAATCAGACCAGGTGGAAGGGGAAGACCGTCAGGTCCGTAAAATATTTCTAGTGCCGAAGAAGCAGCGACAGATGTTTGAAGAGTAAGACTCTCTGAACCGGTTATAGATGGAACTGGTTTAGTAACACAAGTGTTTATTCTCAAACTAGGATCAGTACCACTGTCCTTCTATGGCTGTTGAACTTCTTCTGTTGAGGCAGGGATTCCAGAAATGTTTGGAGTAACCGGAGTCTCTGATGTCGTTGGAACACTTGTTCTAACTTTGATTGGAGACTTGGAACCGGTTAAACGAGTTCGCTTTGTCCGTACTGGTTTCGCTTTCGGAGACAAAGACAGTTGACTCGTAAGCCTCCGCGAACGACGGGGTTTCAATTGACTTTCTTCCACGATTGCGGATTACTCGATCAACTAAAATAAAGGGAAGGTATGTTTCCAAATCAAATGAATTTTAGACGCTTTTGACACAACTTGTTTTTTCAGTTTTTAAGAGTCGAGAAAAAACAAAAGATGACTCTAGTCTCCTTCGATTTTTAATGAGCCTGAAGTGACAAGTGCTCAGATGGACCTTTTCCGTTAAGGAGTCTGAAAAGGAACGAAAGGGACTGCTCTGGAGGTCTAGGTAGAGGGAGTACCAAACCAATCGCAAAACTGCAGAATACTTTTTACGGTACGACAGTCGATCTTCCCGAATGCTGTGTTCGGTGCATTGCGATCAGTAGGGCGACCGACACGGCTTCCTATGGATAAAGGTTTTATGCCTATAGGGGTCTCCCAATATATACTCGACGGTACGTGGGAGCACAAGTCCGTACTGGCACTTATCGTCTCAAAGTGGAGGAATCACCCAACCATCAGTGAGGACAACAGTTACCAGGCTTTACGACGCCGGAATACGTCTCTAGCCTAGACCTCTAAATGTTGTGCGTTAAGTTACAAAGCGTTGTTAAGTTCATTGAATTTATTTTAGGTTGATCTTTCTTATGAAGTTTGCCTTTTGGGATCACCACGAGATGTATATGTAATTCCTAAAATGCAATCTAAAGATGATAAACAAGCTTTTATCTCTTTTCAGCAATGAAAATCCTAGCTACTAAGGGAAAAGAAAGACACAATCTTTTCGCAAAGAGCAAAGAGCACACTGTAAATGCACTTTTCCTAAATCAAGCCAAACAGACTGCCAATATGCAAATGCACATGCATGTGTTTTGTTTTTCACTTTCTTAATATTGATGCCTAAAAAGAAAGTTGTTGTACAAATCTGAATTTGCTTTCAAGTGACAAACACAAACAAGCTTCTTTTCGAAATCAAAAGGTAGAGATGATTACGACACTTTAAGATTTTGAAATAAATACTCGTTTCGACACTAGAAAGTGACAAATTCAAGCCAAAGGCAAAAGTAAAAGCATAATCGACTATCAACAGCAAATAAACTTTCTCCTATGATCAAAATCGACACTTGCGACAGATCTAAATCAAAGGACGACAGTACGACTATTCTACTTTTGCAATGGAAAACTGTAAATGACGTAACAAACACACAAAAACATCTACAGTTTCTTTTGTACAACTGAGGCGGAATATCAGTAAAGAAAAGGGGTTTGAAACAGTGAAATACTGATCACAGGCAGCAAAAAACAGAGACAAAACTGAAAAATGAAGCAAAGAACCTCAGCTGCACAGGGCTAGGCTGATCAGCGCACCTGTTGCACAGAGAAACTGCATTTCAGCGCAGGTAGCCCTCTCGGGAAGTGCGTTGAAATGCAGAACCTCTTCACAGGGCCTGCGCTGGGGCAGAAACGAGAGTTCTATCCGGGTTCTGGGTCACGGTTTGCAGTTTAATCTATGGTTTTTGGCCGAGTAAAAGCAATCAGTAATGCACAATCAGAGGGTAGATTTAAAGAAGGTCTAAGAGCTATCACAAAGGGCAATCAGATCATTTGTGAATCAGCTGTTTAAATCATAAACATATCCAGTGAATGGATTGAAGCAACAGATGTCTACTTTGCATTTGTTAATGGCAAATGCAGTTCGATTTGCTACTTCTAAGTTTATGAAACAAACAACAAGAGAAATACAAACAAACTAACTAGACAATCGTCCCCAGTGGAGTCGCCATTTTGTTATCGGGATAAGTGTCTATTCAGAACGACTCTATCCCACTAAGGTGTGACAATTACCTTAGAAACAAACAGAGAAAACTACTTTTGTATTCTTCTTTATGAACTATAAACAAAGAGGAATAGGATGAACCAACCTGTGTCTTGCGCTAGTCCTTTGATCCAATCTCTCTCTTCTTTGACAGCTTCCAGCTACCTGCTTCCTTACTTGCCCAGCTTCACCAAGTTCCTGTAAGATCACAGAAGAAGAAAACTACACAAAGACATGGATTTATATTCATAAATAGCTTAGGATCAGATTTAAGCTAAACATACAAATGTAACAAGCATCAATGATACACAAGCATGTAGGAGAAACTCAAATAGTTTTATTGATATAACAAGAAGATCCAGGAGGAGTTACAACCGATGATTCCTGATCCAGCATCAACCTCCTAGCAAAGAATCCCCTCTTCACCTCCAACAAAGCATAAATCACCCAATACTCTGATATCTATCTCAAAACCAACAACAATTCTTTGCAATGTACAATATTCCAGCCTCCTGGATCTCTTGGATGAGGGATCCATATATAGATGTATGCAAGGAGGATGAGTCAGCTCATGAATTGATTAGTGGCTTCTCTCTGTCAGTTCTTGCTTCCACTTGGAGACTGAGAGCCTCTTACTCATCCCTGGTCAAATTTAGTGAGGCAAGTGTCATTGGAGAAGATTCTGGAAGCTTCCATTGTCTCTCCACCTCGTGGAATGACTCTG
The DNA here is from genome assembly GCA_031772625.1 of Pinus tabuliformis. Lineage (NCBI taxonomy): Eukaryota > Viridiplantae > Streptophyta > Pinopsida > Pinales > Pinaceae > Pinus > Pinus tabuliformis. Next base: position 130,775,189 of record CM062806.1, read on the forward strand.
CCACTTGTCATTTCCCGCTCAACGCACCCTGGTAGTGCGTTTAGGTGCGTTGCAACGCACCTAGCTAGTGGACGTAGGTGCTTTGCAACGCACTTGGCTAGTGGAGCAGCTGAAATGATCCTGATTTGACTAGTTCTGAGCAGTTTCTGGTGGAGAACTTCTGGGAGAAGCTGTAATTTGTTGACCTTGTTCCTTTAAGAGTTAGAACAACACTTTTAGGGACTTAGGAGCCCTTGGTTTATGGACATTTCATGCTTAGAGCTGTAAGGCACAAAAATGTCTATAACAGCATGTTACAACACCATTTTGCCACAAGATGCAAAAATAGTTGCATCATCATACCATTGATGCCCATGACCACATATCTCTGAACCTGAGTGGCTATAAAGAAATCAAAGATAAAGGCTCAAGACCCTCGAGAGAAACCCCAGAGCAATATTCAAAACCACTTTGTCCCTATGATATCCAAAAGAAGTGGAGCATGACTACGAACAAAAAATACCATAGCTATATACTTTAGAATGAAAATAAGATGCAAAAAACCCTGAAGAATCCAGATGTGAAGGACACAGGCAAAAAATTATGACAAAAATATATGAAATTTCCATTTCTAGTCATGATCAGAGAAAATTAGAGTAGGTGTCTAGGCACTATCAACTGGAGGATCTGTGAGGTCACCAGAGGCAGAGTCACTCACAAGGAAGCTTTCTACATGAGCCAAGCAAGAGTCCACATTGTCCAAGCAAAATCTTTGGTTACGAAGCATATGTTTGATGTCCTCTAATGAGGAGAAAACATTGCAGTTCTCCACTTGTTTGTCCTTAAAAATAAGGTGCAACATAGTCGCCATTTGTTGATGAAGAGCCAAAGAATTCATAAAATTGAGCCACCTTTTCTTGAACCTACTAGGGTTAGGAACCCATTTCATATCCTCCACCATCAACTTAGAATTTGAGTGATACGATCATTGCCCTATCTCTTTCATCTCCAAAAGAAATATTTCTTTTGTCACCTCCAAAGGTACAACATAAAAAAAGGTAGCAACAATAGGCAAAAGGACGAACCCTTTTGTGCCCAATGTTACCTCCACTATCCCTCTACAACTCATTCTCTACCTAGAAGGCATGAGCAAAGCTGCAAATGCACATTGAGGGCAAATACAAGAATAACTTCTGCCAATAAACTAGAAAGGATGAGATGCAAAGCCTTGAACCCCAGATTTGAAGACAACTAGATCATCACTTACATGCCACACTACAAGACCAAATTCCAACAAATTTTCGAGCTCACCACAACGCAACAACATGACACGACCCATAGACAACTAGTGGGAATTCCTTAAAACTAAAATACTGATCCATCGGGACAGTTGATAAATGAGAAAATATCTTTATTTGAATCTTCTGCACTCAAATATACCATGAGACACAAAGATGCTATAACAAAGCCCTGAACTCCTAATTCGACTAGCAAGCATAGGAGACAAAACACTTCGAGCAAATTGGAATGGACACAATATTCTAAGGACTAGAGCTTCAGACACAATTCTTCTGAGACAGAGAAACCCCAATAACAACAATTACCCACTTAGGTTAAGAAAAATTCCTCAAGGACTCAAGAAAACTAGTGAACTAAGAAATTGCCCTCAAAGACCCAGACGAGCGAATTAAAGAAGTAGTCGTGCCAAATTCATGACCTAGAAACAACAAAAACTGTAAACTCGAGACAAACAAAATTAAACTCATCATAACACTGAGGAATAATCGAGCGCATTCCAGACGAGAGAAGATCCAAAAAATTCGCCGATGAAAGAAAAGAATGAAATGACACACCATAAGGAAGAGACAAGTAATGAAGGACAAGGACATATCCTTACTTCCTTCCACACAAAACTTGTACCTCAACCAACCCCTCTCCATAACCAAACATTTAAAACAACGACCCAGAACATATCTATCACATCCATATTAACTACTCTCTGTCACACCCTCACAAAAAAGAGATAATTGTGTAGATGACACACACTTCTAAGCAACCTAACAACCTTGACATTCGAGAAAATACCCCATAAAAAATAATTAACATATAAAATTATAAAAATGAAAATTTAAAACTATTTATCAACAAATGATTTTTATTCATACGAAATACTTCTGAAATTTGTAAATTTATTTTCATTAAATTTAAATTTAAAAAAATATAACTCTTAACCCAACAAAAATAATTTTAAAAACTTTACCAAACTCAATCAAGATAACCTACCTCTACCAAACTAAATCAAGATAACCTCCTCCCGAGTTAGTCGATCAATATATAACTGAATATACAACCGACCAAATTAAATTATATGAACATTTATAAAAGATTTTAAACTTAATTAACAATGGAATTTTTCAAACTGTGTAAACGTAACCGGTTGCCGTTGTGTTACACGTGACGAAAGTTAGTGGTTTTCAATCTCAAGGACGTGCATGCCTCCCAGAGGAGGCGTAACCATCAGAGACATTTGTTTGTATGGCTGTAAATAATCGAACAAAAACAAATATTCAAATGTACAACAAATCCTCACAGTACACAATTCACTTATCATTCGTTTCAATACATGACAAGTGGTACATGACAAGTGAATGCAGAGCCCTCAGTGCCAAAGGAAACCGCGTCTAGTTCATCATTTCAGTACTACAAACCTGTAAAATTCCCTTTAGATCTTTCTGCAACAATGGCGAATTATCTGACTGGAAGTATTTCTAAATCCAATAAGGTCTCATACACCCATGAACCTCCTTCTCATTGGAAACCTCCCACTGCCCCGAATTACAGAATCGATCGTCAGTTCCTATCTCCGTCTGCTACTCAATGTTCTTCTGCTTCTTCTCCTCCGAACGAAGATTGGTCCAGAGGGGTTCTTCAATCACAAGTTGATTATTCAATTCGATCGGATTTATCAGTTCTCCATAAGACATTTGGAAGCCAAACTCAAGCTTCGTCTGATTCGGCTCTGAAGAAGGAATTGGGTCTTCGATTTGTTGAACAATGTGGGCGAATTCTGCCATCGATCAGTACAAGGGATCATGGTGGGGTTCCAGTGTTTGTTATGCTTCCTCTGGATAGTGTAACGTCTAAGCATACTGTTAATAGAAGGAAGGCCATGGATGCTAGTCTCATGGCCTTAAAGAGTGCTGGTGTTGAGGGAGTTATGGTGGATATTTGGTGGGGACTTGTTGAGAGGGAGGCCCCTGGAGAGTACAATTGGAGTGCATACAGAGAGCTCTTGGAGATGGTGAGGAAAAGGGGATTGAAGGTGCAGGCAGTCATGTCCTTCCATAAGTGTGGAGGAAATGTTGGGGATTCTGTCAGGTAAGTATGACTTTTCAAATTGGCAATTACACGGAATGATTTTAAAATGTAAACTAAACCAAATAGTTTTAATCTGTGATATTTTAAAGCTTGCTTGGACTTGAAGTTGAGAGATTCCTTTCTTCTTCTATGCCCCAATGAATTGCCCAAGAGGTATATTATGTCGTCACGGGGGCTCGGCTGCCTAGCTGGAAAATGCCCTATGGAGTTGAAAGGAGGCCTGCTTTCGCAGTTACATGCCCATTTAATGATGGGAATCTTCACGGATTAAAGCCACACTGTAGCACAGACCTCTTACCCACCGCTAGTTGACCTCAACACTCGGCTTTAATACCCTTTGAAAATTGGACCAGCCAGGGATCGAACCCACGAGTGGTTTTGATACCATGTTTCAAAATAGGACAGGAAAGGAATCAGCCTAAGCAACTCGCTCAGACACTTACGTTGAAAATTGAACAAGCTAGGGTTTAAACTTAACACCTAGCTCTGATATCATGTTTGAAATGGGTTAATCGAGGAACCTAACCCATTATCTGCTAGGCACCCTTTACTGGTTCAATAGCAAGGTTTGGATTACCATCTCCAACAGCCCCTACAAGACACTTTGCCGCAGTTCTCCTAGCCACGACCAATTGACCACCCAGCTCCAATACCATGTTGCCAATTGGACAATCTATAAGCAACCAACCTGTGATCTGTCCAGCCAGTGGGTTGTACGTTTGAGACACCTCCTTCATGATAGGCAGTCTTGCCGATTGGATATTAAGGTGTGGGTTGCTATCTCTAACACACCCCCCAAAGCCACTGTTTTTTGAATAAAGCTTCCTTTGACTATTAATATGAACAATGTGTACATAGCTTAATAGAAAAACTGCTCCACAAGCACAAACAAATGCTGTCCAAACCTCAAAATCGCAGGCTGGCGTATGCCACAATACTCTCATCTCTCTGGTTGCAAGCTAAGAGTCCATAGATCAAGGAGTCATAACAACAACAACAAAGGGCTACAGCCCAAGCAGAAACATACTAAAAAGCGATCATGCTAGTGTTGGGAGGAGTGTGGTAATGGTCATTTGGAGTAGGGCCCAATTCAGTAACTGAGCATTTGACATTTGTAGGCTGTACAAGTACCCGTCCATCAGTGAGAGGCTCTGGAAGTTTCAACCCTTTAGAGATGGTCAAGGCTAGGGTTGGAAACTATTTGTCGTTGCAAGAAAGCACTTGGGACCAACTCCTCTTGTACTTGTATCTCTCATGCACTTGTTTACTGGCATGGTCGAGGAGGCAACTGTCACCTCTGTTTGAGTTTGCTAAAGAGGACTAAGAAGGGCCAAGCCATGCTTTGTCTCAGGTCTTATAGCCATGACCAATCAACTCTTAAAAACAAAACAAGAGAGAAATAAATACAAGATAAATGCATCACGATACTAATACATGGACACCATATTCTACCTTGGAAATCCTTATGGGAAAACCAGCTCCGAATAATAGATCTACTATTCCATGGCCCAAAGGTAAATTACAATGGATTCTTCATGCCTTTAAATAAGCTACATTACATTAGAATACCATGGGAAAAACCACGGGCTATAAAAAATCGAAGCCTGAAAACTGCCAACGTTAAATTGACTCTATGACCAAGTCAAGTTTACCTGAGGTCCTGAACTACCTTAACAATCCCCCCTTAAACCTGACTTGGGGAGATTAACCTAGTTCAAATAATAGTGTTGAAGTCCATATAAAATATTACCATCCATTGGAATACATGGGTAACCAACCTCCGTATCCACCAAATTTCTAGGATACTTTTAAGTTTTTCTTGTACATGGTTTATAAACATCTCACATCTTGAGATTTCACATTCGCAACCCCCACAAACTAGCATATGACTACACCTGCTACCCTCATACCTATTCAAATGTGTAGAATTATGGTGTAGATTTGCAACTGCTCATGAAGTTTTAATCAAAATCACAAGACAAACCTACTCCACTGCTCTGTGGAATTCAATTCACAATTTCGAACATCAATCACAAACATGCAATGAGAAATAACACACATGCACTCAATATTTTTCCAGGGGAAAGGAATTTGCTAACAACCCCTATGTCTGCTTGCATTAATATGATGAATAGAGATGTCTTACAATTGCTTTGCTCAACTGAGCACAACCTGTATGTGAATAACTTATCTCTCTGCTCATTGAGAAGCTCTGACCCAAACTTAGTCAATTTCTTCCCTTGCTTGAGCCCCTATTTGCTTGTGCAATTCCTTGAGAAATTAGGCCCCTATTAGTTAGGAAATTACTCAAATTGATTGCGCAATTCCCAAGGTTGAGCATCTGACTGCATGCAACACCTATACACTCAAGACTAGTCTACAATTGGTGTTACATTGCCTTGGAATCTCCACCACAATTGGGAAACTCGAATTCTCTGCATGCACTAGATATTTTGTGTTGATTGATCAGTGAACTATATGATCACTGAGCTAGATTGAAGTCTCATTGCACAACTGACCTTTCATTGGTTCCTCCAACAGTTGGAACTAGTTTAACTGAAAACAACTTGAAATAACTGACCTTGATTCCTACAAATTAGCAATCATATATTCTTAACTAAACTCTAACTCCTCCAACTTGAATTCACTGAGTAAACCGGGTACACAAGCCACGTCACACAAGTTAACTGCATCCAAGTTGTTTGTTAATGTGGAAATTCAAATTTTCTCAATTTAATCAAGGCAAAATCAATTTGAGAATTTCTTGCTGCATTGTTCAACACTCCCTCTCAGCGAGAAAGGGATTATCAATCACCCTTATCCTACATCTGTGGAACTCGAACTTCCCTCTTGACCAAACCTTTGTCAAAATGTCAACATCTTGTTCCTCTGTCGGAATGTATTGTAGCAACATTATCCGCCTCTGCACACAGTCCTGTAAATGGTGATACCAGATATCTATATGCTTTGATCGATCGTGAAATACAGGATTCTCAGAGAGCTTGATGCAACTCTGATTATCACAATAGATCACAGTTGGATCCATCATCTGACCAAACGGTTCTACAAGTATCTTTCTCATCCAGATTGCCTCACCTGTTGCTTGACTTGCAACCATGTATTTTGCGTTTGCAGAGCTAAGCGCCACAGATATTTGCTTCCTGCTGTACTAAGAAACCACTGCGGACCCAACACTGAAAATTCCACTTGATCTACTCTTTCGGTCGGATGGACTCCTTGCCCAATATGCATCTGTGAAGCCACACAACTTCACTCCCCCTATCCGTTTGTACCATAGTCCAAACTAGGTAGTGCCTCTGAGATTCTGTAAAACATGCTTAGCTGCCTTCCAAAATAATTTGGTTGGCTTAAGCATAGCTTGGCTCAACTGGTTCACTGCATAGCACGTATTTGGTCGTGTGTTCACAAGATACATTAGTGAACCCACTAACTGTCGATAAATAGTAGCATCCACTTCCTCACTTGAAGTGGCATACTCCTTCCTCCAATTGGTCACTAGAGGTGTTTCCATGGGTTTACAACTCTCCATGTGAAATCTCTATAGTATCCCATTTGCATACTTGCCTTAAGACGCAAATAGTTCCCCATCGGCTTGCCATACTACCAACTCAAGGAAGTAGTGCAAGAGACCAATGTTCTTCATTTCAAATTCCCTTGTAAGGTCGTCCTTGCAAGATCTAATCAACGGCTTATCACTAGTTAAAATTAGATCATCAACATATAAGACAAGAATAAGCAATTTACCTTCTACCAAGATGTGATAGAGGTTTGCATCCGCTTCACTTTTGGTGAAGCCCAAACTGTGAGATAACTGTTGATCCTAGTGTACCAATGATCCAAGATCTTATGCTTATAGATGTATTAAAGAATTACATGCATAAATTGTAACTTAAACATAGAAATTTAATGTGCACATGAGAGAAGAGGAGAAACACATAAAGCATGAAAGAAGACAAGAAACTTGATAACGGAGTTCGTTCGATTTGGACCACGTCTTCGGGCCTTGCTCGATCAATGAGGAGGCCTTCATTCATTAAGTGGCATGAGAAAGAAGAGTACAATCATCATTTACAAAAAGGAGTCTTATACCTCCATTTCGAAAAATGGCCGAAAAATGCAGAACTCTGTTGGAGAAACAGACAACACCATTGCGTTCGTGGCGTCGAGAAATGCTAAAACCATATAAAATTTGTCGAAATCTGACAAAGTGAAAATCTGGCCCCCTGGAGAAATTGCCCAGATCATGGTTCCACCACGTGCAAATTAGCCTGCCTCGAACTGCGTGCACGCTCCTCCGCCCCTCGACGCACTGATGATTGAGTTTAAATATAAAAAAGGTGTGCGGAGTTTTTAAAATCTTTGTTGGCAGAATGGTTGAAGATCCGAATATTGTGGAGGGGGTCGGGTGGTCAAACCCCGCCCCCTCCCATTTTATACAACGGAACCTGTTTTTGAAAAGGGAGGTCGGGTTGGGCCTGCATTGGGTGGCCCGCCCACATCAACTGTCCACTGCGCCATACTCATTTAATGGGCGGTGGTTTGTGGTTGGGTCCATGCCCCAAGGGCCGACCCACCTCTGTGTGTACAATGGTAACGGCTTGCCTAAAAACCACGGGTCCCCAACGATAATGGCCGCATATGGTGGGAGGGGCTGGGGGTAGTGGCTCGCCCCTCCAAAATACGTGTGATAAGTATTGGGGTGGCGGGGTTGATGGCCCGTCACCCCTTTTTTTAAATATTTTTTGTTTTGTATAACAATATGGCCCATTTTGAAAATTCGGAATTTGGACCGAAGGAGACATTTTAACGAGGCGACAATTTCGCTCGGAATTCGACTGGAGTTGGCCGGATTCCGTCTGCCGGAAAACTTCCATATTGTGTCTCCGTTAAGCATGCCCAGTCAGCAAAAGTCAACCAAAACTTTGATTGCCTCTATCTTCCTCATCCGGACTCGGATTGGAGTGCCGTTCGCACTGTTGGAACTAGAGCAACGAGCACTTCGATCTGATGTCAAGTTAATCGACTTTCCGCCACTTTGAATTTTGAGCCTTTTCCATGCCACTGGTGTCTGGAGATCCACTGGATCAGTCCTCCCCATTGAGGAGCTTTTGGACCGCCAAAAGCTTTATCAGTCAATTGGCAAGTGAGGGAATTGTTCCCTCACTCTTTCTTTTTCCAACCATTTTGCCTTGCTAGGGTGCATCCCTTTGAAACCAACTCGAAGGTATTCCACATTTCCCCGTCGTGAAGTCCTGGTTCTTCTGTCAAGGATGATATATTCAGGTAACTCATCGAGGTACTCTGGTGCAAAGTCATCAACTGTAGGAACTATGCCCACCTCTTCGGTGTCCATAATCAATGGTGGCTCATATAGCTTTAAGTTTTCCACATTCACTATGGAGTACATTTGCATATATATCGGCAAATCGAAATGGAAGGCATTGTTTCGAATCTTCTCCAAGATGGTGAATGGACCATACCGGATTGGTCACAATTTCTTCCCTTCTCCCTTCATCCTGTCCTTGCTGATATGGAACCACACTTTGTCGCCCACTTGAGATTGATGGTCGACTCGGTGTTTGTCATGTCGAGCCTTGTACCGGGCTTGACTTTTCTCCAACTGACCCTGTACTGCTTGGTGAATTAACTGGATCCGCTAAATGAACTGCTGCACTTTGTCCCTGTCATCACGTCCACTGGAGTCATCTTCCCTTCCAAAGACCATATCAAAAGGGTCTTTTGGCAGGTAGCCAAAACATGTCTCAAATGGTGAACGATGCATAGATGAGTGCACTGCTCGGTTGTAGGAATGTTGCACATATGGAAGATGCTCATCCCACAACTTAGGATGTTTCCCACAATAGCCTCGCAACAAGTGTACCACGGTGCGGTTGACAACCTCTGTCTGTCCGTCAGTTTGTGGATGAAATGCTGTGCTTCTTTTCAACTTGGTGTCCATCATCTTCCACACGCTAGTCCAAAACTCTCTGAGAAAGCGAGAGTCCCGATCTGACACAATCGATGTGGGCAACCCAAAATGGACCCAAACATGCTGAAAGAAAAGATAAGCAGTCTGCTCTGCAGTGATCTACTTTTTACAAGGCATTAAAATACACATCTTACTAAAACAGTCAATGACGACATACAAATAGTCGTGACTTTTTCTAGACAAAGGCAAACCTCCTACAAAATCCATCGACACACTTTCCCATGGACGACTCGGAATAGGGAGTGGTGTGTAGAGCCCGAGTTTTCTATTAGAGGGCTTTGAAACAGAACACATCACACATCCCTTTACATAGTGAGTCACAATGTTCTTCATATGAGGCCAAAAACAAAATCTTTGTACATGACACAAAGTTTTTTCAACACCAAAATGACCAGACACAAGGGAGGTGTGGGCCTCCCGGATTACATGTACCCTTTCTCTTGTGGGTATGCACAATTTACCAAGGTGATACAACAGTTTCCCCTGCAAGTGATAGTTGTCCACCTGTGAACCATGGGTTAGTTTTGCATAAATCTCCTTAAAGTCATCATCGTTAGCATATTGTTCAGCATAACTTTCAAAATATAACGAAGCATTATGCAAAATAACAGAAGCAGAAATAGGAGGGCGAGATAGCATATCGGCCACTTTGTTGCTAGTTCCCTTCTTATACTTTATTACCAGATGAAACTGCTGAAGAAAACCCATCCACCTGAAATGACGAGATTGCTGCAACTTGGTTTGTGACTGAAGATACTGCAAGGGCTGATGATCCGTATGGATGATGGTCTCCTTGCCAATCAGGTAGTGTTTCCACTTTTTCACACTCTGGACCAAGGCATATAACTCCTTGTCATAAGTGGGATAGTTTATCACAGCTTGAGAGAACTTCTCTGAATGGTAACATATCGGCTTCTTTTGCTGCATCAGTACAACTCCCATGGCATATCCGCTGGCATCTGTCTCGATCTCGAATGGCTGTTGGAGATCTGGTAAGGCCAAGACCGGTGTGGTGCTGATCTTTTCTTTCAATGTTTTGAAGGACTTCTACTGCTTTCCTCCCCATTGAAAGACTTGCTTTACACTTGTCAATGTGTGTAAAGGTGCTGCAATAATGGAGAAATTGGCAATAAATCTCCTCCAATACTGTACTGCACCCAAAAAGCTGCGAACCTCGGTTACACTAGTAGGCTTAGGCCAATTTACAATTGCTTCAACTTTAGAAGGATCAATTTTTAACTGACCATGACCAACAATATGACCTAGGTAAACCAAAGAGGTTTTCCCAAACTCACACTTTGACAATTTTACATAGAGTTTTTCTTTTTTCAATACATCAAGCACTTTCTTCACATGGCATACATGTTCATTCCAACTTTTACTAAAGACAAGAATATCATCTAGATATATAAGAAAAAATTCATCAATGAAAGGCCTAAAGATATCATTCATGACCCTCATGAAAGTGGCTGGAGCGTTGCAAAGTCTGAATGGCATCACCATCCATTCGAACAACCCCTGTTTGGTCTTGAAGGCGGTTTTCCACACATCTTGCTCTGTAATTCGGACCTGGTGATAACCACTACGCAAATCCAATTTGGTGAAATAGATAACATTCTTTAACTGATCTAGTAAGTCATCAATGCGGGGAAGAGGGTAACGATTTTTCACCGTGATTTTGTTAGCGCTCGGTAATCCACGCACATCCTCCATGTGCCATCTTTCTTCGGCACTAAGACAATCGGTGAGCCGCATGGAGAAGTGCTCGGTCTGATGACCCCTTGGTTCAATAGTTCCTGCACCTGCTTTTTGATCTCCTCCATCTCAATGGTCGACATCTTGTACATGCCAATATTTGGTAAAGGAGTGTCATGCTGCAAATGGATCTCATGTTGGATTTCCCTCTTCGGAGGTAATCCCCTTGGTTCCTGAAACATCTCATCATAGTTAGAAATTAATTCACATAATTCCTTTTTATGCACATGATCACAACCCTAGAAAGCATCGGATAATTCTGCATCTTTCCCCCTTACAACCATAAGCATGCAACCCTTACTGGAATTCACCAACCTCTTCATTTGTCCTGCACTTACAAGGCTGGCATTGATTTTAGTTTGATGAGCCCTTACAATATATTCTACCCCATATTTTGTGATTTGGTATTTGTTTTCATGACGGAAGAAGATTTCTTTTCTATCATATAGATATGGACTCCCTAACACCATGCCACAGATATCCAATGGTCTAACATCAAGTTCTACCTCATCCACTAACTTAGAAGCGATCACAAATTTAATCTTGCACTGCTTAGTTACATTCAATTTTGCTTTATCATGTATCCATCCAAGTGGGTAAGGTTTTGGATGTGGTTTGGTTTCTAAGCCTAGCTTCTTTACCAAGGACTTTGAAATTAGATTTGCTTGGGATCCGGTATCAAACAGAGTTTCCACTTTTGTATGATTTATAATGACTCTAATATGAAATAGCTCAATTCTCTTTGGTTCATTAGGAAGAGACTCATCTATTGAACTAGTGCCTTCATGTGATTCAGAATTAACATGAGGTGTAAGAGTACCTTTTGTTCCTGCTGCTGTGACCAATGCTTCATCTCCGGAATTGGCTCCAAGGTCTTGCTACATAGTTGCCACTGTCTTCTGCTTGTCTTTTCCTCCATACTTCTTTGGTCTCTTTTCCGGGTACAATTTCCAACAATGATTGTCGTCATGTCCTTCCTTTTTGCAGTGAGTGCAATAAGGCCTTTTTCCTTCATCTTTCTTGGTTGATGCCGTCCTCTTCTCCATTCCTTTTCCTTTCACTTTGGGTTTGCCATTTGGAGGTTTGAAAGGTGGTTTCTTAAAATGATCATCTCTTTCATTTTTGCCCCTGTTCTCAAGATGGATGGCCTTTACACTGGTTGAGTCAATAGTAGTTGGTTCAAACAATAATAATGAATGTCTAAGGTAACTATGCAATGATCCAATATACTTAGTTACTACTTCAAGTGAGTCAAGTGCAATGCCTAAATTAAGTGCTTGTTTTCTAAACTCCTTTGTAAAGCTTTGAACATCTTGGCCTCTGCCTTGCCTTAAGTATTGCCAATCCATTAAGGCTTTTTGGTTATAACCCAAGGGATAAAATTGTTCCTTTAATGCAGAAATGAAACTAGGCCATGAGGAAAGAATATTACCCACACTTACTGCTTCGCAATTTGCTCTCCCACCAGACGAGAGCGGTGCTACTCAGCTGAAGAGAGGCCAGCTGAATCTTTGCCTCGTCCTCTTCGATCTGCTGAATCCTGCAGTAGATTTCAATCTGCCTAATCCAGTTATTAAGCTTTTCTGCATTACTTTCACCGTTAAACATGGGAAGATCAAATTTGACATCTAATTTAAAAAAAGTTTTCTTAGATGTTGGCATTATGATGCATGTGTTGTACTTGATGGAAACCCACTCATAGAAGAACAACTCACTTATATATATAACCAGATGAATCTACAGAAGAGATATCAGATGTGACAGAATACATGGGATGCATGACAACTCAAAGGAATCAGATGACAGTTCTCAGAATGACAAATTAGCTTTGCCATCAAGTCCAAAGGGGGAGATTGTTGGCATTATGATACAAGTGTTGTCCTTGATGGCAACTCACACAGATGACAGATCATATTGCAGCAGATCAGTAGCAAAGATTTGATGATCAGACTACAAAGAATGATGAAAGAAGAGTATATATGCAGGTTCAGAGTACATACGCAGGTTCACTATATACCAAGTAGGGTATACAAGTAGGTTATACGCAGGTTCACTATGTACCAAGTCGCGTATATACGCAGGTTCGCTATATACCAAGTAGGGTATACACGCAGGTTATACACGCAGCTTCACTAATACAAAGGCGCGTATACACGCGAGATTGCCGATCAAAAGTTGCGTATGCGTATGCACGCACTTTCATGAACGGAAAAGCGCGTACATGTGGGAAAGCTTATTTTTGGGTCCGTGGTATTTAGACCTATGGTTTTGGTCCTTAGTATTGCGTCCGAAGTGTTGAACCCAGGTATTGGGTCCCTAGTATTGGTTCTCAATGGTTTTGGACCATGGTATTGAGTAAGGCCTAAGACTATAAAAGGAGAAGAAGATCATTAGGCAAGGGTAGGGAAAAAGTCTAGAATATTTGATGAAGTATGAGATCCAGTATGCAGGATATGGGTTATGATGCATTGCTTGATCTGAGCTAAGGAGGGATCTCACCGGTTGATGGAGAACAAGATCTAAGGATAGATCGGGACCAAATGGTTTGAAATGAACTATCTCTATATGGTTGATTATGCTTATTCTAGATCTGTATACTGACGCATGTAATGTTCTGAACTGAGTATAACTTAAGTTTGAAATAGCTGCAAGTCATGATTGAATATTTATAGATCTGTACGCGGGTTGGCTTTGGCGAAAGCGCGTATGTACGCGGGTTTGGTTCATCGTAGTAGCGTATACATTATGAAGTATGATATTTGAAGTTGCAGTTGGGTCTGATTGTTATTGCAGAGTTCTGTTGTCTGCTCTGTGTTCTGGTGACTGTGTTGTTGACAGGGTTTCAGTGTTTTAGTGATTCAGAAATTGATGATGCTAGTATTGATTGTTTTGTGCTTCAATGATATTGATGGGTCCAGTATGAAAATTGGATGAAACGTGGCCTTCAGATTATAGTGTTGTGCTTCAGGAGTATCCAGTCTGAAAATGTATGAAATGTGGTCCCTGGAGGATGAAAGGAGATTGTAGGTCGGTGCCTACGTACTAGTACATCAGCTAGTACAAGAGCAAAGGGGGTGGTAGCTCCCTTCTAGAGAACGAGCGAAGATTGGAGCATTCAGTAGGCAGGCACCTATGTACTAGTAAATGGATCAGCTAGTACAAGAGCTAAGGGGGTTGTAGCTCCCATCCAGGAGAGTCTGGAAAACGAGAGAGGGTTGTAGCCCTCTGCAGGTAGAAGCCTGCGTACTGGTATAAGACTGCACCAGTACAGAACTATTGTAAAATGAAGTTTCTTATTAAAAGAAAATAGAGACGACTTGCAGCAGGTGGTTTTCACCCACATTGGGTTTCCACCTTATATCATGGTGTTCATGTGTGCTTCTTGTGTGATGATCTGTTTTACTGCACCTGCTTACTGTACATATGGTTAATGAAGTTCTGGTGCACTAACTAAAGATCAACATTTAATGGATTAACTGAATCATAAGTATTCTGGATATACGCTAGTTGCATTAGACACAGTTGCATATACACGCGGGTTCCCTTAATTGAAGTAGCGTATATGTATTTAAGTATGGAAATGAAAAAGTTTTATTGATTTGATAATACTGATTCACCCCTCCTCTCAGTATTATTTCCAACAATTGGTATCAAAGCAGGTCCTTTGATAGAAGCTTGATTGCTTGAAGGAGATCCGTAGATCAATGGGAAAGAAGCTTAAGAAGAAAGCGCCTAAGAAGAAGAAGACATCTCTGAAGAACTATGACAGTGGGAGCATCGATTGGGGATTATGTGGAAGAAGCACTTCAGATTCAGAATCACTTCAGAATGAAGATGAACAAGATCTATCAGGTATGAATGTGTTATCCTCTGGTGATACATCTATTTATCCATTTGAAGGCGATGAAAGTGATAGCGAAACCACTGAATTTGCTCTTATGGGTGAGCAAGAAAGATATCAAATAGAGGCAAAATTTAAAAGGCTAACAAACAAAATTAGAGATCAACAAGATCTATTGAACAAAAGGGAATGTGCCTTCAAGGAAGTAGCTACCAGACTAAAAGCTCAATTAGAGGAAGGTAACAAGGTAAGGAAGCTATTCAAGGAAAAATATCAAAAGTTGCAGGATGAAGTGACATCATTAAGAAATGAAGTAAATGAAAGAAGCACAACAATCAAGAAACTCAGAGATAGATCCAGTTACTATGAACGGCTTGAAGCTACGATCCTCTCGCTAAAGGAAGATCTTGAAGAATCAAAGAAGCAGAATAAAGATCTACTCCATGCTCATGAAAAACAAGTTCTTGATCTAAGACATCAGTTGGAAGAAGGAAGAAATGTTGAAGAAAACATGAAAAAGCAATATCATGAAAAGGAAGAGCATCTCCAGGTTGAGGTAAATATTCTAAAAGAAAAGTTAGAAGAAAAAGATAAGCTCTTACGATTTCAAGATAGTACTAAGATCTTGGATGATATTCTTAGTAGTCAAAGGTCTCCTGCTATCAAAGCTGGTCTTGGTTTTCATGAATCTGTTGAAGAAGAATCTAGTTCACAAAGTAAGACAAGGGAATCTAATGATAAATCTGAAATGCTCAACAAGGAGATGAGAGGTCAACCCCATCAACAGCCAAGGAAAGAAATTCTTCAAAGAAAATCTTTTACTCCTCCAATGAATAATGTTGAATGTTATGTATGTCATAATCTTGGACATGTTGCAGCCAGATGCAGAAGAAGAATGGTTCAAGACCGTCATGCAGAAAGATCATCACATTCCAGGTACTTTAATGGATATTGCTTTTCTTGCAATATGTTTGGTCACAAAGCTGCTGATTGCTACAGGAGGAATATGAAACAGGTAAGATGTTATGCATGTAACAAGCTTGGACATATAGCAAAGGAATGCAGGAACAAAGTACGGGCACCATACCAAAAGGAGAAAACATCATCACGCTTAAAGATATGGAAGAAGAAGGAAGTACAGTCAAAAATATGTGGCACAGCACAATGTACTCAAACATAGCACAACTCAGACATAACAGACTCAGGAGGAGCTGAAAGTGTAAAACTTCAGTGTCATAAATCTCATACGCAAGTTTCATAAAGGGAAGTCGCGTATATACGCGAGTTAGACACTGCGCAGTCACGTATATGTCAGTCTGAAGAAAAGCAGAAGGGACAGGCTCAGAAAAAGGATCTGACAGTAAACAGATGGCACAAGTTCAGGGGGAGTTTATGTTTTGAATAATGCATTGTTTGCATTATGTCCTTGATAATGATGCTTATATGGCTAAATGATTTATCTTGCTATGATATGGCCTCATATGATTCTTGGGGTTACATAGTTGGTGTTAATTCAGATTTGTGGTTGATTCTTTGATGATGCATATATGGTGCTTATATGGTGATCTTCATAAGGATAAGGAGAAGTACAAAGTACTTGGTGATGGGCCACTCATATGCTGGTGTTGCCATATGCATAAAGATCATACAATACAGTTATGATGCAGGATTACTATAATTCCTGGCACTTACATGGATGAGGATTGTGGCTCTTGATGATATCAAGAAGTCTTGAGCTCTAGATACATAGTGCTGGATACATGGAGTTGCATAGTTGGAGATATGATGATGAGTTCTTACCTATATGATGATAGGTTGATACTCACATATGTTGATTGATGATTGTCGGATAAGGGATATTCCCGTGTAATGTTACATGGATGGTATATAAAATCATGCAGATCTTCTTGATGATGAGATGACTATGGTATTTTACACATATGATATAATGTGAATGATTTTATTCAAAAGGATGAGTGGATATCTATATGCAGACATACCTTTACAAATTGCTAATCTGGAAGTGGTTGTATGCGAGTTTCATGAGGAGGATCCGCGTATATACGCATGTTTCTGTGGATACAGTCGCATATATTTTGGAAATCAGTGGGCCAGACTCAGGATGAGAAAAGTCTGTTATGGGTCTGACAGAGACCATCTGGAACAGGTGCAGAGGGAGAACATGATTGCTAGTCTAGATGTTGTTGACAGATGCTTATGGAGTAGATCATACATTGTGTATGATAGTTGCTGATGACTATCATGGTCTTATTTAGATGTAAAGGTCATATCAAGACTCATGATGTAATAGTGTGTCTCTATCTATTATAGTCATTTGATTAAATCTCTTCTGATGTAATTTGTACCCCCTCTATGCATAGGAAGGATGATGAAATATTTCAGTCATGTATTTTTTTATTATCAAGGTCATGTAACGACCTATGTTGGTTTCCCCACTATGCCTGGGATGGATGATGTTATACTCGTGTTATCATGTATCCCCACTTGGTTGGGTAGATGAGTCAATTCCCACTTGGTTGGGAGATGGATGTATGTATGAGTCCTTAGTGATAGGAAGGTCATTTATGATGTATAGAGTCATGTTCTTCTTGAAGAACATCTTTTTGCAGACCTTGCTTGCAGTCAGGGGGAGCATGAACAACACACTTCAGCAGAGCAGAAACTTCAGCATGTACTCAGAAGGAGCATAGACAGATTGGTACACCTTGGCATATACAAAGGGGGAGCTCATTCAGAGAATTCAACTGGTACTTAGGGGGAGTATGGACAACGGAATGTTTATCAAGGAAAGAGAATATCTTGGTCCGCCCTTTGCCCTTGATGTCAAAGGGGGAGAGTGATTTGGTGTTGTTGCCATCAAGTCCAAAGGGGGAGATTGTTGGCATTATGATGCATGTGTTGTACTTGATGGCAACCCACTCATAGAAGAACAACTCACTTATATATATAACCAGATGAATCTACAGAAGAGATATCAGATGTGACAGAATACATGGGATGCAGGACAGCTCAAAGGAATTAGATGACAGTTCTCAGAATGACAAATTAGCTTTGCCATGAAGTCCAAAGGGGGAGATTGTTGGCATTATGATACAAGTGTTGTCCTTGATGGCAACTCACATAGATGACAGATCATATTGCAGCAGATCAGTAGCAAAGATTTGATGATCAGACTACAAAGAATGATGAAAGAAGAGTATATATGCAGGTTCAGAGTACATACGCAGGTTCACTATATACCAAGTAGGGTATACAAGCAGGTTATACGCAGGTTCACTATGTACCAAGTCGCGTATATATGCAGGTTCGCTATATACCAAGTAGGGTATACACGCAGCTTCACTAATACAAAGGCGCGTATACACGCGGGATTGCCGATCAAAAGTCGCGTATGCGTATGCACGCACTTTCATGCACGGAAAAGCGCGTACATGTGGGAAAGCTTATTTTTGGGTCCGTGGTATTTAGACCTATGGTTTTGGTCCTTAGTATTGCATTCGAAGTGTTGAACCCAGGTATTGGGTCCCTAGTATTGGTTCTCAATGGTTTTGGACCATGGTATTGAGTAAGGCCTAAGACTATAAAAGGAGAAGAAGATCATTAGGCAAGGGCAGGGAAAAAGTCTAGAATATCTGATGAAGTATGAGATCCAGTATGCAGGATATGGGTTATGAGGCATTGCTTGATCTGAGCTAAGGAGGGATCTCACTGGTTGATGGAGAACAAGATCTAAGGATAGATCAGGACCAAATGGTTTGAAATGAACTATTTCTATGTGGTTGATTATGCTTATTCTAGATCTGTATACTGACGCATGTAATGTTTTGAACTGAGTATAACTTAAGTTTGAAATAGCTGCAAGTCATGATTGAATATTTATAGATCTGTACACGGGTTGGCTTTGGCGAAAGCGTGTATGTACGCGGGTTTGGTTCATCGTAGTAGCGTATACATTATGAAGTATGATATTTGAAGTTGCAGTTGGGTCTGATTGTTATTGCACAGTTCTGCTGTCTGCTCTGTGTTCTGGTGACTGTCTTATTGACAGGGTTTCAGTGTTTCAGTGATTCAGAAATTGATGATGCTAGTATTGATTGTTTTGTGCTTCAATGATATTGATGGGTCCAGTATGAAAATTGGATGAAACGTGGCCTTCAGATTATAGTGTTGTGCTTCAGGAGTATCCAGTCTGAAAATGTATGAAATGTGGTCCTTGGAGGATGAAAGGAGATTGTAGGTCGGCGCCTACGTACTAGTACATCAGCTAGTACAAGAGCAAAGGGGGTGGTAGCTCCCTTCCAGAGAACGAGTGAAGATTGGAGCATTCAGTAGGCAGGCACCTACGTACTAGTAAATGGATCAGCTAGTACAAGAGCTAAGGGGGTTGTAGCTCCCATCCAGGAGAGTCTGGAAAACGAGAGAGGGTTGTAGCCCTTTGCAGGTAGAAGCCTGCGTACTGGTATAAGACTGCACCAGTACAGAACTATTGTAAAATGAAGTTTCTTATTAAAAGAAGATAGAGACGACTTGCAGTAGGTGGTTTTCACCCACATTGGGTTTCCACCTTATATCATGGTGTTCATGTGTGCTTCTTGTGTGATGATCTGTTTTACTACACCTGCTTACTGTACATATGGTTAATGAAGTTCTGATGCACTAACTAAAGATCAACATTTAATGGATTAACTGAATCATAAGTATTCTGGATATACGCTAGTTGCATTAGACACAATTGCGTATACACGCAGGTTCCCTTAATTGAAGTAGCGTATATGTATCTAAGTATGGAAATGAAAAAGTTTTATTGATTTGATAATACTGATTCACCCCCCCTCTCAGTATTATTTCCAACATTAGATGCATCCTTTGAATTTCTATGATGACGGTGATAAGAGGAAGAAGAACTTTCACTCGTGGAAGGAGAAGGAGGGGGTTCTTCTTCACCATTTCCATGCACTGAACCTTGTTCTTCTGCCTTTTTCCCTTCTGCTTTCTCTAGCCTTGAAAGGAACTGACCGACATTTTCTGCCATTCCATAGAAGGTTTTGCGGAAATTGAGCTCCTCTTCATAACAAGCCTCTTCATCTGCCATGTTTCTCCTTAAATATGCACGCCCCACTTCGGGATCGAAAGAATTTAGTTTCCCTTCGCCTCTTCGGAGCCCGTTTCTTGTTAGCATACAAACATGCAATTCACATCTACAAAGGCCTGCTCTGATACCACTTGATCCAAGATCTTTTTCTTATAGATGTATTAAAGAATTACATGCATAAATTGTAGCTTAAACATAGAAATTTAATGTGCACATGAGAGAAGAGGAGAAACACATAAAGCATGAAAGAAGACAAGAAACTTGATAATGGAGTTCGTCCGATTTGGACTACGTCTCCAGGCCCTGCTCGATCAATGGGGAGGCCTTCATTCATTAAGTGGCATGAGAAAGAAGAGTACAATCATCATTTACAAAAAGGAGTCTTATACCTCCATTCTGAAAAATGGCCGAAAAATGCAGAACTCTGTTGGAGAAACGGACAGCACCATTGCGTTCGTGGCGTCGAGAAATGCTGAAACCATATAAAATTTGTCGAAATCTGACAAAGTGAAAATCTGCCCCCTGGAGAAATTGCCCAAATCATGGTTCCGCCACTTGCAAATTAGCTTGCCTCGAACTATGTGCGTGCTCCTCCGCCCCTCGATGCACTGATGAATGAGTTTAAATATAAAAAAGGTGTGCGGAGTTTTCAAAATCTCTGTTGGCGGAATGGTTGAAGATCCGAATATTGTGGAGGGGGTCGGGTGGTCAAACCCTGCCCCCTCCCATTTTATACAACGGAACCTATTTTTAAAAAGGGAGGTCGGGTTGGGCCCGCCTTGGGCAGCCCGCCCACCTCACCTGTCGACTGCGCCATACTCATTTAACGGGCAGTGGTTTGTGGTTGAGTTTGTGCCCCAAGGGCCAACCCACCTCCGTGTGTACAATGGTAACGACCCGCCTAAAAACCACGGGTCCCCAACGGTAATGGCTGCGTATGGTGGGAGGGGCCGGGGGTAGTGGCCCGCCCCTCCAAAATACATGTGATAAGGATTGGGGTGGCAGGGTTGATGGCCCGCCACCCTTTTTTTAAATATTTTTTGTTTTGTATAACAATATGGCCTGTTTTGAAAATTCGGAATCTGGACCGAAAGAGACATTTTAACAAGGTGACAATTTCGCCTGGAATCCAGCCAGAGTTGGCCAGATTTCGTCCGCCGGAAAACTTCCAAATTGTGTCTCCATTAACCCTGCCCAGTTAGCAAAAGTCAACCAAAACTTTGACTGCATCCATCTTCCTCATTCGGACTCGGTTTGGAGTGTCATTCACACCGTTGGAATCAGAGCGACGAGCACTTCGATCTGATGTCAAGTTAATCGATTTTCCGCCACTTTGAATTTTGAGCCTTTTCCATGCCACTGGTGTATGGAGATTCACCTGGAGCAACCAAGCACGTGCTTGTTTGAGACCGTACAATGCTTGCTTGAGTTTGCACACATGAGTCTGTCGATCAAATGTCTCAAAACCTTCTGGTTTCCCAATGTACACCTCCTCCTCAATAACCCCATTGAGAAATGTTGTTTTTACATCCATCTGGTGGATCTTCCACCCCATCTGTGCAGCCAGAGAAAGAATTGCTCTAATGGATGGATACCTTGCTACAGGAGCAAAGGTATCCTCATAGTCATTTCCCTCAACTTGAGAGAATCCTTTTATTACAAATTTGGCTTTATACCTCTCTATGCTTTTGTCTGCTGCATGCTTAACCAGGGTTGTGGGGAGTGGCTCCCCTCCCTTTGAATTGCTCCTAGAGCGCGTTCTGAGCGGGAGCGAATCAAGAGCGACCCGAGAGCGCGCCCTCAAAATTCGCTCCCAAAAAAAAAATTCGCTCCCTAGTTTTTTTCACAATTTTTTTGTCACAAAGATGTTCCAAACAAGATTTTTTTAGTAGGGAAGCCTAATATTCAAGCTTATGGCCCTAGTATTGATATGCAATTCATGGTAATGTTAAATTCTTAAAGTAAAAGTGACATTTTCCTTTATCTTTCATTTTTATCATTTTATTTAAATTTTAACATTACCATGAAATGACTTAGGATGTTTGAGATTGATTCCAACATCATTGGATTTCATATGGAGAAAGTAGAATTTTAGATCTCACTCAAAATTCAGCAGGCTTATCAGTTTTCAAGATTTCAGGATTGGGGGGATTGCAATGTTTCCATTGGATTTTGTCATGTACTAGGGTATGGAATTCGTATTTAATCAAGAGCACCAAGCCCTATATGTACCTTCATGTTAGTGGCATTGGTTGTCAAACTCCTCTGTCATGACCTTACTAAAAATGTACCTATCGCTCAAACAAAATCTTGACTTGACATGCTACATTTTTTCTATCTTATGTTAATTGCTTAGAGGGTCACATTAATGACAAAGATCCCAAGATAGACAATGATTTTGATGATATGTAGCTATTTGTTGTAGCATGATTTTTTTGGATGCTAGAGGCCATCTAGAGCCTATTTGTTGATGTATTTTCAGTTCAGAGATGGATTACAGTCGATGCTATTTTGGTTATGTGCACTCTTACATGCTATATAAATGAGAACTTGTAACTTGTGGACGTGGTTGATAAAGATTGCAACTTCTAGATGATTGATGTTATATGGTGTAATCCATGTTTTTATGATTTTTTTATCTAATTCATCATTCTACATGCTTTTGTTCGCATATATGCATCAAAATATATAAAAATATATACTATATAAAAATTCTCTCCCAAACCAGGAGCTTTTGAAAATGTCACTCCTCGTTCCCGCTCCTGCTCCCAACTAACCTTGTGCTTAACCTCGAAGATCCATCTCGAAACCAAAACTGATTTATCTGTCGATCTTGCGTCCGCTTCCCAAACACTGTTCTTTACAATGGATTCGTATTCCTCCACCATTGCATCAACCCATACAGGTTTCTCTACTGCTTCCTCGAAAGAGGATGGCTCAGTCTCTACAATCTCAGTCATTAGAGCCATGTAGCTAGTGTACCGTTCAGGTGACCTTCTCTGCCTGCGCAAATTTGAAGGAGCTCCCACATTCTCCCTTGCATCCTGCACAAGTCTATTAGCTTCCCTGGTTCTTTTTCTGCCTTCTTTGGATGGTTCTGCTTGAGTGGATGTCTCCACTCTCTGCTCCTCAATTTGTGGCTGCTCCACAACTTCTTGAGGCTCCTCCTTTGGAGCTAAAAGCTCCTCTTTTGGTGGGATCTGAAGCTCCCTCTCAAGAGAGCACCACATCGCTTTCTCCTCATCAAAATTTACATCCCTTCGCACAACTGTCATTCTGAGGGATGGCAAGTACACATGGTAGTTGTGAGGAGTTTCTGTGTAACCCACAAATACCCCCAACTCTGCTGTCGGCTCAAGCTTCTTCCTTGATTCTTTGGAGACATGGCAGTAAATAGAGGCTCCAAAAATCCTGAAGTGCGACACATCCGACTTCCTCCCCGAGAAAGCCTCCTCTAGTGTAATCATACCAAGAATTCGATGAGGACTCCAGTTTTGCAAGTAGACTACTGTGTTGCATGCCTCAACCCACAAATGCAGAGGTAGGCCTTGGTCATGTAACATAGCTCTCACAACTCCCACAATGCTATGGTTCTTCCTCTCAGCCACCCTATTCGGCTGTGGATTGTGGGGTGCTGTCAGCTCTCTTCGAATGCCTTCTTTCGCCAATTTTTTTTGAATTCATTCGAAACATACTCACCTCCATTATCGCTCCTGAGAGCCTTCACCTTCTTGCCGGTTTCTTTCTCAACCAGTGCCTTGAATTCTATGAACTTGGAGAATGTCTCATCTTTCTTTTGCATGAAGAAGATCCAACACTTCCTTGAGAAGTCATCAATAAAAATGACAAAAATTTGTGTCTGGTAGTGGAGGCTGTCGAGAAAGGTCCACAGACATCAGAGTGGATCCTTTCCAAGACTGCATGTGCTTTGCTGTCCCGATCATGGAATGTGGATTTTGTGTACTTCCCCAAAGTACATCCTTTGCATACATCCTACTGCTCAAGTGCTCCTTTGGGGAGGCCAGTGGTTATTTGTTGCATAATCTTCAAGGCGCCATGATGCAAATGGCCAAGTCTTCTGTGCCAAAGTTCACTGACATCGTGGCTCTGCACTTTCTCTGCCTTAGTGCTTAATGCAACACAATCTTCCACATTTACCGTCTACCGGTGCTTCACATGAACCCTAATCTGCTTCACTTGTCCCATGGCTATGTGTCTCAGGAATGCTTTCCCTTTGTTCGAGAACACATCATAACCACGGTCTTCCAAAATTGCAACATAGATGAGATTCTTCTTTAGGCCTGGAACAAACATTACATCCTTGAGTCTGAGAGGGGAGCCTGACTCCTTCTGAAAGGTGACTGTACCAATCCCGGTCGCGTTGTACCTTCTGTCGTACCCCAAATCAATGTGCATCTGGAGATCTTTCTTCTCTATGTCATTGAAAAGGTCTCTACACCCTGTCCTGTGGAATGAGGTACCAAAGTCCATGTACCACACGCTGACCATCACTGTGCTAGCCATGCATGCGATAAGGGTGAAGTCAAAGCTTCACCTGTTGCTCCTCCTGAGGTCTTCTTGCTTGATTTTTTGTGTGGACACTTCATGGCATAGTGACCGAATTCATGACAATTGAAGAACTTAATTTTGGACAAATTTTCTTCTTGCCCCCTTGGCTGGATTTTGATTTGGTTTGAGATTTCTTCCCTTTTCCCTTCTTTTCCTTTCCAACCAATGCAAAGTTTTTTTCATCCTCGCCCTTGGATGAAGTTCCATCTCTGATATTCTGCCTTATTTCTTCCTGTACCAAATCGGACCATAAGCGTTCCCAATTTGGTAGTTTATCCCTCCTGTTCACCGAATCTTGGTAGCTATACCAACTCTTGGGAAGACCTAGAAGGGTTAGGTTTACCAATTCATCATTTGAAACAATAAAACCAACTCCTGCAAGCTCATCACGAACTTGTGTGAACTTGCTCAGATACCGCTGAATAGTGTCCTTCTTCTGCATCTTGATATTTCGAAGTTTATCCTTGAGTGCTAGTTTCCTATGGTCATTGCTATTCTGGAACAGATTTGTCAATGCCTGCCACATTGCATAAGGAGTTTCTTTCTGATGGATATTTGTGACAATGTGGTCTCGCACTCCCTTCAAGATTATTATCTTCGCCTTGCCTACATCTTTTTTCCATTAGGCTAGGTTCTGGGCATCAGATTCCGCTGATTTTGCAACATCTCTCTTGATGTATTCTAGCAATCCATTGTCATCCAACACCGCCTCCATGCGATCCTTCCATGCAATGAAATTCGAGCTGCCTTCCACGGCATACTCTAATCTCAGTCCATTGATGGCCATTCTCCCAACTCTGAAGAGATCCTGCTACACTGAAGCTGCAAATTCAAAACTCGTGAGAAACAACTTCGAAATTCTTGGTCTAATATGAATCCTGCTCTGATACCATCTAGAAATTATGGTGGAGATTTGTATCTGTTCATGAAGTTTTAATCAAAATCACATGACACAAACCTACTCTACTGCTCCGCAGAATTCAATTCACAATTTAAAGTTTAGAACATCAATCACAAACATGCAATGAGAAATAACACATGCACAATATTTTTCTAGGGGAAAGCAATCTGCTAAAAACCCCTATGCTCACTTGCATTAATTTGATAAATAAGATGTATTACAATTGCTTTGCTCAACTGAGCACAACTTGCAAGTGAATAACCTATCTCTCTGCTCATTGAGAAACTCTGACCCAGACTTAGTCAATTTCCGCCTCTGCGTGAGCCTCTATTTCCTTGCGCAATTCCCAAGGTTGATCATCTAATTGCATGCAACACCAATACACTCAAGACTAGTCTACAACTGTTGTTACACTGCCTTAGAATCTCCACCACAGCTAGGGAACTCGAATTTTTTGCATGCAATGTTGGAAAAACTGAGAGGGGGGTGAATCAATATTTTCTTTCAATTGTTATTATTACCAGTTAGATTCTTCACAATTTAATCAGAGAAACATATAAGAATAATTTTATTGAGTATAAAAGGATAAATAAAATGTATGATAATTATTCCCAAGCACCAACTTGGTTTTGATGAGGCTTCGACCTCTAGGGCTTCGAGCCTATCTAATCCAAGGCACCTACCTTGTGTTTAGGAGCACCGACTCCAGGGACACCAATCCTGTTGTTCTTAATAGACAATATAAATATAACTTACTTGCATGTTCTTATTCTAGAAATACTTGAGATTAACTTCACTTACTTTTCACTGTACCTTGTCCACCACTAGACTTCACTGTTGCTGCAATCTCAGTTCATAAACCATAGCTCAGCTACATAACAAGCTCCAAGCCACTATACAAATTGGTCATTTCACTTCACTGCATCATAGAGAATCCTCCACTATCACCGCTGTCCAAGAAGAGTGTCCAGGTTTCTATTTGAAATACCTTTCCACAGTCCGAGCAATAATGGAGCCTAACCATTGTGATTAAGTATCAGTCACGATCAGAGTTTTTGCACCGCAGTCGGACACTGAATAAGATGGTCCACCGCTTAAACTATATACAGTTCTGTTTTAAGATGATGTCTCTGTCCGCAGTCCTTAAATACTTCTCCACATCCTCTTACAGTCCACAGTCCATTGATTTAATCCATAGTTGGACAGACCCACAGTTAAGTAGACCCTTGTGAAGTATAAGTGCAAACCCCTTATCCGCACTTCAGTTTTTAGGCACAACAATCCGCAAATCAGTTCTTAAGGTGGCTAGCTCTGTCCTTAGTTCACGAGATGTGAACTGTATATCCTTATCTTTTCACCCCAAATTGTTCTGTGCTTCAAAAATGCGGAGTTCCTTCTGTATATATACTTGTTTGCGTATGAAAAACAAAAGGTCGTGTCTCCTAGCTAAGCCGACATGAGTTTGACAAGTTCAGGTCGGCTCGCTGACCATAATTATACCCTTTTCTTAAAAAATTCATATCTCCTAAAATATTTGGAGTTTTGGGGCATGTGATAGCTCATTAGAATGCTAAAAATATGCTCTAAAATATGGTATCGGTCTCATGATGATATTCTTCCTCTAAGCTGAAGAAAAATATTATTTAATGTGACTGATCATTATTAGTGTAGAAATGGAGGTAGGGTAGAGTGTCTTTGAGTGTTGGGCTTCTCCATCGTTTGATTCCTTCATTGATTGCCACCAAGTCCCTTCCTTCTTCAATATATTGACATCAATGAAAACTAGATTAACATTCACTAGCTATTTTGGGCTGATTGATCAGTTAACTAGATGATCATTGAGTTAGACTGAAGTCTCATTGCACAACTGACCTTCCACTAGTTCTTCCAACAACTGGAACTAGTTTAACTGAAAACAACTTGAAATAACTAACCTTGATTACTACAAATTAGCAATCACACATGTTGAATTGAACTCTAACTCCTCCAACTCGAATTTACTGAGTAAATTGGGTGACACAAGCCATGTCACACAAGTTAACTACATCCAAGTTATTTGCTGATGTGGAAAACTTGAATTTTCTCAATTTAATCAAGGCAAAATCAAATTTAGAATTTCTTGCTGCATTTTTCAACAAAGTGGTCCATTCCACAACTTGATCATACATAACTCCATGCTGCACTGCATTGCAACAAGTATGCCTAAATTACAGGTCTTACAACAAACTAATTTCAAGCTAGCTACGAGTACACCAATCACCCTTGTACCTATTCAAGTGGTTTATTCCACAACTTGAAACATCATGTGCTACTGTGCTATATGCATGCTTGAACAACAAGTCTTACAACAACCTTGGAAATACAACTCGCGTATGGCTAGGATTTACAGCTTGGACCAAAACCCTCTAGGGTGTTCATGCACCACAGCGGTTGCCCATCATCTGTCCACTCCTTCACCAATCTTCGACACCATTGATTCCATCTATGTCCTCTCATCCATGTAGTGATGTGACCTCTCTCTCACTATATCTCCAACCTGTGCCAATCCTTACCTTGACCTAGCCTACCAACACCATTTTCACTCACCAGATCAACATGATCTCTCATTGGCTTAGCTTGCATCCTTTTAGTGGGCTTCATTCACCTTTACCATAGCCAGAGTAGCCTTTAGCTGCACATGCACACTCTCTCCTCGGTGGCTTCTCAACAACCTCCAAAACTTGATTTGTTGATCCTAACACACACTCAACCCTGGTGGCTTAGAAATTTGAGTACTCTCGGATATCCCCCTCTTTCCTTTATTTCACCCACTTTGTGTCTCTCTCCTCATTATAGACTGCAGATCAATCTATTTAAAAATCCATGCACCTTCAGATCACATGCCAACTCTAATCTCCTTGAATTTATTAGTTGCTCATGGCCTTTGTTCACACTAGGGTGATACTGGCAAGTGAGTCTTCTGTAAGTTCGTTTGATCTCGTTGGTGATTCTAGACCTCAATATTCCCAGAGCTACATAGTAATCACCTACCATACAAATGAATCGATGCACCCTCCTATGACTATTATTGCAATTGAAGTCATATGAAAACTTCATGTTCCTCCACAAACCCTGCCCGTGATTAAAGAATGGAGAAGAACCTAACCCTAAGTTTGAAAAATTGTACTGTAATCTAAATGTCCCTTGAGCTACTTTTTCTGACTATGATACTAGCCATTAGCATGGAGTTGATACATTGTTCTTGCAGGAAAAAATGGCCAAAGATGGCATGGAAGACATGGCCATTGTTGTGCTATGGATTGAATTGTTTGATAAATATTTATTGTTTGCTTGGTGGGAAACTTAACCAACTATTACTTCCACTCAGTTTTATTGCGATATTTCCATGCTTCCAAATGAAAAACCTCAAACTCTTTCTCTCCTCCTAGAACCGCTTCCAAAAATTCCAACATCATGTTATACCAAATTTCATCACCTTGAACTGTCTGACGGCTATTTGCTCCAAATCCGATTTGATCCATACCCATAAAACCTCTCACATTTGATCCAAAGAATGTCTCAAACAAATCAAAAGGGTTTGTTGTATAAGTGCTTGAGCTAGTTGCAACACCTTTAACTCCAACTTCACCATACTAATCATACAATGACCTCTTCTCATCATCTGTATGAACCTCATATGTTACACTACTTTTGACTAGGGATAGAAATTAAAATAGAGTAGTCAGTCCTTCAAGCGCTTTTATATTGTCCCTCCTCAACCTCCCTACACTGAGGTCGATAATCACTGCTTTGCCTAGTCATGCCTTGTTTGTTGGCCAAATCCCATAAAAGAACTCATCTAGGGCCGGTTCAATCTTACCACTGCCTTTAGTGCTGTGGTGCTTTATGGTAGTCTCCAAGGCATCAAACAACTAGATCTCACTAGTTGCTTCTTGGTTGGGTCCATTAGTAGCAAAAGTTTGATCCTACATGTCACTTCTATTTGATCTACATTTGTTGCATCTCTTGCAAGCTTTTCATTTGGGACTTGCCTTGTAGGCCCAACACACAATGATTCGATTCTGCAACTCTAGGAACACACTAGCTAACACCTTCACGAATTTGATAACCTCGCTCTATAGATATGGACATCCAAGCATTGGATCTATCTCTATCAGGCTAGTGTCGCTTTGATACGAGTTGTTAAAGATAAAAAAGGAGAAATAAATACATGATAAACACATCGCAATACTAACACATGGACACCATATTTTACCCTGGAAACTCTTATGGGAAAACTAGCTCCAAATTATAGATCTACTATTCGATGTCCCAAAGGAAAATAACAATGGAGTCTTCATGCATTTAAATAGGCTACATTACATTAGAATACCATGGGAAAAACCATGGATTATCAAAACCTGGAGGCTGAAAACCACCAACGGTGAATTGACTCTATGACTAAGTCAAGTTTACTTGAAGTACCCTAACATCAACCACTTGGTTTTAATACCATGTTGAAAATTGGATAGGCTAGGAACCGTAATGCAGGACTTGCCCTTGAAAAGTGAGCTGCGCTACCACCAAGCTATAAGTCACTTTCTTGAGTGGCACCCTTACTAGTGCCATATCAAACGATATGGATTATTATCTCCAAAACACCTTTTGCAGGTCACAATTTGGGTTAGGCTTCCTTTTCACCATGGTTAAAGCTTTAATGCATAGCTCTAAGAGAATGTTGAAAATTGGATAGGCTAGGATTGACACCCAGGACCTACTGGTAGAAGGGTCTTGCTCTGCCATTGTGGTGCATGCCCATTTCATGATGGGCGCCCTTGCTAATTTGATATTAAGGCGCAGATTGCTATCTCTAACAATCCCCTTAAGCCTCTTAGCCACTATCAATCAAGCTTTACACCCAACTTCAATACCATGTTGGAAATTGAAAGGTGAGGATTCAAACCTAGGAACTGCTTTCGGCAGATGGGTTGCTTTACTATTAAGCTACATGCCCCTTTCATTACATGCATGTTTACCTATCTGATATCAAGTCATGAGCTGCTATATCCAACCCACACCCATCAAGGCACATTTTGGCTCAGGCTCACAATTACAAATCAATCTCAACTCTTGGTGCTGATACCATGTTAAAGATTGGTCATGTAAGAAATCAAACCCAACACTCACCTCTGGTTGGTGGTTTGTGTAAGGTCCTTTCAAGTCAAGCGCCCTTATCGATTTAATATCATGGGTTAGAGTGCTATATCCGAAACTTCCCTTCAAGTCACGCTGGACTTAAGTCTCCTTGCTACTGCCAGTGAAACTCGATGCTTGCCTCTAATATCATGTTGAAAACTGGACACTTTAGGAATCGGACCCAAGGCCTTTCCCTGTCCAACAAGATTCTCTACCATCAAGTTACATGCCCATTTCATGACAGGCAACTTGTACCATTTGCTATAAAAAAATATCTCCAATAAGTCATGGAGAGGGCTGCCATTACCTTCTATAGCATAGCAGGATTTCATCCATTATATCGAGATTCCTCAATTTACTTTGAAGCTTTCTTGGCAAATTTGCTCTAATGAAAATTGTGGAACAAAGGAGGTCTATAAGGTACTACACACATACAAAGCTTTACCAATCTAGAAGATTCAAGTTGTTTTCAACATCATATTTTGCTTCAGTTCTAACGTCATTTCTCTTGATTTTTCAAGATTTCCTAGATTGATAATTTTTTTGTTTGTTTGCCCAGTTGTTTTTTTTCTTCCAGGCTTGACCTGTGGCTTGAGAAACCATGACCTGGGGACATCTAAGCTGTCAAAGTCACCTGGGTATCTTACCCGACCTGGGCCACACCAGTCCTAAGCTGACTGGATTTTAGTGTGTCTCCTCCCCCTAGCACGGGCGCAACAACCTTTGTGAGGTTTGATCTTGGGTCGCTAACGAGGCCCATCCTCACCGGTTGTGCTAGTGGGACTTGACTCCCTAGATTGATAATTACTTCCAATGATTTCTTCATTATTTATCTTGTTTCACTTCATCATTAAGCAATTAGACATAGAAAATATTCAACAATAAAGACAATAATGATAGTAGAATCATGAAGAGACATCCAAACACAAGAGACCCAAAATTTGTCTTGGGAAAACCCTAACTTGGGAAAAACCCAACAACCTTTTCTTAGAAAAATAGTCCAACTCAATAAGAGATATAATCTAAACTTTCTAGTCAGATAAAGTCAAACTGACCAGTAACTAAACCCAAGTCAAACCAGGTCAAATTGTAGTAAATTCGACCTCCTGAAATATTGGCCTCTTGAAATTTCGGCCTTCTGCACTTTCCTCAGAAGATTTTGGTCTGCCTTAGAGAAATTTTGTTCGGCCTCAAATCACTTTGGTCTGGCTCAAAATCATCCTTCTAGAATCCCACATGCAAACAAAAGATGAGAAAGAGTGATCTGAATTGGTGCAAAGAGATGGACAAATTGTCTCTATATAGTGATCTAATGAGCGGAATAGGTGTGTCCTTTGGGGTTTGTCGACTTGAACAATATGGAGTTGACTTGAATTTTGGAGGCAAAACTTCAAAATTTAAATTTCTTTCTTTTGGGCCGACTTGAATACTGACTGAAGCTACAATAAAATCAATGCTTCCTCTTAGCTAGGAGGTATTCACTTTGACTTCTTTAGATGATCTCTTGCTGAAAAGTTTCTTTATCCCAATTCCCGAGAAAAGGTTGAATGAGCTAGCTATGTTGATGAATCCATCCACCTCATGTTCTATACTAGAACCACGTGGAAAGCATACCGCATCAACATCATGCAAAGGAATCTAGTCACCCACTAGACATATCCCCTTTTCAAAGTATCTAGTCACTCACAAGCCAATTACCCATTCGCTGGTCAGGTAGGCACCCCTTAACATAGGACTAGTCTTTGTTTCACCAATCCAAAAATTCTTTACTTAGAGTCAATCACCCCTTAATACATGGTGAAACCTAGGGCCCATTTTCCATGGAGTTGTCTTTAGTGCGACTTTTTGGAAGTTTTTACGGTGGGTTTTTTTGGTGTAATTTCTCTAAAATCCGGCAGGAATTTATTGAAATCACAAGATTGATGAGTAATCCTGTGCAATCTAAGTGCCCTAGGGGTTTTCCAGCGTGTTGAATCCATATATACAGTCAAAAAGCTAGTTTAAATAACACAAATCAAGATTTCGCCTCAAATTTTTCCACCGGATTTTAGAACCGGAAAGTCCAAAAAGTCACACTAAAGACAACTCCATTTACCATTCCCACATGTTGTCACATGCTATTGAATGATAAAAAATACTTTCCCGATGCTATAAGTCACAAGCTTAACCCACTAGCCAAAACCCATGGCAATATGGTTAGATAACCACCCTCGACCGAGGGAGCAATCCAGGCCTTGATGCTACTGGGCCAATCTCCCTAGCCAAACTCCATGGTTCCCGTTCAAAACACATGACCCAAGGGAGATTATCCGCCCCTTGATGCTACAACATCAACACTCCCTTCAACTAAGGGAAGCATTCTCAATCACTCCAAGTTTGTCCCAGAAGTATACCAACTTCATCCAGGGACAGAGGCTCTGAGAGAATGTCAGCAACCAACTCAACCATAAAAATACATAGGAGCTGCATTGCTCCTTTTGTACCACATGCTTTGACCTGTCATCACAGTTGTCTCTTGCATGAATCCCTACAACTATATGAGACAAACCTCAATCCATATCCAAATGTACCATGCTGGTACCTCAACACATGTTGTGCCACATGCCTTGGCTCAAGCATAAACTAGCTAGTTTGAATCCATCACCACAACTGCTTTCCAGTCACCTTGATTAGGTGTTCCCTCTAACGTTAAAACAAATTCTGCTGAGACAATCTAGGTTGCTCCCGCTGCCACTTAGCTTCATCAGATTGGATACCAGGGAAACGCCCATGGACTTGTTATCCATCATCCAAAATCTCTGAAGGATCGTGATAATGGGTTTCCTTTGACCAAGGAAGATCTCACCCGACTTTCGCCACACTTCTAGTCCCAAGAAGTCATATATCCAACCAAGATCCTTCATCTTGATCCTAGAGATCAACTCCTTTTGTCATGACTGCTCCCTCTATCACGAAAGCAAATCTTCCTGCCACTGCTGCTCCTTCTGTCACGTGAGTCCATCAAAAACAAGTCATACCATCCAAAAACGCTGCGCCCGAGGTTTGTACAAAGCCTTCTTGGGTTTGCATACATGAGATTCCTTCCGTGTACCTCAAAATCTGGAGGTTTTTCCATGCACACTTCTTCCTCAATTATTCCATTGAGGAAAATGGTCTCCACATCCACCTGATGTAATTTTCAAATCATAATAGAGGCAACAAAAATTATCATTCTAATAGAAGTGTACCTCGTAGATGGAGCAAATGATTCCTCATAGTCCTCTCCCTCTTCCTAGGAGAATCCTTGCTTTGTACTTCTCTATGTTGCCATCACTATTGAATTTCCACAGATCTCAGCACAATGACATCCTTCAAACTTGTTGCCTTGCCTACTTCATCTGAACTAGGAGGTCTTTCGGTCATCAGGCACGATGTCAATACAATTTCTTCCTCCACGAATTACTGACCATGGGAGAATCCTCTTGCCACAAATTTTACTTCTTTCTTCTAATATTTCCACCTATTGCTAGAGCGTTGCCAACCTTCACGATGTACCTGCAACCCTCACTAGGAGGCCCATGGAAG
Organism: Pinus tabuliformis; assembly: GCA_031772625.1. Taxonomy (NCBI): domain Eukaryota; kingdom Viridiplantae; phylum Streptophyta; class Pinopsida; order Pinales; family Pinaceae; genus Pinus; species Pinus tabuliformis. Next base: position 130,809,474 of record CM062806.1, read on the forward strand.
AATGATTATAACCCAACAAAAGAAACAAAGACAAGAGGCTAACTAATAGAAAAACAATCATAATCAAGGAAGGCAGATATAGAGTACTTATCTTTTGAGGATTGTACGGAATTGTCAACTCCCTCTTGCTCCTTGCCTATTTGCATAAACCGCTGAAATCTATCTGCAAACTCATCATCCTTGTCCTCATCATTAGTGTGTGGCTTTCCTTTCCTTCATGAGCTAGGGTTTCTTCTTCAGCGGAAACTTCGATTTTAGGTCCAACTCAAGGGTTTTATCCACGAACCCTAGGGTTTTCTTATTCAAGACTTCTAGTCTTCTAGGGTTTACAAACTCTAGATTTCTAGTTTTCATCTGCACCTTTTGTAAGTCCAACAGTCTTTGTAACATGCACATTTTCTTTACATATCCAAATGTCCAAAATCAGAGTCCCCATGCCTTTGCATATGAGGTGAAATCCATCATGTCATCAATCAATCAAGGATGTTCCATCTTGGTAATGTATCAAGATTAATGGTCCATTTTTGTAGGGCTTGTATTCTGCCTCCTTTTAGTATTGTAAAGAAACAACATCCTCCAACTATCATCAAGGACAAAATGTAGCAGGTTGAGTCATAGATATAAATCTTCAAGGAGGGTAAGGCATTCCAATGTCCTTTATAGCATCTTATAAGAGAACTTGCTTGATCAAGCAACTCTTAATAAAACAATCTTCAAGTGGCATGGGCAAGGTCCAGACTTCCTTCAGAGTTATTAGCAAGTTCTGTCCACAGGATTTGTTCACAGAGATGATTGTTCTCGGCCCTTTCAAACTAGGTAGCTCGGTCTCTTCAAAACAGTTGTAGTAAGAGCAACAATTTGTCCTTTACAAGGACAACTTCAGTTCTGAAAGTGACTCATTCTCCAAGAAAATTTTGGTCTCCAAAATTGATGAGGAGCTCGGCCTCTTTTTCATTTATGAATGCCCTTTCAAAAACTGAATACTGTCCCTGTGCATGAAAAGCATGAATTCTTTTCCAATTCGAATCATGAGGCTAGTAGTCTGAATTCAATCAACAATGTCCCAACAGATCAAGACGCTTGAAGCAAGTGTATCCAATGTCCATTCTAGCAGGAATTAAGTAATGACACCTTAGTTGTATAACTTATTTTCAAGGTATCAGTCAACTATTCTTTTCTGTGACCTGTATACATAGCAGACTTGCAAAATTTTGAGGTTTATAAGTAGGATTTACAAACCATGCTATTCAAAACCTCCTTTTAGTAGACAGAAAGATAACTTCACTGGCTTCTTTGCATGTCTGGGGTAAGTTGATCTTCTTCTGCCCTCTGAACTGAGGCTTCTTGGCCACCTTGATCTTGGACTCAGGCCCTTCAGCCTTCCTGCAATTAGGGCTGAGGTCATCAACAGAATCTCGGCCAGCTCTGGGGCACAAATTTCAAAATTGCTCTTAAACCTTTGAGGCCTTTCAATCCTTTCTTTTTAACCTGTGGCTTAATCCTTAAGGCCTCTTACTATCTCGGTCCAGTTAGAATAGTAACCTGAGGTCTTTAGGCCTCCTTCTACGGCTTTGGCCCTCTTTCTTCAAACACAAAACAGGGCTTGGCTCTCAAAATCATCATTTACTCCTTTCAATCATAATGGAATTCAGATGAGAGCCTATGAAACATAGTCTGTTCCAGACTTCGACACAAGTATTGTTTAGCCCTTACAGGACGAATTATTAGGTAGACAAAGATAAAACCTGGGCAGCTTTTTCTTCAACATTTAGCCTTCTTCAAGCAAGTGGCTTGGCTTTCTGCAAGTCTCTTTAATGGCTGCTCTTAAATCTCGGCTTTTGATACCATGTTGATTTTTCAAGATTCCCTAGACTGATAATTACTTCCAATGATTTCTTCATTATTTCTCTTGTGTCACTTCATCATTAAGCAATTATATGTAGAAAATCTTCAACAGTAAAGACAATAATGGCAGTAGAATCATAAAAAGACAGCCAAACACAAGAGACACAAAATTTATCTTGGGAAAACCCTAACCAGGGAAAAACCCAGCAACCTTTTCTTAGAGAAATAGTCCAATTCAACAAGAGATACAATCTGAACTTTCCAGTCAAATAAAGTCAAACTGACCAGTAACCAAACCCAGGTCAAACCTGGTCAGACTTTGATAAATTCGGCCTCCTGCACTTTCCTCAGATAATTTTGGTCTGCCTTAGAGAAACTTTGTTCTGCCTCAGAAATCATACTTTTAGACTCCCAAGTGTGAAAAGAAGATGAGAATGAGTGATCTGAATTGGTGCCAAGAGGAGGAGGACGATTTGTCTTTATATGGTGATCTAATAAGCTCGAATAGGTGTGTCCTTTGGGGCTGGCCCACTTGAACAATATGGAGCCAACTTGTATTTTGGAGGCGAAAATTCAAAATTTAAATTTCTTTCTTTTGGGCTGACTTGAATACCAACCAAAGCTACAAAAATTAACAATTTCCATTTGCTTTATTAGATTTTTATTCCACTTCAACTACTGGCACTATGCCATGTTGAAAATTGGTTAGGTTAGGAGTATCCCAGCACCCACTTCTGGCAGGTGGGCTGCTCTATCATACTCAGATACATGTCCCTTTTATGTCAAGTATCTTTACCAGTTCAATATCAAGGTGCCTATTTCTATTTTCAACACCTCCTTCAGGCCACATTTTGGTTTAGGCCTCCTAGTGACTGCCAGTCAGACTCAATCCCTGGCTCTGATATCATGTTGAAAGTTGGACATACTGGAAATCAAACCCAAGATGCTCCCCTGGCTAATGGGCCACTCTACCATTGAGTTAAATGCATATTTCAGGGCAGGTACCCCATACTGGTCTGCTACCAAAATGTGGACTCCGATCTCCAACAATTGCTGGAGAGGGCTAGCTTTAGCTCCTATAGCATAGTAGGATTTTGTTAGCTTGGATTACATCCTATATTTGAAGATTCTTCAATTTACTTTGTATTTCTTGGCAAATTTACTCTAATAGATTGGGATAAAGGAGGTATATAAGGTATTGCACACACCAAAATCTTTGCCAATCTAGAATACTCAAGCAATCTTTTAGCATCATCTACTGCTTCAGTAGATTACATCATTTTTATGAGCTTTATTATATTTTTATTTTGAAGATAACATTTAGTTCTAGCTTGGCACCAGCAATGGTCTTATGGAGGTGACTTTCTTGTGTTTTTCAAGAGCAGCTATTGTGTTATAATAAAAATAGTTGGTCTGGGGAAAAGGTATATGAATGACTTTAGACACTAAGCTGAAGGTTTGAAATTAGAGGTATAAATGTTGGTTAGAGTCCTTCACACGGAATATATCACAACTTCTCTGTGAAGCATGCAATCAAGAAATGCATCATGCAGACAAGAACCACGAAGCAAGACTTTTGGTGGTGCCAAGACCTCTCACATAACAAAAATGAAACAATAAATTTTGTATTCAAATCATTTTTTTTTATTTCTAACATAACCAAGGATCTAGTATTTTTGGGATTGTATATGTGCAGTATTCCTTTGCCAAAATGGGTGGTTGAAGAAATAGACCGTGATAATGATCTGGCCTACACCGACCAGTGGAAAAGGTGAAACTATGAGTACATTTCATTGGGTTGTGATAATCTTCCTGTCTTAAAAGGGAGAACCCCTGTTCAATGCTATGCTGATTTCATGAGAAGCTTCAAGGAGAGCTTTAATGATCTTATGAGTGAAACTGTTGTGGTAAGGCTTCTCAAAATTTGGTTTTTGTGCTCATTGAAGGGGTTTCAGAGGCATTATTTTTTTCATGGATTTTCTAACTCTAGTGTTACAAAACTAACTTCTTGTAAGATGGATGCCTAAATTAACTCATGATGTCTGAACTTTTATATGTAATCTCTTGGTAATGTAGATAATCCAAGACTTTAATTACTGTATGGAATTTGTGGCACAAGGATCCATTTTCTTCTGTGAAGATTGATTGAAGTCAGTAACTTCAGATTGTAAGGAGTTGCCATGGTCAAGAAATTGATTTTTAGGACCCAATGCTTAAAATTTTTAGATGAAACTACCGCAATATAAACATTTCATTTCTTCTGACTAGGGATTTTGATCTAAGCATGTACTTTTTGTATGAAATTCCTTGATCCAGGTGTCAAAATTGTCTTCTAACGGACTTGTGAGACCCAAGTGGTGAGGGGAATTTCATGATGATCCCTTCATGACTGTATGGCCTATGGCCTGCTATTTATATAAATCTGGATTCTGTATGGGCCAATGCTTGTATTTAAAGATCCAGACATTACTTTTAGCATGGAATAAGTAGGATCCAAGCTTTTTCATCCATTTAAATTTTTATGACCCAAATTGTGACTTTAGGAAATTGCGACTGAATGCTTGATTTGCATGAGTCCAGAGCTCATGTCCTTTATGAAAAAGAGATTAGATTGGCATGTGCTTTATAACAACCAGTTGTTGATTATGCATCTCTTGCTTGTTTTATGTATGGAACCTAGACTTTATGGCCCAGTTGTTGATTGCACACCTCTTGATTGTTTTAAGCATGGAACCTAGACTTTATGGCCCAAGGCAAGTCTGAAATTTCTGTATATTAGCACAGATCTGTCTTAGCCACATATTTATTAAATGCTGAGATGGATTAAAAAACTGGAGGTGCAAATCTTAATATTTTGAGCCCTCTTGACATATTGACATGTAATAAATCCAAGGTTAAGATGGATCCATGCCAAATCCAAGTTTAAGATGGATCTATGCCAATTTATTTATTGCCGCTTTTTAAATATGGTAAGATAGATAAATAATGCATCCACCTTTTTTTACTTTCATTTCTTTAGTTTTAGTCACACAAATGTCACGTGGTAAATATCTACCCCACCTGGGCTGTAAAGAACCACTTCTCTGGGTGCAATAATAAGCTAGTGCTTGAACTGTCTTATCTGATTATTTTTTTCAGTTGTGCATGTGCTTTTCATGGTCATAGTGCTTATACTTTTGTATGGGAATTGTATGCTTGATGATGCAGGAAATTCAAGTAGGAATGGGTCCAGCAGGAGAGCTGCGGTATCCTTCTTATCCTGAGAGTAATGGTACATGGAAATTTCCTGGGATTGGAGCTTTTCAATGCTATGACAAGGTATGGATGGAAGTTGGAACTATAACATTTCCAACCTCATGGATACTATGTTGAGTTTTTAGATCCTTTAATGATCATTCTGTTCTGTATGTATCCTTGCAGTATATGCTGGCTAACCTTAAAGCCACAGCTGAAACTACTGGTAAGAAAGAATGGGGTTATGGAGGGCCAAATGGTGCAGGTGACTACAACAGTTGGCCAGAGGAGACAGAGTTCTTTCGTCGTGAAGGTGGTTGGAACTCACCTTATGGTGAGTTTTTTTTGCAGTGGTATTCTAACATGCTTCTGAATCATGGGGAAAGGATCCTAGCAGAAGCTGAATCCATTTTTCACAACTCCGGTACCAAAGTCTCTGGCAAAGTGGCAGGTATTCATTGGCATTATTTAACCAGATCTCATGCACCTGAGCTCACTGCTGGGTATTACAATACTAGAGACCGAGATGGTTATCTTCCGATAGCACAAATGTTTGGGAGACATGGAGTAGTTTTTAATTTTACTTGTATTGAGATGAAAGATGTAGAGCAACCAGAGGATGCAAAATGTTCTCCGGAGAAGTTGATAAAGCAAGTGATCCAGGCAACCCGAAAAGCCAGGATTCCTCTGACTGGGGAAAATGCTCTTCCTAGATTTGATGAAGCTGCATACACACAAGTTCTTAATACTTCCAGTCTTCGTTTGGAAGAAGATAGCCCAGATGACAAGGTTGAACCTATGTGTGCTTTTACTTATTTGAGGATGAGTCAGGATTTGTTCCAAAGTAAGAATTGGAGTAGGTTTGTATCTTTTGTGAAAAGAATGTCTCAACAGAATGCTGTCTCGAATTCAAGTGATGAAAAGCAGAGAGGTACTAGACCTCTTATCCAGGAGGCTACTTCTAATTAAATAAGTCAAAAGTATGAAATCCAACCAGGACTGCTTTGCAATGATAGTTAATCAGTGGTTTTGCACTGCAGTGGTTAAAGTTTTTCAGTCCAAAATTTATGAACTTTGCCCGAATTTTGAAGTTTTCAAAGTTACTTGCCCAATTAACAATCCTACTTTAATCTATTCTATTAAGGCATTCTATTATATGCTATTTGATGTGCTCATGGAAACCATGCTTTTAGAACGGATTTCCCGTCCATTGAGCTACAATCAAATTTCCTTGGAGGTTAAGGTTCTACTGAATGCTCAACTACTTGATGTTAAGCCTCTATATAAATGGCAGGTGCAGATTGATGTTAAGACTATATAAATGGCAGGTGCAGATTGATGTTAAGACTCTATATAAATGGCAGGTGCAGATTAAGCATGGAGTTATGCTAGAACCATAAGCTTCAGTTGCTCAAATTCGAAATGATGGACCATTGAATACATGCTTGATTATTATTGTAAACTTGTCATTTTTATAGAAGTTTTGTAAAATGGAACTGCAAAAAATTCAGTAAGGTGTAATGAAAAACCTTATAAATTGTTTCATTGAATGCTTTTTTTAATTAAAAAAGAACTTTTTACCTTTATGAATTGTTATCCAATTAGACACTCATGCTTGTGCTGACGATAGTTACATGCCAGTGCTTGTGATAGCTATCGGCCCAAGGTGCAGGTGCAAGATTTGTGTGACTCAAGCAGAATAATTATTCGTATTCAGTGTTGATGAGATACTTAATACCTTATTGAAAATCTCAAAGAGAGCAGTTGCTTCTTGCTTGGGTTGATGTGAAGAATTTAGTCATTTTTTTAAAAGAGTAAACCAGCTTACCATTTCATCAACACCACGGGTCATTTCATTTGCTAGCTTTACTATTATTTGAAAAATCAATAATATAGTCTTAATGCAAGTTTAGTTGTATGAAATAATTCTTGATAAATTCATAAGCACTTTCCCACTTCCCCTTATTTCGAGGATGGTCCCCTTATTTCGAGGATGGTGCATAAGTGTATGTTTTTCTACAAAAACTCTCAGATAGTTCCTCCTATTCCGACAATGGTCTCAAGTGGATTTTCCCATTTTGACAATGGTATCAAGTGTAAATCAAATACCATGTACTTAATGCATGGATTCTTCCATTTTGACAATGATATCAAGTGTAAATCAAATGATATGGACTTAATGCATGGATCCGGATCCTCCCATTTTGACAATGGTATTGAGTGTAAATCAAAGGACATGGACTTAATGCAACCTAACCTTGTGGGAATAGAATTGGGAATCTGTATAGCATGTTGGAGTATTGAAAATATTGTTGACAATATTCTGGTAATAGTGCCATTAACAAATTGAGGTGATGTATATATATATATATGTATGGAAAATCTTGTTGCCTACATAAGTGGATAGCATTTCTAGTAAACTTATCAATATTTAAGCCAAAAATATTTTTGATTTAAGTACTTATTGACACATAATTAATGAAATACCTAGCAGCATTAGTGATCAATTAAACTAATCCATTAAACTTATATATCATATACTTTTATATACCTACCCTTATATACATATTTACCTATATATGTATGCATATATATATATATCTTTTTATCGAGTGTATTGAGGGAGGGTTTGGATGGAAAACCTACGCATGGGTATAGCAGCCATTCCATGTTGCCAACCACATGTTGCAAAAGAGAGAACCTTGAGCCATGCATTCTCGGTGAGAAATATTAATGAGCAGGATAGGCCTACGACAACAAGTTGGGTTTTACGATGGAGTGTTGGCTGAATGATGAAGCTTGTGACAATGCAAATCATGAGTAATACAAGGGAAGTTAATGTTGACACGCTGTGATCTATCCTAGAGGTTCAACTTTCCAAGCCCTATATTGCATCTTGATGATTAAATTTTCTCTTGCAATTGGTACATATGTATTGGTTTTACGAGTCTATACTTTGCCTTTGGCTCACCCACAATCCTTTCAATTATTTGGTTCTAGTCGCCTAGTCTTAAAAATGTTTCCCTGCACCTCCCATCATAAAAAAACCCCTACTTATAGGACAAAGGTGGATATTTTGGTTGCTACAACAACCTCAACCTTCCATTAGTACACACTACCTTACATTTAGCAGTTTATTAAAGAAATTGAAGATGTTAAGATTGAACAAGCTTATAGAGAAGATAAGGATGTGGGTTTGCTAGTGGAAGAGTTTGTCCTTGATTTAGGAACCAATCATTGTCGAGACACCAAGTTCTTTGAATTGTGGAGCTCTACCGACACATCAAATCCTTCATGGTGCATACTTTGTTATCGAAAAAGGTGGGTAGGTAGGAGTTTCGTAAGCAAGTGGAGACTTTAGAATAGCCAAATCACCTTGTTCACACTATTTGCTCTTGGATCGTGAAAGAGCATGGTGAGGTTCTTCCATCTAAGTTACTTGGGTTCTCCCAGGACTCTACTATTCAAATTCACTCCTCCAAGGATGCAATTGATGGATGAATTCAACCCTAATTTCATATTTTTCTGACACGGATTTTGGTTTCACTCTTATATGGTATAGTCTACTTGTTATCTAAACTCAATTATTAACTCTACTATCATTTTAGGTTCGGGTTTCCTATATGGGAAAATATTATAGTTTCTTTTTTAACAACATACTTTCAGATTGCAATGATGCTTGTTTTTATAACCTAGTTTCACTATGAGTAGGTTATGTTTTTCCTTCTTTTTTCTTTAAGTGATTTATTTGCTCCAAATACTATGAGATGATATATGAACATTCATAAGCTAGTCAGTTTCCTTTGATCAAACAAGTATTTTAGTTTGTTTTGTTCAATTGTAATTATGTATTTTATTTCTCCAACACTATATATATATATATATATATATAGAACTACTAATAACAATTTTTTTTCCCCAGGAAAAATCGTAATTTTCATTATAAGAAATAGTAAACGTTACATGCTATAGATGCATAAAGTAGATAAAAATTTGGCTGTTCAATCCTTCAACAAAGATAATCTACATCAAGTTTAGAATAGAATGAAGCAATAGGCTGACAAACATCATTTTGAGTCACCTTGGTGGCTTTATGATAGTTAGTATTATACCATGATTCAACTAAAGGAAACCAATATACCCATTGATGTTGCTTGTCTGAAGTAAAGTACCGTAGATAGGTCTCCAAATATTTTTTAACTTCTTCTATTTGACCATTAGTTTGGGGATGATAAGCAATATTTAGTTGGAGTTGCGTGCCCTCTAGCTTAAAATGTTCCTGCCAAAATTTTTCAATGAAAGTGGGGTCTCAATCTAACACAATGGAAGTCAACATGCCATGCAGTTTGAATATTTGGTCCATGAAAACTTGAGCCACCAATGTTGGGATAAATGGGTGTGGTAGCATGCAAAAATGAGCATATTTGGAAAGTTTATCAACAACCACCATGATGATTGTCTTGTTTCCTAAATTTGGGAGACTTGTAATGAAATCCATGGAAACATCTATCTAGATGGAAGTAGAGAGTGGCAATGGTTGTAAAGTTCCTAGTAGCTTGGTTGTTTCCCCTTCGGTGCATTGGAATACATCACATTCAACTAAAAAAGTAAGAATGTTGTTCTTCATACTAGTCCAAAAGAAAGAGCGACATGCTTATGCATAGGTCTTCTAAAAAGCTTAATTTCCTTTGACTGGAGAGGAGTGAAACTCTTCCAAGATGCGATTTTTGAGGGTGGAGGTTGGGGATAGCACTACCGGATCCTTGTTGCAAAGAACCTCATCCTTCCACGAGTAGTCCAATGAGGAATTAAGATATTATCTTAATCTATTAATGATATGGCATAGAGAGAGGTGGGAACCCAGTCATGATAGGCCTATTCAATCCAATCGGGGATGGGTAGAGAAAGGGATTAAAGGGTGCCCTCATCCTCAAATTGGCATGATAAGGAATTGGGCACTACATTGTCACACCACTTCTTGTAAATTATCTCATAATAATATCCCAACATTTTTGCGATCCATTTATTTTATTATGGCGATGATAGACGTTGATTGGGGAAATATTTTAGGCTATGATGGTCAATGTAGATTTGGAAACAACACCCCAATAAGTATGGTCGCCACGTGTCTATTTCATGTAAGATTGCTATCATTTCTTTCTAATATGTAGAGTGACCCAGATGATTGCCACTAAGTTGTTGACTCGTGAAATCCAATGGTCTACCTTCCTCCATTAATACTACACCAATGTATGTACCTGAACCATCACATTCAATCACAAAAGGTTTTGTAAAGTCTGGTAGGGCCAATCCTGGAGTGGAGAATATGGCCTATTTGTGAGCTAAAAAGGCATGACAAGCTGTGTCAGTCCAAAGAAATGGTTTTTTCTTGAGAATATGAGTGAGGGGTCGGACAATGTGTCCATAATTGTGGAAAAAATTGTGATAGTAGCTCGTGAGACCCAATAATCCCCTCAAACTCTTCAAGGTTTTTTGTTGGGGCCAGTCTTGCATTGCCTGAATCATTTTCAGATCAACCCTCACTCCTTTATGACCCACAATGTGTTTGAAATATTCTACTTCTTCCATGCCAAAGAACTTTGATAATTTGAAAAATAGTCTATGATCTTGGAGTAGTTGCAATACCTCATTAACAAGCTGAAGGTGACTGTCCCATGTTATACTGTAGATAAGAATGTCATAAAAAAAGACCAAGACAAATTTTTTGAGATACGGTTTTATAAGGTGGTTCAAGAGGTTCTAAAAAGTGGATGGGCCATTATAGAGACCAAATGGCATGACTGGGAATTCATAATGGCCTTCATTAGTTCAAAAGGTTGTCTTGGGAATTTCCACTTCCTTCATTCATATTTGATGATAGCCAGAGCGAAGGTCCAATTTGGTAAAAACATTTGCACCATGCAGTTCATCAAGTAGATCACCAACTACTGGGATAGGAAATTTCTCCTTGATGGTGAGCTAGTTAAGGGCCCTAAAGTCTGGACACATGTGCCATTCACCGTATTTCTTTAGAACCATCACCACCAGAGATGAATAAGGGATGGTGCTGGGTCGAAATACCAACTTCATGTTTTCATTTTCATTCTTTTGGGTAAAAGGATATCGATAGGGGTGGGCATTTGGCGGTTGGGTACCTAGGAGCAAAGGGATGTTATGAACTTGTTCACCCCTAGAGGGTTGGAGCTCCTTAGGTTTGTTGAAGACCTGTTGGTGGCGATTTCACACCTGTTTCATATCAGAATGAATGGGAGGAGGAGTGGTCTCAATGGCATGAATGACATTAAATTTTGTTATTATCCCATGATGGCCCTTTTTTAAATGCTTCTCCATTCAATGCGAGCTGATGATAGTAGGAGCACCTGCCTGGAGTCCCTGTAATGTATGAGTGTGGTTGTTCTGCTTAAAGCTCATATATAACTCCTAGAAGTCCTTTGTGATAGGGCCCAATGTGCAGATCCATTCAACACCAAGGACAATGTCACATTCACTCATTTAAATGGAAACCATGTGGGTTTTGAGATGATAATCCCCCATTTTAATCTTAATATTTTCACAGCGGCCTTCACATTTCGTGGTCCCCCCATTAATGATAAGGACTTGAAAATTAGATACGACCCTGAGAAAAAAATGAACTGCTTCTCCTACCCTCTTATGGACAAAGTTATACGTGTTTCCACTATCAATCAACACCTCTACCAACTGATATTTAGTAAAACCTTAGAGTTTGAGAGTATGGAGAGAGGAAATGCCAACCAGGGCATGGAGTGAGATAACCTTCTCATCTGGCGTAGCTGGAGTATCAGTGTTTGGGTCTGTTAGGGGTTCACCCTCTTACTACTCAGTCACTTTAGTGGACTAAGCTTCATCGGCAATGCTGTTTTCAATAACGTCAATTTGAAAGAATTTTGGTTCCTTGAATTTATGTTCCGAGGAGTATTTGTCATCACGATAGTAGAAGAGTCCTTGTTTCCTTCTTTCGGCCATTTCTCTGTGACACTTTTTGAAACTAAAGTATTTGGGTGGGGCCTGTAGCTGGGGTGGGACGTGCTAATGCTACGAAATTGGATGATTGGATTGGGCATTTAAAGTGACTTCTACCTCTAAGGCATTGTTGCGTGCTTCCGACCAAATAGATGGGTGATGAATTTTGACATAGGCTTGGATAACTTCTTCTAAGCCACTGATGAAACCTTCCAAGTAAAATGCATCTCCTAGTCCTTCAATCCGGATGGCCAATTGTTCAAAGGTTGCAATGTAGTCCTATATTGTACTTGATTTTCTGAGCTTAGTGAGATGATCCAGAAAGTGACATTCCTGATCAAAGCGGTCACAAATGGATTTGGATAACATGTTCCAAGTTGGCTTCACTGGATAGTATTTTTGATGCCATTGCCACCACTACCATCGCTCTTAGTCCAAGTAAAGAGCTCCCACATTTATTTTAGTTTCATCTTCCCCAATATTGTTAAGGTGAAAATGTTCCTTTTGTGCCACCCATACCACTGGGTTAGAACCATCAAATTTGTACATGTCAAGCTTAGGTGTCTGGTGGCTCGAATATTGGTGACCTCCATGGAAATGAATGTGATGGCTAGATTCTCCTTCTACGTGTGCATCAACACTATGTTTTTCCCTTATGGGTCCGCAAGACATTTGCAGAGAAGTCAATTTTTTTTGTGATGTTGTTGATGGATGCCTAGAATTTATCGAGTCATTGCTTGAGAGTTTTGACTCTCTCTAATGCATTCTCTGTAGCCATAACTTGAGACCTGGTACTAGACATACACTAACCCTGGTCAAATTTTGAGCTTACTTAAGAGTAGTATGATTGGAAAGAGGGAATGCTCATGATTCTAGTGATGTGGGTCACTTGAAGCTGTGTCGGGAAAAAATTGGGACTTCATGAAAATTGGTGGCTCATAGGTGAATCGTACCACTGCGATCAACTCGTCGTCCTAAATATTATGGGACAGGTCTCTTGCAAGCACCCTAAGATGGCCCTAGACATTTTTGTTTTCCTATGAACGACATTTTACTCCCAACTGATCAATCATGCAGTACCCAAATTCGAGAGTTCTTGATATTGCCAAATGTCCTATGAAAATTAGGCTTGGATTGTAGTAACAGAAATCCTAATGTCTTGGTACCGCCGAATGTGCTACGACAATTTGATATGGAATATGGTGGCCAAAGCCCTCACTCTGCAAAGAGTCTAATATGTGTTGTGCACAACCAAACTACTAAATATTATTTAGATGGTGGTGGTAGAACCCCAACTACTGGATCTGATATGGACAACGATGACCGAAACCAAACTACTGGATTTGATATGGACAACGACAACCGAACCCCAACTACTGGATCTGATATGGATGAAAAGGCAGGGGGTGATATTCAGATAGTTGAGGGTACTATGTTCTCAAAGGAGTGTCAGGTGCTACACATCGCAATATACACTAGGTCCAACAATAGAACTTGCCCAATATTTCATGGAACTAAGGAGGATCATCTATACCCTTACTCGTACTACCCAACTACCCTATTTTACGTGTGAGTAATCTCCTCAAGTGTTGTTCTCAATGTATTGTAGTAACAAGATGACCGAGGAATTTTTTAAGGTTAGGTTTTAGGTTACCCTTGGGGGATTCTGATATACCCAAGGGTACATGGAGGTATAGTCTGTATTGGTTCTTTCTAATGCACTACTACTCGAAGGGGTACCCATAAGGGTTAGAAGGGTGTCCAATAGGCATGACCACCTCTTGTAGTTCTTGTGTGAATGCCTCCCCAAATTCGTAGGTTTATGCACTCAACGACAAATCCCATGGTTTAAAGATGTCATAACACATCTGTAGCCTAAAAACAATTCTATGAAAATTGGAGGTACAAATGGACTTGAAAAGTCCTCTGATACCACTTGTTATGCACTTTCCTTGCAAGAAAACTAGAATACTAGAAATATGAAACAATATGGCTCGAAATATAGAAATATCACATGAAATGAGACAAGCTACAAAGATATTTTATTATTCAGTATCATAATATAATGTTCACTTGCCTCTTCGAGGGGGCAACCTCCAACAGACCAGATCTCAATTACAATAAGACTCAATGATTCTTCCCTTTCTATCTATGACTATTTATAGCTTATGACATCAAAAATCCTAACTACTAGTGGTCCCTTGGATAATAAAGGTTAACCACTTTATTTATTAACTATGGTACATTAATATTTAATTTTGGTCCCTTTTCTATAATGCGGGTCAACCACATATTTTTTTTATTAATGCGAATAACCGCTTACATGCTTTATTGACTCAACTAACTAACTATTACTCTAACTAGGCCCCTTGGGCTTATTACATAAATAAAGGGGTTAGGGTTGGACCCTAACATATAACAGACCTCTCCATAGCTTGACTAGCTACAATCCCTTTTAAGTGGGTTTCGGATTTCAATCATTGTGTCTGATTGATGTTACCATGCCTCATGCAGCTACACAGATAGAATCCACACATGTACAATCTGAGGTTGATAAAGAAACCAAGTTTATAGAATGCATCGAACACATCGGCTAGTAGGTGTACAAAATCTTGGATAAGTCCAATGTCAAGTATATGCAACGACATGATCAACATCGGTGCCACATAAATTTCATGTGGGCGAGAAAGTTTGGTTATTTACAGAAAGAATGCCTTTTCAAAGCCATTGGAAGCTCAAACCACTCCGATATGGGCCTTACACCATCACCAAGGCTGTAGGAGACAATTATTTTGAGCTCAACCATATCCCATTCCTCGACCTGCAACTAGTGTTCAATGTGGACTGCCTTCGGCCATACTTTCCACCATTGCTAGACACATCAAACATTGTAGAACAACTAACACCAACATAATTCAACCCAAACTGCATGGAACATGCCACAACTAATAGGATCATGGACACACAGATTAAGAAGAATTGCCAATAGAAGATCCAACTGTATCGAGTTGTCAAAGCTAGCCAACTCCTGCATCAGGGAAAGTGGCTCACGAGGGACCAAGTTCAAAAGAAGTTCCCCATCTCATGGAGGCACTCAATGCAATTGCGACCATTGATTCCTAAGGGGGGGGACTGATCCAGGTGGATATTGGTGGCCACCTGCTTCTTCCACTTTGACCCCCAATATTGTTTCTTTCAGTTTCCTTAATTGTAGCGTAATTTACTATTTTTGGAATTTTTTGGGTCCTTAACTTCTAAAGCCATTTTGAGGCACTATAAAATGGGCAAACCCATATCTTGTAGTAGGGGTTTGCAATTAAAAGTTGTATCCATTGGATAAATCTTCCTAATGAGATATTATAGACATAAAAAAGAGATCGTATGCCAAGGTTATGACCCCGAGAAGTTGACGTACCAATTTATCTGGTGCTTCATCTCCTAGGGTTAGGTATTTGGATGTTTAGAGTTTTCCATTATTTCTAAATAATAAATATGCCTCTGATCCTCATTGTAACAAAGTTTAGAAGGCATTTAATTGCCACAACTCTTCTCAAAGATAAGCTACCATTGCTCGAGCTAGTTTATTTCCATTATGCATGTAACAATTTTCAGTACTTTGTTATTAATGAATTGAAGTTATGTTTTCAATGTAGCTCTTTGTTTCTCATTATATCTATATTTCATTTCACTCCTTCATAAATAAAGATCAACTCTATGGATTTTTGAGGCCAATTCTCATTCAATACATCTCTATTCCTCCCTTCATCTCCTCTCCCATGACTTGGGCATTGATTCCCCTCAAAAATTCCCTCCTCTTCATCTCCTGACCCCTCTACATCCATCTCTATCCCTCTCAGCTCTTCCTCACCTTCCACAATATTTAACGCAAAATGAAATCCCCTAACTCATGATTCTCTTGACCCCTTTCTCTGTCCAATGGATATACAACCTGAAGATGACATAATGTCTCTTCCTCATCCTAGTCCTTATGGTTTATACTTTGTGGAAGAAAAAATCGATGATATCTCGTTAGGTTCTGGAATCATAGACATTGAAGACCTCTCAAATGAAGACTGTATTCAACAACGAAATTCCTAGGCTCACTCTGGACTTCACGACATTGACCTAGTTTGACTAGGTTCCCTTGGTTGTTTGTTTTAATATGTTCCAATGTTAACTTTGTTCTCAGATTAATGTCAGTTTAGTGGTAGTTGTGATAGATCTCACGCACTACCCATCTCTCTTATTTTGGACTTTGGTCTCCATTTTATATGTAACCCTGGAAGTAGACTTTCCTTCTATGCATAGGTCATCTGGTTTCCTCCTCTAGGAGTAGATTGAATTCCCTATGTAGGTTTCTAAGGTTCTGTTGGGCCATGATTTCTCCTACACTCTTGACTATACTTTATGTAAATCTCTTTTGTTAATATAAATTATTTGCCTACAAAAAAAAGGGTTGGGATTTTAATAATTAATATAATTCTCAAGGTTTTTACACTTTAAGATAAGTATGAATCCTTAAAATTTTCTTATTTCGAATTCATCTTCATCCATCTTCATATGCCCCCATTATGCACAAAAATGTTAAACCAATTTTAACACTTGCCCACTTCTATAACAACCAATGTTTCTATAACAATTATTGATTTTGGCATTTTACGAATTTTATTACATATGGAAACTGTATCTACTTGTACCATTGTAACTTCACTATTATACATTAACCATGAGCATATTACTTTTGAGATAAATATTAACCCTAAGACTAGCGACTCATCTCTATGGATACAATTTTTAAGACACGTCATTACAAAAAAAACCATAGAGGCTAGTAATCAATCAGGTCCTAAAGAAACATACCAAATGAACATGCATTATAATTACCCTATGTTGGACCAATTTTGGTTGAGCATTAAAAAATAAAATCAACATGTTGGATTCTATTGGTTAGATAATTGGGCAAGACACAATTTTTCAACTTGGCTAAGCATATAGTTGACATAGTTAACGGGCCTCCCAATTAGGTAAAGCATAAGGCTAATCTAGCCTTTCCTAAGAACATAAAGGATGTATTAAACCTTTATTTTTCACTTTCCATTCAATGAAATTAGAGCCAAGGGAACCAAAGTTATTGATATACTAAGTTGGAGAAGAGGGTTGGAATTATATTCATTAGGGGAGTTGTGATGTTGGACTTTTGATGCAATGCCATTTTTTTAGATTAAATGATTTCTTATGAAGCTTAAAGAGATCTATCATACTTTATGTGCCTAATATGATTATTTTGCAGGATATTGAGAATATTTTTCATATATTATGAGGATATCTAATCAAAGATATTCATGGAACATGTTCCTAACTACAGAAGATTCAGACTTGGTTGGTTTGAGATAATAAATAATCCTCCCTATAGTTGTGAGGTCACTCAAGGAGCATGACTCAATTTTCTAGGATTTTTGGAGGGAAAAATGTCCTCCTTTCAAGGAGCCTTCCCCTCATTCAAGTTGCATAAACATAGGGACTGAGTAGCCCATTAGGACGTTAGCAGTGCATATAAGCAATAAGATAGTAGTGTAGAAAGTCTAGTTTTAAAATTCTACGACCTTTTACTATTTATTAGCAATTCTCAACTAATGAAAGGAAACTTTGGTTTTATTTTTTAGTCTATTTCCCCTTTAGGGATCTAAGCTTCCTTTGGTTAGGGCCGACCTCATGTGCTCAAGAACCCTTCCATATCATTACTCTTTATTCATTTTTTTCATTTCTACAATTCATTTATGAATATCATTTTTATGCAAGGTTAATTAGCTTGTTTCTTGATAGTCTTTTCTTGGAAACTATTTGAGAATTATATGATAGCATTGGTAGTGATTGAATTTTTAAGTTATCACCTTTATTTATGCATTTGATTTCACTTTTGTTGCTAATATTTATATGTTGTCCATGATTGTTGTTTTACTAGGACTGCATAGTCCCCTACTTCTGCAACTACAGGAGACTAACCACTGATGTGATGACATGCATATGAGTGTTTTATCATTTATTATCCTCTTCTTAGCCCCTTTTTCTTTCCAACCATGTATTTAACACAATTTATTGCTTGTTGGATTGTCTCATGTAGCAAAACAAAGACTCTTTTAGTAGTTTGCATTTTTCTTCTGAAACTAACCCAAATTTGCATCCAACTCATGATTAAACTTCTTTGACGTCTTAACAAATATCTAGGACCCTAAATATGGAATTTAGAAGAAAAGAGACCAAGTCGATTCTTCAACTTATCTTGTTGTAGAAATTGTCTATTTCCTGCAAAATTAGGGTTTGTTAGTTGCAATATTTATTTTATTCGTGAGTTTTCTTTCTTAGAATAGTAGAATAGATTTTTTTCCATTTCATAATAATTGATATGGTTTTCCTCCTTTCATTGTAATTATCATAGGTTTTCTTAATTTCTTTCATTTCGTGCAATTTTGAATTTTGCCTATAACATAAAAAAAATTAGAATGGTATTTGTGTAACTGAATATATTCTTAGTACTTCCACCTCTATAAAATTTCAAAAGAGAAAATGATACTTCTTATTGAACACATAGTGTCGACCCCCCTTAATTTTTTATGAACCCTAGATTGAAAATTAAATTTGAGACCCTTGGGAGTTGCAACAATGTTGTTGTAATACTTAAGGTAACTTTTTGGCATTGTTGCTAGGGAGGTGTCAAAGTATGTATTGTATTACTCCCTAGTTGATCTACTCTTTCTCTCATTTCACTTTCTGTAAAAAGAAAAAAAAGTGCATTAAGTATTCTTCATTTTATAAACAAAAAAATTGCATTGCATTAGCATTTTCATTCCAAAAGAAATTTAAAAAATGGAAAAATATATTTTTTCTTTTATGCCTTGAAGAGTTAGGGATAAAACATGAAAGTAATTATAAAAAATACCCACTTCCACTAACAATCAACCTCTTTTTGTTGACTGTGAGTCTCCAACCTTGTCTTCAGGGACTGTTGAGGCCCTTTTATGTGAGCAAGTGAGGATATCTAAGGAGCTTGTATAAGGAGAAATACCTTCACAACCCACCCATACCATGGTTGAAAATAGGAAACTTGAAGCATTCACATTCCCCATTATAGAAACAAATGGAGAATTCAAAATGAAGAACATTAATCCATCTTTCCTTCCACTCTTATATGGTTTGTTTATTGAAGATCATGTCACTTTTATGTTTGATTTTGTTTTAATTTGTAGGAATTATGATTACCCAAATGATGAGAAGAAGCTCAAATTGTTTCCTTGCACTCTTAAGGATGCAACCCTTCATTGGTTCATGAGTCTAGAAGGGGATATTATCACTTCAAGGGAGAAAATACAACAAGCCTTCAACACGAAGTACCAAGATTATTGCAGAGCAAGAGACACTAGAGATAAGATATTCATAATAAATCAAGAATTAGATGAATCTTTTGAACATTTTGATGAAAGATTTCAATTGAATTATGGAAGAGTGCACAACTGTAAATTCCTTGAAGTTGTTCCTACTATGAGGAGTCAAGGAACACTTAATGGAAACACTTAGCCTACTAGCAAATGGAGACATATATCAACTCAACTATGGGTGATAACATGGAGTTTGGCTATACTTTTTGGCGAAGTGAGGGTGAAATTTGGTGAAAAATAGATGCTCGATTGAATAATTTTAAGTACTCAATCAAAAGTGTTTAAGCACTCGATCGAGTTGTTTAGGCACTTAAAATAGCTCGATTGAATGTTTAAACAAAGCCTTGGTCAAGATGTTTCCTAAACAGAGTTAAAGGCTAAATCAGAGTTATGGCTCAATTGAGCTATATTTTTCGGTTGAGCCTATGGCTGGATCAAGAAATTTTGTTTTATCGAGAATTATTTCTTATTAAAAACACTAGGCACAACCTGCGTGATTCATTTTGCTAAGACCACGGGAGGAAAAGGAGTCATATGGAAATTTCTAATCTCAATTGTTGGGCATGGAATCCCCCCAAGGCAGGTTTTGGGGCTTAAAGCCCAAGTTTTGACCAAATCTTTTTGTAAAAGCTCTGCGAATTGCAGGCATGGGGCGCGAAATAATAATAGAGTCATAGGGTTGTCCGCCCTAATTTTTTTAATGTAATATTGGCTGGATAGACCTACCCATGGTCCACAAACCATGGGATTGTATAAATAGAGCGAGGCACTAAGTGTATAAGATAACATATAGATAATATGGAATAGAAGAGAGGAAGAGAAGTCTAAGTGATTGACTGAAAGTGTAAAGTGTGTCTTTGGGTCGTAGAGTAGGGAAAGGCTCTGCAGCTGAGTGCGCAAAGGCCTAGTAGTCCGCAGCTGAGTGCACAGACCCCTGCACCTAAGTGCGCAGGGCAGGTCGAGTCTATAACCATTGAAAGAATAAATAAAGAGAAGTTTTACTATATTTTTGTGTAATCTTTTCCTAATTTAATGCATGATTGGATATAATTTGCAAGTATACTGTTTATTTACTGCGTGAACTTATATGAATGTTGTGTATAACTAATTATAACATAATACATCCAAACACGTGAAGGTAATTAACTGGTATAGGAAGATAAGTAAGATCTCGGGTAATAGCGCAGAGTGTGGCTCTAGCAGCGCAGAAGCCCCACAATCCCTGGCTAGGGTTGTGCGAAGTCAATGTATGAGGGCATGAGGAATAAGGAAGTGCGTGAAGTGACCTACATGCAGGGACAAACAATGCGACCAATTGAACCTCTAAGACATCTCAAGGGTGCGGAAACCTGGTTCTAGCACCCCCCCATACTACTTCGAGTGAGACCTGAGTCCGCGCTCCATGGACTGTTGCCAAAATTTCCAGTTGTACAGGGATTTGTTTGGCTAATTAACTCCGAAACTGGGTCAGGCCCCAGCAAGCCAACAAATGGTTCCATTACTGGGACCGTGATCTGCATAGAGATGTCTGATGTCCCATCACTTGAATCAGACAAATAAAGGAATTGAAGATTGGTTGGACAGAAAGATTCACGAGTTCATAGCGCAGGAAAATAGGAATCCACGACTATTAAAGGAAGAGTGGTTAGATTGCTACTTATATACAAAGATCCATGAAATTTTCTTTACATCCTTCCCCACTGAATTGTATGAGTGGATCACGAAGCTAATAGATAGCCAAGGAAGGTGTAAACTCGACAAACCTATTGTGTGGACTCTAGAATTGGTGTGCAGATTGGAAGCATAAGAGATAAGATCGTGCGCGCTGTCGATCACTGGCTCGATCAAATCATAGGAGGATTCATCACCAAATTCGTGGTAGATACTGCAGTCAGTTATAGTGAGGCAGAATGACGCTTCCTCAAAGGACCGCGAGGTAAATAAATTAAATATTTAAATACTTGGATTAAAATGCTACTGTGTGAAAAGCGGGTTATGTGAATAAATTGATGTTTGGGGCTACACAAAGTGGGAGAATCTATAGAAAAGAAGGTAGCACAGAACTAGAAACTAGCCCCTTGATTTCACCTCTACAAGGGGGCAAAGAAGAGCTCCAAAGATCTCGCCAGGAAGTGTGATCAATCTGATAAGATAGAGAATTCCGTGCATACCACCCCCACCCACACCATTGCTAGTTTCATAGTCTTCACCCCCGTCTTCGCCCATACCACCTCCGCCACCACCATGAAGCAATATGGCAATCACGATAAAGCAACTAGTGTTCAAGGGAGTAGGGAATGAAGATCCAGATTAGTTATGGTTTGTGATAAAAGCGACATGGGAAGCACAGGGAGTCATGGATGACAATATAAAGAAGGCAACGCTGGTCAGTACTCTGCCAGATCACGCATTGAACTGGTAAATAAAGCATTCAAATGACAATCTGAATGCGGGGATCGCGGATATTGAAGTGGCGTTAAACAAATAATTTAGCAGGCCAAAGTCGAAGGCATAGTCAATCATTGGGTTCAAGGTAATCACAATGCTACCAGGCAACCCATGGGAATTGGATCAAAGACTGAAGTGCACAATTCGTGAAGTGAACATGACATTGACAGATGGGCAACACCACAAATGGTTTGTAGCATCATTAACACCGCATCTATAGAACGCGCTGTCGTAACAGAGGCTAAGCACTCAGGTCGAGGCCTTAGAAGTCACAATGAGATTACATGACACCTCGATATAAGATCCTAACCTGGGAGTGTAGCAGATTCACGCGTTGTTGAAAAGCTTGTGCCTGGAGATGTAGAGTTTGAAACAAGACAGGACAGCTTACCCAGAGATGCGCGATGAGGTATGGTGTGTAAAATGCAAGGGCCAAGGGCATGACAAGTACCACTACCTAGTGTTCGTGAATTACCTTGCGGGAGGAGGGCCAATGCCACTAAGACTGGAGGCACAAGCAGGACCAAGCGTGACGCCAACACTATGGTGCGCGATTTTTCAGATAGGAGGAAGCATGCTATATATAACTGTCATCTATTACAGAAGTATACACAGAATTTACAACAGTTGTTTTGTAATTTCTATAGGTCAGTAGGACATGATGAGCACACCTGTAGAAGTTATGAGTTGATGTTGGATCGAACTCCTACCTACAGAGTTTAGGATGAAACATGGCCCCTTGATCAAAACGCAAGAATGGCACGCACCGAATTTCAGGGGCGCGAACGAGGCCAAGGTGGAGGGGGACCAGGAATAGGTCACAAATAGCTGATATGTTATAATTTCGGAGGGCCAGGGCATTATGCCCGCGATTGTATGAATCCAACATGACCATCATTCTTGTATTGTACGTTGTTTGATCATGAGACGGAGGACTGCCCCACACTGATAACGAGGTTGCACGATAAAGGAGTGCTCCTACCTCCCTCGACTCAGAACCTGCAAATGAAGAGGTCTAAGCCATGGGAGGAAGACCCTAACGTAACCATCATGCTTTGGAGTGGAATTACAACAGGGGATGACAAAGGCAAGCAACCTGAAGAAAGTACCTGGGTTCGCAAGGCTCCAATGAAGGAACCAAAATTTGATTTGGAGCGCGCTAAGGAGACTTTCATGGAAGCTAAGAGGAGCTTTGCTAATGCCTCCACTTCAGAAAGTAAAGACAGACTGGAGTCAGAAATGGACCCATCGATGCTCAAGCTGGAGATAGACTAGAGACATGCATGAAGCTATTGCGTGACAGCAAGGCTATAAAGGGGCTACAAGAACTCATAACTAGATGTGCTGGGACTGCGCGAGGAGAACTGTGCGTAGTCTGGATCTTGGGAAGCACACGACGCGAACATGAAGAGAGATGCGATTAACCGCGCAAATTGGGGAATATGAGATGGACCAAGTGATTCTGGATAGGATCAGACACAAATGTTCTGCCAAAGTAGACATGGAAGCGCATGGGCAGCCCTGCGTTGCAATGGTCTCCTATCCAACTATGAATGGTGAACCAGCGAAAGATCCTACCTATGGGGAGATTGTAGGGAATCACAGTAGCTATCGAAGGAGCAAGCGCGCTAGCAGATTCCAAAGTGATAGAGATTGTTGATGACAACAATATCTACCCCGCACTATTGGGAATAGATTGGGCCACTGACATGAATGGAGTGATAAATCTAAAGAAGCGCAAGATGATCTTTGAGAAAAAGTCTCTACGTGTAGTGGTACCTTTAGACCCTGCAGAAGGATCGCGCTACATAGAGCCAGTGTGCGACTATGACAATGACGATGATCTTGACTGCATCTAAAAGATAACTGCGCGGGAGCAAGATTGGGTAAATCCCACCATGGATGGCCAAATCTCATGGGAGCATGAAAGCTCTTGCACATCAGATTCTGACGAGGAGATAGAACGATGGCAGAACCGGTTACACGAGGTAACCACGCTCAACTGTAACATGATGACGAGGTTGATGCGATGCGTAGCAATAGAGGTAAGAGATCTTCCTATGTATGATGGGTTAAGCGAGGTGGATGACTTTCTCAGCAAATTTCAAAGAAAAGTGCTGGAACAGTAGCGTTTCGAAGCTCTGAAATTGGTACTGCGAGATATGCCTGCAAGATGGTGGGGTATGCACCAAAGAAGTTTTGAGGACTGGCGCGACTACTGAAGGATGATGCGCATGTGGTTTGGGAGGCCTCAAATGCGATTAAAAGGTAAGTATGATGGAAGGGATAATCCATGTGCACACCTCGCAAAATGGACAAAGATCTATGGGGAAGAGCCACAACCTGAGTGGGTGCACTTGTTCTGTCATACCCTGGATATTATACACATGAATTGGTATATAGAGATGGAGCTCTACCATCGCACAAGCAAATGGGATATCCTGCATGAAGGATTCTTGTTAACCTTCACATTTGAGGATTGTTGGTGGGATACTGTTGATGATACGCTACAAGCAGTAAAAGCAACTATCTTTAAAGTACCACAGGAACCAATGGAAGTAATTTAGCCTAAATGGGCGACCTAGCTGAGCTACGCGTTGGAGTGTTACAATGTAAATATGGAAGAAGATGATGAAATTCTGCGAAAAGTTAACATTCCAGAAACTGAAGGCTACTGCAAGGTTCAAGGGCCATTGATTGAGACCCTGACCTAACCGTGTCGATAAAGACAAAGTAGGTAAACATTGGTACAGAGGCTAAACTGAAGTATGCAATGCTTGGCGACTACTGGGATGATGCGATAGTGGATAAGGTCGCTAAGTTACTCTGTGAGTACAAAGACTTATTCCTGACCAAGATCACGAACTTAAAAGGGATCTTTGGTGATTTAGGTATGATGAAGATCACCCTAAGACCCGACATGAAGCCAGTTAAGTAGAGGCCTTACCACTTGAATCCGAAGTACAAGGAAAATGTCTGTGTAGAACTAGACAAAATGCTCACAACCGGAATCATTGAGCCCGTGGAAGAATCCAACTAGGTAATCCCTATGGTAGTGCAAGAGAAGAAGCAGAAGGGAGAGATAAGAATATGTGTGGACCTCAGGAAATTGAATGATGCCTGTGTGCATGACCCATTCCTAACTCTGTTCACAGATGAAGTATTAGAAAATGTCAGCGGGCAAGAAGCATATTCTTTTACTAATGGGTCCTTAGGATACCACCAGATCAAAATCGCACTAGAAGATAGGAGAAAGACCACCTTTGCAACTGAGTGGGTCTACTTTCAATACACCATTATGTCGTTTGGGTTGAAGAACGCACAGGCCATCTTTTCGCGCATAGTTGTTGCAGCCTTCAAAGAGTATATCCACAAATTCATGGAGGTCTATATGGATGATTAGACTGTATTTGGATTAGTTAAGCACCATGTAGCGAGCTTACGCTTGATGCTAGGTACTTGCTGATGACACCAAATCATGCTGAACCTCAAAAAGTGTACATTCCTCGTTCCCTTTAGGAACCTGTTGGGACATGTGGTCTGTAAATAGGGACTAATGGTAGACCCCATGAAGATTGCAGTAATTCTGAATTTGGAAGCACCACGAAGTATTAAACAGTTGCGCGCTACCTTAGGACATACGGGGTACTACATGAACTTCATCAAAAGCTATGCCCAGATCACCACGCCAATGGAAAATATGTTGAAAAAGGATTTCATGTTCTGCTGGAATGATGATTGCATGAAGAGCCTAGATGTACTAAAAGAGAAATTGGCCTTTGCCCCAATCTTGGTCTTCCCAAAATGGGATGTGGAGTTTCATGTCCATGTTGACACATCATGTATAGCAGTGGGAGCAGTCCTAACTCAAGAAGGTGGAGAGGGTTTGGACCACCCTATCATGTTCGCAAGTCATAGATTGTCTAAAGCAGAAAAGAACTATTCCACAACCGAACGCGAGGGCTTGGCTATGGTGTATGCACTCCAAAAATACTGACACTATTTGCTAGGGGGACATTTCAAGATGTATACAGACCATTCCGCACTAAAATAATTAGTCAACAAGCCTATGTTGGGGGGGTGCATATGCAGGTGGCTCCTATTGTTCCAAGAATATGACTTTGATGTCGTGGTGAAGCTTGGACTCCTAAACGCGGGGCCATATCACTTGTCGCGTACTGAGATGGGAGAGGAACCTACTAGTTTGGAGGAAGGATTACCTGACGTACAACTCTTTGCTGTGCGAGTAGCGGACAAACACTTTGAAGATATAATCCACTTTTTGACAACAGGAACTGCGCCGAAGGAATACTCCATCTAGCAGAAGAAGGAGCTGGTGGTGTGCGCGGTTGATTTTTCTATCATCATAGGGCACCTATACAAAATGGGCAATGATGAGATATTGCGAAGGTACGTACCTGAATTTGAACGAAGTTAGATCCTCGCGGAAGCGCATGGGGGTGCTGCAGGAGGACACTATGTAGGATGAGCGACTGCACAAAATATTCTCCATGTAGGGTTATGGTGGCCAACCCTTCACCAGGATTTAAAAGCACACTGTAAGGCCTGTGATATATTTCAAAGGACAAGTAAACCATTGCAGAGGAATGAGATGCCTTTGAATCCACAAATGACACTGCAGGCCTTCGAGAAATGGGCAATCGACTTTGTAGGACATATCAAACCTCATGGAAAAACGGGTGTGAGATACATCATCACCGCGAAAGAGTACCTAACTCATTGGGTAGAAGCACAGCTGGTCAAAGAGTGCACGATCACCATGGATATGAATTTTTTGTTTGAACACATGTTGACTCGATTTGGATGCCCAAAAATCTTGATGAGCAATCGCGGTACACATTTCTTGAATGAAACCATCAATGCGCTAACATAAGATTTTAAGGTGTATCATCAAAGAAGCACACCGTATCACCCACAAGGAAATGGGACAGTATAATCATTCAAAAAAATACTAGAAACTGCGCTAACCAAAGTCTGCAACGTGCATCGGAGTGATTGGGTCCTGCGCGTACCCGTAGTACCATGGGCTTATAGGACAATGTGTAAGAAACTGATGGGATAGACACCTTTCTGGTTGGTTTATGGCATGGAAGCTGCCATGCCAATGGAGTATATTGTACCTAGTTTGCACCTATCAACGCTCATAGGTATGACGAACTGTGAAGCCCTGGAAGAAAGGCTCGCGTAGTTGGAAGAACTTGAGGAGGAACGGTTCTTGGCTAGATTTGATCAACAGGTGCAAAAGCAACATGAGAAGGCTTGGCACGATCGTCATATTAAGTTGCGCACCTTCAAGGTAAATGATTTAGTGCTACTATATGACAGTAAGTTTGATAAATTTCCGGGAAAGTTCAGAATGCATTGGCTGGGAGCATATGTTGTTAAGGAGGTTATAGACAGAGGTGTGATACATCTAGTCAAACTAAAAGGAGAGCCTTTCCTAGGAAAAGTGAATGGCAGCCAATTAAAGCCCTATCGAGACTGGGATCTGCATAGAGATGTCTGATATGTATCACTGGAATCCGACAAAGAAAGGAATTGAAGATTGGTGGACAAAAATATTCACGAGTTCGTAGTGTAGGAAAATAGGAATCCATGACTATCAAATGAAAAGTGGTTAGACTACTACTTATATATAGAGATCCACAAAATTTTCTTTGCATCCTTCCCCATTGAATTGTACGAGTGGATCACGAAGCTAGTAGTTAGCCAAGGAAGGTGTAAACTCGACAAACCTATTGTGTGGACTCAAGAATTGGTGTGCACACTGGAAGCATTGGAAGATAAGATCGCGCGTGTTGTCGATCACTGGCTCGATCGAATCATAGGAGGATTCATCACAGAATTCACAGTAGATACTTCAGTCAGTTATAGCGAGGTAGAATGACGCTTCCTCAAAGGACTGCGAGGTAAGTACGTTAAATCTTTAAATACTTAGATTAAAATGCTACTGTGTGAAAAGCGGGTTATGCGAATAAATTGATGTTTGGGGCTATGCAAAGTGGGAGAATCTATAGAAGCGAAGGTAGCACAAAACTAGAAACTAGCCCCTTGATTTCACCTCCACAAAGGGGCGAAGAAGCATTTGCAGAGGTCTCGCCAGGAAGTGCGATCAATATGATAAGACAGAGAATTCCGCGCATAACACCCCCACCCACACCATCACCAGTTTCACCGTCTTCACCCCTGTCTTCGCCCATACCACCTCCGCCACCACCGCAAAGCAATATGGCAAGCACGATAAAGCTACCAGTGTTAAAGGGAGTAGGCGTTGAAGATCCGGATCAGTTTTGGTTTGTGATAAAAGTGTTATGGGAAGCACAGGGAGTCATGGATGAAAATATAAAGAAGGAAATGCTGGTCAGTGCTCTGCAGGATCACGTGCTGACCTGGTACATTAAGCATTCAAATGACAATTCGAATGTGGGGATCATGGATATCCAAGTGGTGTTAAACAAAGAATTTAGCAGGCCAAAGTTGGAGGCACAGTCAATCATTGGGTTCGAGGAAATCATAATGCTACCAGGTGAGACTCTGTGGGAATTGGATCAAAGACTAAAGTGCACAATTCACGAAGCGAACATGACGTTGATAGATGGGAAACACCATGAATGGTTTGTAGCATCATTAAAACCGCATCTACGGAACGCACTGTCACAACAGAGGGTAAGCACTCAGGCTGAGGCATTAGAAGTCGCGATGAGATTGCACGAGACCCCGATACAAGATCCTAACCTGGGAGTGCAAAAAATTCATGCACAGTTGAAAACCTTGTTCCTGGAGATGCAGAGTTTGAAACAAGACATGACAGCCCACCAAGAGATGCACAATAAGGTATGGTGCATAAAATGCAAGGTCTAGGGGCACGACAAGGACCACTACCTGGTGTTTGCGAATTACCTTGGGGGAGGAGGGCCAATGCCACTAAGACCGGAGGCACAAGAAGGACCAAGCGTGGCGCCTGCACTATGGTGCACGATTTGTCAGATAGGAGGAAAGCATGCTACAGATAACTGCCATCTATTACAGAAGTATACGCAGAATTCACAGCAGTTGTTCTGTAATTTTAGTAGGTCAGTAGGACATGATGAGCGTACATGTAGAAGTTATGAGTTGTTGATGGATTTCCTATAGAGTTCAGGCTGAAACATGGCCCCTTAATCAAAATACAGGAATGGCACACACTAGATTTGAGGGGCGTGGACGAGGCCGAGGTGGAGGGGGACCGGGAAGAGGTCGTGAACAGTTGATATGTTACAATTGCGGAGGGCGAGGGCATTATGCCCACAATTGTATGAATCCAACGCGACCATCATGCTTGTATTGTATGTTGTTTTATCATGAGATGGAGGACTACCGCACACTGATAGCGAGGTTGCGTGATAAATGAGCACTCCAACCTCCCCTAACTCGGAACCTGCAAATTATGAGCTTTGAGCCACATGAGGAAGACCTTAACGTAAAAATCGTGCTCCGAAGTGGAGTTAAAATAGGGGATGACAAAGGAAAGAAGCCTGAAGAAAGTACCTAGGTTCGCAAGGCTCCAACGAAGGAACCAAAATTTGATTTGGAGTGTGCTAAGGAGACTTTCATGGAAGCTATGAGGAGTTTCACTGATGCCTCCACTTTAGAAAGTAAAGACAGACTAGAGCTAGAAATGGACCCATCGATGCTCACTACGTTCTTGGAGACATGCATGAAGCTATTGCACGACAACAAGGCTATAAAGGGGCTGCAAGAACTCATAACTATATGCGTTAGGATCGAGCTAGGAGAACCGTTCGTAGTCCGGAAGCTCGAGAGGAACACGACATGAACAGGAAGAGAGATGCGATTGACCGCACAGTTTGGGGAATATGAGATGGACCAAGTGATTCTGGATCTATGATCGGATGCGAACATCCTACCAAAGCAGACATGGGAGTGCATGGGTAGGCCTACATTGCAATGTCTCCTATCCAACTACGAATGACAAACTAGAAAAAGATCCTACCTATGGGGAGATTGCAAGGAATCATAGTAGATATCGAAGGAGCAAGTGCACTAGCATATTTCAAAGTGATAGAGATTGTTGATGACAACAATCTCTACCCCGCACTATTGGGAATAGATTGGGTCACTGACATGAATGGAGCAATAAATCTAAAGAAGTGCAAGATTATCTTTGAGAAAAAGTCTCTACACGTAGTGGTACCTTTAGACCCTGTATAAGGATCGCGCTACACATAGCTAGTGCACGACTATGACATTGACGATGATTTGAACTACATCTACAGGATAACCGCGCGGGAGAAAGACTAGGTAAATCCCACTGTGGATGGCCGGAAAAGCTCCCGCACATCATATTTTGATGAGGAGATAGAATGATGGCAGAACCGGTTACACGAGTTAACCACGCTCAACTATAACATGATGACGAGGTCGCTACGCTGCATAGCAACAAAGATAAGAGATCTACCTATGTATGATGGGTTAAGTGAGGTGGATGACTTTCTGAAGAGATTTGAAAGAGAAGTGCCGAAACATAAACACTTCAACGCTCTAAAGTGGGTACTGCGTGCTATGCCCGCGAGGTGGTGGGGTATGCACCAAAGGAGTTTTGAGGATTGGCGCAACTGCCAAAGAATAATGCACACATGATTTGGGAAGCCTCCGATGCAATTAAGAGACAAGATGGTTGGATGAAACGACCCGCACACCCACCTATCCAGGTGGATACAGGAAAATGGTGCGAAACCTACATGAATGCACATAGTGCTCATGGTAGGAGACACGATCAGTAAGCAAGTGCGGGTAAGTCAATGGCGCGAACAACCCCTCTGGTTGGGACCATGAAGTATGGAAAGACCGAGTGTGTAGAAGGATATCCATGTAGAAGCCTTTAACAAACTACGCGAAGAACTGAACAAGGTCCACAATGCGAATCAAATTGACTAGGACCTATGCGTACTAGCGGTTCTATGGGCTTATAGGACCGTGTGCAAGAACTTGGCCGTGCAGGCGTCACTAAGGTTGGAGTATAAAGCTAACACTGTAAGCCGTATAGTACATGATGTTAGGATATTCCGACACATAGGATATAGTTAAGTTCAACTTGGTCTAGTATAGAGTTAGGTTAGAGTTAGGTAAAGTGTGTTTCTTTACCGTTGTACATTTTGTAACTTACAATCCGACGGTCACGATATGTAGTGATCCGACGGTTCACTCTCACCTCAGTATTACCGACACTTGATCCGTGGCTTGACACCCGATTGGTCCATGAGTTCTATTTAAAGCGCATGGAGGGTCATTGTTCGGGTAATCCGTGCATGAGAGAAGCTTATGTAAATTTTCATTCTTTGATTAATAAATTGCCTGTAGTACCCACGTTGGGACAGGCCGTGGACTGTTTCCCTCCTTGCACTTTGAGGGTTTTAACCACGTCAAAAATACTGGTGTATTGATTTGAGATCTGGTTGTGAGCGGTGTCCTTTTGGTATTCTTTCTGAGGAACTTACCCTGTAAATTCCTACATGGTATCAGAGCTATTTGAGGGCCGCGTCCGTTGGTGATCCAAATCTGAAGCCGGTAGAACTGCATGCGGCTGTCGTTTCCTAGATCTGCTGTTTCTGACTGCTTTCGGGCCGAGAGGACTGCTCTGTTGCGTTCGGAGCATCTGTTCCAGTGAGGAACCCCTTTCGTTTCACGCGAAAAGGTTTCCGGTAGCCCTAGCTGCGTCATTTTTCAGATCGGGAGGTATACACTGTTTTTTTGCAGTTTACTGTTATTTTCTCTTTGCTTATTTCGGTTTCGGTTTATTTAGCCTTTTTTTTAACCGGATCTATACCTTTCATTTCTGCGTATGCTCTTTGCCCTGCGACTCTGTGCGATCTGGGCAAATCAGAAACAGAAAGGAAGGATTTTTCTCATGCGTATGCTCTTTTCCCTGCACCTTAGTGTGATCTCGGAAAATCAGAAACATTGAGAAAAATATTTAGTTTTTCGGCTAAAGCTAACTTTGAGATTTTTTTTTTTAAATTTCTAGTTTTTTGGCTAAAGCTAACTTCGAGCCGCAAGGTTCGTTTTTCTTTGCATATTCGTGTTGGGTTTTGTGTTTTGTGTTTTGTAGGGAAAAAGAGGTTTCTCAAGGCAAGCACGCAAACCAAGGCCCCCCCCCTCTCTCTCTCTCTCTCTCTCTCTCTCAAATTTTTTGTATAGATCAATTGGTTCAAAGCTATTTTAAGAGAGTAGAGGTCTTGGGTTCAAGTCTCCATTTTGTGGGGGCGGATTTTTTTTCATTCCCGCACTTTGCCGACAACTTCAACAATTATTTTTCAAAAAGCCATAACTTCTTCATCCGGAAGCCTTTTTCAGAGCCGTTTTTTTTAAAACCGCCTATTTTTTCCGAGATCTATCCATTGGAACACTTACTTTCATCATCTTCAGCTTCAGTTTTTTTTTAAAATGGAAAGCCCATGTCTAGTCATTCTTGACAGCACTAACTACTTCCAATGGGTAGCCTACATCAAAGATTTACTTAGAAGTAAAGGTCTCTTCAGAATAGCCACAGACCAAGAGAAGAAACCAAAAGATGAAGACAAGGCGGCAAAATGGGAAAACAGACAAGATCAAGCACGTGGTTTGATAGGGATGTCTATTTCTCCTGATCTTAGATTCCACATTGCAGAACTTGAGACTCCTCATGAAGCATTAGAAAAACTTGCTAAAGTTTTTGGGATTAAAAATGAAATTAGAGCCCATCAACTTGAAAATGAGCTGCTTACTTTGGATCCTAATAATTTTTCTTGCATTGAAGATTTCTTGTCCAAATTCAAGAACCTTAGATATCTCCTGGAAGGTGTTAAAGTTAAGAAAGACGATGGTAACCTTATTTATTCCATCCTTACTAAATTGGGACCATCCTACTCTGTATTTGTTTCCACTTTCCATTCTACAAGAGAAGCTTTCATTTGTCAAGGAAAAGACTACAAGGCCCCTTCATTTGACTCCTTTTGTGATTCCTTAATAAGAGAACAAGAAAAACTCTTACACCTTGGTCTTCTTAATCTTGGAAACTCTTCCACGAAAGCGTTAGCCGCCCAGCAGCAACCAAATTCAAAGAATCCTAAGAAGTCATATCCTCAAAAGAATGGTCCTAAACCATCTCAGCCTCAAAATGAAAGATCATTTCAGCAAAATGATAAGACCAATAAAAACAAATGGAAGAAGACTGATAGAGATTGTAACTTTTGTAATCGAGATGGCCACTTAGAATCTAAATGCTTTAAGAAGATGGAAGCCTTGGAAGCCGCAATGAAGAAACATAACATCCATGTGGAGCCTACTTCAACTTCAACTTCCGGAATGGCACTTTCTGCATGTCATTGTCAATCATCTCAGTCTGGTTATGCATTAAATGTATCTTCTTCTTCTTCTCCTTCTCATGAGTGGCTCATTGATTCTGGAGCC
Organism: Pinus tabuliformis; assembly: GCA_031772625.1. Taxonomy (NCBI): domain Eukaryota; kingdom Viridiplantae; phylum Streptophyta; class Pinopsida; order Pinales; family Pinaceae; genus Pinus; species Pinus tabuliformis. Next base: position 130,842,905 of record CM062806.1, read on the forward strand.
TCTTGTCACATGGCCAAAAACCAAGCCATGTTTTCTTCTTTAAATGATTGTAACACCAAATATATATATATTGGTGATGATAGATCTCTTAATGTTGTAGGGACTGGAACTGTTCATCTAGACAATGGTCAGTTTAATGATGTATTATGTGTTCCAACCTTATCCTGCAACCTTCTATCTGTCTATCAAATAACTCATTCAGGTGAAGGTAAAATTGTTGAGTTTTCACCTCATGATGTTGTAATCAAGGATCTAAAAGATCCTAAACAAATTCTAGCTACTGGTCTTGCTGATGATTCCAAAAGGTTGTATAATTTTCACAACTTTGGGTCATCAAAACTTCCCTCAGTATTTGTTGCTCATAATGATGAAGTGAGCAAACTTTGGCATGAGCGATTTGGTCACTTAAACTATCGCTCCCTTCAGCATCTATGTAAAGAAAATATGGTGACAGGTCTTCCTATGGTATCTTGCAGAGATGGTGTTTGTTCCGGATGTGTATTCGGAAAACATCATCGAGACAGTTTTGACAAATGTGCCTCTTGGCACACCTCAGCCCCTTTACAGCTTGTGCACAGTGATTTATGTGGTCCTCTTCCTGTTGCTTCATTCTCTGGCTGCAAGTACTTCTTAACTTTCATTGATGATTTCTCCAGACGCACTTGGGTATACTTCTTAAAACTCAAGAGCGAAGTATTTAACACTTTTTTGGCCTTCAAAGCCTTTGTTGAAAAACAATCTGGACATCAAATTCTTAAGCTAAGAACTGATAATGGTGGAGAATATGTTAAAAACACATTCATCAAATTTTGCACCGAAAATGGAATTCAAATGCAACATACTGTTCCATACACTCCACAACAAAATGGTGTAGCTGAAAGGAAAAATCGCACCTTAAAGGAAATGGCTAATTGTATGCTGCAATCTAAAGGACTCAGTCTTAGTTTTTGGGCCGAAGCAATTAATTGTGCAAATTATATAATCAATCGCACTCCTACTAAGGTTCTAGAGAATATCACTCCAGAAGAAGCTTGGAGTTCCATTAAACCAGATGTAAGTCACTTTCGTGTGTTTGGAAGTGAAGCATGGGCCCATATTCCAGATGAAAAGCATAAAGCTTTAGAACCTAAGAGTGAGAAATGTAATTTTGTTGGATATTCTGAAGATGTAAAAGGTTATAGACTTATTCCATTTAAGTCCAAAAATGTTATCATTAGAAGAGATGTAAAGTTTGATGAAAATAAATCGGCCTGCGAGCCTAGTCCGGCGGATGTGCCACCTCTTCCTATCTCTTCTACTTTTGAAAACATTTCTTCTTCAGATGATGAAAGCGAGGATGATAATCCTCCCCCACCTTCTCAGGATCCTCAACTTCCAAGATGGGTCCGTGCTACTCGGGATGCAGCAGGTGATCTTGCCGGTGATCCTACAGATCAGCGACGTACACGTTCTCAGTTTAAAAGAGCCACTTCTTTACTGGCTCAAGCTCCAGTAAATCATGACCCTGACACTTTTGCAGAAGCTTCAGGCCATCCACATTGGGAAGCAGCTATGAATGAAGAATATCATTCATTGATGACAAATGATACATGGGATCTTGTTCCTCTACCAAAGGGACGCAAACTTGTTAGATGTAAATGGGTTTACAGAACCAAGTATGGACCAGATGGGAAAGTTGATAAACATAAAGCTCGTCTCGTTGCTAAGGGCTTTTCACAGGTTGAAGGCATTGACTACACTGAAACCTTCTCCCCTGTTGCCAAAATGAACTCTATTCGCCTTGTTCTTTCCCTTGCTGCCTCTTTAAAATGGGAAGTCCATCAGATGGATGTTAAATCTGCCTTCTTGCATGGGGACTTGCAGGAAGAAATCTATATGGAACAACCCATTGGCTTCATACAAACAGACTCCAGCCTTGTTTGTCGACTTAAGAAATCCCTTTATGGCCTCAAGCAAGCTCCTCGGGCTTGGTATGCCAAAATGGATAGCTTTCTTTTAGAATCTGGCTTTTCTAGGTGTCATTCTGACAATACTGTCTACACCAAGAAAGTGGGCAACTCTCTTATCATCCTTGTTCTTTATGTTGATGATCTTATTCTTACTGGTAGTGATCCCAACCTTATAAACCATGTGAAGACCAGCCTTAAAAAGAAATTCGAAATGACAGACTTAGGACACTTACACTATTTTCTCAGTCTTCAAGTCTTGCAATCCCAGGAGGGTATTTTCCTTTCCCAGTCCAAGTATGCTTGTGATATTCTTCGTCATTTTCACATGGAAGACTGTAAGCCAGCCCCTTCTCCCTTTCAGTCTGGAGTCAAACTTTCAGTCTCTTGTACTTCTCCTGAAGTTGATGCTACCTTATACCGTCAACTTGTCGGAAAACTCTTGTATTTAACCCATACTCGTCCTGATCTTTCCTTTGCTGTTGGCCTTGTTGCTCGTTTTATGCAAAACCCCCGTGAAAGTCATTGGAAAGCAGCTAAAAGAATACTTCGTTATGTTCGAGGTACAATACAGTTTGGGATTCATTACAGTGCCAAAGCAGCTCCTCTGTTAGTTGGTTTCACTGATTCTGATTGGGCTGGTGACCCTGATGATCGGAAGTCTACTGCCGGTTATGTCTTCACTCTTGGTTCAGGACCTATTACATGGGCTTGTAAGAAACAGGCTGCCATTTCTCTTTCATCAGCAGAAGCAGAGTATCGTGGTGCCGTCGAAGCTAGTAAGGAAGCCTTGTGGCTTCGTCAGATCCTATCGGAGTTTGGCTTTGAGCAGCAGCATCCAACCACACTTTGGTGTGATAATCAAAGTGCCATTCAGCTATGCAAAGATCCAGTTCAGCATCAGCGCAGCAAACACATTGAACTACACATGCACTTCATCAGAAAGCTCATTCATGACCATGTTCTTGAAGTGCAATATTGTCCAACAGATGATCAGGTTGCAACATCTTCACAAAGGCTCTCACAGAGGCGAAGTTCACTAAACTTCGATATATGCTTGGAGTTCAGGAAGTTGTTACTAAGGGGGGATAGGCTCTAGTGCCTCCTTCCTTCTCCTATTGTGTCATATTTGTAAATCCTTCAATCCTATCCCAAGTTGTTCTTAAGGGGGGATGTTAGGATATTCCGACACATAGGATATAGTTAAGTTCAACTTGGTCTAGTATAGAGTTAGGTTAGAGTTAGGTAAAGTGTGTTTCTTTACCGTTGTACATTTTGTAACTTACAATCCGACGGTCACGATATGTAGTGATCCGACGGTTCACTCTCACCTCGGTATTACCGACACTTGATCCGTGGCTTGACACCCGATTGGTCCATGAGTTCTATTTAAAGCGCATGGAGGGTCATTGTTCGGGTAATCCGTGCATGAGAGAAGCTTATGTAAATTTTCATTCTTTGATTAATAAATTGCCTGTAGTACCCACGTTGGGACAGGCCGTGGACTATTTCCCTCCTTGCACTTTGAGGGTTTTAACCACGTCAAAAATACTGGTGTATTGATTTGAGATCTGGTTGTGAGCGGTGTCCTTTTGGTATTCTTTCTGAGGAACTTACCTTGTAAATTCCTACACATGAAAATCTTAGACCATGCATGACAGCACTAGTAGATATGACGGTTCTCGAAACCTTGGAAGAAGAAATCCAACAGGGAAACTCTAGGCTTCAAGAACTTGAAGAAGAAAGGGTACAATTAAGGAAGAAAAACGCTCTCGTAGATGCAGAAGTCAAGAAGCTGGAGGATGAGATAAAGGAAAATTTTCTTGGTAAAAATACCAAGGTGATAAGGCAGGATGCGCGTGATCACGAGGAGAAATTTGAGGCCTATCACCGCGAATTGATTAGTCTGATAGCTTGGCTTGGAATGCACATTACTGAGCGAGTCGACCAGGGTAGTGCATTGCCAATGATAAAGTGCGCAATGCCGCCAGTAACAATAAAAGGTGGGTATTTTCAAGGAAACATGATGGATGACAGGACGAACCTTTACACAGGTGGTGCAACCACCTGACTAGCCAAGGTAAGTATAGTCCTAGCGCTCCAGGCAATTGAAAGGAAGTATGAGACTATAAACTATTTTGCCTGGGAGCTGCACGTAGAAGAAAACAGTCACAAAGACCATGACCGTGCATGGGGGGATGTGCTGCCATGCGGGTTGGCCAGAAAGTGATCGTTGAAGTCACTATTCACAATGGGATGCTCGATTTGAGACCAAATGGAGCGGGTATCAGACATTTAAGATGCGATTTATGGGTAATATTTGGGAAAATCTACTGCCAAGGGAGCATTAATGAACTGAATTTGGGGGGAGCGGTCGAATTGAAATTTAAAAAATGCTATAAATTACAAGGGGCTTCCAAGCAAACAACACTTGGTCATTTGTGAATTGAGCGATTGAACAAAGCCCTGTTTGTTTTGTGCCAAGTGTCGATTGAGCCCCTAAGTTCACGAGTGATAGATTTCTGGATAGACACGATGTCAACAACAGAGGAAGTTATGGAAATAACCGAATTGAACACCAAAGAGGCTGCACATGCCCTAACTACGGGGGATGCTCTGGAAGGTGTCGGGATTGTGGCAGAAATCCCGAAATCACTGTGCATGCCAAGACCAAAGAAGGAAAAACAAGAGATGGTTCCCATACGTGTGTCCCCATGGAACCTGCTATGCACCAAGCTGTCAATGGAGGACAAGAGGAAAGCCGTCACCATAGAGATTGATGAAGAAGAAGAAGACCTGGAGGACCTTATTATCAAAGAGGATGAGGACGAAGGCATGGAGGAGGAAACTGAGCCTGTGCACCCCCCGACAAGGCTGCCCGCCTATGTCCCCCTGCGGAAGGGGAAGGCTAAAGTGCCCAAGGACCTTGATGATACCAAGAGCTCACTCCAGACCCCGCTCCTCCCAGACAACATTATTTTTTAGGGCATGCACGTGGGACGGGTGTCGAGCTTAAAATTCGAAGATTGGGACCTCACTAACCACGAGAACTTCCCTCACCTTGAGACCTTGCACCTCATGAAGCCCAAGCAGAACACCGTGGCGGGGGTTACAGAATTAGAGCTGCGGAAGTGGTTGTGCAGAGTGGAAAAGGCTGGGCTACTTAACCTGCTCTGGGTGCCGCATTTCCACCACGCCCCAATAACCATTTTCGTCATCAAGCAGCTGCTATGCTTGGTGCATGATGGATGTTTGTGGTGGGAGGAGCCCATCCCCATCACAGAAGACTTGATTCACCGCATTACCCGGCTACTGCGTAAAGGAGAGGACCTCGCAGACATCTCGGAGGGGAAGAGTAGTGATGCCATCACGGAGGCCATGAAGAAGAAGTACAAGCTAGAAAAGAAGAAGAGGGGCTACGCCATATCCAACATCAATGAAAAAGCAGTGAAACTGGTGACCCAAATACTGGTTGGTAAAGTTATGTGCAAATGCCGGGCAAACGAGGTACCCGTGTTGGTGGTAGCACTGGCTGAACAGTGTGTAGAGGGGGTCCAGTTTAACTGGTCTGAGTTCCTCTGCAAGGAATTTCTGGAGAATTGTTGCGAAGCTTAGGAATAGGGAAAAACATTCCACTATGCATGACTTATGTTGTCCATAGTGCTTGTGGCAGGGGAATTGCTGGACGATAGTCAATTCCCCACAATTGATTGGGATCTGCCAGAGGCCGCGAAGTACGTTTCACTATGGGCCACAAAGGATGCCAATAATATTCACGACAATAAAATATTCTGGGTGTTCATGGAGATGAACCTCAGAATGGGGATCAACTGCAAGCTACAGTTGTCGCCCACTGTCTACAACAACCTGCAGACTTTTGCAGAATTTAAAGTAGACATCCATAGCATATACATTAGAGCGTGCAAGGACCCGACCAAACAATGGAGGAAGCTACCCTTTGTAGCCACAAATGATGTCATTTTTAACATCCTAGAGACATGGTCGTCGGAGTGGCGCGCCCAGACATCGCGGAGATAGAGAAGTTAGCGGCACAGAGAAATAAAGAAGAGGCCAAACTGCGCATCGCACAGTTGGAAGAAAAGAGAAGGAAGGAGGCAGCGACAGCAGAAGCGTAGGTGGCATGGGACGCTGCACAGACAACAACTGAACAGGAAAAGGCCGCAGCAACAGTAGCAGTGCAGGAGGTAGCCGCGAAGGCGCACGAGGGCCAAACGTCGCCTTCACATGGGCAGGAAACAGAGGAAGAAAGGGAGGCACGGAATCACAAACCGCGTCAACACAGTTGAAGCGCCAACACCCAACTGATCGATGAGGCCTTTACCATCATAGCTGAAATTAAAGGCAAGCTCACACACATGCAAGGGATACATGCACAGATGCAGAGAAGCACTTTCGACATAGTGGTCTTGGAACAACGCATGTAGCAGATCCAGCAGGCAGCAGCTTAGTGCGCTGTCGACCTTGCCGCAATTTGAGCAGAGTTGGAAGGGCTCCGCGCAAAGATCTCTGTGCCGATAGAGAAACTCAATCCAACTACCCATCAACCTCGCCAATGACCCAAAGGCTCAAGCCAAGGTAGGTTTCCTATCATTTTTGTCTCTTTTATTTAATTTTTTTTTGCAAAATAAAATAAATTAATTTGAAAAAAAACTTACCACAAAACTACAAAAAACAATCACGAAAGCCACCATGAAAACCACCAAAAACAACTAAGAAAACTCTTGAAAACCACAAAAATCAACCTAGAAAACCACCAAGAAAACCTTCAATGACAAAAAATAACTTATAAAACCACTAAGAAAACCATTGAAAAGAACAAAAAAAACTATAATTTAGGTTTGTATTATTATTATTATTATTTATTTATTTATTATTATTATTATTATTTTTAATTTCATTGTATAAGTTATTTGCAATGGTAGCATGTTTATTATAAATATTTTCTATGATAAAACTTTATTTTTTAATTATTTTAAGTTTTATGATTTGTTTTTAGGAATTTAATGAAATAATTTTTCAAAAAAAATGATTTTTTGTTATTAAAAATGCATTTTAAATTTCAAACAAATTTGACCAGAAATATGCCCAAAAAAATTTCAAAACAGAAAACAATTAAACTATAACCAATAAATAAATAAATTAGGAGCTTTAAATTGACATAATGAATATGGTTGCTCATGGTGAACCTCTATTAAATCAAATAAGAAATTTTATTTCATTTTTTATTTTAAATTTATATTTTAAATATTTTTTAATAATAAATATAGTAATTTGTTTTAAAAAACTAATTGTACTTAAATAAAATGTCAACTATATTAAAAATCCAAAATGTTTTATTTTATTTTATTTTTATTCTATTAAATTTTGTTAACGTGGATATATATATATATATATATATATATATATATATATATATATATATATATATATATATATATAACATAACATAACATAACATAACATGTAACATATATTATTTATAACATAATTATAGTGACACACAAATATATATCAAACATTTAACATAGTTTTATAATTATTTAGCATACTGTTCTCTTGATAATAACATAAGATGGGTGATGCTCAACAATTTTTTAAGACTCGAGTTGATCTATAAACTATAATTTTCCTTAAAATTCTCACTATTAATATTTGTAGAATTATTTAATATAATGATATGGCAACTATATATCTTATGGGTTAAGAAATATTTTTATGAAATCTAATGCGATTATCACCAAATGATTTCTTAACACATATGATATGGATCATATTTTGGTTTCATAATACATTTAAATGAGCATCATTATTTCACTGTAAAATCGAGCCTGGGTACAGGATCTAATAATTTTGCTGAGCTCATAACCTTGAGACATCTACTCCATTTTGCTCTACACCACCATTGCACCAGCATTAATATTTTTGGGGATTCAAAGACTGTAATAAATTGGTTCAATGGCATATCAGACTGTCACATACACACACTCAGCATCATCCTAAATGAAGTTTTAGTTTTCAAGGCAGCTTTTAACAACATCTCGTGCTCCCATATCTACAGGGAACATAACGGACATGCTGACAAACTATCCAAGGAGGCTGCGCTGATGGACAGAGGCATATGGGAGATCGCAGAGGTGAAGGGACGAAACGAATACAGATATTTTCACCAGCCATACATAGACCAAGAATACCAGCATGCACCAAAATCTTAATTACTGAAAGGATTTTTGTTTTTTGTCATGCAGACAGTATCTACCTACGATGATCAGAAAATTGCATAATTTTGTGCCATTAAGGCAAAATTTGAACAGTCTTATAATGACAGATCTATCTCTCGGAGAGCTACACAGTGCTCTGCTTGATATATTTATGTAAATATGGAACACTGCCATACACACAGTGGGAATCGCATATGCGTAAAGCATCTACAATATGTAATTTTTCCAATCTTAATGAAAAATTACAGATTTTTCCAGTGGAAAAAAAGATATGGATCATACAAGCCTAAATTCAATTATAACTATATATCTCTTAGTTCCCACCCTTATTAAAATTTCTAGTTGAGTAATGATTTTGTAACTTACACTTCCTATATATTTATTTAACTATATAACACAACATATCATATACATATATATGTTCAAATTTCAACAATGGATCATTGATACATACATTAAAAGTGAATTTAAAGTGAATATATTAGCATTTTGAGTATTTTCTAATTTATGCCATATTGTTTCATTATCTAGTGTGTCGTACCAAAAACATTGTCTTCATGTGCTTGCACCCAGTACATGTCTTGTGTCAAAATCAAACATTATAAGAAATTGTCTTATGGAGTATTTGGTTGACATGAATTTTATTAATTTTGCAAATAGGTTTATTTCAATTTTTTTTTACATATATTTACATATTTTTGCTTTATGAATAAAATGCATTATTTATAAATGAGAGAACGTGTAAGTTCGATTTGATCACATTTTTTTATTGTGTTTACATGGAACTCAATACTTTGGTTGATAATTTATCGAAAAATACACTCTATTTAGTTTAGACTTCAGCCTAGATTATTATACTTGAGTTTATAAATAGTTTTCTTGTCATCAATATTTCTATGTCAACATTTTCTTCTTGGATTTGTTTATATGTATTTTCAGAGCCATATCCCATACGCCCCCCAACTGCATCCCATCAGAGTGTTGGGGGATTTATTATACATGGTCGGGCTAGATAATATAGCCATACGAGAGTGTTTTTTCCACTCATAGATCCTCCCTCTGACACCAGTTGGAGTGTCAGAGGCAATGTTTATGTCTCTGTTGATGATCTTGCTACAGATAATGGACCTTCTTCACCTATTGCAGGTATACATCTTTCATTCTAAATCCTCTTTAAAATTTATGTGTTTATGTCTTGAAATTGACTTTAGTTTTTAAATTGTCTTCAATTGATGTGTTTGAATTTAATGTATATGTTATTATGCTTCTAGTTTATATATATATATATATATATATATATATATATATATATATATATATATATATATATATATCTATATATGTAGATATATATATATATATATATATATATATATATATATATATATATATATATATATATATCTATATATAATATATATATATATATATTAAACTGTGTTTATGATTTGCAAACCCTCAATAGGGTGAAGACGAGGATAAAAGCATAGTGTCGATCCCTCCATGGAACGATGATATAATCAGTATCACAATTAAGGATGTTTGGGCCCAACAAACATTGATCCCATGAGTGCTGGACAAAATCTCTGCTAGTTTTCTCATTAGGTGTAGTTTATCTATAATGCTGGATAACATAAATAGGTTGATCAAGAGGTACCAGAGGGTGGGTTCACAAATAAAACTCCTATATAACATACATAGGATTAGGAGGTTGGAGTTTAGAGGACCATATACTTGGAAGGAGGTGAAATATGCCACCAAGAACATTGATGTTTTTGGGGAGTTGTTTGACATCCCTTTGGATTGTTGTGTTAAACATGCTGGTCCAATTTTTCTAAAATATTTTAATAATGTGATGTGGCCCCTCTTTTTATGATTGATTCATTAGATCTTGGGGCCTGTTCTCCCAACATGACCAGGTCCCCATTTACTTTGCAAAGCATACATATGCGAAGTTTCTGCTATATGTGAGGCCGAATTACACCAACAACTGATCTAAGTTTTATGGACTCAACTTGGGACGTAGTTATGAATGTGTCGGGGCTCGTAGGGAGCCTACACATGTAGCACCAACTATGAGATTGTTACCAAAACCATCTCGGAGCGTGCTATTGCCGATGGAGCTAGAGAATTCGTCGCAACTTGGCACTGATACTAGACATACCATTGCATAACATGTAAAGGACATTGGCTATTGCACATGTCACATTGCGTGGAGAGATGAGTAGACCAGATTTGTTGCCTTGTGTCCCACCAGTTTCATTACATGATGATTCATATCTCGAGAGTCTAAGGCATGACCAACCTTTTCATATGCACATACGTGTCATGATACCATTCGTGACACATCGAGGGTGTACAACCCACATGACACATAACATGTACATATATATGGATATTTTCACTCTTATCATCAAATTATAAATTATTTATATTAATAAGTTTGTATAAGATTGCATTTATATTAATAATTGCATGATAAAATACGTGCACAACCCAACTACATAGATGGGCTTCTAAGGTCATCTAAGAGGGAAGTTGACTAATCAAAGTAGCCTCCTCTAGTGCATGTTTCCATGGATTAGTCTCCTCCACCTCCACCTCCACTTCATAACACTCATGGACTAACCATTGAGATAATGTTTTTATTCCTAACATTTCAACATTTTATTTTTTTAAGTTACATGTATTCATGTTAATTAATTCGTAGACTGATTATAATTTGTCTTTGCTATTACACAAGCCTGAATGTAGAGGGGTGTCGATGTTGTAGTTATATGGATACATTAGTGGGATTTTGGGTATGGAGGCATTGAGCCACAAGCAAGGAACACCAAAACCAGATTGATTAGACCCCCATCCCACAATACTTTTATTTGCACTCGACTAAGTCACAGGTAGGGGAATATTTAAATGCATAGTTCAAAATCATTTCCGGATTATTTAATTTGTATAAATAATGCTCTAATTAATTTGAATTTGAATGTGTTATATATTGCAATACTGTATTATTGACGCTCACTCTGCACAACAGAACACACATAAGAGTTCTAGAAGCGATACTTTCTACAGTGGATCATATATAGTTTGTATATTTTCAAGCCCATTTCATAGGTCACATTCACATGTGATGTACAAACTTTGTGTATTTTCATATATGGACAGTTTATGGATGCATGAACATTATTTCAGTTTATGTATGCTTATTATTTCAGTTTGTGGATGTTCATGTGTAATGTAATTTGTATATATTTTCATATGGGTAGTTTATTATCATGCATAACTATCAAGATAACAATTTTGATTTCTCAGGAAATAGACTAAGAAAATAAGGAAAATCTTAGAATATGATGCAAGTCACTTTGATACTTAAAATGAACTAAAAAATATATGTTCATGGTTCAATTAAAAAACACAAACAGCATTGAAATACATTTTAAATTCAATTTTAAATGATGTCTTCAACTAGTAATGTTCAACTAATAAGTTTTATTAAATTTTATTTATTATCAGGCCATCTATAGGAGATTATTCATAACTAATTTTATATGTCATATGTATTGTAATTTAATATACCAAGCCCTTGAGACATAACATTTTCCATTAATAACATTAATAAAAGCTGGTAGGAGGTTGGCAGTGCTTATAATTTAATGGCTTGATCAAGCCACCACATAACCACGTATATGACTTAATAAAGAGTATCTTTAATGCTAAATCGAGCATTTGAAGTGCTCAATCGAGCTCATGAGGTCCTAAAAATCATATTTTCAACACTCCTTCCATAGATTTCTATGCAACCCCATTCTGCACCCTAGCAAATTTATGGTATAATTTGTCTTTAAGTGGTAGAGTTGATGATGTTGGATTTGTAAACGAATCCTCTATCCAATGGCATATGAATTTGTTACTTTTGATTCCATATGATATTTTTCATCTAATTTCTTTGAAACATAACACTTGAAATTATCTTGGACAATTTCAAAGGGGTTGAATAAAAAATCAATAACATGAAATATACTCAACAATTTTTTTTCAAAAATACCATTATATTCCTTTATGAGTCCTCTTCAAAAGGGTACTCTTGTTTTCTCATTTTATTTAAAGAGTTGAAAAAAATATTACGTGAACATGTGTATCTTCAAAATGCAATTGAAATATTACTTCACCAACATCAAAATATAATAAAAAATATAATTTTGCATAAAAAATAGTTTTTTATATGAAAAACTTAGTTCTCTCCGTGTAAATCATGTTCATATATCTATGTGTGTGTGTTTTAAAAATTACACATTTTAGACTAAGTTATGCCACATGAACACACACAAACCTCTTAAGTTTGCGAAATTTTGTAAGGATAAGTATTGCATTTAATAGAAAATTGAGAGATTATACGACACTAATTTTTTTTGAAAAAATTATCATTAGGACAACAACATAATTCTCCACATATTGTCTTTTTACTCTGAATCAAAATTCACAATGCTTATATGAATTTTGAGGGATGCAATTCAATAAAAGAGGAAAAACTTGAAATTTCATCGCTATATTTGGCCCAAAAGTGTAACCCATATTCATGCATTCACCCCTATGATAATATTAAAATAATATTCAAAAATAATTCAAGGGCTACTAGAAAAAAAGGTAGAGCAGACAAAGGCTTGGTAAGTCCCTCTTCCTACTCCACAATTACTAGGTTTGAGATAGTAGGTATGCTATATGAACTAAAGAACGAGATCTTACACACCTTTACTATGTGGATGGATTCATTATGAATCAAGAGGAAACAAGAAGAAGAAGAAGAAAGGGCATTAGCTATATTTTTTCCTAAATGCACTAAAATACATCCTAGCAATGAGTTTCCTTGATGTGTCATAGAAATATGTTTTGTATGTGAAGAAAATCACTCCACTCATAAATTTCCATCTTTTCCACGTTTGAAAGATGTATACTAAGGAGTAAAAGGGAGCATGGAGCAGTTCTACTTTGTCAATCAAAATAAGCCACAAGCGCATAGGAAATTTTAACAAGAGGTCAAAATTGGAATTTTCCCTTCCATATCCATAGAGATGCATCAGATAAAGAAGTTGGGGAAGCACTAGGAAAAATTAAAGATAAACTTCGCTATGTCATTTATTTTATCAAAAAAAAAATTCTAAGGCTAAAATTAACTACAAAATCTTGAAAAAGAACTCCTTGCTATTGTACATTCTCTAAAATATTTAGGCATTATGTTAGAAAATTATATATTACAGAGCAATGGAACACATAAAATATTGCAGAAATATAAACACAGAAAATGCATAAAACAAGAGAGACAAAGATATACATGGTTCACCCAATTTGGTCTACGTCCACAGAGAAGCAACCAGTCCTTCTTTTATTATATTATCCAGCAAACTGAAGAGATACAACCTACAATAGATTCACTGTAACTGCCTCTTCACTCTCAATCTCCTCTCTTTTCTTCACTCAGAATACAAATCTACATAGACACAATACAATTCCCTCATATATAGTGAGGGGTTGCCTTCTAGGGCAAAAAACCCTAAATTAAACATAACTTCTACTGCGAGATCATTCGCCTAATGAATGACCCAGATTGACTAGAAATTACTATACTTTTACAAGGAAATTTTACATCTGTTTTTAGCTTCGGGGGCGCTACCCCTGGACCCCCCAGCCAGGGGGGGTCAACCCCCCTGAACCCCCACCGGGGGGGGGCAAGTCCCCCCCGCACCCCCCCACATGGAGGGGTGTATAATCTTCTTGGGGTATACATTCAGCTAAAACCTTTGAATACAAAAGATAATCAGGCTCCACACCCAACACATTACATTAGTATCTATCAAGTATTTGTACATATTGATCAGGCAAAAATCAAATACTTAATGAAATAAGAACTAGATGTGAATGCTTTCATAATTAGGTGGTTACTATTGTTGCAACAACTTGATTTGACTATTGTTGATAGTCTTCGAAAAGATAATATTGTTGTGGATTTTCTTTCAAGACTAACCTTTTATATAGATGATGAAGAAGTGGTGTATGACCATTGCCTTAACTAACATCTCTTTTCCATATCACTCTTATCTCTATGGTTCACTAACATAGTCAATTCCTTAGTTTCTAGCTAGTTCCCTCCTCACTTATCTTCAAAGGAGAAAAGAAAAATTACTAGAAAGAGTTCCTCTTACACTTGGATTGGGGGTAACCTCTTCAAGTTGGGACCTAATTAGATCCTAAGAATATGTGTGAGGGAAGATGGAGTTTATGACATCCTCTCAACTTGTCATGATGGATCTTGTGGGGGCCATTTTGTTGCTAAGAGGACAACCTACAATATCCTACAAGTGGGATACTATTGGCTAACCCTTCATATAAATGCCTAGAGACAAACTGCACCATGTGATGAATGCCAAAGGATGGTGAAACCCACTCAGAAGGATGAAAACCCTTTACAACTTCAAGTTATTTTTGATCCATTTGAGAAATGGTGCATGGAATTCATTGGTCGTATTGATCCTACATCTAAAAAGAAAAGATACATTATTGTGTGCACTGACTACCTGACTAAGTGGGAGAGATGAAAGAAATGAAGGTAGTAATTGAGCATGAACTAGCTAAATTCCTAACAGAAAATGCGTTCTACAAGTTTTATTTTCCAACAGAATTGGTGATATACCAAGGCTCCTAGTTCACCTTCAATTTGATTAAGGGAATAATGCAACAACATCATATCCGGCACTAGAATTCTATTCCATATCACCCTCAAGTAAATAGACAAGTGGAGGTTACCAAAATAACATTATAAAGCACCATGACCAAAGTGATTAGCAACAACAAAAATGATTGGTAAAAGATACTTGTTGAGGCCAAATGGGCCTACAACACCACCTAGAAGACCACTATTGGGTTCACCCCCCTATGAGCTATTATATGGAAATAATTCCTTATTATCTATTGAGTTCTAGTACAAAACATAAAGGATAGTAGCCATGCTCAACATGGATCTTAGTAAAGCTCAGGATGAAAGGTTGTAGTAATTAAATGCAATTGATGAATATAGGATGTAGGCTTGATTTCATATCAAAATGGTTCAACTACAAAGAAAAATATGGCATGAAAATGATATCAAAACCAAAGCCTTCCAAGAGGGTGATTGGGCCCTATTGTATGACTTAAGGTTTAGGGATTTTAAAGGGAATCTCATGACCAGATGGTTGGGGCCTTATCTGGTTGAAAAATGATATGATAACGGTTTAGTATAGATCAAAGCTATACATGAAAAGCATATTCCACCTTTTGTAAATGGTTATGGATTGAAATTATAGAAGAAGCCCCTATCCATGGATGAATTACTTATTCAATAAGTAAGAAGTTTAATTTTATTGTGAGCATAAAAGTTTCCAATCGATTCAAACTCTGACCAACAAAAGAAACAAAAGAAAAGAAAAAAAAAGGTAAAAAGGAAGAAGAGGAGAAAAACCTCAAGAAAAAATCTCCTTTGAGGTACTTGAGACAGACTAATTAGATAAAAAAATCTATGAGGCAACCTGTGAATCTGAGAAAAAGAAAAAAATAATAAAGAACCACATGTGAAAACATTCTCCAAGGCACCTAGGGAAAACATACTAACAGAAAATATCCATGAGGCAGCTAGTGGGCCTTGAAAAGGAGAAAAAAAAGAAAAAAACAAAGAGAATTATGAAAATGATGAAAAATGTTTGATCTTTCCTTGATCTATGTGTAGGTATCACAAAAAAATTCAAATAGACAGATTAGACAAATGACCTTGCACATTTGGCCCAGGGAATTAAGTCTTGCATTCTTAGAGGGCCCAGAAAGTGCCCTTACACCATTTTACATCATCAGCAATCATCCATAACATTTTATCCACATATCAAAACCCTTTCCATACAATTATTTCCACTTCCCTGCACTTTTACAGGAAAACCCCTGTAATGCTACATGATAGGCTAGAATTGATAAAAGCCTACAAATTGAGGCGTTTCTTTGAATAAAAGCTAAGGAAAAATATTAGAGGCATCCTAACACTTACCCATTCCATCAAAATTCATTACCTCTTAGTTTTTCCTCAAAACAAAACTTACCAACTTAATGAGAAGTGTACCCAGTTCTCATTTTTCTCGAGGTCACATCAAATCATGATTTTCATGTCAATTTTGAAAGTGTTGATGTATCATCAAACTTTTTCTTGAAGCAACATATTTTTGAGACTTTAAGTTCTCTTATGTACTAAGTATCGACATTTTCCTTAAATGTTGGTGATTTTGATGCCAATTTTGAAAAGAGTCGATGAAGCATCACATTTTTTTGGGGGGAGGCATATTTCTAACACTTTAAATTTTCTGATGTCTTAAGTATGGACATTTTTTTAAAATGTTAGTAATTTTCATGTTGATTTTGAAAAGAGTTGATTCAACATCAATCTTTTTTTAGGGGATCATATTTTTGAAACTTTAAATTTTCTTACGTCTTAAATATGCACATTTTTTTAAAGTGTTGATTATTTAACATTTTTTCAAGTTCTCTTCTTTTCTTTCTTTGTTTTCTTATTAAGATGTTTGTTTTTAAAGTGTTTTTCAAGTTTGTGTTTTTCGGTTTTCTTTGCAATGTTTTTTGTAATGAAAATTTCAAAGTTTTTGCAAAGTTAAAAAATAACAAAAATAATATTTTAAAGTTTAGGATTTTTTTGTTTTTTTTATATTTATGCATTGTTAATTAATACTTCAATACACATAAAATGATTGTCAGTAAAAAAATAATAATTTTAAACAGTTGACAAAATAATACACATTTTCATATAGAAATAATTAAAAAAAGACATATTTGGGGATTTTTTCGCTAAAAATGATATGTCAAATAAGTTTTTTAATGAAATAACTTGAAAAGAGAAAGTAGGAAAATAGTAAATTTTATGAAATTTTTATAAATTTAATGTACAAAGATAATAATATTTGAAGTTTTTTTTCCCAAAAATAATGGTTCACACAAACAAAATATCTAAACAATTAAAACAACTTTAACAAAAAAAAAATGGAAGTAAAAATAACAAAACAAAAATAAAACGTTTAAAATTTAAATTTAAAAAAGATGCTCACTAAGTGTAGAATTGATGGTGATGGGGTTTACTGTAAAGTCACTTCATGATGTGAAAATCACCAGTTCGAAACTCCGTGGGAAAAAATCCATTCATGTTAAAGGATGGTGTGGCCGAGACCGAGAGTGATCGTGATTTTGATAGCTTAGATGCCCTTGGGTCGCAATTTCTCAAGCTAAAGGTTAATCATGTAGTCATCTCTGGAAGACACAGACAACTTGACAAACAAAAGAGAATTAAAAGAAACTATTCAAAACATTTAAAACAAAAAATTGAAAAAACCTAAAATGTAAAACTTTAACAAGAAATAAAGAAAAAACTATAAACTACTTAATATCTATCTATCTATCTATCTATCTATCTATCTATCTATCTATCTATATATATATATATATATATAACATAATTTAAAAAAAAATTTGAAAAAAAAATTTATACAAATTCAAGAGAAAAAAGTTTTTAAATTCACTAGAAAATACATTATGCAAGTTTGAGATAGAAAATGTAAAATTATTACACTTCTATTATACTTCTGTAATTTGTTATTGTGGTTGCAACTATGAAATTTCTTATTTTTGCACATTTTTTAAAAAAGGAATTCATATCTCCAATAATATTTTTTATATTTTGCATATAAATTTTCAAAAATCCACATGAATGCTACCATCCTCTTTTTTGTAGCAAAAATTAGTAAAAAAAAATATCTCACTCTATGCCCAAAAGTTCTCACACATCACTCGGAAATTTTAATTCCTAGTTGTCTCAGTTGTGATTCATTTTATCTATAGGAGTTTGTTCCTATTCCTTAGGGTTGTTATATCTAGATGTTATGTACATCATGTCAAAGAAAGAGCTCTAACACTTCCTGTATTGTAACTAACTCCAAAAAATTAAAGAAATTACAGAAAATGTAGTGCAAAATCCAAGAGTATAAGAGAAAATATAAAAATATCTCTTTGATAATAAAAAATAAAGAGTAATGTTATATTCACTTACTTCTTCAATGGGACAACTTCTAGAGCAATGCTCCAAGTGCAATCACAATCCTTAGCAAAACATAACATAAACTTATACTCAATATATAACTATCCATAAAATCTTAACTATTTATGGGTCTACTTGTAATGAGAACCTACTAAGTAATTCAAAACTTATTAACAAAAAAAATACCATTTTTATAATAAATAACTCTTAACTAAATATTTAATGACAATGATTTATGAATATGACATCGTATATTAAAAGTATCTATATAAAAGGCTTAAAATAAGACCCTAAGAAAAGATACATTATGGTGTGCACTACTACCTGAATAAGTAGGAGAGATGAAATAAATGAAGGCAGTAATTAAGAATGAAGTAGCTAAATTTCTAAGAGAAAATGCATTCTACAACTTTGATTTTCCAACAGAATTGGTGATAGACCAAGGCTCCTAGTTCACCTCCAATTTGATTGAGGGAATAGTAAAAGAACATCACATCTAACACCATAATTCTATTCCATATCACCCTCAAGTAAATAGACAAGAAGAGGTTACCAATAGAGCATTAAAAAAAACCATGACCAAAGTGATTAGCAACAACAAAAAGGATTGCTAAAAGAGACTTGTTGAGGCCAAATGGGCCTATAACACCACCTAGAAGACCACTACTAGGTTCACCCCCCTATGAGATATTATATGGAAATAATGCCTTATTATGTATTGAGTTCGAGTACAACACATAAAGGATGGTAGCCATGCTCAACATGGATCTCACTAAAGCATAAGATGAAATGTTGTAGTAATTAAATGCACTTGATGAATATAGGATGAAGGCCTTATTGCATATCAAAGTGGTTCAACTACAAAGAAAAATGTGGCATGAAAATAATATCAAAACCAAAGCCTTCCAAGAGGGCGATCGGACCCTATTGTATGACTCAAGGTTATGGATTTTAAAGGGAAGCTCATGACTAGATGGTTGGGACCTTATTTGGTTGAAAAATGATATCATAATGGTTTAGTATAGATCACAACTATAGATGTAAAGAAGATTCCACTTTTCCTAAATGGTTATCAATTAAAGTTCTACAAGAAGCCCCTCTCCAGGGATGAATTACTTATTCAATAAGTAAGGATTTTAATTTCATTGCAAGCATCAGAGCTCCCAATCCATTCTACCTTTGAGTAGTAAAAGAAAAAAAATAAGGTAAAAAAAAGAAGAAGAGAAAAACCTCAAGCAAAAACCCCCTTTGAGGCACTTGAGATAGACTCATTAGCTAAAAACCTCTATGAGGCAACCTGTGATTCTAAGAAAATAAAAAAAATAATAAAGAACCTTAGGTGAAAACATTCTCAAAGGCACCTAGGGTAAACATACTAACTAAAAATCTCCATGAGGCAGCTAGTGGGCCTTGAAAAGGAGAAAAAAAGAAAAGAACGAAGAGCATTATGAAAATAATGAAAAATGTTTGTTCTTTCCTTGATCTAGGTGTAGGTAACACAAAAAAAATCAAGAAGACATATTAGATAGACGAGCTTGAACATTTGGCCTAGGGCATCAAATATTGCATTCTCAGATGGCCCAAATAGTGCCCTTACACCATTTTCCATCATCTTCGATAATCTGTAGCATCATATCCACATCGTCAAACCCTTTCCATGTAATTCTTTCCACTTCCATGGACTGTTACAGGGAAAGCCCTTTAATGCTACATGATAGCCTAGATTTGATAAAAGCCTAAAGATCGAGGAGTTTCTTTGCATAAAAGATAAGGAAAAGAATCAGAGGCATCCTAACACTTACCCATTCCAGCAAAATTCATTACCTCTTAGTTTTTCCTCGAAACAAAAGTTACCAACTTAATGAGAAGTGTATCAAGTTCTCATTTTTCTAGAGGTCACATCAAATCATGAATTTCATGTTGATTTTGAAAAGTGTTGATGTATCATCAACCTTTTTCTTGAAGCAACATATTTTTGACACTTCGAATTTTCTTATGTACTAAGTATGGACATTTTCCTTTTAAATGTTGCTGATTTTCATGCCAATTTTGAAAAGTGTCAATGAAGCATCACATTTGTTTTAGGGGGAGGCATATTTCTACCACTTTAAATTTTATGATGTCTTAAGTATGGACATTTTTTTTTAAATGTTAGTAATTTTCATGCGGATTTTGAAAAGAGTTGATGCAACATCAACCTTTTTTTCGTGGGTAATATTTTTGAAACTTTAAATTTTCTTATGTATTAATATATTTAACCATTTTCAAGTTGTCTTCTCCTTCTTTGTTTTCTTATTAAGATGTTTGTTTTTAAAGTGTTATTTTTTTTTTTCTTTGTAATGTTTTTTTGTAATGAAAATTTGAAAGTTTTTGCAAAGTTATAAAAATAACAAAATGATATTTTAAAGTTAGATTTTATATTTTATATTTTATTTTATTTTTTAAATTATGCATTGTTAATTAATACTTCAATACACATAAAATAGTTGTCACAAAAAATAATAATTTTAAACAGTTGAAAAATACACATTTTGCATATAGAAATAATTAAAAAAATACATATTTGGGGAATTTTTTCGCTAGAAATGAACATGTCAAATAAAATATTTTTATGAAATAAGTTAAAAGAAAAGTTGAAAAATGGTAAATTTTATGAATTTTTGATCTGATAATCACTCGTGAGTGATCTCAATTACTTAATTAATTGAATGAAGGTATTACAGACTCATGTGCTGGTGTGTGTCTATGTTATCTTAGGCAATGGATCGATGAGATTGCAAAATACACAGACACTGGAAAATGGAAAACAATAAGAGAAACACAGTAAGCAAACACAAGAACACAACGAATTAAAAAGAGTTCACCCAATCCTCCTAGGCTACATCTCTGGTCCAGCTTTCAATGGTGGCTTATTGTGTCCTTAAAGCAGAGTTTTTACAAGGAGGAGCTCAATTTGAGTCTCCTGAAACAGATGATGCTTAGCAGGGTGGTTCTTGGATCCCCCAAGCCACTAGAGTGCACAGACTCTTCCTTACCAAGTCTCGACCTCAACTGGTCTTGAATGGGATGAGTCCAATTTGGTACCCAGTTCTCGACATATATCCTCTCAGGGATTGCTCGAACCTCTCAAGCCTTCTGTCTACTCAATGCTACCTTACTCTGCAGGTTATCTCGGCTCTCTGTTTTTATGCTTCTTGCTTATTCTCTATTTTGTCTCTCTGTCTCACTGTCTCCTTCTTTCTTACAGTGCTCACTTGTTTTTTTTGTTCTCTGTCTATTCATGGCTTAAAGCCAATTTGTCTCATGACTGTTTGCTTCCTCTTCCGCCCCTTCAGATCGCCTGCTGCTATTCACTTGGAGTTCCCTGCCTCTGTGTCATCGCCACTGTGTAATGTCTCGTAGGGAAGTGGCCACCTGTCCTCTCACGAACTGCGCTAGCTCTTCCTCAAACGGTTTGGTATTTGGGTTACGTTGTGTAATGATTCATCCACCAACTCAGCGGTCAAATCAGACTTCAGAATTTTATATGCCGCAACTTAATTCTCCCTCTAGATCCAGTCATTCGTTGGGCACAATCTCTGCCGTTAGATCTCAAGCCTCCAGATCCTATGGTTATTGCTCATATCGTGCGGTTGACTTGCTTGGAAATTATCCCACGATGAGAGGCGGTTTTATCTCTCATTCGCCAGACACACATCGTTCGTTGTATGGCATCATTGGGTCTCCTGACAATTTTTCTTACTACCCAACATGTCTCTGATGTTCCGCTGGTTTTGGGGCGCAGGACCCGCCTTTCATTTCAGCGCTTTTCCCATGGTTTTCGGCTTTTCCTTGTGACCGAGCGCTCAGGGCCTTTCCATTTTGAGGGGTTTTGCCCCGTGCATCAGAAACGGCCTCTGTTTTCTGATTCGAACTTCCTAACTGCTAGTTTGCGTCCTGCGCGGTCTCCATGGGCCTCGGTCAATGCGCTTTAACTGAGGTCCTCATCGTTCCTTACTGGCTACAAACTGCCACTATCTAGAGGTCTTCCTAATAGTTCTTTGTTCACTAGTTTGAAGTCTGTCCTGATTTGATATAGTCATAGAACTCTAATAATTTTCATGGATCCAATTCGGATCACGACCTTCCCACTGAAAATGCTTTTGGACCACCAAAAGTTGGTTTTCAAGCATCGACTAGGTGAGGGTACAATTGTCTCACTTGTCCAATCTCTATCCACTTTGCATTTCTCAACTTTGAACCCTTGAGCCCAACTCTGAGGTACTCAACATCTCCTCTATGCGTCGTCCTTACCTTTCGGTCCAAAACTATGTCTTCCTGCAATTCATTAAGATATTCAGGTAACAGGTCATCAATAGAAGGAAATTGGCTCTACTCTTCGAGATCTTCAATTAGTGAAGGTTCAAACAATCTCAAGCAATCTGCATTTATGACTGAGTAGATGTGCATGTAAGCTGGTACATCAAGGCGAAAAGCATTCTCACCAATTTTCTCAAGTATCTTGAAAGGTCCATACCTGATAGGCTTTAGCTTTTAATCTTCACCTTGCATCCTGTCCTTGTTGATATACAACCAAACTTGGTCACCAACTTGGAAACTATGCTCCATCCAGTGCTTGTCATGCCTTGCCTTGTATTTGGCTTGGCTCTTTTCCAGCTATTCCTGCACTACCTGGTGGATCTCTTGGATCTGTTCAATGAACCTAGTTGCCCTGTCCACATCATTGTGTCCCTCAACTGTGGTGTATTTACCAAAGACAAAATCCAATGGAGACCTTGGTGTGAAATCAAAACAGGTCTCAAAAGGAAATCTCTGTGTAAAATAATGTTTTGCTTTGTTGTAAGCATGTTGCGCATAACATAAATGTTCATCCCAAAGATTAGGATGCTCGCTGCAATATCCCTTGAGTAACTGGATCACTACCTTGTTAACTACTTCTGTCTGGCCATCAGTTTGTGGATGAAAAGCTGCGATTTTCTTTAGTTTGGTGTCCATCAGTTCCCACAGACTTGACCAAAACTTCCCCACAAATTAGGTGTCTCGATCAGATACAATGGAAGTGGGTAATCCAAAATGAACCCATACATGTTGAAAGAGTAGTTTTGCAGTTTGTTCAGCTGTAATCTATTTATTACAAGGTATCAAAATACACATTTTTCTGAACCTATCCATAACAACATACAGATAATCATGACCTTTCCTAGATTTAGGCAATCCTCCAACAAAGTCCATGGAAACACTTTCCCAAGGGTGAGAAGGAACTTGTAATGGAGTGTACAAGCCTAGTTTTCTATTGTTGGGCTTGCTTTTAGCACACATAGTACACCCTCTTACATATCTGGAAACTGTCTCATTCATTTTTGGCCAATAACAAAATCTTTGCAGCTGTGCAACTGTTTTACTTACCCCAAACTAACCTGATATTAGAGAAGTGTGTCCTTCTCGAATTATCTTTACTCTTTCAGTTTGTGGAATGCATAACTTCCCACAATGATATAAGAGCTGGTTCTTTACATGATAATCCAATTCTTCTACTCGTTTTCCTTGACTTAAAGTTGCATATACATCTTTGAAATCTATATCTTGAGCATTTTGTTCAATGTAGCTTTCATGTAATACAGAATTATGCTTAAGTATACTAGATGCATTTATAATGGGTCTAGATAACATATCTGCAACTTTATTGTGTATGCCCTTCTTATATTTTATGACCAAATGAAACTGTTGTAGAAAACCCATCCATCTATAGTGTCTTGATTACTGCAACTTAGTTTGGGAGTGTATATATTGAAGTGGTTGATGATCAGCACGTATTACTGTCTCTTTGCCCACTAAGTAATGTTTCCACTTTTTCAGACTCTGTACTAATGCATACAATTCTTTATCATATGTAGGATAGTTAACTACTGCAGAATTAAATGTCTCGGAATGATAACATATGGGTTTACTGTGCTGTGTCAACACTGCTTCCGTGGCATAGTCACTGGAATCCATTTGTATCTCGAATGGTTTTTGAAGATCAAGCAGTGCTAGTACAGGTGTTATACTAATCTTTTCTTTCAAGGTGTCAAAGGCTTTCTGCTGTGTTCCTCCCCACTGAAACACCTTGTTCAATCCTGTTAAATCATGTAAGGGAGCTGCAATTAAGGAAAATTTAGAAATAAACTTCCTCCAATATTGTGCTGCTCCTAAGAAGCTTCTAACTTCCGTATCAGATTTGGGTTTAGGCCAGTTCACAAAGACCGCCACTTTAGAGGGATCTATCTTCAATTCATCACCCCCTACTATATGACCCAAATAATTCAAAGATGTTTTGCCAAATTCACATTTTGAGAGTTTAACATAAATTTTTTCTCTTTTCAAAACATCTAGTGTTTGCTTAACATGCTTTAAGTGTTCTTCCCACATTTTGCTAAATATCAGAATGTCATCCAGATACACAATAACAAAATCATCAAGAAAAGGTCTCAGTACATCATTCATTAATCTCATGAAAGTAGCAGGAGCATTAGTTAAGCCAAAAGGCATAACCAGCCAATCATACAATCCCTGTTTGTTTTGAAAGTAGTCTTCCATGCATCTTGTTCTGCAACTCTGACCTGATGGTATCCACTATGCAAGTCTAGCTTGGAAAAATAAACAGCTTCTTTCAATTGATCCAACGGATCATCTATGCGAGGAAGGGGATAATGATTTTTGATTGTTATCTTATTCAGTGCTCGGTAATCAATGCACATTCTCCATGAGTCATCTCTCTTTCTCACCAAAATGATTGGTGACCCACATGGTGATGTGCTAGGTCTGATGAACCCCTTCTCGAGCAACTCCTGCACCTGCTTCTTGATTTCAACATTCTCTAAAGCGGACAACCTGTACATTCCAATGTTAGGCAATGGATCATCTTGCTACAAAATAATATCATGCACTATTCCTTTTTGGGTGGCAGACCTTTAGGTTCTTGAAACAAGATATCATACTATGAAACAACCTTTTCTAAATCAACTTGCTGTTTAGCATTACAACCTTCAAATACATTGGTTTTATTAGGTTTCTTTTCCTTTACAACCATCAGTAAGAATTGTTTGCATGAATTTATCATTCTTTTCATCTGCATTGAGTTTATGAAAGTATAATTGTTCTTGAGCTTATGAGCTCTTACAAAGTATTCGATTCCATATTTAACAAGTAGGTACTTGTTCTCAACTCTGTAGAAGATAACTTTTCTGTCATACAAGTAAGGACTTCCTAAAACAATTCCACATATATCCAAAGGAATTATTTCTAACTCAACCTCATCTACAAATGCTGACCCAAAATAAAACTTGAGTTTGCATTGTCTAGTCACTTGTAGTTGTGCTTTATCATTTAACCATCCTAATGGGTATGATTTCTTGTGAGGTGTAGTCACTAATCCCAAATTATTTACAATTGCTTCAGAAATTAAATTTACTTTTGAGCCACTATCAAACAAAGTATCAATCTTTTGATGTTTGGAAATAACTCAAATATGGAAAAGCTCATGTCTTTTTCTCTCATTTTCTTCATCAATAGTAGATTGCGTAGAATTACTAATAGATGCTTTAGAATTCTTACCTCTTATACCTGTGGCTGCAATAGTTGTTTCATCTCCTGAGTCTAACCCCGAGTCTTTCTGAATAGTTGCAGCAGTCTTCTTCTTCTTGCCCTTGAACTTCTTAGGTCTCAGCTCCGGATGCATAATCCAACAGTGCTCATCATCATGCCCATTCTTTTTACAGTGAGTGCATGAAGCCTTGCTTTTTTGTGCAGAGTTAGCCTTCCTTGCTTTCCATTTCTGCTTTCTTTTCTCCTTATTCTTGCTTGTAGTGGATTGGGATGATCCCCCAACTTTTGGATTTCCATTCTTTCCTCTAATTTCTAGATGAGTATCTTGTACAGATACCTCATCTATACTAGTGGGATTAAACATGAGGATAATGTGCCTCATGTAGCTGTGTAGACCACTAGTGTACTTCAACAAAGTCTCAGGTGAGTCTAATTAGATTCCTAGAATCAATGCTCTCTTTCTAAATTCTTGAGTGCATCCCTATACACTTTTCCCTTTCAACTGTTGAAGAGTTTTCCAACTCATCATGGTTTGCTACATGTAGGCCAATGGATAGAATTATTTTTTGATTGCAGAAAAAAATTCACTCCAGACAGAGATAGTCTTACCATGTCTCTTCATGTCAGCTTAGGTCCTGCCTTCCCACCAAACTAAGGTAGTGCCTCCAAGGCGTAGGCTTGCCAGTTGAATCTTGCTCTTGTCTGAATTGATATTCTACACTCTGCAATAAACATCAATTTGTCTAATCCAATTGTCTAGCTTTTCTGCATTCAACTCTCCATCATATATAGGTAAATCAAATTTAACATCTAGTTTAAGCAAAGATGCATTCCTTTTGTGTTCAGGGCTATTAGGAGGTGTGAGAAAGATTTCTTCTTTCCCTTTTCCTTTTGAGTGGTCATGGAGGAGAGACTCATCTTCTCCTTTGTTTTGTTTGGAGCTTGATGAGCTTCATCTTTATGTTCTCTAAAGTCCTTATACATTTCCTCTACCATGGACCTTAGGGCTAGGAAACTATCTAAGAATTGAGGGTCTAGCCCCACAGAACCTTCCTCTGACATTGTCTTCCGAGGATAGACTCTCCCAATTTCAGGATTAATTTCGACCAACTCTCCTTCTCCTAATTTGAGTTTTGATCTAGTTAGCATTCAACAGTTAAATCCAACACAAGCTTGTCTAACCTTAACAACCTAGGGCTCTAATACCACTTGATATGATAATCACTCATGAGTGATCTCAGTTACTTAATTAATGAATGAAGGTATTACATACTCATGTTCTGGTGTGTGTCTATGTTATCTTAGGCAACAGATTGATCAGATTGCAAAATACACAGACACTGGAAAATGGAAAACAATAAGAGAAACACAGTAAGCAAACATAAGAACACAATGAATTAACAAGGAGTTCACTCAATCCTCCTGGGCCATGTCTCTGGTCCAGCTTTCAATGGTAGCCTTTTCTTATTATGTCTTTAAAGCAGAGTTTTTATAAGGAGGAGCACAATTTGAGTCTCCTGAAACAGATGATGCTTAGCAGGGTGGTTCTTGGATCCCCCAAGCCACTAGAGTACAAAGACTCTTCCTTACCAAGTCTCGACCTTAACTGGTCTTGAATGGGATGAGTCCAATTTGGTACACAGTTCCTGACAGATATCCTCTCAGGAATTGCTCGAACGTCTCAAGCCTTTTGTCTGCTCAATGCTACCTTACTTTGCAGGTTAGCTTGGCTCTTTGTTTTCTGCTTTTTGCTTATTCTCTGTTCTGTCTCTCTATCTCACTGTCTCCTTCTTTCTTACAGTGCTCGCTTGTTTTTTTTGTTCTCTGTCTATTCATGGCTTAAAGCCAATTTGTTTCATGACTGTTCGCTTCCTCTTCTGCCCCTTCGGAACGCCTGCTGTTGTTCACTTGGACTTCCCTACCTCTGCGTCATCGCCACTGTGTAATGTCTCACAGGGAAGTGGCCACTTGTCCTCTCATGAACTGCGCCAGCTCTTCCCCAAACGGTTCGGTATTTCTGTTATGCTGTGTAATGATTCATCCGCCAACTCAACGGTCAAATCGGACTTCAGACTTTTAAACGTCGCAACTGAATTCTCCCTCCAGATCCGGTCATTCATCGGGTGCAATATCCGTCGTTAGCTCTGGGGCCTTCAGATCCTACGATTATCGCTCATATTGTATGGTTGACTTGCTCGGATGTTAGCGCGCGATGAGAGGCGGTTTTCTCTCTCATCCGTTGGACACACGTCGTTCGATGTATGGCATTACTGGGTCTCCTGATAATTCCACTTATCGCCCAACATGTCTCCGATATTCCACCGGTTTTGGGGCGTGGGACCCGCCTTTCGCTTCAGTGCTTTTCCCACGGTTTTTGGCCTTTCCTTGTGACCGAGCACTCGGGCATTTCCATTTCGAGGGGTTTTGCCCAGCGATGCGCTAATTGCGCATCAGAAACGACCTCTGTTTTCCGATCCAGACTTCCTAACTGCTGGTTTGCATCCTGCGCGATCTCCATGGGCCTCGGTTAGCGCAATTTGACTGAGGTCCTCATTGTTCCTTGCTGGCTACGAACTGCCACTGTCTAGAGGTCTTCCTGATAGCTCTTTGTTCACAAGTTTGAAGTCTGTCCTAATTTGAAACAGTCATAGAACTCTAATAATTTTCATGGATCCAATTCGGATCAAGTCTTTATGAATTTAATGTGCAAGGATATATTTGGAGTTTTTTTTCCCAAAAATAATGATTCACATAATAAAAAAAAAAAGAATAGAAAAACAACTTTAACAAAAAATGGAAGTCAAAATAATAAAATAAAAATAAAATGTTTAAAATTTAAATTTTAGAAAAGATGCCCACTAAGCATAGAATTGATGCCGATAAGGTGTACTATTAAGTTACTCTATGATGTGAAGATCACCCATTCGAAACTTTGTGGGCAAAAATCCAATCATGTTAAGGGATGGTGTGGCTTGGGCCAGGAGTAAATGCCCCTGGGTCATGGTTTCTCAAACTAAAAGTTAACCTTGTAATCATCTCTAGAAGACACAAACAACTTGACAAACAAAAAATAATTAAAAAGGATTAAAATAAGTTAAAAACAAAACTAACAAAAAATTAAAAGAAACCATTTAAAAACATTGCAAACAAAACATTGGAAAAAACTAAAACAAAAAACTTTAATCATAAATAAAAAAACACCATTAACCAATTAAAATCAATATTAAAAAAAATAAATATGACAAGACCAAGAACTAAGTACATGAAGGATAGAAATATGAAGGATAAGAACCTTGTTGAAAGGGTTGGTTATATATATATATATATATATATATATAAACATAATTTAATTTAAAAATTTGATTTTTTTTTTAATACAAATTCACTAGAAAATAACTTGTGCAAGGTAATGTTTGAGATAGAAAACATAAAATTATTACACTTCTATTATACTTCTCTAATTTGTTATTATAACTAGAACTATGAAATTTCATATTTTTGCACAATTTTTTCAAGAGGAATTCATATCTCCAATTATATTTTTTATATTATGCATATAAATTTTCAAAAATCTACATGAATTCTACAATACTTTTTTTTTTTTTTTTTTTTTTATAAAAAAAATAGCAAAAATAAAAAAATTCTCTTACTCTATGCCCAAAAGTTCTCACACTTTATGTGATGAAATATCTCTAATACTTCTTGTATTGTAACTAACTCCAAAAATTTAAAGAAATTATAGTGCAAAATCCAAGAGTATAAGGGAAAAAATAGATAAATACCTATAAAATATCTCTTTGATAATAAGAAATAAAATGTTATGTTATATTCATTTACCTCTTCAATAGATCAACTTAAGCAATGCTTCAAGTGCAATTACAACCTTAGCAAAACATAACATACACTTCCATAAAATCTTAACTATTTATGTGCCTACTTTTAATGAGAACCTACTAAGTAATTCAAGCCTTATTAACAAAAACCGACCATTTTATAATAAATAACTCTTAACTAAATATTTAATAACAATTCTTTAATAAATATGACATTATATATTAAAAGTATCTATATAAAAAATTAAAATAAAACCCTAATAAAATATAAAATGTAAAACCCTTAATGGAAAAACAAAAAATACGCCATACTAACCAAATAGTAACTTCAAGCATGTCCAAACAAATAAGTACACATAGCTAAAATAATAAAACACAACTTCAAATACACAAAGAAGATATAACACTATATGGGCCAAGATAATAAGTGTCTATCACTAGAGGCCAAGAAAATAGGTATCTAGAGACAAAGACAAGCATGCAAATAGAAATAATGATAGCTTCATGCCTAGAAACAAAAAAATAAATCAATAATTAAAATACCACAAAAAAGAATAAGTGAAAAATAAACTAATAATTATAGATGCAGCCAAAAGAATAAACGTCAATTATTGAACTTATGATTATTGTAGATTTGGAAAATATTCTGAAATTTGACAATAAAAAAATATTAATTTTTAAGGATATTCCACAATCTGGAAAGCTTTTTTTATAATTAAAATAAAAAAATCTCATTGTAATTTACTATGACATTTGAAATATTCTCTAATCAAATCGATTTGTCCAATATTTCCAATTAAATTTGCAGCATAATAACTTCGACCACCCTGTCAACATGTAATAAGCGAATATTCAGTGATCGGATTCAATTTTTCGTTGCGAAGAGAAAAATATATACACCATATGAATGGTTCCGGTAAGCTGTGCATACCTGTTAATGGTGCAGTCACTTATGGATGCGAGTTGCGATGCTGATGGAGTGACAAGTAATTGATGCATTGAGCACCCTTCATTTTCTAAAAACTCCAATCATATTGAAAATCTGATGGAATCTAATCGTCTATCTTTTCATGGAATTATTCATTTTCATATAGTTTATATTTACATTTTTATATCAATTATAGATTTTGGAAATATTTCAGAATAAAATAGTCAGAAGAGAAACCAAATAATCTTGATCGTCGGATCTTGATATATTTTCTAAATCTACCATTAATATAAATTCAGAATCCTGAATTTATTGTTCTAAATCTATATTTATTTAGATTCTAGAAATATTTAGAAATCTGTCCAAAAGAGGTCAATTGCTTGACCCTCTCTTACCTGGTAAGATATTCTAGAAATTTATAATTCATATGGCTGTTTTGAAAAACCAAAACTAATAATGTATCATTGATGGTCCATCTCCTAAAAGACAAGATATTTCCCAAATGTACAATTTACATAGTTTCATATGGATACTTTCTAAAAGATAAAATATTCCCCAAATCTACAATCTACATAATGTACCATTGATAGTCCATTTCCTAAAAGACAAAATATTCCCATAATCTACAATTTACATACTTTCATATCGATACTTCCTAAAGATAAAATATTCCCCAAATCTACAATCTACATGGTTTCATATGCATACTTCCTAAAGAATAAAATATTCC
This sequence comes from Pinus tabuliformis, assembly GCA_031772625.1. Classification (NCBI taxonomy): domain Eukaryota; kingdom Viridiplantae; phylum Streptophyta; class Pinopsida; order Pinales; family Pinaceae; genus Pinus; species Pinus tabuliformis. Next base: position 130,874,273 of record CM062806.1, read on the forward strand.
CCAAATCTACAATCTACATAATGTACCATTGATAGTCCATTTCCTAAAAGACAACATATTCTCCAAATCTACAATTTACATAATTTCATATAGATACTTCTTAAAAGATAAAATATTCCTCAAATCTACAATCTACGTACTTCCAAACACCAAAACTAATAATGTAAATCTGTAAATGTTTTCTATTAGATTTACCAAAGTGGCCACTGCAATTTTAAACTTCGCTGCTAATAATATTTAGAGAGCAGCCATCAAGCCAGTTGCCATGAATACGTACACAAAGCCAAAACGATATGTATAATCCAATTCTCCACGCAATCTTGTCAGGTAGTCCTTGTAACAACCCTGGCTTTCTCTGCGCTCTTCACAAATAATTCACGTCCTCTCGGCTCTTTGCCACCCATTTAAGTTTGTCGTTATTTGAGACTGAAAAAGAGTGCAGAAACGCATAATATGCTGCAGGATCCACTGCTTTCTAGAAGTATTCTAGTGGTACATGTGGATATAAGGCTATAATTCAATGAGAATTCCTATATATATTTTGTCAAAGAATGGTTGGTTAGATTTCTATGTTTTAAATTTAATTTAATTGTAGATTTAGTAAATATTTTGGAATTTGATATAAAAAAAAAGAGGAAAAGGGTTAATTGATCAATTAATTTGAGTTGTTTTTTGTTAGTTATTTTTTTTTAATGGTCAGTGGGTAAGATTTGAGCATGTCAGGGGGATTGAACTTCCAATAACTTAGATACACAATGGGTTCTCAATATCCATTTTGCCAATTGTTCTACCACCATTCAAGGCTTTTTGCTAGTCAAACTAGCTTACATTATGTATATCAAATTCTCAAAAATGGTTCTTTTTTTTTAAATACATTTTAAATTTCTAACAAATTTGACCACAAATATGTCAAAAATATTTCAAAACAATTAAACTATAACCAATAAATAAATAAATTAAAAACCTTAAAATGACATAATAAATTTGGTTGCTCATAATGAGCCTCTATTAAATTAAGTAAGAAATTTTATTTTAAATTTAAATAAAGTTGTATTTTATTTTTTTTAATAATAAATATAGTAATTTGTTTTAGAAAAGTAATTATACTAAAATAAAATATTAACTAAATTAAAAATGCAAAATAAATTTCTTTATTTAATTAAATTTTATTAACATACACACACACACACACATATAGTATATACCATTTAACATATATATAAAGTTAAAGTTGTAAGGCATAACATAATTATATATAATTATAAAATATAACATAGTATGTAACCTATGCTATATATAATATAGTTATAGTTATAACATTTCTTTCACACACATATACATAAAACATTTTACATAGTTTTATAACTATTTAACATAATGTGATCTTCATAATAACATAAGATGGGTGATGTTTAAAATTTTTTTAAGACTCTAGTTGATCTATAAACTATAATTTTCCTTAAAATTACCACTACTCATATTTGTAGAATTATTTAATATAATGATATCACAACTATATATCTTATGTGTTAAGAAATATTTTTAAGAAAATGTGATTAGGACAAAAGATTTTGTAACACATATGATATGGAGCACAAAAGCCTACATTCAGTTATAACTATATATCTCTTAGTTCCCACTCTCATTAATTTTTTTTAGTTGAGTAATGATTTTGTAAATTCACATTTTTTTATTGTTTTTACATGGAACTAAATACTTTAGTTGATAATTTATAAAAAATACACTCTATTTGGTTTAGGGCTTCACCCTAGATTATTCTACGTGAGCCTATAAATAGTTTTATTTTCATCATTATTTCTATGTCAACATTTTCTTGGATTAGTTTATATGTATTATATGCAATTTGCATAGCCATCTCCCACACACTCCCCAACCTTAGCTCATAAGAGTGTTGGGGGATTTTTAATACATGGTCAGGCTAGATCACATAGCCATACTAGAGTGCTTGTTCCACTCATAGATCCTCCCTACGACACCAGTTGAAGTGTCAGAGGCAGTGTTTCTATCTCTGTTGATAATTTTTCTATGGATAATGGACCTTCTTCACCTATTGCAGGTATACATCTTTCATTTTAAATCCTCTTTAAACTTTATGTGTTTATGTCTTGAATTTGTTTTTAATTTTTAAATCGCCTTCAATTGATGTGTTTGAATTTAATATATATGTTATTATGTTTCTAGTTTGTTATATATACTAAATTATGTTTATGATTTGCAAACTCTCAACATAGTGAAGAAGAGGATAAAAGTACAATGTCAATCCCTCTGTGGAACTATGATATAGTGAGAATCACAATTGAGGATGTTAGGGATCATGAGACATGGATCACATGAGAGATGGATAAAATCTCTACTAGTTCGCCTACTAGGTGTAGTTTGTCTTTGATGTTAAATAGCATAAATAGGTTGATTGAGACATACTAGAGGGAGGGTCCAAAAAGCCACCTCCTATATTCAGTACATAGGATTAGCAGGCTGGAGGTTAGAGGCGCACATACTTGGAGGGTGGTGAAAGACACCACAAAGAACATTGATGTTCATGGGGAGTTGTTTGACATCCCTCTAAACTATTGTGCTAGACATGCTAGTCCAATTTTGCTAAAATATTTTAAGAATGTTGATGTGATCCCTTTTCTTTATAATTGATTCATTGGAGCTTGGGGCCAGTTCCCTCATCATGGCCAAGTCCCAATTTACTTTTCAATTCATATATATTTAGAGTTTTTGTACATGTGAGGCCAGATTACACAAACAACGGATCTAAGTTTTATGGACCGAACTTGGGACGTAATTATGAACGTGTTGGGGCTCATAGGGACCCTACGCATGTAGAACCACCTTTGATATTGTTTCCATGACCATCTCGGAGTGTGGTATTATCGATGAAACTAGAGCATTCATCGCAAATTGACACTGATACTAGGCATACCATTTAAAATTAAATGCAAAGGACACTGGCCATTTCACATGTTGCATTACATGGAGAGATGAGCATACCACCTTCGTTGCATTGTGGCCCACCAGTTGCATTACATGACGATTCATATCTTGAGGGTCTAGGGCATGACTAATTTTTGTCATATGAACATATGCGTCATGATACCATTTGTGACACTTCCAGGGTGCACAACCCACGTTACATAGACTAGGTAGATATATACGACACTTGTCACTCTTATTGTCAAATTATAAATGATTTATATTAATATGTTTGTATAATATTTCATTTATATTAATAATTTCATGTTAACATGCATGTAAAAGAAAGCTACACAGATGAGCTTATAAGGTCATCTGAGAGGGAAGTTGACCAACTAGAAAAGCCTCCTCTAGTGCATGTTTCCATGACTCAGACTCCTCCTCCTCACCCTCCAACTCATAATACTAATGGAATAGCAGTCGAGATACATTTTTTTATTGCTAAGATTTCAACATTTTCTTTTTTAAGTTACATGTATGCATGCTAATTAATTCATAGATTAATTATAATTTGTCTTTGCCATTGTGTACACGTGCCCAAATGCAGATGTGTGTTGATGTTGCTGTTATGTGGACACATGAGTGGGATGTTGGGTATGAAGGCATTGAGCCACAGGAAGGGGAGTATCAAATCCATATTGATCAGACCCTCATCCCACATGACTTCCATTTGCACTTGACTGAGTCACAGGTAGGGGACTATTTAAATGCACATTTCAAAATCATTTATTTCCACGTTGTTTAATTTGTACAAATAATGTTTTAATTAATTTGAATTTGAATGTGTTATATATTGTAGTACCAGATTATGAACACTCACTCTGTGCAGTGAAAAACACCTAAGAGTTCTGAAAGCGATAATTTTTAAAGTGGACCATAGATAGTTTGTATATTTTTCAGGCTCATTTCATAGGGCACATTAACGTGTGTTGTACATACTTTGTATATTTTCATATATGGACAATTTATGGATGCATGAACATTATTTCAGTTTATGGATGCTTATTATTTTAGTTTTAGGATGTTCATGTAATTTGTAGATATTTACATATGGATAGTTTATTATCATACATAACTAACAAGATAATAATTTTGATTTCTTAGGAAATAAACTACGAAAATAAGTACAATCTTAGACTATGATGCAAGTCACTTTCATACTTAAAATGAACTAAAATATATGTTCATGGTTCAATTTAAAAACATAAATAGGATTGAAATGCATTTTAAATTCAATTTTAAAAGATGTCTTCAACTAGTAATGTTCAACTAAATTATAAGTTTTATTAAATTTTATTTATTTTGAGGTCATCTACATGAGATTATTCATAACGCATGTTATAAGTAATATATATTGGAATTTAATATACTAAGAAACAATTAATGATATAAGCTAATCGAGCCCTTGAGACATGACATTTTCCATTAATAGCTTTAATAAAACTTGGTAGGAGGTTGGCAGCGCTTAGGCTTTTAATGGATCGATCAAGCTGCTGGCTAACCATGTATACGACTCGATCAAGGGTTTCTTTAATGCTTGATCGAGAAATTTGAATTTTAAATTTAAGCATTTGATTGAGCATTTGAAGTGCTTGATCGAGCTCCTGAGGTCCTAAAAATCACAATTTCAACACCCTTCCACAAATTTCTCTAGAACCCCATTTTTCACCCTAGTAGATTTAGGTTAAATTTTTTCCTTATGTGGTGAGTTGATCATGTCAGATTCGTGAAAGAATCCTCTATCCAATGGCATATGAATTTGACAATTTTGAATTCATATGATATCTTTCATCTACTTTATTTTAAACACAACGCTTGAATTTCTTTTTTGGATAGTTTCAAAGGGGTTGAATAAAAAATCAATCATAGAATATACACAACAAAAAAAATGTAGAAATACCACTATCTTTGTTTAAGAGTCCTGTTGAAAAGGGTACTCTTGGTTTTTCAATTTATTTAAAGAGTTGAAAAAAATCTTACGCGAATAGATATGTCTCCAAAATGCGATTGAAATATTACTTCTCTAGCTTCAAAAAACAATGAAAAATATAAATTTGCATAAAAAGATAAAATTTTAATATGAAAAACTTAGTTCTCTATGTGTAGATCATGCACATATATATATATATATATATATATATATATATATATATATATATATATATATATATATATATATATATATATATATATATATATATATATATATATATATATTGTTTTAAAGTTGCACATTTTAGAGTAAGTTATTCTATGTGAACACACACAAACCTCTTAAGTTTTGCGAAAAATTGCAAGGAAAAGTATTGCATTTAATGGAAAATTGAGAGATTATACAACACTAAAGTTTTTGAAAATAATATCATTAGGACAACGACATAATTCTCCAAATATTGTATTTTTACTCAAAGTCAAAATTCACAATGTTTAAATGAATTTAGAGGGTTAAAATTCGATAAAAGTGTAAAAACTTGAAATTTCATTGCCACATTTGGCCCAAAAGTGTAACCCATATTCATGCATTCATCCCTATGATAATATCAAAATAATATTCAAAAATCATTCGAGGGCTACTAGAAAAGGAGGTAGAGTAGACAAAGGCTTGGTAAGTCCCTCTTCCTCCTCCACAATTACTAAGTACAAGATTTTGGGTATGCTATACGACCTAAAGAAAAAGATCTTACACACCTTCGCTATTCAGATGGATTTACTACATATCAAGAGGGAACATGAAGAAGCAGAAAGGGCATGAACTATATTTTTCCTTAAATGCACTAAAAGACATCCTAGCAATGAGTGTCCTTTATATGTCATAGAAATATGTTTTGTATGTGAAGAAAATCACTCCACTCATAAATTTCCATCTTTTCCATGTTTGATAGATCTATACTAAGGAGTAAAAGGGAGCATGGAGCGATTCTTCTTTGCCAGTCAAAAGAGGCCACAAGCCCAAATGCAATTTCATCAAGAGGTGCAAATTGGACTTTTCCCTTCCATATCCATATAGATGCATCAGATAAGTTGGGAAAGAACTAGGAAAAATTAAATATAAACATCACTATGCCATTTATTTTATCAACAAAAAATTGCCTAAAGCTAAACTTAACTATACAATCGCTGAAAAATAACTTCTTTCTATTGTACATTCTATAAAAAAATTAGGCATTACATTAACAGCTACTAGGTCTTTGTACATATTGATCATGAAACAATTAAATACTTAATGAATAAACCATATGTGAATTCTTGCATAATTTAGTGGTTACTATTGTTGCAACAACTTGACTATTGTTGATAAACTTGGAAAAGCGAATGTTGTTGTAGATTTTAATCCAAGACTAACCTTGTCTATAGATGATGAACAAGTGGTGGATGACCATATCCTTGACTAACATCTCTTTTCCATATCACTCTTATCTCCGTGGTTCACTAAAATAACCAAATTCCAATTACCTAGTTGCTAGTTAGTTCCATCCTCACTTATCTTCAAAGGAGAAAAGCAAAATTACTAGAAAGAGTTCCTCTTATTCTTGGATTAGGGGTAACCTCTTCAATATGGGGCTTTCTCAAATGATCTTGAGAATATGTGTGAGGAAAGATGGATTTTATGACATCCTCTCAGCTTCTCATGATGGACCTTGTGGGGACCATTTTGTTTCTAAGAGAACGATCTACAATATCCTACAAGAGGGATACTATTGGCCAACCCTTAACAAAAATGGCCAGAGATATGCTGCACAATGTGATGAATGCTAAAGGATGGAGAAACCTACTCAGAAGGATGAAATTCCTTTACAACTTCAAGTGAATTTTGAGCCATTTGAGAAGTGGGGCATGGAATTCATTGGTCTTATTGACCCTCCATGCAGGTAAAAAAGATACATTATTATGTGCATTGGCTACTTGACTAAGTGGGCAAGATGAAAGAAATGAAGGTAATAACTAATCATGAAGTAGCTAAGTTTCTAGGAGAAAATGCCTTCTACGAGTTTGATTTTCCAATAGAATTGGTGATAGACCAAGGGTCCTAGTTCTCCTCTAATTTGATTGAGGGAATGATGCTAGAATTCTATTTCATATCACCCTCAAGTAAATAGACAAGTGGAGGTTACCGATAGATCATTATAAAGCACCATGACCAAAGTGATTGGCAACAACAAAAAGGATTGGGAAAAGAGACTTGTTGATGCCAAATGGGCCTACAACACCACCTAGAAGACCACTACTGGGTTCACCCCCCCTATGAGCAAATATATGGAAAGAAGGCCTTATTATTTATTGAGTTCAAGTACAACACATAAATGATGGTAGCCATTCTAAACATGGATGTCATTAAAGCACAAGATGAAAGGATGTAGTAATTAAATGCACTTGATGAATATAGGATGCAGGCCTTATTGCATATCAAAATGGTTCAACTGTAAAGAGAAATATGGCATGAAAAGAATATAAAAATAAAAGCATTCCAAGAGGGTGTTTGGGCCCCTATTGTATGACCCAAGGTTTATGGATTTTAAAGGGAAGCTCATGAATAGATGGTTGGGGCCTTATCGGGTTGAAAAATGACATGATAATGGTTTAGTACAGATGAGAACTATAGAAGAAAAGTAGATTCCACTTTTTGTAAATGATTATCAATTGAAATTCTACAAAAATCCCCTCTTGAGGGTTGAATTACCTATTCGATAAGCAAGGAGTTCAATTTTATTGACATCATCATAGCTCCCAATCCATTCTACCTCTAACTAGAAAAGAAAAGAAAATAAAAAAAGGGAAAAAAAAGAAGAAGGAAAAAACCTCAAGCAAAAACCTCCTTTGAGGCACTGGAGACAGACTCATTAGCTAAAAACCTCTATGAGGCAACCTGTGAGTCCGAGGAGAGGAAAAAAATTAATAAAGAACCTTAGTTGAAAACATTCTCCAAGGCACCTAGGGAAAACATACTAACTAGAAAACTCCATGAGGCATCCAGTGGGCCTTGTAAAAGAAAAAAGAAAAGAAAAAAGAGAAGAGAATTATAAAAATGATGAAAAATGTTTGATCTTTCCTTGATCTATGTGTAGCTATCACATAAAAAATCAAGAAGACATAATTGATAAATAAGCTTTCACATTTGGCCTAGGGCATCAAGTCTTGCATTCTCAGAGGGCCTAGATAGTGTCCTTACACCATTTTCCATCATGATTGATCATCCATAACTTCGTATCCACATCTCCAAATCCTTTCCATGAAATTCTTTCCACTTCCATGGACTATTAGAGAAAAAGCACTGTAATTCTACATAATAGCCTATATTTGATAAAAGCATACAAATTGAGGATTTTTTTTTTTGCATGAAAGCTAAGGAAAAGCATCAACAACATCCTAACACTTAACCATTCCACCAAAATTCATTACCTCTTAGTTTTTCCTTGAAACAAAAGTTACTAACTTAATGATAAGTGTACTCAGTTCTCATTTTTCTAGAGGCCACATCAAATCACGATTTTCATGCCGATTTTGAAAAGTGTTAATGTATCATCAACCTTTTTCTTGAAGCAACATATTTTTAACACTTTAAATTTTCTTATGTACTAAGTATAAACATTTCATTTTTAAATGTTAGTGATTTTAATGCCAATTTTGAAAAGTGTCGATGGAACATCACATTCTTTTGGGGTGAGACATATTTCTAACACTTTAAATATTCATATGTCTTAACTATGGACATTTTTTTTTAAATGTCAGTGATTTTCATGTTGATTTTGAAAAGTGTTGATGCAGCATCAACCATTTTTTTGGGGGACATATTTTTGGAACTTTAAATTTTCCTATGCCTTAAATATGCACATTTAAAAAGAAAATATTGATTATTTAACCATTTTTCAAGTTTTCTTCTTCTCCTTCGTTTTTTTGTTATTAAGATATTTGTTTCTAATTTTTTGCTCAAGTTTGTATTTTTTGTAATGAAAATTTTAAAGTTTTTGCAAAGTTAAAAAATAACAAAAATAATATTTTAAAGCTATGTTTTTTTTTTGATTTTATGTTTACCTTCAATAACCATAAAATAATTGTCACTAAAAACAATAATTTTAAACAATTGATTAAAAAATACACATTTTGGATATATAAATACATATTAAAAAAATACATATTTGGAGATTTTTTTCACCAAAAATGACATGTCCCATATAAATTTTTTTTTTTTAAATGAAATAAGTTGAAAAGAGAAAGTAGAAAAATATTAAATTTTATGAAATTTCTATGCATTTAATGTAAAAAGATGATAATATTTGAACAAAAATAATGGTTCACATTAAAAAAATATATTAAAAAGCTTCCAAAAAAAAACTTTAACAAAAAAATGGAAGTCAAAATAACAAAATAAAAATAAATTGTCTAACATTTAAATTTTAAAAAAGATGCCCACTAAGAGTAGAATTGATGATGATGAGGTGTAATGTTAAGTCACTCAGTGATGTGAAGATCACCCATTCAAAACTCTCTGGGAAAAAATCCAATCATGTTAAAGGATAGTGTGGTGACCCAGGACGGTGGGATCCCCAGGTGATTTTGACAATTTAGATGCCCTTGGGTCACGATTTCTCAACCTAAAAATTAACCCATAGTCATCTCTTAAAGACAAACGACTTAACAAACAAAAAATTAAAAAAAAACATTAAAAAAATTAAAAACAAAACTTAAAGAAAACAATTAAAAGAAACCATTCAAAAACATTTTAAACAAAAAAATTGAAAAAACCTAAAACAATTTTTTTTAATAGTAAATATAACACTATAAAATAAAACAAAAAACTTTAATAATAAATAAAGAAACCACTGTAAACTAGTAAAAATTAATAATTAAAACAAAATGGAACATAAATATATATAAACTTGAAAGATGACCTATTGTTTTAAGACAAGACCAAGAACAAGGTACATGAAGGATAGGAACTGATCGTGTTTAAATGGCGTGTATATATATATATATATATTAAAAATAAAAATAAAAAAATATAATTTAATTATTATTAATTTATTTATTTTTATATAAATTTACTAGAAAAAAGTTTTAAAATTCACTAGAAAATAGTTTGTGCAATGTAAATTTTGAGATATAAAATGTAAAATAATTTCACTTCTATTATATTTCTATAATTTGTTATTATGTTTATAACTAGGAAATTTCATATTTTTATACAATTTTTTCAAGAGGGACAATTGAACTTTTTGTATTTTGCATATATATTTTCAAAAATCTACATGAATGTCGCCATCCTCTTTTTTATATAAAAGATAAAAAAATCTCTCACTCTATGTCCAAAAGTTTTTACACATCTAATATTTATTGTATTGTAACTAACTCCAAAAATTTAAAGAAATTACATAAAATGTAGTGCAAAATACAAGAGTATAAGAGAAAAGACAGATAAATGCATATAAAATATCTCTTTGATAATAAAAAAAAACAATTATGTTATGTTCACGTATTGAAAAATGCTCCAAGTGAAATCACAATCCTTAACCAAACATAACATAAACTTATACTCAATATATAATTATCCATAAAATCTTAACTAATTATGAGCCTACTTGTAATGAAAATTTACTCACTAATTCAAACCTTATTAAAAGAACCATTTTTATAATAAATAACTCTTAACTAAATATTTAATAACAATTATTTAATAAATATGACATCCTATATTAAAAATATCTATATAAAAAAATTAAAATAAAACTAATAAAATATAAAATACAGATCCCTTAAATGAAAAACAAAAAATCACACCCCAATAACAAAATAGTAACTTCAATCATGTCCAAGCAAATAAGTGCCCATAACTCAAATAATAAAACACAACTTCATATACACAAAGAAAATATAGCAATATATGGAGCCAAGAGAATAAGTATCTATCATTGGAGACAAAGATAAGCATGTACATAGAAATAATGATACCTTAAGCATGTACATAGAAATAGAAATAACGATACCTTAGTCCCTTGAAACAAAAATTAAATCAATAATGAAAGATGCCACCAAAAAATAAGTGAAAAATAAACTAATAATTATAAATGCTGTTAAAATAATAAGTGCTAATTGCTGAACTTATGTCTATTGTAGATTAGTGAAAAATAAACTAATAATTATAAATGCTGTTAAAATAATAAGTGCTAATTGCTGAACTTATGTCTATTGTAGATTTGGATACAATTGTTAAATAAGTGAAAAATAAACTAATAATTATAAATGCTCTTAAAATAATAAGTGCTAATTCTTGAACTTATGTCTATTGTAGATTTGGATACAATAAGTGAAAAATAAGCTAATAATCATAAATGCTGTTAAAATAATAAGTGCTAATTGCTGAACTTATGTCTATTGTAGATTTGGATACAATTGCTGAATATTGTTTATAGGAAAATATTTTGGAATTTAATAATAAAACATATTAAATTTCCAAATATTTCTAGACTATGCAATCAAGATAAAAATGGCCACTAAAATCAGCTAAATAACGAAAAAAATTATTAAATTCCGACATATTTCTAAACTCTGCAATCAAGATAAAAATGACAACTAAGATCAATACCTAAATAACAAAAAAAATTATAACATTTAAAAATATATTATTAACTATTAAACCTGCTCAAGTTCTACAGCGAATTCCTCTATAAGACAAAATAAAACCAAACCTACAACTCCCTTGCTCTCAACTCCAACCGATAGATTCGAGTACAGATTTTTAAGCCTCGGTCTTAAATTGAGAAACAAAAAACGTCCATTACATTTAGCGAATGAATCTGCCTTTAGCAAGTATACGTGAAAGGTGGAGTACTACCTATCAAAGGCGTCCACTTAAAACAAACCTCAAAGGATACAGTAAGAGAATCACATTCAAATTTCTAAAGTTCAATCTCGAAATTTCGGCTTTATTATTTTTTTTGGAAAGATTAATGCAGAAGTTTTTTGTTTTTTGTTTCTTGTTTTTGTTTTTTTTTTCGAAAATAGATTTTGAAATATATATTGTTTTGTAATTTTTTTGATAGAATATATCACAACCATTTTTATTGTTGTTTTTTTGCTTTTTTTTTTATAAAAAAGGAAAAAGCAATATAATATATATATTATATCTGTCATCAAGGTACATTATAGACATGATTTTTCGGTTGTCATTATAGGCAAAATTACAGAAGGTAGAGTTATTACCCTTCAAAACAAGATCCAAGGTCGCAAAATTACAGAAGGTAGAGTTATTACCCTTCAAAACAAGATCCAAGGTCCTGCTTCAAACAAAAATCAGAACCATTCTGGTAGTATGACTGATAATAGTGCATTTACAGATCAGCAACATGTGTGAAAATACAAAGAACTGTTGCAAAAAACTGAAGGAGAATCATAAGCCTCAGTTGAGGCTGAGCTGAAAGAACCTGTTCCAGATTTGAGAAAAAAATCCTCGCATTAGATAGAAATCTATGTCATCCAAAGACATACTCCATATAAGTCATGGTCAGAGGTGAAAGGATAAAAACGTAATAAATGTACCATCAGATCAGAAATGTTCTTTTACTTAGAAAAATACACCATCTAACAAGGAGGAACGTGCCCTCCTCGTAGAGGACACTGTTTTTGCCCTAGTGGCCAGGCAGGTAACCTTCCAGAAAATTGCTGAGAGAAACATGTGTATATTCATACAAAAAATTCCACACTTCAGCTTTGTTAGGGCGATTTTGAGAGTTCTTTCCCTTCAAGGAAATCCTGAAATTGATTTTACAGTATGTACTTATCTAGAAAAATTTACAAAAAACAGTAGAAAAGATAGTTCCAGTGATTAAACATAGTGTTCTTTAACTCGGATTTGGAAAACATCCCATGTCGAAAGTGGCCTGCTCCCATATGATCTCTAGTTGCCAATTGTCAGTGTTTGTCTGTAGGCCTTTTTTGGATAGTGTGTCAGCATCCATATTGAATTGTCTTCCAATTTGCTAAATTGTGCAGCTATTTTGTGCTTTCCATTGAAGATCACTTCTTTCCATCCATGCTTGTAAACTGGGGTTGTTTATGGTTGCCCTTCCCAAGACTTTGTCAATTATTATTTTGGAATCCCCATATATCTGTAGGTGAGGGATACCCAGGAAGCTGTTGAACCATAGGAGACCCCAGAGAGCTATAGCTTCCCCTTTGGTATTAGAACCACTTCCGCAGCTCCAATGCACCCTGTATGTCAATTCAACATCTAATGCAATCAAAAAGCCAGAGGAACATTTGTTTCCCGCTGCTCCATCAAAAAAAACCATAGAATAAGTTAAATGTAACTCTTCTTTTTTGAATCCTCCTTTGTGATTAAAGGTTTATTAGAATATAAAGAGAGACTTATGATTATTTTATCTATAATTTTGGAGAAATCTTCTAAACTATTATGAAAGATGCTTCTATTCCTCCACTTCCAGATTTCCCAGAACATGACTAGAGGAATGATTCTCGGGGCTGTTTTCTGTTTACTTCACCATTGAAAGGTTTCTTTTATGCATGTGTGTTGTTTATAAGGAAAACTGATAAGTGAAGCTAGTTTTTTCCAAACCCCAAAAGTAGGAGTGCAGTGTAAGAATATATGGTCATTTCTCTCCTAGTGTTTTTTGCATATGTAGCATAAAGAAGGTCCTTTCCAATTCCTTTTTTGCAAGTTATCCCAGACAAGATTTTTGTTATGGAAAACAAGCCAAGAAAAAATTATAATTTTATTTGGGGCTTTTGTTTTCCAGAAAGCATGGAAGGTATGAATCACTTCATGCCTCATTGCTTTCCTTGTTAAAATCAGATATGTATCTACAACAACTATATTATCCGTATTCATTTTTCTAGACCATAGAATTTTATCATGGGAGCCTGTTTTACAAATGCTTAGAAATTTCATGGAAGTGATAATCCTATTCCATTCATCTTGAAAATGGTCAGTTAGGCCTAGTTCTTCTGCTTTTTTCCAGATTGGGAGATTTCCATTCCAGCCAAAATGACTTGACCCTAGAAAAAGACACCCTGCTCATTTAGGGTTTGCAAGATACTGGATGGGATGAATAGATTTGGTTTTGCTCCCAAGATTGGGTCAAAACCAATGAGAATGTTGTTCCCAGATTGGAATTTCCATGTCAAAAGATTAATGAAACTCTTTTCAATTTTCAGAAAGTTCGTCTAGATGGTAGATCCTTGTTTTTTCCCTATTGCACCAGAGAAATACCACCATAAGAAGTCCTTGTTCTTTAAGTATTTATGTTGTATAATCATACACCAATTTCCATTACCAAATAAACCTCTCCATAGAGACTTTATGAGTAAGGCCTCTCCAAATCTACGAAGGTCTGTAATTTTTTGTTATTTAAAATAATTTTTTAATATTGTATATAGATTCAGTGCTTTTATAAGCAACAAGAGTATGATTTTCATTTGCAAATGGAATTCATTAACCACGTGCTTGAGATGTTTTCGGTGGCTGACAATACGGAGATGGGAAAGCCGATATCCAGGGAAGAAATGTTGGTTGTTATTAAATATTGCACTTGAAAAAAGATGTCTCGACCCTTATGGCTGGGGAATGGACATTTTTCATCATTTTTCAGAACTAATGATTTCGGATCTTTTAGCGGTTGATGAGGAATATTGGATTTAAGGTTTTGTTTCACGGGTCATTCATTGGTAAAATATGGTGTTCTATTAATTAAATGGCTCTCTAGGTAAGATACTTGGAGAGTGCCCCAACACTTCACACATACACACTATATTTCTATGTGGAGAACAATCTAGTACATATAGGCTTTCACACAATGAGGTGGTTTGAACCACTCCCTGAATATTAGGATCTGAGATCTAAAGTTAGACTCTCAATCCTATTATCACCTTAACAATAAACTAAGTTTGGCTTTCTCCATTAATTCTAACACTCCCCCTTAATGGAGAAAGGGTACTAAACAATAACATACACCTGCTAGTCTAGTCTCAGCTAGGCTTACAATTAAAAACATGAAAACAACTTGGTAACAGAGGTTTTCATTTTAGTCTTCTTGCTTGAGAGTCCATGCTTGTTCATTTGTGGATGAGACTTCATCTTCACTTTCTTTGCCATGAGGTAGTGCTGTATCTTCACCTCATTTCTTCCCCTGTGAAGGAAAACTTGAATTCTTATTCTTTCCCTTTTGAGAATTATGGCAGGCTGGATAGGAGAATTTTCCTTCTCACTATTTCTAGTGTCAACTAATTGAAGACCAACGATGATGTCTTCACCATTCATTACTGCAACTTCTGTGTTGATTTCATAAAGACATGGTGTTTCAAGCCATTCTTTAAGAAATTTCAATTCTTCTTCAAACTTCGTTACTTTTTCCTTCTTGTTGTTGTTATCGTCTGCACACACATAAATATTAATGAGATCATCACAATTTAAATTCTCTTCAGCTTTGTTTTCTTCTGCCACATCTTTGCAATCAGCTTCATCTGGCTCGTCCCATTAATCTTCAACAATATGTTCCTTTTTACATCCTTCCTGAAAAGCATCTCATGAGTCTTCAATATCACGTTGTTGCAGAACATATAGTATCTCTTTATAATTGCGGTCATTTATAAAACCACTATACCTTATGAAAAAAATATCCTCAGGGTAAAATATGTCTAGAAGTGCAGCCATATTGGAAAGGTCCAGCTTATCTTGCTTCGAGATTTCTTTTCAAATCCACACGGTCCTTGAGCTCCAACAACCTTGTTACCTCGCACGTAGGAAACTTCTCCCTTTGGCAGCTCTTCAACTGTAGAACCTTATAGACTGTGGATTCTATGCCACATAGGTCTTAGTGCCCTCGGCTCTGGCGACTTGCAACTAAATGACCTCTCACAAGCGGGAAACGCTATCAGTATCTAATTCTGATGCACATATTAATGAAATGGCTCTTTCTGAAAAAAAATCATTCCTGCAAACATACAACCAAGGCTCCACATATCATGAGAATAATCATATTCTTCTAGATCCACAAGTAGATGATACCAATAGATCGAACATTGTCACTTCGAATCCTACTCGATCCATGCATACACACCCTCTGAATGGACTTGCACTGTCATGCCTCTACAACGTACTCGAACCGTCACCAACAACCCTCACATTGTACCCACGATTTGACCACACACGCAATCGGGTTCACCAAGACTCAGCCTCCCACGTGAAGGCACCACTAATAAGCTTCCACTTTACTCGAATGTCAATAGTGACAGGTCTCCACACAAACTCACAAATCTGCTGCTCCTCTACGATGGGCAGATTCACCACCGCCTAATCCAGAGATCCACCAACATATACAGCCAAGCGGTGGGGGGATACCAAGATCACTGCACCGAGATCAAGCGACCACACCATGAAGAGATCTGCACCAAACTTCTCACCGCTCAAACAGGTGCACGTTCTGCAACCGAACCATGCCTACATAGGCTGACTCCACTCACGTAAGTCAATTATCTAGCTTGATCTACACGACCTGCAAGTCAATTATCACGGAGAATAGACTACACGACTTCCTGCAATTGATCTCAAGAAGAAATTGATCATCGATGCAACGATCCACCATAGGTCGGCCTCATGCGTGAATGCCTTACCTCCTAAGATCGACATCATTGATCTGATCTACCAGATCTTCCAATCCATGGATGGTCGACACCATCCCTTCTCTGATCAACGGGCCTTAGAATGCCACAAACTAGAACCAACTCACGATGATCTGATCCGCTCGATTTGCCAACCAATCCACCTAATGCAGAAAGTCAACCAGCATGAAATTCAGTTTGGAAAAAAATGTGATGATGCCCTGTGTTGAATACGCACTCCAACACACCACGCACCAGGTAGAGGCTTTTTCTCTCGATACCAGATATTACACAATACACTTTTAAGGACTCGCCTCACTTAATAAACATCACACATGCCTCTGACCTATAGCTCTGATGCCACGATAAAATATGATGTTCTATTAATTAAATGGCTCTCTAGGTAAGATACCTAGAGAGTGCCCAAGCACTTCACACATACACACTATCTTTCTATGTGGAGAACAACCTAGTGCATATAGGCTTCACACAATGAGGTGGTTTAAACCACTCTCTGAATATTAGGATCTGAGATCTAAAGTCAGACTCTCAATCCTATCATCACCATAAGAGTAAATCAAGTTTGGCTTTCTCCATTAATTCTAACATTCATGTCACTTTCATCACTTTGATTTCCAAAAAGGATGACCCAGGACTTTTGTAGATTACTGATACATCTCTCTCTGCAATTATGTTTATACAATTATTTCTAAACTCGTTGTATGCATGATCAAACTAGTGTTGTCAAAATTTATCACTCTGGAACAGTTGGGTTTCTGGTTGGTCGAAAAATCCAAGATGTTATTTCCATTACTCAGGAAATGTTACATTCAATAAAAATTTGGAAGTTAAATGCATGCCTTATTAAAGTGGACTTGATCAAAGTCTACGATTGCATGGATTGAGAGTTATTGAAGCTAGTACTTATCGAAATTGGTCTGTCACCTATCAACATAGAATGGATTATGGCTTCTATCAAAACTACAAACTTTGCAATGATGTAAATGCACCGCCCGCTGAATTCTTTAGGGCTCACAGGGTTTGAGGCAGGGGTGTGCTGTATCCCCCTTCTTTTTCTTTCTTGTCATTGATTGTTTGAGCCTAAAAATGAGGGATATGAGGAACAAAGGGGCAATCACTGGGCTAAAAATCACCAGACACACAGTTGTATCTCATCTATCTTTTGTGGACGATTTATTGTTCGGTGGGGTGGAAGAGTATGAAGAATGGCTTCATATTCACAAAGTTATTTCTTTTTTTAGTGAGGCTTCTAGGCTTCTGATGAGTGATTTTTTTTATTCTGGTTCACAGTGGTAGGGAGGACTCAAATATCAGGAAATTTGTATCCTTTTTTATATCACATGCCAAAGCATAGATTCTGGTTTTGTGTACCTTGGTTTCAGACTTAAACCAAACAGGTATGGTAAGAAAGATTGGGAATGGCTGATCAACAAATTTGAGAAAAAACTATTGGGATGAAAGCATAGGTGGCTAACACTGGGTGGGAGATTGATTATGCTAAAATCAGTGCTCCAAAACATCTAAGTTTATTGGATGCAACTATTCATGTTTCCAAGGGAAGTTATTCACAGGATCGAATCTATCATGGCTAGTTTCTTGTGGTCATGTAGTAAACAAATGGGGAAGTTTCATTTGGTAAGATGGTCCTTGTTGGCCAGGTCGATAGAGGAGGGTAGATGGGACATCATGGACCCCATAAATTTCAATAAATCTCTGATCATAAAAAAATATGTGGAGGACAATGACTGGTTCTTGTCTCTGGTCCGACAAAGCAAGAGAGAAATATACATATGGTCAACCTTTATCAACATGGATTTGTAATGGATCAAGGATAAAGACAAGCATGTCTGCTATATGGTGTCGCATAATGAAAAATCTACACTGTCTAATGGTATTCACTCATTGGGAAGTAGGAGACAGAACCCAAATCGAAGTGGGTTTGGATGCTATGAAGGGTATGACAGGAAATCATTCCTTATCTGTAAAGCTGCTTGAAATCATCCATAAAAAAGTAATATTCACCCCTCATCAGAGCTATGCCATTCAAAATAATAACACTATACCTCAAGGATGGAAGTCTGCTAAGTTTTTGGGGTTTGAGGGGGTTTATGCCCACGAATGGCATTTATATATTCATCTAAAAGACAAGCGGGCATTTCCATCAATGAAAACATAGACGAGATGGTATGGGATGGAATGCCCAAAATGGGACAACCGACGGTAAAGGAAATTTATAGAAGCATGCCTGTAGCCGAGGAGGAAACCGATCCAAATAAGTGGTTTCAAGACACATGGTATGTGGATCTACCAAATAAGCTATCCTTTCTTGTTGACATGCTTTGGCAGTCTAGGATGGGGTTCTGGGATCATATAACCTTTTAGTGTGTTGACATTTTCATTCTTTGAGAGCCTGTATTTTCTATTGGTATACAAATAAAAGAAATATTGCTCTCTCCCTCTCTATATATTTTGGATCATTTGGAAAAGTAGAAATGTTGTTATTTTTGAATAGAAACTAGTATGAGTCTCTGCAGATGTTATTAAAGTAGTGTCTTACTTCAATGAAATTGGATCAATCAAGAGGAAGGGGAAATATAAATAAGTGAGATTTAAAGACATTTGGAGGGTATTCCCTGTGGGGTTCTTCGATGGAGCATGTGAGAAGAGAAAATGTGGATGTGGTGCTTTCATCATAATTAAACCAGGTTTCTACTATCATTTCTGGTGGGAAGAAGGAAAATGACATCAACAATAGAGTCGAGGTTATAGCTTTATGGGGAGTTTTATCCGCTGCAAAGTGGCTGGGGATTGAGCTAATGTAGGTATATGGTGATGCCAAGGGCATCATTGATTGGGTCAAGGAGTACAACGAGTTCAATCCGCCCTTTTTATCCAATTGAATGAATCACATTAGGGAACTGGTAAGATTTTTCTAGTTCATCCAATTTAAGCATGTCTACACAGAACACAATGACTTCCTACCTTTTGTCCAAAAGGAATTGGTAAGATTTTTCTAGTTCATCCAATTTAAGCATATCTACATAGAACAAAATGACTTCCTACCTTTTGTCCAAAAAAGATATAAAGATAATATCTAGTAAAATCTTTTATGAAATTTTTGAAAACCATATTAAAATAAGGGATGAGAGTGTGACTTTCATATAAAGAATTTGTTTTACCTTTATGAAATCATGCAGAAAGCAAGGATAACAGTGTCACTTTTGTGTAATAGAACTCCGAGTTTTCTTTTTGCATGGCTATAAAGAAAAGGTTTCAATTTTGTTTTTGGAAGAATAGTGAAAGGCACAAAAAGATGGACCGAAGAGTTTAAAAATGTGGAGTCAAAGTAACGGAGGGCTGCATAAATTAAGGGTAGTAGATAGATTATAAAAAATCTGGAAAATGGTTACTTATACGTACGTAATTGGGATAGGTAGATGAATTTCAAAGAAATATAAAGTTATGAAAATGTAATTTTCTTTTTATTATAAATATTTTTTTCTCTGAAAATATAAATTTAACACTTTAATAAATCTTTTCCGCACTAATATTACAAAATCTTACAACTTAAGTTTATGATTAATCTCTACTTAATTCTAGACCACTTCGCTCCCCACATATGCCCAAAAAAAAACTCAAAACAAACTAAAACCATTTTGAAATATTCTCTAATCAAATCGTCTTGTCCATAAAATTCTACAAATATTCCAATTAAATTTGCAACCTATTAACTTCGAACACCCTATCAACATGTAATAAGCGAATATTCACTATCCGATTCAAATTTTCGTTACGAAGGGAAAAATATATACACCATATGAATGGTCCCGGCAAGTCGTGGATACCTGTTAATGGTGCAGTCACGTATATTGGACCATCTGATCAATCAACCTCGACTACGAGATTCCGATGTAACCATAAAACTTCATTGATGCGAGTCGCGATGCTGATGGAGTGACAAGTAATTGATGCATCGAGCACCCTTCATTTTCTGAAAACTCCAATCGTATTGGAAATCTGATGGAATCTCATCGTCCATCTTTTCATGGGATTATTCATGGTCATATCGTTTACATTTATATTTTTATATCAGATTTTGAAAAGATTTTAGAATCTAACCCTCAAACAATTGACATAAAATTAACATTTTAAATTTATTGTTCTAAACCTGTCTATTTATTCCGGAAATATTTAAAAATCTATCAGAAAAAAGGTCAAATGCTTGACCCTCTCCTAGCTGACAAGATATTCCTGAAATCTATTCATATGGCTGTTTCCAAAAACCAAAACTAATACTAATAATATACCATTACTTGACCATATCCACTAAACAAAATATTCCCAAAATCTACATAATTTTATAGTTACTTTCAAAACCCAAACTAATAATATAAATTTGTGAATGCCTTCCACTGAAGCTGCAATTTTAGACTTCCCTAATAATGTTTAGAGAGCGCCCACTGCGATTTTAAACTTCCCTAATAATGTTTAGAGAGCAGCCATCAAGCCACTTGCCATGAATACGTACATAAAGCCAAAACGATATGTCCAATCCAATCCTCCACGCAATCTTGTCAGGTAGTCCTTGTAGCAATCCTGCCTTTGTCTGCGCTCTTCACAGATAATTCACTTACGTGTCCATTTGGCTCTTTGCCACCCATTTAAGTTTGTCATTATTTGAGACTTAGAAATAGTGCAGAAACCGACAATATGCTGCAGGATCCACTGTTCTCTAGAAGTATTCTAGAGGTGCAGGTGGATATAAGGCTATAATTCATTGAAAATTCCTATATAAATCAACTGGGGACAATGGTGATAATCAAATAAACCAACCCTTTTCATTTCTATGCTGATATTGACTGGTGTTTGTATATGGCAGTCTAACTATGAGAATGGAGAACCAAAGGATGGCCATGAATTCTCTTCCTCTGTATGAAAAAATTGTAGAGAAACCCAAACGATGTCGAGTTTATGCTTGCCTTCACTTGCTGCTTATGCTATCCTTCCTGGGCTATCGTGTATTGAATCCCCTTGATGAATCTTATAACATTTGGATTGTAGCCTTTGCCTGTGAGATTTGGTTTGCATTCCAGTGGATTCTTGAATGGAACATGAGATGGCTGTTTGTTGACTATAAAACATACCCAGAGAGGCTTGTACAAAGGTGAATAGCATAAGAAAGATATATTAAATAGGGCAATTTTATATAGATTTCAGATTCCGAGAATATTTTGAGAGAATTTCTGCTGTTTAAGAGAAAAATTATCTTGTTTAAACAATATAAATAAAGTACATGTCTTTGTCTTTTTTTCAATGGTTTCAAATATGGTAGTTTCAGTTTGATATGGATCGTTTACCTGTCTTTTTTCTTTTATGTTTTAGATATAGTGGAGAATCTGCTTCAAAGCTTCCTCCTGTAGACATAATTATCACCACAGCAGATCCTTTCAAGGAGCCTCCTATAATCACTGCCAACACCGTTCTTTCAGTACTTGCAATTGATTATCCAGTCCAAAAATTTTCATGTTATATCTCAGACGACGGTGCTTCTACCATCACGTTCTACTCCATGGTAGAAACAATAAGATTTGCCAAAAGATGGGTACCGTTCTGCAGAAAGTTTGAAATAGAGACAAGGGCACCATTTATGTATTTTTACAGACAAAATCCCCATCATAGCAATAAATCTGATCCGAATTTTCTCAAAGAATGGCAGGAGATGAAGGTATTCTTAGATTTCCATGTTTTAATTTTAACTTGATTGCTGATTTAAAGAATATTTTGAAATTTATACGAAAGGAAAGGGAAAATTAATTGATCAATTAATTTGAGTTGTATTTTTGCTAGTCAATTTTTTTTTTTTTTTTTTATTTAGTAAGATTTGAGCTTGTCAGGGGATTGAACATTGTATAGTTTGGATATACAATATATATTTTTTTTCCAATTGTTCTATCACCCCCAAAATTCATATCAAAAGATTGAACTTCTAATAATTTGAATATGCTATAGATTAAAAACATATTTTTTCATATCAAAAGATTGAACTTCTAATAATTTGAATATGCTATAGATTAAAAACATATTTTTTTGCCAAGGCCTTCTGCTAGTCAAATTAGCTTACCTTACATTATATATGTCACATTCTCAAATCTATAATAGAAATAAAAATAGCTTTTTTCTTTTATATTAAAAATATATAATTTATTTATTTATTTTTAATATCAATTTTGAATTTTGTAAGGATGAATATGAGGATCTGAAGAGGAGGATTGTGAAAGCATCTGCGACGGGAGAAGTCCCATTAGACTCCATATCTCATGATGTTGCCGATGGTTTTGCCCATAGAAGTTCAGACATCCGCAACCACTCGAGTGTAGTCAAGGTGATGATATTTAACACTCCATAGCTGTTAACATTTTTTAAATTTAAGGTCCACTTTAAAGACCTATATTTTTGGGATTATATAGATTTTTAATTAGGGAAAGTTATTTAAGTTTATTTTTTTATTTAAGTTAAAATATATTTTAATTTTAATTAATTTATTTATAATGTTTTAATTAATAAAAAAATAATGTCTTTTTCAAAATATTTATTAAGGAAAGAGGTTTATTGAGTCAAGAGCCTTATTGAGCTGAGGCTCAATCTAATTTTTTTAATTGTATAGCCCAATATGATGTGTAAGAGTGCCTCATCAAAGTTGAAATTTTGCTCACGTCTATTAAAATAATTTTTTTTATAAAATCTATAAAAAAATTAACTATACAAAACATTTAAATAATGTGAGTTCATAAAAAAAATTCGGTGAAGAAATTGGATCCCTCTTGGCTCATCTTAGATCCCTATCTAAGATAGATATATATTGGTAAGGTAAAATTTATTGAATTATATATGTGTTTGGACTGAAAGGTAGAGAGATGTTGTATTGTTTATCTTATCCTGTACATAATAGTCAATATACATGGGCACTTTTGGGCTCTAAATTTTGAATATAATATTTTAAAATGTAATATTTTTATTTTAAAAAACAATATAATATTCTTTAATATATTATTTTTTAGTTTTTGTTATAAAATTGTCTTTTTTTTTTTAATTCACTTAAAAAAAAATAACCTTAAGTGATTTATTTTAATTGATCAACGTAAAATAAGATTAATAAAAAATAATGTTAAAATAAAAATAATTTCATGGTATTGACCCATTGTATAAAAACTCCTGATATTGACTCATGATATTCATGTGGAATATAACTTATTTAAAAAAGGAAAGTAAATCATCCTAGATCCAATTAATTACTTTGTAGATTCAAACAATATCTAAAATTGCATAGACAAGATGGAAATCATTGATCATATAGATAGATATATAGCCTCATAAATATCTTATTTTCATTTTTATTTTCTTCTCTATAAAATAAATAGATATTAAAATTAATTAAGATATAAATTTATAAAATATTTTAGAAGCAAAAAAGAAAAAAATCAATTCTATGAAGTTAGTCATAAATCTTAAAATTTATAGTTAAAATAAATATTTTTTTAATAGTGTTTTTCTCATAATTCTAAATTTATTAATAAATAAATTGTTGTTTTTCTCTTTTTATCAACATTCTCATCATTCTCATGAAGTAATATGTATGGACAGGTTATTTATGAAAACAGTGGAGATGAACAAGATATTCTGCCTCATGTAGTGTATGTTGCTCGAGAAAAACACCCCAAAGTTGATCACCATTACAAAGCTGGTGCAATGAATGTTATGGTAATTCTATTTCAAACAAATTTGTGATTTACCACTCAAGAACAGTGACCTTAATTATTATTTTCTGTGAAATAAATAAGGAAAAAAATTAATATAAATCTAGTGCAATATTATTGGATTCAATATATTTTGAAATAAATCTATTCTTATAATGGCATTGATATTTCTTTCAGGCAAGAGTGTCCGGAGTGATGACAAACTCACCTTTCATACTCAATCTTGACTGCGATATGTTTGTAAACAACTCCAAGGTCATTCAACATGCTATGTGCTTTTTTCTGGATTGTAAGTCTGAAAGAGACTGCGGCTTTGTTCAGTTTCCACAGTTATTCTATAGAAGCATCAAGGATGATCCCTTTGGAAACCAGATGAAAATATTTCTGAGCGTAAGTATTAGTTCATCCATAGTTTTATGTTTCTGTTTATAGGCCATTTAATGATGCTAGGTAAGGCGCATATAAATAATATGCCGGATTAATTCACAAATAAATATATATGTATATTATCTCCTAAAACTTTTCTTGAAAAAACTGTCTTGCAAAACTATTTGTGTCTAACAGATTTTGCCTCTCTCCACATGTCATGAATCTGAACTTAAATGAACCCAGGCAGCTAGCAATCCTACTATCATAGCATTTTATCTTTGATCAAGATGGTATACTAAAGATGGGTATTCTATACACAGACACTAGCCAGAGGGATGAATGGACTCCAAGGTGCCATCTATTGTGGAACAGGCTGCTTCCATCGAAGAAAAGCGTTATATGGAGTACCCCCAGCTGCAGACCAATATAACAACAAAGATGTAAGACAAGTTCATAACCATGCAAAAGGTGAGGATTCTTAGCCTGGTTAGCCTATGTCAGTTGCAACGTTGAGCCTTCTGTTTCAATTACTACCTAGCCTCTAGACATCTTTTGTATTAATATCAGAAGAACAGTGTTTAATGGACCTCTTTATGCTCCAGTCAGTCCTGAAATTGAAATGAAAGCTTAGCCCCTGTTATTGATTATGATACAATATTGCTAGATAATAATATAAATTCATCTGGTTTTTGGACAGTGTTTCATGATCTGAAAGCATCTTCCTGGTCTTTGAAAGGTCTTTCAAGTACATTTGGACCATCTTCTGCCCTTGCAGCATCTGCTCAGACAGTTATGAGAGGTACCCAATACAGCGTCCCTTCTCCTTCGTCGGCTATAGATGAGGCTTTGAATGTTGCTAGCTGCCGCTATGAATCCAACACTGCCTGGGGCAAAGAGGTAGGCCATATACCTTCCTTGATATAACTGGTAAGAATACAAAGATGCAAAACTCTCACAGAAATGTAAAACACCTCACTGTTATAACTTTGCAGCTTATATTCCATATATTTAATGTACCATTTGGATTCAATGTAAATAAGAGTTTTATGATCACGCAAAGCCCAGGCCCAGCATCAGCTTTGGTTGTTCAATGTACATGACAATTACAAGGGATTGGTGTCTGCTAATATAGTGATGAATTAGTTGTTCAGTGAGTATGCTTGATTATTTAGCCTTTCCTTCCTTTCATATGGAATGTACTGCATGTGTCCCTCTGTATAAAATGACAAATTGATGTCTACATAATGGTGAATTGATGAATTGGTTATGCGTTGAGTATGTTTGTTTTGTTTATACTTCCTTTCCCTTCATGTGGAATGTATTGTGACTGCATTTTATATACCTGTGTACAAAATATAATGGTTAGTATGCTTGATTGTTTAGCCTCCTTTCATGTGAAAAGTATGACAGATGTCCCTCTGCTTAATTAGAAAGATTAATGTTGCCTACATAATGGTGAATTTGTTATGTGGTGAATATACTTGATCGTTTAGCCTTCCATGTGGTAGGTATTGTGCGTGCATTGTGTATTTCTGTGTATTTTATACACAGTCAGATATGGGATATTTCAATAGCTTTTATGACTATGAAATCTCCCCTTCTCTAATTTTGATGTCTTCTTCTTGAATTTCATATCTTGCACAAATGCTGTATAAACAAATTGCAGTAGACAAACAGCTGGTTTCTGTACTGTCCTTTGCAGGTGGGATGGATGTATGGATCCACAGTTGAGGATGTTATGACTGGGTTCAAAATCCATTGTCTGGGTTGGCATTCTGTATTCTGCATACCTGAACAGCCAACCTTCCTGGGAACTGCACCGTCAAATAGTCCAGACAGTCTTGTGCAAATGAGGAGATGGGTTACTGGGCTGCTTGAAATATTCTTAAGCAAATTATGCCCCTTTCTGGGTTTTGACAGAAACATCATGGTACGCCAGAGGATGGTGTATGCTTATTTCACTCTATGGGGATTCTTGTCAGTGGCAACGTTCTTTTATGCAATATTGCCAGCTTTATGTCTGTTAAGTGGCAAATCATTCTTGCCCGCGGTAAGACCAGTGAATTCAACTAACTAAGCATCCATGCATTATATAGCTTCATCATTTTGTTAATTTACTTGATCCTGAGTTTCATGAATTCTTTATATTGCAGATTTCGAACCCTGCCTTCGCAATTGCAGTTGCACTGTTCGTTTCAATATATGGCTTTAAGCTGTTCGAATTTCTTTGCATTGGCGGTTCTATTAGAGAATGGTGGAATAACCAAAGGGTGTGGCTGATCCAGAGTTTATCTCCATATTTACTGGCCACGTTCGACGTTTTGATGAAGTCACTAAGGGTTTCTGAGACAGTTTTTGTAGTGACCCCCAAGGGAACTGGTGACGAGGATGATTGTTGTGAGAGTGACTTCACATTTGATTCATCTTCATTATTCATTATGCCAACCACAGTGTTATTCATAAACTTGGCAGCCATTGTTTCTGGATCTGTAATTTTTGTGTCAGGCAGATATCATATATTTAGAGACAAGCTATTTGCAGAGTACTTTTGCAGTATATGGGTGGTGATAAATCTGTGGCCATTTGTCAAGGGATTAGTGAGAAAAGGGAAGCGTGGCATCCCTTGGAACGTAGTTATGAAATCAGCTGCATTGGCGCTGATTTTGTGCGGTAGTGCTTGGAGACAGAACTAACTGTATTTGTATTTGAAGTGTATTCTGATTATTTGAAGAATGGACAAAATCTTATGAAAGTTACTGGGAAAATCAAGCATTGAACAAAACAGTTGGCTATACTTCCCACGAAATCGATTATGTACACTTGCTTATTGGGCATGTTCAAGCATGTCTGGCATCTGGACAATTCTGTACATGGAAAAGAAGTGAAAGAAAGTGTAAACCTTCGGTTTTTCAGTTATTTTTGGAGCAATGAAAAAATTCAGAACATCCTAGCATACAAAACTATGAGCTGTGGACCTTTATGGGGGTCTTCCATGCCACATAGAGGTGACACTGGATTAAATTTGGGTTCTTCTCCATGTTTTGAATTTTGGTAATTTTCCATCTATTCCACGACACAACCAAAAACTTCAATTTCCAAAAATTTGTCATCGTAATTGAAGAGCGATCTGAATTAGCTTTCAATAAAGTAGATTTCTCTAATATTCTCACACATCTTTAGTGTTATTATTTAGCTGTTGGGAAGGAAGTAAGATCGATTGCATAAACTTATTTTTTGGTTTTAATTGAGTATTCTCTCTATTGACCGTTTCTTTTATCAACATTGATATTAATATTAATTTATTTTATACGAATCAAATGGTTGATGATATATTTTACATGGTTAAAAATGATTACATTATAATTTTGGATAGTAATAATATAATTTTTATAAAATAGTGATCAAATTTTATAATATAATCTTTATTAAACAGTGATAATAATTTTTATATTAAAAATTATTATTATTTTATATCAATTTTTATAACCATAAATTTTGTAAATTATATCTAATTTATCTGTAATGGTTGAAAAGCATAACAATAATGCCATCCCTTTTGCAAATTATAACTAATTTATCTGTAATGGTTGAAAAGCATAACAATAATGCCATCCCTTTTAATGGCATTTAAGTTTTATAAATGAGGACTGAAATTTATGGGATTACACCTTTTTGTGAGTGTTTTTACTTTTTTTTTCTTATTTCTTCTACAAACTTGTGGATCATCACAATTCTCCTTATCACTATGTACAAATAATGTTAAGTTTTTGTTCATTTTCCTTATCAACATGTATAAACAGTGTTAAGTTTTTGCTTATTTAAGTTAAAGATCAATTCTTTGTCATTTTTAGGTAGTGTATGATTATTCTAATGTTGAGACCATTTATTTAAGATCTAAGACTTTGGTGGTTTAAATGAAAACAAGATTAGTACTCAAGCTTTATTTTCTTATTTTTGTAACAATTCTTTCTTATTAGTGGATTTAAAATCTTTCCCCTTTATTATATGACAATCCTATTTAGACTTTTTTGCTTCAATCATGAACAAACCCTTTCTTCTATCATGTAGAAAATGAAAGGAATGGTCATTAAAGGATCAATATTTGTAAAAGTACAGAAAAATGGATATTCTTTTGCAGCTCATGTCCTTTTTGAAGGTTTGTCACTTTTTTTTACAAAAGTTTTCTACCGTTTGTCTATTTGACCCTTTGTTCTGTGCTCTAGATTATATTTTTTCCTTTTCTTTTGTTTTCTACAAGAATTCCCTTTTTTATCTATTTCAACCAATATTGATCCTTTGATTACCATTCTTGAGTGTTCACATTCCTCCCCTAACTTGTTTTTTCTTCAATGGTGTAGATGCAAAAGTTTTTGCTTCTAAGACTATGAAGAGATTCACATTCATCTTCTAGCTAATGAACCCAATTATGTTTTTAAATGAAACATATGATTTTGATATCAAAGGTTTATCTACAAATGTGATGGTTTTGGGGAGAATCATGTCAAAAGTTTGCCTCCAGGAGACATTGATCTACCAAGCTATAACCAAAATACATCTACACCTATTTCATGCTTTTGAGGAGTAAACAAAAAAATATATGGATGATTTTTGGTGGGTGTGTGTGCATTGATGCTATCTCACCACAATCTTCTTGTCACAATGCATTTAGAAACTTTTAAGGAAAATAAATTTATTCATCATGAATTGAGGTAACACAAGGTTAAAGAAGAATAAAGGGGGTAGGATAGGTGGTAAAGAGGGAAAACATAGTGATAGGAGAAAATGACCAAAATTTAATATTTCGCATATTTATTTCTAAATATCAATTGAGGCATAGTAATTCCACTTCCCACCACTTAGATACGTGTCGTTATTGGAGTACAACATTTCTTTAATATTTCCACTTTTTGTTAATCCTGCACTTAACAAATGACATAGTAAATTTATAATAATATTTTGTGAATTTTTAATTTAATCATGGTTTAAACATATAGTTTAGATATGCAAAAAATTTAATGGTGATAATTCTATCCATTGTTGTAGAGGTGACTATGAGAATATATTGGCATCATTAGTTTCAAACCATCTTATTAAAATTTATAATTACAAAACAAATTAAAATACCCATTAAAAGAGACCAATAAAAATAACTACATTAAAAATGATATATTTTATTATCATTTTTATTATTATTGTCAGTAAAAAACAAGAAATAAGATTTACTTTATAAATTTATGCAATCTCTCTATCTTCCTTCCCAACAACTCAATAATTACACTAAAAACTAAATAATAATACTTACTAGGGATGTATGAGAATATTAGATAAATTTATTTAATTGGCATGTAACGTGGATCGATTTTTTTTTAAATATAAATTTTTTGTTGTGTTGTGGAATAGATGGCAAATAACCAAAATTCAAAAGATGGCAAAGAACTCAAATTTAATCCAATGTCACCTCTATGTGAGGTGGAAGACCCCATAAAGATACACAGTTCATAGTTTTGTATGCTAACTTGTTATGAAGTTTTTCATTGTTTCAAAAATAGTGGAAAAATTGAAGATTTACAATCTCTTTCACTTCTTTTCCATTCGTAGAATTGTCTAGTTGCTAGACATGTTTGAACTTGCCAAATTTGATGGGTCCAGCCCCTACGAGCTTGGGCTAAGTGTTAACTATGATGGTTAATGGTATGTGCATTGATTGGTTTGTTTTATTATATGGTGGTTGGTTGACTTTAATGTGGTGTACTGTTGGTGTGTGGAGATGAGGACATGTGTCTAGGTCTCGGGCTCTACTCCTTCCCGCTCTTTCTATGCCTCGAAACACTAGCTGTTCATTTCATTTAGCGTTGTTTGTTTTTGCTGTGTTGCTATGCTGCTGGTGAGGTTCCGAGGTCTGTTGTGCGAGGGTTTACTCTGTCATTTGCCTTCGTTTTCATTTTGGCTATGCCTAGCCTGCTGTAAGATGTGGGTCTCTGCTTGTGAGCGATGCCTTGCTCATTCTGTGCTCGTTCTATGCTGGTTACGGGGTGTGAAACCCTCAGTATCGGTTCCCTCTGTCGACTTCTACTCGGCTTTGCTTGTTTTCATAGTTTCAGTTTTAGGTCATTCGTTTCTTCTCTGTGCACTATCTTCACAGGTTAATGATTCTGTGTTTTTGCTATAGGTTGCAGCTTTGGGGTCGCTTGGCTTCCGGTTTCCTTTCAGCAGTTTTCTAAAGGTATGTTCTCCTTCCCTGTTGTTTCTCTTTACTCCATTTCACTCAGGCGCTGACGGCCTCTGCTCCTCTGTGGCAGTGGGTGACTCTATGGTTACGACCTTGGCTCTGTGGCTCCATTGGTGGCTTGTTCAAGTTAGACTCTGCCCTGGTAAGTTTCCATAGCTCCACACTCTGTTTCAGTCGTTTTTTGTTGTTATAGTTGTGGCTCCCTCTGTATCAATTGCTAATGGCCTGATGGGTGGCCTGTGCAGGTGGACGATGTCCTGCTCGTGGTTCTTGCGCCGGTCTCCTACACTTGAAATGGGTAGGGTTGTCCCTTGATATCTGTTTGTTGTTTGTTCGAGGGTTTACTGTTCATAGGGTTTTATGAGTTGAGGTTGTAGTCGGGCTTGGTTTCTACGGTTCTCGGCAATGCGCCTGTGGCTCCACCGCATGCGTGCAACTCTATTGTTTATAACTTATACGTGTATTTAAATGGCCCTATAATGTCCTTGCGAGGGTTTTGTAATCTAGTTATTTTGACACTGTTTGCTGGTCCTTGACCAATACGCTGTAATGTTTTGACTTCTTGAAAAATATATATATTTATGATTGCATTTTTACTGGAAATTCATTTGTTTACATTCTGCAATGGAAATTTGGGATGTGTTTGATTTCGGTACCTGAAGCTTGTCTCTGTAACAATAGCTTACTCGACTCCTTTGTACCTTCACTCTATTGGCACCATGATTTTCTCTACTCTCCTTGCCCTTATGCTTGCTGTTCACCTGTGTATGTTAGCTTTGTTGATGGAAAATGAGAAATAATTTAACAGTATAAAATAGGAATGAATTTAGGACTGTAGCATGAATGGTTTCAGATGTTTTTGTATTAAGAAAAGATTTCTGTATTTTCTTTGTGTTCCTTCTATGATGGCCAAAAACATTACATTCGTTGCTTTTTCCTTCTATTTTGTAGAGAACACTGGGCAGTTAGCATAACTGCCAGTGGTTACATTAAAACGGTTCCTGAAAAACTGTCTTTTCTTGCTTTGTAAATTAAAACAAATTCTAAATAGAACTAAGAGAAAAAAAAAACAATTACATAAGCAACCATTGTCATTAGCTGAGACAGCCATTCCTAGAAAATAAAAAAAACTAATGAAACTCAAACTGTTTTGAACAAGACAAACTCCCGCCATGTCCTTCGCTAATCTGGATGCTCCTGCATCAGGATCCCATGGTAGGTGAAAAATCATGGCTCCAGTCCATGAGCTCCTCGATAGAATACCCTGCACATTGTATCTGTCTGGCATCAAGCCACGAACAATCCTCAATAGGGCGGTTCTTCCACTTGATGAGGTACTGTAGGTAATCCTTTTTCCAAGTTTGCCTGGCCACTTTTGTGTCAAGAATTTCTTCGATTTCGAATGGATGAGCCGTAGGCATTTGTCTTATCCACAAATCACTTCCTTCTTAGGTGTCCCGCTTCGGCTGTGCCAAACTTTCCTCTTCCAGATTGGCAGTGTATGGGAATAAATCTGCCACATTAAAAATGGGCGATATTCCTATACCTAGAGGTAATTGCAGTTCATAAGCATTGGCAGAAAATTTGCGTAGAATTTTACAAGGTCCAATTTTTTTGAATTTCAGCTTATTGTATGCGCCCTTAGGAAATCTTTCCCTGTGCAGATGCACTAGA
Organism: Pinus tabuliformis; assembly: GCA_031772625.1. Classification (NCBI taxonomy): domain Eukaryota; kingdom Viridiplantae; phylum Streptophyta; class Pinopsida; order Pinales; family Pinaceae; genus Pinus; species Pinus tabuliformis. The sequence goes on from CM062806.1 coordinate 130,906,928, forward strand.
ACTTGATCTCCAACATTAAATTGTACCTCATGTCGCTTCAGATCTGCTTTCTGCTTGTACTTTTGACTGCTGTCCTGTAATTTCATTTTCACCTGCTCATGTAGGTCATTAATTGCCCTTGCAAAGTCTTCCCCATCAGCACTTATTTTCTCTAGCTGTCCCAAATCCCGTAGTTCATGCACTCTTCGGGGATGCATTCCATACACAATCTGAAAAGGACTGCTTCCTGTGCTTCGGTTTGGTGAATCGTTGTAAGAAAATTCTGCTTGGGCAAGTACCTGATCCCACATACGTGAATTTTCTCCCACTAGACTCCTCAGCAGGTTTCCTAAACTTTTGTTCACCACCTCCATTTGTCCATCTGTCTGTGGATGATAAGCGGAGCTGAAGTTCAACTGTGTGTCCAACTTCTTCCACAGGGTGCGCCAGAAATGTCCTGTGAATTTCACATCCCTGTCAGAGACAATGGACTTAGGTAAGCCATGCAACCTGACAATATCTGTGAAAAACAAGTGTGCTACGTGAGTGGCATCACTAGTTTTCCTGCAGGGAATAAAATGTGCCATTTTTTAGAATCAGTCCACTACCACCATCACAGAGTCATGACCATGCTGTGTTGTTAGCAAACCCAAGACAAAGTCCAAGTTGACTGAGTCCCATGGTCTACTTGGAATAGGTAGTGGTCTGTAAAGTCCCGTATTCTGACTATGTCCTTTTGCCAACTGACACACTTTACACCTGGTTACAAATCGCTGTACATCCCTTCGCATCCTTGGCCAATAATAAAAATGATTGAGCTGATCTAAGGTCTTATCAATGCCGAAATGTCCGACAAGACCTCCACTGTGTTTCTCCTGGATGATGTTCTCCCTCATCGAACAGCCGGGAATACACAACAGTCCTCCCTTAAACAACAACTTCTCCTGTAGCTTATAGTCTAACCATGGACTATTATTCCTCATCAAATGGTTTTGGCAGGCTTCATAAGCCTCCTTAAAATCCGCATCCATCTAATACAAGTATTTCAAGTGTTCACAACCCAGCGCTTGTATCGTGCTCTCCTGGAAGAGCAAAACCCTCCTGCTCAATGCATCTGCTACCTTGTTGGCCTATCCACTAATATGTTTCAACACAAACGTGTAACTCTGCAAGTATTCAACCCACTTTGCATGCTTGTGGTTTAGCTTGTGCTGTTGCATAACGTACTGCAATGCAGAATTATCAGAAAATAAAACAAACTCATTACCCAACAAATAGTGTCTCGAATGCTTCAATGCTTGGATGACAACATAGAACTCCTTGTCATAAGACGAGTACCTATGTCTACTTTCATTCAAATTTTCACTGAAATAAGCAACAAGATTGTCTTCTTGGCTTAGCACGGCCCTAATGGCTGTACCGCTGGCATCACAACGAACTTGAAAAAGTTTGTTGAAGTCAGGTAGCCTCAAAATTGGCCTCTCAGTGATCTTCTTTTTCAATATCTAGAAGCTCTTTTCTGCAACTTCAATCCACTGAAAAGGTTGACTTGCCTTCTTGATTGTATCCAAGATAGGTGCACAGATTCCACTAAAATCCCTTATAAACTTATGATAAAAACTTGATAACCCATGAAAACTTCAAAATTCGAACAGACTCTTAGGTGATGGCCAGCTAAGTATAGTTGCAACTTTTTCTGGGTCCATTTTCAGCTCATTCTCTGCAATTACGAAACCCAAATAGACCAACTCCTTCTAAAAGAAAGTGCATTTCTTCATATTTATCAACAACTTGTTTTGCTGCAATTTCTCCAGAACATATCGAACATGTCGAAAATGCTCCTCCCTAGTTTTATTGAAAATCAGTATATCGTCAAGATACACAATCACAAATTTCCCAATGAACTCCTTCAGCATTTCGTTCATCAAGCGCATAAATGTACTAGGTGCGTTACTTAACCCAAATGGCATCACTAGCCATTCATACAACCCTTCATTAGTCTTGAAAGTTATTTTCCATTCATCCCCTTCTCGGATTCTAATCTGGTGGTATCCACTCTTCAAATATATCTTTGAAAAATATGCTGCCCTGCTCAAACAGTCCATCATATCGTCTATTCATGGCAATGGAAACCTGTACCTAATCGTAATCCTGTTTATTGCTCGTGAATCCGTGCACATCAGCCATTCGCTTCCTTTCTTGGGAGAAATAACTGTCAGAACTGCACATGGGCTCAAGCTCTCTCGAATCAGTCCCTTATCCAGCAATTCTTGTACCTCTTTTCTAATCTCCTCGTTGTCTTTGGGGCTCATCTAGTAAGCAGATTTATTTGGTAAACTAGCTCTAGGGATGAAATCTATGTGATCACTGATACTCCGCTTTGGAGGCAATTTATCTGGTAAATCATCCACCACAATGTCGCTGAATTCCTGTAACATTTTCTGGATTTCTGCAGGTAAATTAGAAATTTCAGTGTGCAAAAACATTGTTCTTGGTCTCCTTACAATAGCATATTTCACTTCATCATCTTCAATCTGTTTTAAAAATTGTTTTCCACCCACCAATAGTACTTTTGTTCCACTAGTCTCTGTTGTTTCCTCCTCCTTGATGGGCACTAGCGTATGCTTAATCCCATCCTTAACAAACTTGTAACAGTTTGTCTTCCCATCATGAACAACTTTCCGGTCATACTGCCACGGTCTACCTAGCATAATATGACACACATCCATGGGCATGATGTCACAAATAACTTTGTCCCTATATTTTCCAATATGGAATTCCACCTCACACTGCTCATCAACTAGCAGTTGATGACCCTTTTGTAACCACGACACCTTATACGGGGTTGGATGCTTTAGTGGTTTTGAACCCAATTTCTCCACCATCTCTGTTACAACCAGATTATCAGTGCTTACACTGTCTATAATCAGTTTGCAACATTTGCCATGTGACTTTCACACAGTCCGGAATAATGCCTTCCTTTGGGTTTTTTCAACTATTTCTTTTGATGGTTTCAGTAATACCTTATTCAAGACTAAGGCCTCTCCTGTCTCTGGTGCATTTTCTACCTCTTGAGGCTGTGCCTTCGCTTCTTCTATATGAGCAACATATTCTCCTCTTTGACCAGTCTATTCTCCTTTAGGACACTCAAAGGATCTGTGCCCCCACTTGTGGCACTTGTAGCACTGATAGGCAGCTCCTTTGCCTCTACCATTTCCCCTTCCTCTCTGGTATGGCCTTCCTCCTCTAGTTCTACCCTCCTTTTCTGTTGTCCCTGAGGTTTTTGAACTGTTGCCCTCTTCACTGTTATTGGAAGTCCTTCCTCTGCCAAAGGATTGTCCTTTTCCTCTACCTGCTCCTCATCCTCTCCTTGCATTCTACTTTCTTGTGATCTTTTCTTCCACCTTTAAGGCACTCTGGTATGCTTCCTCTATGGTTTTTGGAGAAAGAATACTTATCTCATCCAATATCTCCAGCCTTAGGCCATTCATAAACCTTTCTGTTTTTTCTGGGGTGTCTTTAGTATAACCAGCTCTCAAGTTCACCCGATAAAATTCTTCAGTATATTCTTTCACTGTCATTCCTCTCTGTTTCAAATTCTGTACCTGTCAATGTAGAGCAATCTAGTAATCTTTGGGCAAAAACCTGCCCTTCATCTTAGTGACCATTCTGGTCCACTTTTTAATTGGTAACTTATTCAATCTTCTCCTCTCTACTTGGACATTATCCCACCATAAGGCTGCGTGTCCTTTCAGCTTAGTAGCAGTGAATTTAACTCTCCTATCTTTGCTGACATCCTCACATTCAAAATACTTGTCCAACTCACTAATCTAGTCCAAAAACTCTTCTGTGGACAAACTGCCATCATAGTTTGGAATTTCAGGTTTTGGCTTACTGCTAGCCAACAAAATTGACCTTAACCATTTAATCTCAGGTCCTTCTTCATCTGATCCTTCTATTGTAACTACAGCCTCTTCCTCACTGTCATCTCCTACTTTCGGATCCCTTCTCCTTCCTGCTTCTACTGTCGCCAAACGGGCATTCAGGATCCTGATCTCTTCCCGCAATCCCTCATCTACTACTCTTCAAATAGCTCTGCCACAACCTCTTCTCCCAGCTTCCATTTTATAAGAAAATCAGTCAATTGTTCCTACTCTGATACCAAAATTTGATGAGTCCAACCCCTACGACCTTTGGCTAAGTGTTAACTATGATGGTTAATGGTATGTGCGTTGATTGGTTTGTTTTATTATATGGTGGTTGGTTGACTTTAATGCGGTGTACTGTTGGCGTGTGGAGATGAGGACATGTGTCCAGGTCTCGGGCTCTGCTGCTTCCCGCTCCTTCTATGCCTCAAAACACTAGCTGTTCATTTCATTTGGCGTTGTTTGTTTTTGCTGTGCTGCTATGCTACTGGTGAGGTTCCGGGGTCTACTATGCGAGGGTTTACTTTGTCATTTTCCTTCGTTTTCATTCTGGCTTTGCCTAGTCTACTGTAAGATGTAGGTCTCCGCTTGTGAGCAATGCCTCACTCGTTCTGTGCTCGGTCTGTGCTGGTTACGGGGTGTGAAACCCTCGATATCAGTTCCCTCTGTCAACTTCTACTCGGCTCTGCTTGTTTTCACTGTTTCAGTTTCAGGTCATTTGTTTCTTCTCTGTGCACTGTCTTCATAGGTTAATGATTCTGTGTTTTTGCTACAGGTTGTAGCTTTGGGGTCTCTCAGCTTCCGGTTTCCTTTCAGCAGTTTTCTGAAGGTATGTTCTCCTTCCCTTTTGTTTCTCTTTACTCCATTTTACTCAGGTGTTGATGACCTCTCCTCTTCTGTGGTAGTGGGTGACTCTATGGCTGCGACCTCAACTCGATGGCTCTACTGGTGGCTTGTTCAAGTTAGACTCTGCCCTGGTAAGCTTCCGTAGCTCCGCACTCTGTTTCAGTCATTCTTCGTTACTATAGTTGTGGCTCCCTCTGTATCAATTGCTAATGGCTTGATGGGTGGCCTGTGCAGGTGGACAATGGCCTACTCGTGGTTCTTGCGCCGGTCTCCTACACCTGAAATGGGTAGGGTCATCCCTTGATATCTGTTTGTTGTTTGTTTGAGGGTTTACTGTTCATAGGGTTTTATGAGTTGAGGTTGTAGTTGGGCTTGGTTTCTACGGTTCTGGGCAATGTGCCTGTGGCTCCACCGTATGCGTGCAACTCTGTTGTTTATAACTTATACATGTATTTAAATGGCCCTGTAATGGCCTTGCGAGGGTTTTGTAATCTGGTTATTTTGACACTGTTTGCTGGTCCTTGACCAATGCGCTGTAATGTTTCGACTTCTTGACAAATATATATATTTATGATTGTATTTTTACTGGAAATTCATTTGTTTACATTTTGCAATGGAAATTTGGAATGTGTTTGATTTCGGTACCTAAAGCTTGTCTCTGTAACAATAGCTTGCTCGACTCCTTTGTACCTTCGTTCTGTTGGCACTATAATTTGCCTGACAACTCTCCTCGCCCTTATGCTTGCTGTTCACCTGTGTATGTTAGCTTTGTTGATGGAAAATGAGAAATAATTTAATAGTATAAAATAGGAATGAATTTAGGACTGTAGCATGAATGGTTTCAGATGTTTTTGTATTCAGAAAAGATTTCTGTATTTTCTCTGTGTTCCTTCTATGATGTCCAAAAAGATTACATCAGTTTCTTTTTCCTTCTGTTTTGTAGAGAACACTGGGCAGTTAGCAGAACTGCCAGTGGTTACATTAAAACAGTTCTTGAATAACTGTCTTTTCTTGCTTTGTAAATTAAAACAAATTCTAAATAAAACTAAGAGGAAAAAAAAACAATTACGTAAGCAACCATTGTCATTGGCTGAGACAGCCATTCCTAGAAAATAAAAAGAAACTAATGAAACTCAAACTGTTTTGAACAAGACAAACTCCTGCCATGTCCTTCCCTGAGCTGGATGCTCCTGCATCAGGCTCCCGGGGTAGGTGAAAAATCATGGCTCTGGTCCATGAGCTCCTCGATAGAATACCCTGCACGTTGTATTTGTTCGGCATTAAACCACGAACTATCCTCAATAGGGCGGTTCTTCCACTTGACGAGGTATTGTAGGTACTCCTTTCTCCAAGTCTGCCTGGCCACTTGTGTGTCAAGAATTTCTTCGATTTCGAGTGGCTGAGCCGTAGGCATTTGTCTTATCCATGAATCACTTCCTTCTTGGGTGTCCCGCTTCGGCTATGCCAAACTGTCCTCTTCCAGATTGGCAGTGTATGGGAATAAATCTGCCACATTAAAAATGGGTGATATTCCTATACCTGGAGGTAATTGTAGTTCATAAGCATTGGCAGAAAATTTGTGCAGAATTTTACAAGGTCCAATTTTTTTGAATTTCAGCTTATTGTATGCGCCCTTAGGAAATCTTTCCCTGCGTAGAAGCGCTAGAACCTGATCTCCAACATTAAATTGTACCTCCTATCGCTTCAGATTTGCTTTCTTCTTGTACTTTTGACTACTGTCCTGTAATTTCATTTTCACTTGCTCATGTAGGTTGTTAATTTCCGTTTGCAAAGTCTTCCCCATCAGCACTTCTTTTCCCTAGCTGTCCCAAATCCCATAGTTCATGCACTCTTCAGCAATGCATTCCGTACACAATCTGAAAAGGACTGCTTCCTGTGCTTTGGTTTGGTGAATCGTTGTAAGAAAATTCTACTTGGGCAAGTACCCAATCGCACATACGTGGATTTTCTCCCACTAGACTCCTCAGCAGGTTTCCTAAACTTCTGTTCACCACCTCCGTTTGTTCATCCGTCTGTGGATGATAAGTGGAACTGAAGTTCAACTGTGTGTCCAGCTTCTTCCACAGGGTGTGCCAAAAATGTCCTGTGGATTTCACATCCTTGTCAGAGACAATGGACTTAGGTAAGTCGTACAACTTGACAATCTCTGTGAAAAACAAGTGTGCTACATGAGTGGCATCACTACTTCTCCTACAGGGAATAAAATGTGCCATTTTTTAGAACTAGTCCACTACCACCATCACAGAGTCATGACCATGCTGTGTTCTTGGCAAACCCAAGACAAAGTCCAAGATGACTGAGTCCCACAGTCTACCTGGAATAGGTAGTGGTGTGTAGAGTCTCGTATTCTGACTATGTCCTTTTCCCAACTGACACACTTTACACCTGGTTACAAATTGTTGTACATCCCTTCGCATCCTTGGCCAATAATAAAAATGATTGAGCTGATCTAAGGTCTTATCAATGCCGAAATGTCTGGTAAGACCTCCACTGTGTTTCTCCTGGATGATGTTCTCCCTCATCGAACAGTCGGGAATACACAAAAGTCCTCCCTTAAACAGTAGCTTCTCCTGTAGGTTATAGTCTAACCATGGACTATTATTTCTCATCAAAGGGTTTTGGCAGGCTTCATAAGCCTCCTTAAAATCTACATTCGTTTGATACAAGTATTTCAATTGTTCAAAACCTAGCACTTGTATTGTTCTCCTGCAAGAGCAAAACCATCCTGCTCAATGCATCTGCTACATTGTTGGCCTATCCACTAATATGTTTCAACAAAAACATTTAACTCTGCAAGTATTCAACCCTTTGCATGCTTGTGGTTTAGCTTGTGCTGTTGCATAACGTACTGCAATGAAGAATTATCAGAAAATAAAACAAACTCATTACCCAGCAAATAGTGTCTTGAATCCTTCAATGCTTGGATGACAGCATAGAACTCCTTGTCATAAAACGAGTACTTATGTCTGGTTTCATTCAAATTTTCACTGAAATAAGCAACAGGATTGTCTTCCTGGCCGAGCACTTCCTCAATGGCTGTACCGTTGGCATCACAACGAACTTGAAAAAGTTTGTTGAAGTCAGGTAGCCTCAAACTTGGCCTCTCAATGATCTTCTTTTTCAATATCTAGAAGCTCTTTTTCGCAGCTTCAACCCACTGAAAAGGTTGACTTGCCTTCTTGATTTTATCCAACATAGGTGCACAGATTCCACTAAAATCCATTATAAACTTATGATAAAAACTTTCCAACCCGTGAAAACTTCAAACTTTGAACAGACTCTTAGGGGATGGCCAGCTAAGTATAGCTGCAACATTTTTTGGGTCCATTTTCAGCTCATTCTCTGCAATCACGAAACCCAAATAGACCAACTCCTTCTAAAAGAAAGTGCATTTCTTCAGATTTATCAGCAACTTGTTTTGCTGCAATTTCTCCAGAACATATCGAACATGTCGAAAATGCTCCTCCCTAGTTTTGCTGAAAATCAGTATATCGTCAAGATACACAATCACAAATTTCCCAATGAACTCCTTCAACATTTCGTTCATCAGGCGCATAAAAGTACTAGGTGCATTACTTAACCCAAATGGCATCACTAGCCATTCATACAACCCTTCATTAGTCTTGAAAGTTATTTTCCATTCATCCCCTTCCCGGATTCTAATCTGGTGGTATCCACTCTTTAAATATATCTTTGAAAAATATGTTGCCTTGCTCAAACCGTCCATCATATCGTCTATTCGTGGCAATGGAAACCTGTACCTGATCGTAATCTTGTTTATTGCTCGCGAATCCGTGCACATCCGCCATTCGCCTCCTTTCTTGGGAGCAAGAACTATCGGAACTGCACATGGGCTCAAGCTCTCTCGAATCAGTCCCTTATCTAGCAATTCCTGTACCTCTTTTCTAATCTCCTCGTTGTCTTTGGGGCTCATCCGGTAAGCAACTTTGTTTGGTAAACTAGATCTAGGGATGAAATCTATGTGATGACTGATAATCCACTTTGGAGGCAATGTTTTTGGTAAATCATCCACCACAATGTCGCTGAATTCCTATAACATTTTCTAGATTTCTGCAGGTAAATCAGAAATTTCAGTGTGCAAAAACACTGTTCTTGGTCTCCTTACAATAGCATATTTCACTTTATCATCTTCAATCTATTTTAAAAATTGTTTTCCACCCACCAATAGTACTTTTGTTCCACTAGTCTCTGTTGTTTCCTCCTCCTTGATGGGCACTAGCGTATGCTTAATCCCATCCTTAACAAACTTGTAACAGTTTGTCTTCCCATCATGAACAACTTTCCGGTCATAATGCCACGGTCTACCTAGCATAATATGACACACATCCATGGGCATGATGTCACAAATAACTTTGTCCCTATATTTGCCAATATGGAATTCCACCTCACACTGCTCATCAACTAGCAGTTGATGACCCTTCTATAACCACGCCACCTTATAGGGGGTTGGATGCTTTAGAGGTTTTAAACCAAATTTCTCCATCTCTGTTGCAACTAGATTATCAGTGCTTCCACTGTCTATAGTTAGTTTGCAGCATTTGTCATGTGACTTACACACAGTCTGGAATAATGCCTTCCTTTGGGCTTTTTCAACTATTTCTTTTACTGGTTTCAGCAATACCTTATTCAAGACTAAGGCCTCTCCTATCTCTGGTGCATTTTCTACCTCCTGAAGTGGTGCCTCCGCTTCTTCTATCTTAGCAACATATGCTCCTCTTTGATCAGCCCGTTCTCCTTCAGGACACTCAAAGGATCTGTGCCCCCACTTGTGGCACTTGTAGCACTGTTAGGTAGCTCCTTTGCCTCTGTGATTTCCCCTTCCTCTCTGGTATGGCTTCCTCCACTAGTGCTACCCTCCTTTTCTGCTGTCCCTGAGGTTTTTGAACTGCTGCCCTCTTCACTATTATTGGCAATCCTTCCTCTGCCAAATGATTTTCCTTTTCCTCTACCTGCTCCTCGTCCTCTCCTTGCATTCTACTTTCTTGTGATCTTTTTTTCCACCTTTAAGGCACTCTGGTATGCTTCCTCTATGGTTTTTGGAGAAAGAATACTTATCTCATCCAATATCTCCAGCCTTAGGCCATTCACAAACCTTGCTGTTTTTTCTGGGGTTTCTTTAGTATAACCAGCTCTCAAGTTCACCCGATCAAATTCTTTAGTATATTATTTCACTATCATTCCTCTTTGTTTCAAATTTTGTACCTGTCCATGTAGAGAAATCTGGTAATCTTTGGGCAAAAACCTACCCTTCATCTTAGCGACCATTCTGGTCCAATTTTTAATTAGTAACTTTTTCAATCTTCTCCTCTCTACTTGGACACTATCCCACCATAAGGTTGCGTGTCCTTTCAGCTTAGTAGCAGCAAATTTAACTCTCCTATCTTCGCTAACATCCTCACATTCAAAATACTTGTCTAGCTCGCTAATCTAGTCCAACAACTCTTCTGTGGACAAACTTCCATCATAGTTTGGCATTTCAGGTTTTGGCTTACTGCTAGCCAACAAAACTGACCTTAACAATTTAATCTTAGGTCCTTCTTCATCTAATCCTTCTATTGTAACTACAGCCTCTTCCTCACTGTCATATCCTACTTCGAGATCCCTTCTCCTTCCTGCTTCTACTGCTGCCAAACGGGCATTCAGGATCCTAATCTCTTCCCTAAATCCCTCATCTACTACTCTTCGAATAGCTCTGCCACGACCTCTTCTCCCAACTTCCATTTTATAATAAAATCAGTCAACCGTTCCTGCTTTGATACCAAAATTTGATGGGTCCAGCCCCTACGACCTTTGGGTGTTAACTATGATGGTTAATGGTATGTTCGTTGATTGGTTTGTTTTATTATATGGTGGTTGGTTGAATTTAATGCAGTGTACTGTTGGCGTGTGGAGATGAGGACATGTGTCTAGGTCTTGGGCTCTACTCCTTCCCGCTCCTTCTATGCCTCGAAACACTAGCTGTTCATTTCATTTGGAGTTGTTTGTTTTTGTTGTGCTGCTATGCTGCTGGTGAGGTTTTGGGGTTTGGTATGCGAGGGTTTACTCTGTCATTTTCCTTCATTTTCGTTCTGGCTGTGCCTGATCTACTGTAAGATGTGGGTCTCTGCTTGTGAGCGATGCCTCACTTGTTCTGTGCTTGTTTTGTGCTGGTTACGGGGTGTGAAACCCTCAATATCGGTTCCCTCTATCAACTTCTACTCGACTCTACTTGTTTTCACTATTTTAGTTTCAGGTCATTTGTTTCTTCTCTGTGCATTGTCTTCACAAGTTAATGATTCTGTGTTTTTGCTACAGGTTATAGCTTTGGGGTCTCTCAGCTTTCAGTTTCCTTTCAGTAGTTTTCTGAAGGTATGTTCTCCTTCCCTGTTGTTGCTCTTTACTCCATTTTAGTCAGGCGCTGACGACCTCTCCTCTTCTATGGCAGTGGGTGACTCTATGGCTGCGACCTTAGCTCCGTGGCTCTACTGGTGGCTTGTTGAAGTTAGACTCTGCCTTGGTAAGTTTCCACAGCTCCGCACTCTGTTTCAATTGTTTTTCATTCCTATAGTTGTGGCTCCCTCTGTATCAATTGCTAATGGCCTGATGGGTGGCCTGTGCAGGTGGACGATGGCTTGCTCGTGGTTCTTGCGCCAGTCTCCTACACCTGAAACAAGTAGGGTCGTCCCTTGATATCTGTTTGTTGTTTGTTCGAGGGTTTACTGTTCATAGGGTTTTATGAGTTGAGGTTGTAGTTGGGCTTGGTTTCTGCGGTTCTGGGCAATGCACCTATGGCTCCACCGTATGCGTGCAACTCTGTTGTTTATAACTTATACATGTATTTAAATGGCCCTGTAATGGCCCTATAATGGCCTTGAGAGGGTTTTGAAATCTGGTTATTTTGACATTGTTTGCTGGTCCTTGACCAATGCACTGTAATGTTTCAACTTCTTGACAAATTTACATATTCATGATTGTATTTGTACTGGAAATTCATTTTTTTACATTCTGTAATGGAAATTTGGAATGTGTTTGATTTCAGTACCTGAATCTTGTCTCTGTAACAATAGCTTGTGCGACTCCTTCGTATCTTTGTTCTGTTGGCACTGCGATTTTCCCGACAGCTCTCCTCGCCCTTATGCTTGTTGTTCGCCTGTGTATGTTAGCTTTGTTGATGGATAATGAGAAATAATTTAACAATATAAAATAGGATGAATTTAGGACCTGTAGCATGAATGGTTTCAGATGTTTTTTAATTCAGAAAATATTTATGTACTTTCTCTATGTTCCTTTTATGATGGCCAAAAAGATTACATCCGTTGCTTTTTACTTCTGTTTTGTAGAGAACACTGGGTAGTTAGCATAACTTCCAATGGTACATTAAAATAGTTCCTGAATAACTGTATTTTCTTGCTTTGTAAATTACAACAAATTCTAAATAAAACTAAGAGAAAAAAAAAACAATTACATAAGCAACCATTGTCATTGGCTGAGATAGCCATTCCGAGACAATAAAAAAACTAATGAAACTCAAACTGTTTTGAACAGGACAAACTCCCTCCATGTCCTTCCGTGAGCTGGATGCTCCTGCATCAAAATAACCCAGTATATATAATTGACTTCATGGAGACTATCTCCAATAGATTTCGTTCAATGCTCAACTTTCCTGTAACCTTCATAAGATTTTGTTAATTCTTCTAGGATATAAATATTTCAAATAATCTTAATACACCTCAAATATTGTTAATTATGTCTCCAAGTACTACTGCACAAAACCAGAGCTTCTTGATCTTCTTAGGATGGAGATATTAACTAAGGTATTTAACTAGAACATTTAATCTTTTGTTATTTGGATATTTTCACTTATTCTTTTGGCTTGTTTGAAGTTACCCTTTTGTCATTTTGGTGTATTTCTTTTCACTTTTCTTACTTAATGACATTGCATCACCTGCTTATTCTATTATCATTTTACCTTAATCCTCTTATTCATATATTTTATTAATATATGATATCATTTTCATTGTATAATGACCTCAGAATATTTAGTTAGTAGTTATTTATTGTAAAAATTATCATCTTTGTCAATAACTTCCAAATTAGTTTGTAGTTTCTCATTATAAGTGGGTTCATGAGTAGTTAAGATTCTATATGGATAACTTTATAATGATTATAAGTTTATGTAATTTTTTGTTTAGAATTGTGATTGTATTTGAAACATTATTTTTGGAAGTTCTCCCTTAAGGAGGCAAGTGAACATAACTCTTTATTTTTTATTAGCAAAGAGATGTGTTATAGGGATTTATCTATATTTTATCTTACACTCTTCAATTTTTCCCTACATGTTATGCAATTTCCTTAAATTTTTGGAGTTTACACTTGTTATGGAAATTTTTGGGCACTGCAACCCCAAGCATAAAATGTCCATAAACCAAGGGCTCCTAAGTCCCTAAAAGTGTTGTTCCAACCCCTAAAGGAACAAGTCAACTGATTACAGCTTCTCCCAGAAGTTCTCCATAAAAAACTACTCAGAACTGGTCAAAATAAGATCATTTCACCTACTCCATAGGCAAAATGCGTTGCATCTCACCTAAGTACACTTTGTGGGTGCATTACAGTTCAAGAAGCCCTTCTATGGGGTGCGATGGGCGAGAAGAGACAAATGGCAGTGTCAATCCGCGAGGTGGAGAGGCATGGAATCTTCCAGAAACTTCTCCTGTGACACTTGCCTCTCTGAATTCGACCAAGGATGAGTAAGAGATCATCAATCTCCAAGTGGAAGCAAGAACTATCAGAGGGAAGACACTAATCAAATCACAAGCTAACTCATCTCCCTTACAGATATCTATATATGGATCCCTCATCCCAGAGATCCAGGGGCTAGAATTTTGCATCTTGTAAGGAATTGTTGTTGGTTTCTTGAGGCAACATTATAGTGTTGGGTGATCTAAACTTTGCATGAGGTGAAGAAGGGATTACTTGCTGAGAGGATGATGCTGGGTCAGAACAACTGGTTGTAACTCTCTTGGCTCTTTCTTGATTATCAATAAAGCTATTCAAGTTTTCCTCCATACTCTTGTGTAATCTATGTTTTGTGCATTTGTATGGTCAATTTACATTTGATCCTAGATTGGTTATGATAATAGATCCATGTTCTCATATAGTGTTATGCTGCTTTGATTCTACAGGTACTCTGTAAAGCTGGGTATACAAGGAAGCAAGTAGCAAAGGACTATCAAAAGAGAGAGGAATCGAGCAAGGAACCAAGCACAAGACAGAGGTTGGTCTCCTTCATTCTTCTCTCATCTATCTTTCATAAAGGAAAACAAATGTAGTTTTACTTTGTTTGTTTGTAAGGTAGCTACCACACCTTAGTGGGATTAACAGTTCTGCATAGACACTTTTCCCTATAACAAAATGGCGACTCCACTGGGGAGCAACTAGGTTGTTTGTTTATCTACATTTGTTTACTTTATAAACTTATAGACGGAGCCTGAAGTTGAGCCAGGTAACTTTCGAAGTGCATTTGCTATGCAAATGCAAAGTAGATAAATGCCGCTTCAGTCAATCTCCGGGTTTTGTTTATGAATTAAACAACTAATTTACAAACTCTCTAATTGCCCTTGTGGTGGCTCTAGTAACCTCCTTAGATTTATCCTTGTTGTTGATTTACTGATTACCACTTGCTCGGCCAAAATCCCTGAACTGAACTGCAAACTGTGACCTGGAACCAAAGAAAAGTCTCGTCCCTGGCCCAGCGCACTCTCTGTTCTGTGAATCTTAAATTCAGCGCACTTCCCGAGTGTAGTAGGTGCGTTGCATTTGAAATTCACTATGTTACAGGTCCGCTGATCAGACTAGACATTGTTCCTGAATGTTGGTTTCTGTTCACTCTTTTCAGATCTATTCAAGAATTTTGCTGCCTGTAGTCAGTACACCTCTGTTTGAAACCCCTTTCCTTACTGATATTCTGCCTCCATTGTGCAAAGAACTGTAAATGTTTTTGTGTATTTGTTGAGTCATTTTCAGTTCTCCTTTGCAAAAAAGTAACGTAATTGTACTGTCGTTTCTTGATTTGAAAGTGTCGCAAGTGTCGTTTTCAGTCATAGAAGAGAGTTTGATTGCGCTTGATAGTTGATTACCCTGTTACTATTGTATTTGATCTGAATTAGTAGTTTTTCTAGTGTCGAAAGCAAGTCTTCATTTCCAAATCGCAAAGTGTTGTCATTTTCTTCATTTTGATTTTGAAAAGAAACTTTTTAGTAATTGTCGCTTTGAAAAGTAATTCAGATTTGCGCATTAGCTTTCTTTTTATCATTCACATATTAAGAAGGCTGAAAACAATACATGCATGTGCATTTGCATTTAGACTATTTGATTGGTTTGATTTAGGACAGTGCATATAGTGTGTGCTCTATGCTCTTTGTGAAAGAATTTTGTCTTTCTTTGCTTAATAGCTAGGATTTTCATTGCACAAAGAAGATAAAAGACTGTTTATCATCTTAGATTGCATTTTAGGAATTGTACATCTACATCACACGGTGAACCTAAAAGGAAAATTTCTTAAACAAGATCAACTATAAAATAAATTTAATGAATCTAACAACGCTTTGGAACCTAACACACAACATCTAGAAGTCTAGGCTAGAGACATATTCTGGTGTCGTAAAGCCTGGTAACTATTGTTCTCACTATTGGTTGGGTGATTCGTCCACTTTGAGATGATAAGTGCCAGTACGGACTTGTGCTCCCACGTACCGCCGAGTATATTTTGGGAGACCACAATAGGTTTATTCCTTTACCCTTAGGAAGTCGTGTCTTCCGCCTTATCGATCGCAATGCACTGAACACAGCATTTGGGAAGATTGACTGTCGTACCGTAAAACGTATTCTGCAATTTTGCGATTGGTTTGGTAATCCCTCTACCTAGATTTCCAGAGCAGTCCCTTTCGTTCCTTTTCAGACTCCTTAACGGAAAAGGTCCATCTGAGCAGTTGTCACTTCAGGCTCATTAAAAATCGAAGGTGACTAGAGTCATCTTTTGTTTTTTCTCGACTCTTTAAAATTGAAAAAACAAGTTGTGTCAAAGCGTCTAAAATTTATTTTAAAAAGAATAATCACCACCTTTCCTACGTTGGTCTTGGGTTGAGAGAATGGAGTCCACCAACAAAGGAGTTCCCCTTGGAGGAAATCCTAATCCCTTCTCCTCTTGGAAAGATGTTGGTGCACCCCATATGGCCACATTGTCACTTCCAGGATTGACAATTGGCTTTCCCGTATGGCTTTTCTCAACCTCCGTCGTTAAGAACACCACAATTCCTGAACAATCGAGTCAACAACTAGACAATTCCAGAGTTACCCCCCAACCCTATACTTCATCCAATTTTTCCTCTCCTCCTTCCTCTTCTCTTGATGGGGCTGGTAAAGCCAAAAATCAAGTATCTGGGAAAAAGAAGGAAAAGAAGAAGAAAGAGAAGAAGAAGAAGGAGCCAAAGGCGAAGGGGGGAAACCAAGCGTCCTCTAGCGAAAATCCACACACTGCACCGACTAGGTCTAAATCGCCATGTGTCATTTGCAAAGGAGACCACTATCGTAGAGATTGTCCCTGCATCCGTCGGATCTTAAGGGACTGGTCTCCTCGTTTGCACAACCCGGTGTCGTCAACCTCTGATGATCATGTTCAAAACACACCATCGACTAGTGAAAGTGAAGTTCCTGGACAAAAAGGAAAGTGCAAATTTCCTTGCAAACTGTGTGAAGGCGATCACGTCGTCCACCGTTGTCCCTTCTTAGATGAGGCTAAAAGAGTTTTGGACGATCGTCCGGTTTTATCGTTACGACTTCCTCCTAGATATAAGAAACTCTTGCCGAGTCCGTCGCTAGTTGAAAATCGGCTGACCCGCCCAGGTGGTTGGCCGAAGCATCTATCATTGAAGATAAACCAATTGAACCCATACCAGACGAAAGTCAAAAGGTCGAGGCGATAGTTGACCCGGTCTTGCCTTCAGAGGTCTTATCTTCAGATGATACAACCACCGAAGAGAACAAGGATGACACTGTCCAAATTCTTTTCGTAAACACAGACTCCGATGAACATGGGGGAAATTTACCCATTCATTTACCGCAGGAAGGAAGTTCGTCAGAGTCGTACGTGGCCGTTTATTTGGTCCCACCTCCAGGCAACCTAGTTGTTTCCTTCGACTGGAATCAGCTAGGCAGACCCCGTTTACCAGCTAGTATACCATTCCGAATCATTGTTCAAATATATAGAATGGTTATGGCCGGTACCATCATAGATGAAGGGGCTTCTGTGAGTATCCTTTCCTCGACTGCTTGGAAAGCGCTTGGTTCGCCATCGGTTTTGCCTGAGACGAGAAATCTAACAGGCTTTGACAAACGAACCACTCGACCGTTAGGGATCCTTCCCAATGTGCCCATAACATTGAGAGGGAAAACCATTCATATGAATGTAATGGTAGTCCAAGGACCCCTAGATTATAATATACTCCTTGGAAAAGACTATATTTTTTGCATGGGAGCCATTGTCTCATCACTCTTTAGAGTAATGTGTTTTCCGCACGAAGGAAGAGTGGTCAAGCTCGTAGACCAGCTTTCATTTCCCGGTTCACACATAGCAAATAGTCATATACCATCCCTAAATGGTCTTTTCATGCAAGGAATGTCTCATCAATCCCCAGTCCGTCCTCCTGATGAGCGCGAGTGATTCGGAGGACATGACTGAAACCCAGGGGGCATGCACCCTGGTCTGCTTCGGCAGGAAAACTTCAGATATAGGGTAGGTTTCCGCGAGGGATATATGACTAGTTTGATGCTCCCGTCCATGATTGGAAAAGGGGGTTGGACTGGAATAAGATTCCCTTGTCAAAGTTATGTGGGTGGAGGCGTCTGCGCCACTCGCCTTTGTCTATTTTGGTAGGCATCGCCGAAGAAGTGTTTTGTTTGCGGTCCAGATAAAACAATCTTTGGTAACCTGAAAGAGGTAAACCTTTCCTGATAAAACGAATGTCTTGTCGGTAGAATAGAAGGTGACCTTGAAACTCTATTTTATACCTGGGGGCATGCAAACCTTTTGGCGTGCAAGCGAAGAGCGACCATTTATTTTTTTAAATTTTAGGTCCTTTAACCCTTTAAACTCGTAGGATTGGTCGTTTCCTAACTTGCATAAAGAAAGGATGTGGGGCAAAGATTTGAAAAATTGCCGTTTTTATATATGAGACATCCTTATTATACGACTGGATATATCGAGCAGTTTTAACGTGGACTTCATGCTCGTTAAAAAATAAACATAAGCAATGAGCAAATGTTTCCCCCAACATTTAAGCTCAATAAAAAATGAACCAATTCACAGTAAACAACCATCGTGAATGTAATACTCCAGCCTTTAAAGCCTTGGTCGTGTTCCCGTCATCACCTCCACTCTGTATTGGTCGATCATTCACCTCCATTTGATTGTTTACCCCTTTTGAGGAACAGCTGCGAAGAGTGATCCCGCTAGCCATCCTTGTAACACTGCCATGATTGGAAAATTCCAAACCTTACCTGGAATCAGCTGCTACCCAATTTTATCACTCGTTCCTCAAAGACAAGTCTCCTTTAAGCTCTTTTCAACTGACTCGTAAAATATGAAAAGATTGCCGAGCCATTGGCCTCTCCAGCTCGTTAAAGGGACCGGAAGTGCTATCCCTCCTTTAGATTTTAATCTTTTTGGACCTGAGGGATTATTACACAAAAAGATCGAGCGCTTGTTTTATTCGGCTCGTTAAAAGTATCGAAAATTCATCCCTTCTGTATTGTTTTATACTTTTTCGGACATAAGGGATTAGATGACGAAAAAGGATTTTTGGAGTTTCCTTTACGTCCTTTTTCAGAATCTCTAAAATTGAAAAGGACCGAGTTATCTTTGTCGTTAAACTCGTTAAAACCTAATAGCGACAAACTTGTCCATAGCAGACAAGAACGAGTTTCACTATCGCTAGGCTCGTTAAAACATAGCGATGGGTTTGTCCGAAGGGGAAATTATAGAACAAGCATATGTTATCCTCCTCAAGCTTGACAAAAATAAAGAGGTACTAGTCTGAAATGACTGGGGAAAAATTGGGAAGAAAACTTGAAGAAACTTTGTTGGTAGCAAGTCGCTCTTGAACATGACACTTTCACTCCGCATCCAAGTCGGGTTGGGTTGTTTCATTCACCGGTCACATCACCATGGTCCCATCATACCATCCACATTTGGGGTTAATGCTACCAATCCATCACGTAAGTGTCGCCGATATGTTCAAGGGAAGTCACTCAGAGAATTCACCTGTGTCTCACCCGTTGCAATACATTTACGCTCCATTCTTTCATGACTGCCACCCTGAACCTTATATCACCAGATCGTTTTCACCTCCATTAAAATCATTTGCTCCGTTCCGTGTCATTGATGTGGGATTCATTAAGGCCCTCCTATGACAGATCACTTCTTGTTGACATCAGCTCATTATCCAAGAAGTCGATCTAGGAACACCCCTTTCAGTACTTTGAAGCTTTCATGCCTCAATGGCAAGTTTCTCACTTCCAGCGACAGGTCTACATCAATGGCCTTCGACTGACAGATTTTGTGTGGTGTTCGACGCCAAATCCTTTATTCACACCACGTGAATTGTACTGCAGTACCTTGAGGGTTATTATCATTATCGGTGATTCCTCTCGTGCCTGTTACAATCTTACATCACTGGTTGGTAATCAGGCGATGTCTTTCCATGTTTGACTCCAGAACATCTCTCACATGGATCGACTTGTACTTTGAGTGAAGATCGAACGAGATTGAAAACCCCGGATCTAGTTTCATCCATCCGGGCTGCGATATATATTCAGGAAAATAAAGACATCAAATGCACATCATTGCAGCACAGATAATCATCCAATAAAGGGATGATGGCTCTACCAGAATCATCAGTCTACACTCAGACGATTGTCTGTCCTATGTACATGAAAATGAATTTATAAAACTAAGCATGGGAATACCCGCCTCAGTTAGATCATGAAAATATTATGAAGATAATGTATTGTATTGTATCTTATTACAGGTCTCCTCCCAGCTTGAAAGAACTTCGGATCCTCATGATAAAGCATTTCACCCGACATCAAAAAAGATTAACGACCTCATGCTTTAGGGGGCAACTGTTATAGACATTTTTGGGCACTGCAACCCCAAGCATAAAATGTCCATAAACCAAGGGCCCCTAAGTCCCTAAAAGTGTTGTTCTAATCCCTAAAGGAATAAGGTCAACTAATTACAGCTTCTCCCAGAAGTTCTCCATAAAAAACTACTCAGAACTGGTCAAAACAGGATCATTTCACCTGCTCCATAGGCAAAGTGCGTTGCATCTCACCTAAGTACACTCTATGGGTGCGTTGTATTTCAAAAAGCCCTTCTATGGGATACGATGGGCGAGAAGAGACAAATGGCAGTGTCAATCCGCGAGGTGGAGAGGCATGGAATCTTCCATAAACTTCTCCTGTGACACTTGCCTCTCTGAATTCGACCAAGGATGAGTAAGAGATCATCAATATCCAAGTGGAAGCAAGAACTATCAGAGGGAAGACACTAATCAAATCACAAGATGACTCATCTCCCTTACATATATCTATATATGGATCCCTCATCCCAGAGATCCAGGGGCTGGAATTTTGCATCTTGTAAGGAATTGCTGTTGGTTTCTTGAGGCAACATCATAGTGTTGGGTGATCTAAACTTTGCATGAGGTGAAGAAGGGCTTACTTGTTGAGAGGATGATGCTGGGTCAGAACAACTGGTTGTAACTCTCTTGGCTCTTTCTTGATTATCAATAAATCTATTCAAGTTTTCCTCCATACTCTTGTGTAATCTATGTTTTGTGCATTTGTATGGTCAATTTACATCTGATCCTAGATTGGTTATGATAATAGATCCATGTTCTCGTATAGTGTTATGCTGCTTTGATTCTACAGGTACTTTGTAAAGCTGGGTATACAAGGAAGCAAGTAGCAAAGGACTATCAGAAGAGAGAGGAATCGAGCAAGGAACCAAGCGCAAGACAGAGGTTGGTCTCCTTCATTCTTCTCTCATCTATCTTTCATAAAGGAAAACGAAAGTAGTTTTACTTTGTTTGTTTGTAAGGTAGCTACCACACCTTAGTGGGATTAGCAGTTTTGCATAGACACTTTTCCCTGTAACAACACTACAAGTGTTATTAGAGATCTTTCTAGGGGATGTTTTGTGAGAAATTTTGGGTATATTGTGTTGAGAAATGACAACAAGAAATTCTAGTTTAATTTGTCTTTAAATTAATCTGTGAATTAAAATCAAATTCTATTCTCATAGAAACTTGTAATAGCTAATTAAGTTTAATTAAATTAGGAATTTTGAGTTGGAAGTCTCTCTGTAGTCATGTATATGTTCTCTGTAAGTTTTAGGGGTCGAGTATGAGTTTAAATTGAATTATAAATTAGATAATTCAGTTTAATGAGTTAAGTTTAGTTGAATTAGTTCCAAACTGTTTGAGGAACTGATAGAGATTTAACAATTAGTTGGTGCACTAGTGCCTCCACAAGTGTCACTCTAGTTAATTGAAGAGTCCCTCATCAGGAACTCATGCATGTCGATTCTAAGAAAGACCTAGTTGAGACTAGAGTGCAGGGACAATGCATTATCAGTTGTATTATTTACTGGAGTGTAAATATCATGCATGCATCAAAGATTGATTTTATGTTTGTATTGTGTAGTTTTGGAAGCATGATATCCATTTAAATACATGCTATTCACCCTAAAAATTAAGCAAGAGATTAGGAGCTTGGAGAGCTGCCAAATTGACTAAGTGTTGGACAAGAGATAGCTTGTGAGCTAAGAGAGTTGAGCATACTTGTTTGGAATTATTCTATTGAGAACAATATTTGTATCTTCACGCATATTTCAAATATATGAGCAGTCGACTTCCCTAGATACATCTTGTGTTATGTGCCATTGATTTATCTTCTTCTTGTTCTTATTGTTTTCATTGATCTATTGGCTTCCGTTGGTTGAAATAGAAGTAGATCCTTGTTTTTTTGCTTTAGTACACTGCATGAGCTTATGAATCTACAAGATTTTCTATAGGGTATCAGAGCTAAGGCAATATACTACAGGAGATTTCGAAGTTTTGAGTTTTGGATTATAGGTTAACTTCGAATTTGTAATCCACACTTCAGGATCGACAGATGGCATTCTACAGTTTGCGACTTGAGTATGCCTTGGAAGATAGGTTAAATTTTATAGCCTGAAGGGACATAATGGAGGTTTTGCTAGAGGATAATGGCTTGAAGGAATTCGTAGCTCAAGAAATTCCTAAGCCAACAACATCGGATGCACAAAATTTCATCGAATGGAAGAAGTGTGTGGCGAGTGCAAGGTGGATAATCCTTGAGGGAGTCCAAGACCACATTGACTCAAGTCTCCATGGCAAGGAAACTCCATATGCTATGTGGAAAAGATTTACAAACTTGTATGAGAACAATAGTTACTAAAGGAAATTGGCACTGAAGGACAAACTTCAAAAAATCAAAATGGAGAAAGGTGAGAATATTCCAAATTACTTGTCCAAGTTCATTCAATGTCATGATGAACTTGGAAGTGTTGGAATCACGGTTTCCAAGGATGATATGTTGAGTCTTTCTCTTCTAGGACTCCCAAATAGTTGGGGTGGTTATTAGGACTCTGTAAATGGTTGGGAGAAGCTGTTAGATTGGGAGCGAATGTGGTCAAATTCGATGCGTAGGTGATCAGGAGGAACTCCAGGGATGGCTCTTCATCAAAGACTAATGATGAAGAGAACTATGCCTTAGTGATAAAGGCGAAGAAGGGGAAAGGGAAAGATTCCCATTCCAAATCAAATTCTTTTTATGGAGGTAAGAAGAAAAACATGACGAAAGTTAAGTGCTTTCATTGTCATGAGCTAGCCCATTTTGCTACAAATTATCCACTCAAGAAGTCCAAGAATAAGTCCTCAGGAGGAGTGGTGGGTGAGGCTTTGGCCTCTCAATTCGAATTGGACTTTTCCCTCATTGCATGCATGGTGTCATCAATGATGGGAAGTGTATGGTACTTAGATAGTGGAGCTTCACTCCACGTGATTAAAAAGAAAGAGTTATTCAATGACCTCGAGGAGAAAGATCTCTAGATGCATATCGAGATGGGTGACGATGGGAAGTATAGTGTTACTGGATTTGGCACGATTACCTTTCAGAGGGAGCATGTGGCTCCACTCACCTTCAAGAATGTTATGTATGTGTATGGGTTGAAGAAGAACTTGGTATCTATTTCCATGCTTGAGGATAGAGGCTCTGATGTGATCTTCTCGAAAGGAAACACATCCATTCGACACATAGCCACGGGTCAAGTAAAGAAGATAGGGATTTGAGTGAAGAATATCTATAAGATGGAGGTAGAGGAGTGTGCTACTTTGAGCACAAAAGTAGAAAGGATGCAGAGCTGAGACATTGGTGAGTTGTCGCACAAGTGATTGGGCCACTTGCATCATGGGGCTTTGAAGATATTGCAATAGATCTCTACCGGTCTTCCCAAAGTTACTCTTAAGAAAGTGAAAGGGATGTACTTTGGAAAAATACACTAAGTCTTCCTTTCACGAAAAAGACAGTCGAACAGAAGCTATTCTAGAGTGAGTCCATTCAGATGTGTGGGGACCATTCTTGATAGCATCCGACTATTGTGTTATATTTGTTGATGAATATTATTGAAAATATTGGATATTTTTCATGCAGAAAAAGGATCAAACCTTCACAAAGTTTTGTGAGTTTAAAGCATTGGTGGAGAAAGAGTCGGGCAAGAAAGTTAAAGGTCTAAAGAGTGATAACGGTGGTGAGTATGTATCAAACGAGTTTAAGAAATTTTGTGCAGTGAAAGGGATTAAACGAGGGTTGACGACACCCCATAACCCTCAGTAGAATGGGGTGGCCAAGAGGAAGAACAAAAGCATAGTAGGGGAAAATAGTGTGATGTTGCATGATATGGGCCTACCACTACACTTGTGGGTTGAGGCATGCAACAAAATTATTTATGTTCAGAAACATATCCCACATTGGATAATTGAGATGAAGACAACAGAGGAGGATTATTTCGGTAAGAGGCCAAATATTGGTCACTTCAGGATTTTTAGTTCTTTGATATATTTCCATGTGACCAGAGATGCACAGAAGAAACTTGAGCCTACAACAAAGTTGGAGATATTTGTGGGGTACACTAATACACCTCATAAGTATCGGGTATACTTGTCAACCAACAGGATGACAGTGGTTCGCAGGGATGTCAGATTCGATGAGGAGAAGGTCATGTGAGTTTCCCTTGAGAGGGAGTTGGAGCTACATGCAGATGAGGAGATTTTAGATCCTAAGGTTGAGGAGCCTTAGATTTATGTGGAGTAGCCACATGAAGAGGATTCGGGAGTGGAGACATCCACTCAGGCAGAGTCTTCCAGAGAGGGAATAAAGCACACTAGGGAGGCTAATAGATTGTTCGAAGATTCACGCAAGAATGTGGGAGGACCCACTTCTCATTATAGGTAGATAAGGTCACCTGAGAGGTACACTAGATACATGGATCGTATGGACAAATGCATTGTGACAGAGCCATCTTCCTTTAAGGAAGCAGTTCAGCAGTCGGTTTGGGTTCACTAGTACAAAATGAGAGATTAGTGACTACATGACTAAAAATGTTAGTCACCACAAATATTTCAAGTGAATTACTACTAAATTCCAGCAATTTTAAGTGACACAACTAAAAATGACTAACTTAAACGACTAATTTAGTCTAGGGATAAAATATACGACTAGATAATAAGTGACCCAACTAAAAGTGACTAACTTAAATGACTAATTTAGTCCAAGACTAAAATATATGACTAGATAATAAATGACAAAATTAAAAATGATTAATGTAAATCACTACTATAGTCCAAGGATAAAAATATGACCAACTAACAAGTACAACATGTATATGAATTAGTCATTTATGCTAGTCATTTTTAATTGTGTCACTCTAGAAATGGAAAATTACAATTTTGATACTGAAGTGTTACATTTCACTAAATTTTAACATTGTAGATGGATTCAGATCTCAATCCATCTGCATTGCTCAAATTTAGAGACAAAGGGGTTTTTGAATCAATGCATAGTGTTAAAATTTAGTGGCCCCTTTTAGGTGATCTCTAAATCGATTTACAATGTTCAAATTTAGGTAGATGGATTCAACGACCCCCTTAAACGGGTCTATAAATCCATCTATAATGCTAAAATTATAACAAATTTATACAATATAGAGTATAAGTTTACAATATAATAGCTTTATACTCCCTTTGGAAAGAGGGATAAGAAAGAGAGTTTAAAAATGATATAGAAGGGTTTTAAGGGTTAATAGGAATTTGTTCCTCACATCTTAGATATAGAGAAGAAATTTAGATGTATAGAAGCACTTTATAATCTACCATTGCTCTTAACATTTAGTGGGTTGCTGAGGAGGGGTATGTGACTTGCAATCCTTGATGAAATGCCCATATTCATGGAATATTTTGCATTGTAAGGAGAAAGTATTATAGTCAATGTTTTGCAGACATGACTAACTATCCAAGGAGAGGTTGATTGCGTCTAGGACTCTTATTTAAATCCACTTCTACACATATTTGAGTGCATGAAAACTTTCCTTTTGTATTTTTATGTCTTTATACTCGTCTAATGAATTTCCCTCTATAAAAAAAAATTAGGCATTATAATAATGAAGAAGAAGGTATGGAACCTTGACCCAAATAATAATTGTCGAAAGCACAATCACTTTTAGGTCAATATACAATGGCTTCTTGTTTAAGTATACCCGCTCAAGCCCACTAAGTAAGGGTAACTTACGAATAATAGGTCCTTGTCGTCTTCAAGTTCTAATAGAGTAACATATAATCCTCTACTGTAGAACTAGTGTGGAAGCTTTCCTTTGAGGACAGTGGACCAAAGTTTTTGAACCCATATCTCTGCAGTTATAGGTGAAGGTCATATATTGACAAATTGTCCAATAAGATATTTATTTGTTATGATGAATGTCTTCATTTTAGAGCTATATGGGGGTTTCTTCACATAAGGAATTGAATCTAATTTATTCATAAACATGGAGGGAGGGGATTTCTTTCCAATTTTTTGTAATGCTAAGACCAACTACTAGAAGGCTTTTTCTTTTGTTGAGTGGGGAGGGAAACGTGCGTACCTTCCCCCTCCTAAATCCACATTTTGGAGTTGAAATAGAGTTGAGGATCGACGTGGTAGAAAGTAAGGCATATGTGCATTTTTAGGTTCTAATCATGATTGGCCATATATTCTCCATCCTCAAGGAGCTTGTTTAGAAATATTAAATATTGAACATTAAGATATACCATCCTATGTTTTGTAAACTTGATATAACTAACATAAGTTTTTTTTTTTTTGTAAACTCAATGTTTATATTAAACATAAATGAACTTAGGTTAATTATAAACATTAATTATAAAAAAAAAATACATACAATCTTGAGTTTTGTAAACTATAGGTTTATATCAAATTTAAGACGAATCTTAGATATATAATTATTTTTGGAAAATGATAAATATCATAAAACAAAACTTTAATGTCCAAGAAGGTGAGTGGTAAGTTAATTTTGTTTTGAACAAATTATTAGTTTTTATTTGATATTTGATGAGTATCTTACAAGGAATTAAAGAATGAGTATAGAAGTACATGGTGATTAATGCACTTACTTACCCAAATCAAAATCAACTTAACACACACACATATATATACCTAAGAATTTCACCTCTCATAATGAAATATGAGTGTCCCCAAGAATCTCGACTAACCTTTGATCTAAAAAAATACAAACCAAGAATATTCAGATCATCAAAATCACCAAGGGATTGCACCCACCTTAGGCCACACCAACTCTATGTTTGAATCTTTTTTGGTGTCTCCTCACGACTATCACAAGTTTCAAACCTTGTCTTCCTTACAAAAAAAAAACGTTGAAATCCAATCGTGCTAACAAAATTTGACCAAATAAACTCATATCATTAAAAATTCAATCAAAATCATAATATAATTTGTTATTTATTTATGAACATTTATTACAACTACATTAATTTCCCTATAATCTAGGGAACACTAATATGCCACAATGAAATAGATATAATTTAAACTGGTGCACCACCTAATTCGCAACTAGTGAATGTTGATAGGTATCGGTAATAGAGGTAGTGAAAATCAATCATTAATTAACAATACAAAATTATGCATTACGCAAAGTAGAGAATCATGAAATTAGGTACCAAATCCCAAAAATGATATCTAATATAATGCACTGCGTAAATCCCAAAAATGATATCTAATATAATGCACTGCGTAAATCCCCCACACTTAAAATGTGATATCTTGTTAGTCGTGGTATGGACAAGCTCGATGGCCACGATTTCCCTAATTTCTCAAGCGATGTTTATGCTAGACATATGTAGTAGAGTTGACATTATGACCTAAACATACTTGCTTTCTCCACTCTTGATGGAATGGAAGGTCTAGACCCCATTTGTGCATGGTCATTATTTGAGTTTTTTCCATTTTATTGGTGACGATAAGGGGAGTTGCTCCGAACCTATGCATAGAGTGACTAATGTTCGCTCCCTACTCATTTATTTTTTACCCTCTTACATTGCTAAAAGTTTGTTCTTTGTTTGTAGTTTTGATTTTACCCTTAATGCAAGTTTAACATTGAATAATAAGGATTAAAAGAAATATGATGATTGAATTCATCCCCACGGTTCAGTCTAGAAACTCCCTTCCAATTTTAAAATATACACATCTATGAACATAATTAATACCTTAATAAAAACTAAACGTACACTAAACCACTAGAATAAAACTATTAACCAACATTGTATCTTGTAACACTAGATAAACCATCTAGTTATAGTCCATCTAAAAAACCAACGATATGATACTACAAGATACTAAACATAATCTAGACATGTCCACTTGGCAACACTCTATTGGTATGATTAATCACTACCATACTCGATGTCACCTAGAGTGTGTAATCATTATGTAACATCACTTAGATGCAAATATATGAAAGATGAATAAGGCCCAAATAGTTTCCCATGTTTACTTTTAAATTGCGCTCACTTGTCTAACCAGAATACTTAGTCACCATTTTTAACAATGTTTCGGAAGATTTGTAGCGAAAATTTTCACATGCATAAAGACAAGGTAAGTTTTGTTTTAGAAATTTCTGTTTATTCCATCATAAACTGAAGCCCGAGGTTTCATTCTGGTTTAAAGGTTTGGACTCTTGGAGAGATTGAAAGATTTGATTGGAATCAGGTGGTCTTATGAGTGTTGTATTGTTTTAATTTTAAAAGGTTTCCAACATTTCAAGGTTCTAAGGGTGTTAATGTTATTGTTTGACCCAGAAGGGTTTAAAAACATCAATATTAGTAGGGTTAGCCAGGGTTTAAGGATTTGATTCACATATATTTAGTGATTATGATGCTAGTTGTGGGGTTTACAATGTTTAATGAATTCATTAGTGTCGAAGGTATTTGCAAGGGGTTATATTTTTTAATCTCATCATCTGGGATTCCAAAAATTGAAGGATTTGAGGTGAGATGAGCCATTTCAAGGTTCAAATTAGTGTTTAAATAATTTAATTATTTGTTTAAATATGTTGGGCTCAGTGGTTAGGATACTTTGGTTTAATGTTTGAATTCTAATTGTTTTTTTCAAGGGTAACAGAAAATTAATTAGCTTTAATTAAATCTGTAGTGTTCCCTAAGAAAATTGTTTAGTTTTGGAGTATCCGGGGGTTCGAAATTTGTCAATTTTGTCACCATGGAATCGGTGGAGAAAGATAATATTACTCATGTTTTCAAGGATGGAAATGAGATATCTTCAACAAAGCTTGATCAGGAGTCCTGTCTGAAGAAGAAAAAGAAAAATCCAAGACGAGTGAATTTTGCAGAGATAACGTTCATGCATGTTTTTGACAGAGATGAAGGCTATGAAACACCCCCGGATAATAAACAAAACATTGTAGAAGACATGGTTCAGAAACTACTAGGTTGTTTCTTGAGACCTAGTCTCAAGTTATTACATGATGAAGATGATCTGTAGTCGACACCAACATATGGCTTGCAAGAAAATGAATTTGATAAATTCGTTCATGAAGAAGATACTCCAGGTCGCATATTTGATCAAGGAACACCCGACGAAGGTCAGTTCCAGATGGTGCTTTAGGATATATTTTTATACTGACATAGATTTCCACATTAACATTCTACAATTTAACAGATTGAATTGATTAAGATTGATCATAGTGTAAGATTAAGACAATATATTTTCTCATTATGATGGAGAGAATAACAGTTAACATTGGGATTGCTTCCCTTTCGATGTGATGAGAGGTCGAGTGATTTGATGATGTTTCAACATTCTCCCTACACCCAGGAAGGAGAATTGGACAAACAAAAGCTATTGATATCTGGATCCCCACCTTGATGTCCCATTCCTAGTAGCGGTGTCTCCAGTTTGTTGCAAGAAAATACATAGGAGTGACCGAAGCAAGAAAGTCAAGGAGAGGGGTGGTTAATGAACCAAGTTGAGGAGAGGGATGGTTGACTGTGATGAAGGCATGGATCCATAAAAATTAGAACCAAACCCTATTTATATCCTTAAAAAACCCCCCCATTGCCCATTATTCTCTAAAATTGTTTAATGCAAAGTTTAGTTAGTATGTATGTATGGGTAGTCACAGAGTCACACACATATCCAACTCGTGAATCTGATGTTGGGTATGCCGATGGTATATTTTTTTGCGTGACCATGGATCGACATTATAGTCTTCTCTAGATTCTCCCTCGATGTTTCTGGATTTACTCTCAAATTCCTCTTCTCTTATTTTCTCCATATATGTTTCCACTGTTTGATTGTTTTGACATTCTTCAACAAGTCTTGGCTGTTTCACAAAAAACAAAAATGAATCACAGGAGGAAGTGCATGCAGTGGCTAAAGCCACTAAAAGGACTGTTATATTCTAAAATTATATAATAAATCCTAACCAACCTTTTTCTATGGATGCATAAAATCTAAATAAAGTAAAATAGGAAAACATGGAAGAAAAGAAATGCAAGAGTATGGCGTTGACTTTAGAGCTTTAATCTCGAGATATTGTGTGAACAAAAATACCTATATGAAATAGGATGGATGAGAGATGAGAGTGAAATTGTTCTTCAAATCTAGCATACAATCTATTCTCTGATCTTGGCTAGCTCTTTCCTACAAACTAGGTTATGTTTTTATTTTCCTTGTTTTTTATTGTAGCACGAACAACGAACGTATCAAATGAAAAAAGTGGAAAAGGACCATTCATATCTCAAATACTTGAGGCAAAGAGGTGACTAACCGATGCAAGAGAGAGACCAGAAGAAGTGAATGATGGTTTTTCTATTAAAGAGGGAAGATTCCTTGCGTGAACCATTAAGCCTTCTGAGATATTTGTTGCTACAACTCCTCCACACATGATGTTTCAACCCCAATATTTCTCAGTTAGTAGCCCTTTGCCATTTTCTTGCAAAATTCACAACAATCTTGATGCCAATATTCAATTCATCTTTATATAACATTCTTGCTTCTGGTTCTTGACACTGTCTATATTCTAAACCCCCCCCATAGATATCACTACCACCACTAGTCAAAGGCCCGATATTTTCTTGGTAGTGAAGTACCAACCCTTAACAGTCATCCAATCTTCATAAGTGAAGCGATCCTACATTTCAAGGTCGAGTGAAAGCGACGTTGGGTTCGACCAAAATTCATTTCAATGAATCACTCCAATCATAATACGCATATAATAGGCTACCTTAATTCAAGGGGTGAAATCCCTCTCCGAAATGCACCAATGAAAACAAGTTCGACTATGTCGGATATGTATAGTGGAGTTTCCATTCGTTCCTCGCATGCTTGGAATAAAATGAAATGATGGCTGGTTCAACTTATCATAGTAGGGGCCTTCCACCCACACAACTTTTATACCTCCCACCCACCCCCTGAAGGAAGGGGAATGAAATTACACAACAATACTTCAATACACCTTCATAAAGATCCTATTACAAAATTACTCTTATTGTGATACTCTATTAAAGGAATAATACAAGACTTATTCATACCCAAATCTATGCACCACTCCTCGTTGCTTTCAAGCATATGAGACTTCTTTCCTCTGAAAATAAAAGGAAATATCCTTCTAGAAAGGTATTGCAAATCCTCCTATGCTTCCTTCTTAGGCTCGAACTGTTCGAGCTCAAAGGAACAAGATTTACGATAGTTCTTTACTCACAAGTAGAAGAATGATAAGAATTTATTAAGGGCAGGAGAGATCTTGAAGACAGAAAGAGATTCACTGCTTTCCTGCAATGATACAGTAAGAATAGGCTACTCTATTAGGGAGACTCCCTAATGTACATTGTATTCAGGCTTATCTATTCCATTAGTTCACCCCGAAGAGCCTATGCTACCTTTACTCCACTTTAGCCTCTGCAAAGGATATTCTTCAACTCACAACTAGATGGTGAAAATATATAAAATTATGATTGTTTATGTTTGCATTTCTTTCCTGAGATTTTGTGATTAATATGACAATTATCTTTTTCAGAACAACTACACTTTTAAATATGTCTTTTGGTGATATAACTTGAAAACTTGTTGAATACACAATCTTATTAACATTTCAATATTATTGATTTATTCTACAGAGAATATGGCATCTTCTCCTTCCCTTCAATTGTCATGATAAGTACTTTTGGTTTATTTTTTATCTGGTACTACTAGAAATAATACATGACAATTTATCTTTGTTTAGTTTATTTTTTTTTGCAAATTTGTATCATTGTAAGCTTTTGAATCTACAAACTCAACCAAAACAGTGGGTTGTGCTTGTCAGTTGGGATTTTATGCCTTTTATTTTCTGCAAATACATAATGGCTGCATTGATAGAGTTTCAATAACTTTATTAGCTCTCTTTCATTGGATGCACTAATGGATGCCATTGCATAATGACTATCACAATTGAATTGATTACTACGTGGTGTGAATTGATGCCATTTTGTTTCTCTACTGATTGAATACACGCACATAACAAATTCTATAAATATAGCACATGTATGCACTTTTCTGAATTTATTGTAACAAGCATAATTGATGGGTTTATGCAATGCAGAAGGAGAATTATTTGGGAAAGTTTCCTTGTGGCACATTGCACCTAGAATGAGTGCCCATTCTCTTGTGACAAATGACAACATTACACTGGATTGCATTATGTTGTGACATATGACATTAGACTGGACAACACAACATTTTCTCTGCAATTTGGTAAGCTTATGGTCCCTGGAAAAGAATGTTGCAATTCCATGGAAGAGGTAAAAACACCTACAATGGAAATGGAAGGGAGTACACCTATAATAGAATATTTTAAAATTCTAGTAGGGGAGACCAGGGATCCTTCAAAAAGGAATTCCATGGTTCATACCAAACCTAAATAATTGATTTGACAACAACTTGTTTCTGATGATGATACCTTGGTTAATGTTGAAGGTGTTAGTCAGTATTTGCATACTACCACCAGTGATCAAAATCCATCTTTTATATCATATTAATGTCTCATTGAAATTTTTTGCATTCCACTTAGGTCATCATGCAAAAATTTAGTCACTGATGGTAGCCCAAAATCCAAAATCACTTTCCACTCTCAAAAATTTGTGTTTACTGGCCAACCTTCATGTGTCTTGTTGAGCATCCATTGACCATGAAGGTTCATTTCATCATGTTTTATATCAGTCAAATTCACCTGAAATTTAGTCATTTAAGGTTCCATTAGGTTACCTAGGATTTATTTTCCCAAGGTCCAATAAATCACCATCTCATTGCATAATGTCAACAAAATATGAGAGTGAAACAAATAATATATTTTTTAGTTAAATAAAGGTTTACAAGCATTTAACCATGGTTATTGAAAGCCCCAAATTTGATTTCAAAAGGGAATTTATTCCAACTTGTAAATTTTTACTTCAAAACAGATGTAATAATTTTTATTATAATCTATGTAATTTTATGTCTATTATATGTAATAAGTCACTATTTCAGATGTATACTCAATTCCATTTGCCAATAGTATCTAAACAAAGGTCATCAAGATTGCCAAAAGCATCATCCTCCTGTCAAAAGAAAAAGGGTCAGAAAGTCAAAAGAAAAGCATTAGTATGAAAGTTTGAAAAGTGACATGAAACATTACAAAGTGGGTGTGCAACTCATAAATCAAAATAATTCAAGTATAAAAGCTCTTAAGACATCTATGCAAACTCCATTTGCACTCCTACACTTTCAAATCTCCTCAAAGAAGATTTTTGAATTTAAGGCGAAATTGGGCAAAACAGAGCCAGAGGGTGTGTTTAGACATGGAAGGGTGCGCTTGATTGGATCGCTGCATGTTTTCCAGAGATTTTAGTGCATTTTTACACAATGCTACGCTCTTGTAGCTGAAGGGCATGTTTGATTGGGTCGCTGTGCGTTTTCCTGGGAGGACCAAAAACATGGTAGAACGTCCTCCATTGCCAAAAAACTTTGAAATTTGTCATCACACACTTCAGTAAATGAGGCAGGTGGGAAAATATATTCATCCCTCCCCTCCATTGTTGATCTACATAGGGTTTCTTATTCTTTGCTGTCATTTCTAAACTTAAAACCCTAGTAACATATTTTCACTCTTCAATCACATTTCATAGCATTTCGTTACCACCACTATCACTTAAAGACTATCCACTATCACCTCCCTCATACCACACATCCCCATTCCCTCCTCTTCAAATCTCCTCACATCATTCCATATTTCCCACACCTGTTAGAGCCTGGATCCACCTCAGGCTAAAGGGAGGCAATCCTAGGATAACTACAAACCACGCTTAGCCTGGTAGCTAGCCCTACCAGGTTGAGAGAGGGCCCTCTCCTTGTCAATCTCGATGGAGATGACTTAAAAAATTTAGATTTTAGGCTAAGTATAGTAGCTCTAGGGTTTCTAGTTTGATTTTTAGGATTTTGTTGCTGGATCAATTGGAGAAGGCAGATTGGGTCCGGGAAATCAACTCAAGGATACAGTCATGTTCTGTGGGGCAAGGTAGACAAGGGTTTATGTACTAGAAATGGATTAAGATGGTAGTTTAAGACAACTG
The DNA here is from genome assembly GCA_031772625.1 of Pinus tabuliformis. Lineage (NCBI taxonomy): Eukaryota > Viridiplantae > Streptophyta > Pinopsida > Pinales > Pinaceae > Pinus > Pinus tabuliformis. The sequence continues at coordinate 130,941,006 of CM062806.1, forward strand.
AGGAGTTGAGTAGGGCATGAAGAAACCACAAATCCTCTTCAAATAGTTGAAAACATAGAAAATCAAATGCATTCCGTAGACAAAGCATTGTAATTTAGTGTATTTTTCCTATTCACCTTGATTCATTTAGTTTTAGAAGAGAAAGAGAGATTTTGGATACATATACAACATAAGAAAAAATCATTACAAAGAAGAAACAATACATAAACTCACTGTCACAAGAATCCCACAAAAATAGCTGTAAAACCTAGTTTTATTCCTTGCCCAGCTGCAGATACAAATGTACAATGAGTGCTACCACTTCCACAAAAGTCCAACTCTTGCAAATGACTGAAAAAGACATCATATAGACCTCAAAACCATCTAAGCTATCCATCAGGGGTTGAATCCATGAGAAAAGGGGTGGTTTCAACCATATCTAAACTAGGAACACAAAAGTAGGCAGTGGAACAGCTTGCCTCTAAAACCAAGGAAACTAATTCATTCAGCTCAAAACCACATTTGACTTGATGTATCTACCATATCAAGTGTTCCAAATCCATAATTATATCAAGTTACATCATTTACCATGATAATTTCACCAAGAGAGAAAGAAAAAGTCAACTGTGGAGAAAACTAGGCGAAATTTGGCTTTTCTAGCAAAAACTGGCAAAATTCATTTAATGCGTAGCGCCATAAATTTAACGCGCAACACCACTTCAGAGGACATTTTGAAGGTCTTCCACTCATCCAAATCAGGCCCAAGATGGCTTGTTGGAAATCCCTACCTATCTAGTTTTTGGAACAATTTTAACTTCCTGATTTGGAGGTCATTTGCCCCTCCACAAGTTGATTCTCCCAAGACTACTTCCTGTGGGTCAAAAAAGTGGTAGAGAGGGCATTTTTTGGGTGTTTTTTGCCGTTTTGGTGACCAAGATCTTGTCCAAATCTTCTCAAAATTTTTGTGTTTTCTTATTTTTTCATGTTGATTCCAAATATAAAATCCATTTTTCAAGAAGGTGTCCCTACAAAAGCGCAACGCCAGTGGCACTGCGCACCTATTGGAAATACCTGTGCAAAACATTTAATGTGCAGTGCCACTGATTATATGTGTAGTGTTGCTTTCAGATTGAGTTTTGGAGGCCTTCCTAGTGTCCAAATTGGGTGCAGGATAGCTCGTTGGAAATCTTGTCTAGTCTACTTTCTAGATCATCTTGAACGTTTCAATTTTGAGTTCATTTGCCCTATCAAAAGTCAAATTTCCCAAGACTGGTGAAAATGTGCAAAATGAGGTTGCCTAAATGCAGAGTGCTATTGCAGTCAACATTTTAAGGTCTTTCGCAACTCCAAATGGAGCTCATGATAGCTCATTGGAAAGATATTTGTGTCTATCTATCATTAAACTCATCAAGAAAGTCATTTCACCAACCAGGCTAGGAGAAATCGTGATTTTCCCAAGGCCACTCCAAAGGTGCAGCAACCCTCCTGAGGCAACTTTAGTTTTGACATTTGTCTAAAGCCATGACACTTATATAAAATGTGAATGAGGTTTTTCTTCCTTGGCCTATTATGGACAAACACCTCTCTTACTTTTTTCAAATTTATCTTCTATTTCTCAGAAACATCATTTGAGTAAAACCTACCCCGATGTGTGGAACAAGGGTTTTGTAGAAATGAAGGGAAATGAAGGGGATAAGGGGCTGATAAATTCTCGAGAAGATTTTGGAAAAAGGGAGGGATGTGAGGAAGGAAGGGAAAGTGGAATTTCAAAAATTGAGTGAGGGGAAGGGGTCCAAAAGGGCAAAACATAGGCCTAGCCTAGAAAATTGTCAAATTGTAGCAAGAAGCTAGGGTTTGTGGGAAAATGATGAATTTGAAGGATATCAGTGATGGGAAGTGCTTAAGAAGGTACATTAAGGATAGGGGAAGGTGTATGAGCATCAAGATAAAATTTTTGTTGATGGTTTGACCATCCAAGAGAAATTATCTTCAAAACGTTAAGAGAGGGAAATGAGCCTTACCTAGGTACAACTGAAGCACGAACAAGGTGTAAAATGACCCGTTGGAACCTGAAATAATGATGACAAGTTTTGAATGATGGTACACTCGCCCGAATGGTGATATGGACTGAAACTTGGAAAACTTTGGAATGAGTGAAAATAAATCCTAGACCTAATACTTGGTGAACAAATTTTACTTGAAGACTCACTGAAATGACAAAATTTGACCTTGACACCTTAAAATCACTTTGTAAGAGCATGTTTGATCACTGGAGGAAGGCTTCAAAGACTGACACTAACATTGGCTCCAATGGGGATGGTAGCTCCTTGGAGGTGCCAAGAACACCGTAGACCTAGTATCCGTATCCATTGGGCAATGGAGTCAAAAAGGCATACGAACATTTTGTGTTCCCAATCTTCAAAAGGAAGGAATCAAATGCAGGTCTAGGATCTTCTATTAGATACAGTATACTTCGTAAAGCCTTCTTTACATTCTCAAGAAAAGAGAAGAAATAATTTATCACAAAGAACATAATGTCTTGGATGAAATTCCAACTTGAATACCTGATCTTTCCATATTGTGCTTTCATGTTTCTCCTGGTTAGGTTCATCCTCCAGTGGAGTCCTTGGATCTGATCTCGAAACTGATTTGGAGTTTCCAGGTGAATGATTTCAACCTTCCGATCTCTGATCGTTGTCCACCATCAACAATCAGATCTAAACTTGA